>CM053588.1:260158443-260221530 GCA_028646515.1 Pseudochirops corinnae | reverse complement strand
TTGGTGCGGGAGTTCTGACTGTGTTGTCTTCCTCCTGTTCCATGCTTTGATCCTTCTTGACCCCAAAGAAGAAATCTAGAGTTTGGTTGCTGCTCTTACTTTGCTTCCTTTGCCTGCTCATGATGGCCAGTCAATGATTTTTTAGCTCTGTGGAACTCTGCTTCCAGAGGGGAAAGCTCTGTGCCAAATCACTGGGGTTTTCCCAGCTGTTGGAGCTATTATGTGGCTGTTGTTTTTTTGTAGCCCCCACCAGCTTTGGCTCACTGAAAATGTACCCAGGGACCACCACCCAAGACCGTGATCTGGATCCAGGCCTCTCAACACAAGAGCACTTAGCTTCAGAACAATCGCTTGGCCCCCCTGCAGTCTGCAGGCCAGGAGCTCCAAAGCGGCTACGTGGAGGTGGCTGCAGGGCCTCCGCTTCTGTAACTTCCTTGCCCTGGAGGCAGTTTGGCCTGACCTGCTTTTCTCCCCCAATTTTAGCCGAGATCCACTGACCTTTCACTTAGTCCTTTTTTCTTATGGCTTGATAATTCTGGAAACTGCCAGAGCTGCTGCTGATCTACTCTCCTGAAGCTCCAGCTGTGATTCAGCTTGGCTCAACTCGTCTGGTCGCCCCCGGGGCCAAGCTGTGGTTTCAGGCTGGGCTGGTTTTCGGCTCCCAGAGCTAAGATGGTCCCTTCTAGCCGAGCTGCCTTCCATGGGAAGTATATTTGTGTGTGTTTTAGAGCCCTAAAATTTGTTTAGAGTCATATTTTATGGGTGTTTGAGGTGGCCGTGTGGGAGCTGCTGTACCTTGCTGCTCCTAAGCCGCCATCTTGGCCTCCAGAGACTTTTTGATCTCTAAGGGCCACATCTCCATCTGGTAGAGTCTTGGCCACCTATCAGGGCCCAGGTCCGCAATTTCCTAATCTATTAGACCTGCCTTAATATCCCCTACATACCCTTTCCCAGAACTGATGCTTCTTTCTTGTGAAATTTTATGCCTCTCACATATGTTGACACTTTTGTTTATATTATATTTATTTTTCACCTACATCCTACTGTAATGTAAGCTGTAATATAAGCATGGAGACTAGATCTTATTCATCTTTGTATCCAGCTCAGTTTCTAGCATGTGGTCTTATATATGGTAGACCCTTAATACATGAGTTAATGGTTATACAGTAACCCTTCACTCTGACCCAGTACTGTAAACAATTAGGAAAGAATTTATGAATCACCCTGGAGTTGTAGAAGAAGGCAGCTGGGTATAGCTGACAGACAACCAGCCTCTGAATCAGGAAGACCTGGGTTCAAGCATGATCTCTGACACACTGGTCAACTCTGGGCCAACTCCTTAATCTCTTGTGACCAACATATCTGAGATCATTAGACTGTAAGCTTTTTGAGGTCAGGGACTACCTTTTGCCTCTTTTTGTATTCCCAGTGCCTAGCATAGTGCCTGGCACATAGTAGGTACTTAAAAAATGTTTATCAAATTGAATCGAATTATAAATTGCAGAATCTCTCAATAGACGAAGTTTCTTCCCAGGAAACTCCCAACACTCATGAAATCACAGGTGTGGTGGGGGAAAAAAAGGTTGATCATGGATTATCTTCTAATGTGATACCTAGTTTGAGATAATAGGCTCTTTAGGAATCTGAAATATGACACAAGATGGAAGAGAACATCAGGACAGAAGCAAAGCGACTCCAAAAAAAATTTGCTTACTTTATAAAGTTGATTGAAAAAGGCTTTGTGGGATGGTAAAGAACAGAGAGAAGGGAGCCAAGCAACCCTGAAAAGAAACTTTTTCACGGTTTTGCCTGACTTGAAATCAATAGACTGAACTTTAAATTCTTCTAGTTGTGGTAATAGATTTGCACACAGACTCCTCTTGTGATCTAATTTGCAAGATGGGGTTAGGGTTGCAATCTGAGCTCATGAATGAGAATAGGAATGAAACTGACTGTTTCACATGAGAGTATACCCTGACCTTGACTTAGAGAATAAATAGGCTTTTTTTTTGAGGGGGGAAGGAACAAAATATTATATATTTTTTCCTCTTGAGAGAAAAATGGAAAATTTGGCTAATATAAAAGATATAAACTCATAAGATTTGAGATCTGGAAGGGACTTTAGAAATCATCTAGCTAGGGGTGTCTAGGTGATGCAGTGAATAGGGCACTTGCCCTGGAGTTAGGAGGACCTGAGTTCAAATCTGGCCTCACATACTTAACACTTACTAGCTGTGTGACCTTGGGGAAGTCACTTAACCCCCAATTGCCCTGCCTTCTCCCTCCAAAAAATAAAACAAAATGAAAGAAATCATCTAGTTCAAGCAATGCTTAATTATTATTTTGTTTTCAGATCCTTTTTAGATCTAAAGTAATTTTGTGAATTTAAGAACATATGACTTGGTTTACTTATAAAACTTGACCTTCAATATTGTGGTTTTAGCAGCATGGATACTCCTTTCACTGATACAGATCACAATTTTTTTTACAACTTAATATGTAATTTCATGAGTTGCTATGGTCAAAAAAATTAATCGCCTTGTATGAATGAACAAATGAATGAATGAAAAAAACCAAGCACTTTGTTAGGCACTAAGGATACAAGCACAAAACTAAGATAGTCCCTGCCTTTAAGAAGCTTACATTCCAACAGAAGGAGAAAACTCATATGGGGAAGTCCTTTGGTCTAGGTGCAGGGGTGGGGAACCTGCGACCTTGAAGCCATAGGTAGCCCTCTAGGTCTTTAAGTGTGGCTCTTTGACTAAATCCAAACTTCACAGAATAAATCCCCTTAATAAAAGCATTTGTTCTATAAAACTTGGACTCAGTCAAAAGGCCACATCAAGGACCTAGAAGGCCACATGAGGCTTTGAGGCTGCAGGTTCTCTACCCCTGGTAGGGGAAGTCACAAGAATGGTGAATAGAGCAACAAGGTAGTTATTTTACATGCTCTTTCCAGAATTAGTTGCAGCAGTCATTTGGTTTCTGTCCCCCAAGCAAGAAATAGATGGGGTTACAAAGGTTACTCTTGAGACTGGAGCTTGTCCAAATTGGAGGGTTCAGCACCAATAACAGTAGGATAGAAGGGATTATTAAACAAGACCTGGAAAAGATCTCAGAAGTCATTTAGTCTGACTCTCTCTTTATACAGATGAAGAAACTGAAGGTAAGAGAAGTTGTGACTTGCCGGAAGTCATTGAAGAAGCAGACAGCAGAGGTGGTATTTGAACCTGAGTCCTTTGAGCCTAGAGGCAGTTCTATTTCCATTGTACCACAATACCTCAGGAGAGGACTGGGTATGGGAGCAGTCTGTTTTGGTGGGTACATATGGTAGCCAGCTTTCTGGGGATGAGTCTCTTTGAAATTAGTTGCACTGATCCTCAGAAAATAGACACATAGTTCATCATCAGGACTGTACTGAAGCTGAAGTTACTTTACCATGGTGAGACATCTCATTGTAGGACTTAAATGTGATTTTTTTTCCCCTTCTTGGTACTTGTATTCTCAGCACTTAATACAGTGCCTGTCATGAAGTAGTCATTTAATAAATTCTTGTTGAATGATTAATATTAAATTTAATTCTTCATTTTAGACAATTTTTTTGGTTGACCTTTCAAAAAAGTGTAGGACCAAACCATGTAACTGAGAGGAATCTAGGAATTTTTAAATGAGAAGTAGGCAAATATTTCAGAACAGAAGAAGCTGTCAACAGCACAGAAAAACAGAGAGCGCTGGAATGGTTTCCTGTACTGTCTAGTACCAGGGACAATTGGCAGAAAGCATTAACTTTTTGAGAAGGAGCACCATCCACCTGGTCCCTCAGATTGCCAGCCTTGTTGTCATCCTCTGTTCTCCATCATCATTCTTCATACGTATGTAGTCAGTTACCAACTCTTGTCATTTCTGGCTCCATGATGTCTTTCACACACAAGCCTTCATTTCCTCTTGGACAACATTTAGGCCCTCATCATCATCTCCTCTGGACTACAGAATAGCTTCCAATTTGGTGTCCCTCTCTCAAGTCTTTTCAAGTCTCTCCCCATTTGAATCCATTTTCCACACAGCTACCAAAGGGATTTTCCTAAAGGGCAGGACAATGCTATCTGTGTTGTCCTTCCCCTTTATCCTGCTTTCCTGCTTGCTCCCTTTGCATGCCCCACTCAATAAATTCCAATGGTTATTTGTTCCATGATTAAATAGAACCTCCCATAGCTGCCATTTAATGCTTTTAAAAACCTGTCCCCAACCTACCCTTTCACTCTGATTATGCATCATTTTGCTGTTCCTAAGCTATGACACTCTCTGCCCCTCTTCTTACCTTTTTTATTGGTCATCTCCCAAGCCTAGAGTTCTGTATCTTCTCATCTTTACCCATTATAATCTATAGTTTACTTCAAAACTTAGTTTTTAAGCACCACCTTCTACATGATGCCTTCCCTAATTCTTCTCTCCCAAATCTACCTGATGTTCTTTTGATACATATTCTGTATGTACATGTTATCTTTCTCTCTCTTTTTTTTTTTTTTTTTTGCTTTTTGGAGGGGGGAAGGTAGGGCAATTGGGGCTAAGTGACTTGCCCAAGGTCACACAGCCAGTTTGGGGTGTGTGTGTGTGTGTGTGTGTGTGTGTGTGTGTGTGTGTGTGTGAGATGTGTTTGAGGCTGGATTTGAACTCGGGTCTTCCTGACTCCAGGGCTGGTACTCTATTCACTGTGCCATCTAGCCGCCCCAATGCATATGTCATCTCAAACATTAGATTGGAAAATCCTTGAGGGAAGGGAGCATTTCAGGTTTTTCTTCGTATCTCCAGAACTTTGCACATAGTTTGGTTCATAGTAGGTACTTAAATGAAATATTTTTTGATTGATAAATTGAAGAACACTTTACTGGGAGTCAGGAGAACACAATTTTAGGCTGGGCTTCCTGTGCAGTTTTATTTTGCCTCTCTGGGCACTATTTCCTTACCAGTAAGATGAGGAGGATGGAGTAAGTGATCTCTAACGTCCCTTCTCGATCTGAAATACCAGGCCACTGAGAGAATGCCTTAACTTTTGCACATGCCTTATATTTTAATATCTTTCTAGGGTTATGAAATCTGAATATTTTCTGAGATTGAGGCAATCTTCTGGCTTTATTTACATCTTTGTTAATTTCTTGCTTTGACAAAAGTATTTCTTTTTTTTTTTTTTTTGACAAAAGTATTTCCAAGCAGAAGCCACTTTCTTTTACATGCTGTAGAAGGCACAGGGATATGGAACAGGAAATAAGCAAGAGGAGTTGGAGGCTGTATTATGCACCGGCCTTGCCATTATTCTATAGGAGAGAGATAATTGGCGGGATGCCAGACTGTGTTCCTGGACCTGAGGACATAAATACCTTTAATATAACAGCCTATAATAATGTCATTTATTTGTAATCTAGTCTTTGTATTCATATTTCTACCTGTAAGTAAATGGTTTCCATTGTCAATATTCACTCCACTCACTCCATGACTTATGTTTCAACCAGGAGGGCAGGAATGTGTCCCTGCTTAATTAGCACTGCTGCCCAATAATCAGTGACACAACATTTTGGCGGTGTGAAATCTGAGGAGGGACATATTAGTATCCTGTCCCTTCTGAGAAAGGACTCATGTATACCAGTCGTTAGGTAAACCTGTAGGCAGGACAGTGTGGGCAATCTTCGTTTAGAGAGGAAGGGTGGGATGGGGGAGGGGGTCTGATTTGTAAGGAGAGACCATGGGATTTCACAATATAGGCACCTGATTGTCTTGAAATCTAACAATCTGAAATGCATGGTAAGAGTGGTTGTTGGAATAGAGATTGAGGGGCAGGGGAGTCTGAACTAGATTAGGAAGCTTGAGAAGGCCTGAGAGGTAAATTTTCAACTTGATTCCTTCAAATCTCACCTCTCTCAGCTCCTCAACCTGGCGATGACAGATAGAGTGTAAGTAATGACAGCATAATTACAGGCAGGATCAACCAAACTTCCTCTTGTCTTAGCAGCTCCTTTCAGGTCTTTAGCATATGCACTATCTCTTTCCTTAAAACTCTTTCTGGGCCCCAAAGCTTTGACTTAGTGATAACATTGGTAGAAGGTCTTTACCAAATTTGGAGCATGTACATTGTGTCCTGGTTGCTATGTCCTCTTTTTTGGTCCTCCTACCTTGGCCAATCTACTAGATTTCATAACCTCTATGTGTCAAGAATATCCTTAATGATGAATCTTTCCTTCTGATCTATAGTAATTGTTGGTGGGAACATCCTAGCAAAGATGTGTGGAATATGAAATAACTATGGAATAAAGACAAGAATCTGAGTTGGCAGACTAAAGGATTGACTACCTGTGTGATGGGATATAGGATCCCATCTTTCTACCAGTTTTCAGGGAGTTTTCCTGGTGAGAAAGTTGTGGGAAAAGAACTACACCTGGTCTCCCACATGAAAGGACACCAGGGTCAGACCTACCTCTTTTGTATGATATTTTAGTGGCATGCAAGATGTGAGTAAGCAAGGTTATGTGGTGCACAGGGTGAGTTTGGGAGCAAAACTGTTAGACACTAGTGTTCAAAAACAGAGAGGAATTTCAAATCCCAAACTAACGAGTCCTTAGTTCCAATGGTTTACTTACTTTACTATATTGGCTGGTTTTCCATGTGTTCAATGAAACCTTATCTCCTGTTGGTGAAAATTAGAAGTAGAATAGCCAGCTTGTTTCAGTTGGTCAACTGAATCTTCAACTCTTGGGCAGTTGATTCTTACTAATTTTTTTTTTTGGTCAGAGAGTGCAGAATTGATGTATATTATTACCCAGATAATTTTTCATCGAAGTATTATATAGAGCATGATATGTTAGGGATACATTTTTGTAGGTAAGAACAATTTCAAGTAGCTTTTAAACAAAACATATTTTGAATGTGAGAAGGCTGTTTGGAAGAATAGGTGACATTGAATATTTACCAGTATCAGAAAAAATAATTCTAAATACATTTAATGTTCTAAAATTATTTTTTAGATTTGCCCACTATTTACTGTATTTTTAGTAAAAAAGTTAAACTATGGCTCTGTTTCTTTAACTATACAGACTTCTTGGTAAATTTCCCAAATTTTGTGCACAAAATAGTATTGCACTCTGCTGTTTAGCCTTTGGTGCCTTGGAGTTATTATAAATATATAATGATATATTCATAATGTAAATGCTGCTGAAAGATCACTACGGTCAAGTATTTTCTGTACTTACTTTTTATTGCATTTACTTTCTATTTTTATGTTAGCTTCTTTTATCCAAATTTGTAACAGTTTATAACATTGTAGCTAATTTCAATGTTCACTTTTTAATAAATCTGAATTTGTTCAAAAGCAACACAACAAAAAAACCCCCACAACTGTTAGTAGGAATTGTAATTTGTATAGAAGGGCTTATTTTGGATAGACAAGAACTTGAGTTATACTAGAACTTGGGCAAGTCTCTGAATTATTATTTAAAAAAAAAATCAGCAGTAAGTAGTAGGATGACCCAATCATCCTGATTATAAGAGATATAGTGCTAAAAATACTATTCTAGGGAACCACTACTGGTCTTCCATGGAAAGAAGTGCTTCCCATTTCATTATGGATTCCATCTTGTGGGGATCCATATATACTCATCTTCATTCTATTATTGCTTCAGGAACTGTATCTATTCCTTCTAAAATTGACATTTCTTCAATATGGTAAATACTTGGTGTTCATATAAATGATGGAAGATTGTTCTGACCAAATGGACACCTTAGGTGGGATTCTGGGAAGAGATAAAGTTATCATTGAAATGAACCTCCATGACATAGTTCAATAGGTCTTGAAAAACCCAACTCATGCATTTCTGCAAAACTATTACATTTTGCACAACCCAAATACGATCCAGTGTTCATATAGGGTGTATTAGAGCTGGAAGGCCATACCACATTTGGCGTCTTTTCATGTCAGGAACTAAACTGTAAGGTTCTTAGAAATTAAATTTGATGACTCTAATGGATCTTGCCAACTGGTCCATCAGGTTCTGTGTGACAGGGGTAGGGAATTTTGGTCCCAGGTAATGATAGCACTCTAAGTTCTAATGTTAGGACAGAGACTTAGTTCTCCATTTTTCTTTCTTAATGACTAGCCCTGCGGTTCTGTCCTCTGAAGGAATGAATGAATGAATTCCTGCTTCTAACAACGGCTAACATTCATATAGTGCTTTAAGGCTTACAAGCTCTTTACATATATGATGTAATTGGCTCCTCACAGCAGCATTTGTTGGTAGATGCTGTTATCCCCATTTTACAGTTTTAACTGATAAAGAGGTTAAGACAGAGATAAGTGACTTGCCCAGGCAGATAGAAATTAAGTGACTTGCCCAGTCACATAGCTAATAAGTATCTGAAGCCAAATTTGAATTCAGGTCATCCTGAAAGAATGGCATCCTCTGCCCCCAAACACACTCTGCCAGTTGGGGATTTATTTACTTATTTCAGCATGCTAGCCTGAGTTCATTTGACTATTCTAGAATCCCATGCATACTCTCAGTCAATCAGGAAGCCTCTTGATTATGCAGCATATTTTGAGATGTCCTGCCCATATTTCTACACAAGCATTTGCTGTGAAAGGTAGCTCAGCATATGGCATAGTGAGAGACAGAATGACAGTGACTGGATCACTGGACTTAGAGTCTGGAAAACTTGGGTTCAAATTCTGCCTCAGATAATTATTAACTGTGAAACACTGGGTAAGTGAGTCAATCCTTCTCTGCTCCAGTTTCCTGGTCTGTAAAATGAGATCTTACCCTTCCTTCACTGAAGGAATGGAGGACCCTGAGCATGGAATATTGTATATTCAGTCAGGTGTGGTTAATGTGTCCACTAGTTTTGCTGTACTATGTCTTTTTTCTTTCTTTTAAAATCTCTGTTATAAAGGATAACTTAATTGCATTAACAAATGAAACAATTGCATTTAAATGCAACTAATATTTAAATTAAGTTTAAACTGCATTTAAGTGCGTCCCTCTAATAGAATACAAACTTTTTCAGCACAGGGATCACGTTTCATCTTGTATTTGCAGTCTCAATGAGTAATACATGGTAGGTGCCTAATAAGCATTTGTTGAGGAATCAAAGGAAAGGCAGTATGTATGTATATATGTATCTGTATGCATGTATATTTGCATCCCTGGAGAAATGAGGTGCAGTCACTGAAGTCTGCATGGCTATTCTAAAAGTTCTGTGATTTTGCTTAGCTATTGTATATCACTGCAATCAAATCCAAATTCTTGTAATCAAGCTTGTTTCCTAAGTGCTCAGAAAGAATAGGGCATTATGGAGAGTTGAGGGAAGAATCATGGGCATAGCTCAAGACGTTTGAGTGGAATGTGAACCAGTTTTCTACCTATAGCAGTAAACAGGGTATTGTCTATTTATACACTTTCAGATACAATCAATTTCAAGGAGCCATTCACTTTCCTCCTATTCATCTCTGCAGATGGGGATAAAAAGGTTTGTGAAACTTGCAGTGTTTTGAGAAGAGAGTGAAGAAAAATGTCATGCAGTAGGCTAGTAAGAATCACAGAAGAGAGCCATGAATTATAGGTATTTTTGAAACAAATGTTCTATTATTTTCTGGTTGCTGCTTTGTAGGATGACACTAAGGAGATTACTTCAAATTGGTAACTTCTTTTAAGGTCGCAGTATGAGAGAGAAGGTATGAAGAGAGAGAGAGATAGACAGAGACAGAGACAGAAACATAGAGACAAAGACAGAGACAGAAAAAGAAAGAGTGGCAGATGGAGTAATGCATTATAACATGGTGTAGTGAGAAGAACGTTGGAAGCTGGAGTCAGAAGACACGAATTTGACACTTACTGGTTGGGTTTCTTTGGACAAATCACAATGTCTCTGAGACTCAGTTTCCTCAATTAAAAAAAAGCATTAAATACTTTCCAGGGTTATTGGGAAGAAACTTTGTAAACCTTAAAGAACTATAAAATGTGAGATATTTTTGTTGTGAAAGCTATTAAATTAGGAAATTTATTGGAGGAGGAATCTTTCAGAAGTGTAATTCTGAATGACCTGATAGAAGCATCAATGTTTTTGGTTGACTGCTTAATAGTTAGTTTTGTAGAATCCAAGTTTTGTATAATTACATAAAGGACTGATTGTATAGCTCTTATACTTCAAAGAACTCAAAGAGCACTCAAAAATTCTCACAGCTGCATGATGTTTTTAGTGTAGGCAGAATCATGTCTAGGAGGTATGAATCCCAAGGCAAATTACATTGTATGATATCACCACTCCATACCATCTGGTAAAAATAAATAGCAGGGGCATCACTGTTCAACAGAGCTAATAATATTAGGAAATATTAGAAACAGTGTCTGTAGGTATAATTATCATAAAGAAAAAACAGTGGCCAAAGGGGAGGTGGTCTCAGAGAAGGGCAAAGATATAGTTTGAGAGGTAATTATGAATGACAGAAGGGAATTCTGCTTGGTAGTTAGACCATTACTCCTTGTATAGGAGTTAGTTATCCTGAGTAATATGCAGTTCCAACCTCTTGATTCTCAAACATCTTGGGGCCCAGGATGATTACTCTGGATGATTTTTTATATTCTGGGTTATAGCTCTGTAATTAGTATGGCATAATAGAAAGAACATAACTCTTGTATAGTTGTCAGTTGGTTTCTAGAACTGTTTTAGAAGACCTTTGAGTCTGGTTTGAGTTCCTGTTCTGTCTATATATGACTTTGGGCAGGTCACATTAACAACTCTGACATGCCTCAAATCTATAAAGGGTCAGTGTGTTCTTGGATTAGTCTTTAGCAATGTCAAATAAGATGTCCAGTGGGATGAACTCCAGGGAATTAACAGGAGAAGCAGATAGGAAGTTTTGTTGCCATTTAGGATAAATTAATCTTTGTTATAAGAAGGAAGAGGAGTAGGACTAACTTATATAGCAAAGGGGACAGAGGGAGGCATGGACCTTATCAGTGTTATGGGGAAAAGCTGGTAGATGCTCATGCTGTCACACAGAGAGATATATCAGAGATGAGAGATTTAATGTTGACTAGCAAGTATATTAGTAACTATTGACCCCTGTGCCTAAAATCTTTATGAAAACAATCTCTCTCTCTCTCTCTCTCTGTGTCTGTCTCTCTCTCTCACTCTTTCTCTCTGTCTCTCTCTGTCTAGCCTTGGTTAGCTTGATGAGCATTTTGTTCTGCTCCTGGCATTTTTCCTGGAGTTGTCAAGCAACAAACACCATATTGACTGTTCCTTGGTCCTTTCTATTAATACACTGTTAGTGGAATTCTGCATTGGTCCAAAAATTCTAGAAACCAATTGGCAACTATACAAGAAAAGTGACTGAAATATTCATATCTTTTGACTTAGTGTTGCTACTATTGGATGTGTACTTTAATTTTAGAGGTGGCCTTAATGCCAGCAGTTCTAGAGCCATTGTATTAGCTTTTTTTTTAAAGCTTAAGACTTGCTAAAAATCTTCTTCTAGAGTTTTAGTTTTTTGAAATGTCTTCCGTAGGATGGAAATTGAAACTCGTCTTATGCTCCTATGCTCAGATGAACCTCCTGTTTATGTTTTCAAAAGCTTTGTCATTAATAACATCCCTCACTGATCCCCACTGCCGTATATATGTTGTCTTCTCCAATTATAATTATGCTCCTCAAGAGCTGGAGCTCTCCTACCTTTTCTATTTTTTTATCCCTAGTGTTTAACACCTCAGAGTCTGTCAATAATGAACTTTTATTAAAACTCTTAAATTAATCAATCAATTAACTTTTTTTTTCATTCAGTCATCAACAAACAAGTTTAAAAGGAATGTCACTATGCAAGCTGAACTCCAGTGGAAAGAAGCTACTTGAATTTTACTACTGGAAAAATCAAGGTGTAGTCATCAGAACTATCCTCAAAAGGGGAGGGGCAGGCAATCAGTTACCTCTGTAATTAGATTTGAAGACTACTGGTCCTTTCATTGCACTAATTATAAAACAAGAAGAGACCCGGGAAGGAAAAACATCTTACCCAAGGTCACATAGTTAGTTGGTAACAGAGCTGGGATAAGAGCCCAAATCTCTAAGCTTGTATCAAGCGTACTTTCTATTCCATCACTGCTCTAATTTTCAGAGGGTGAAATTTGCTACATATAGTTTTTTTTAACTGAATCTGAAAATATTGATAAAAAAAACTGGGCTCAGTTACATATGTGTGTATATATACATACCTATACATATATACACACACATATAAGTTTGTGTATATATATGAATATTGGGCAAGCTTCTTCCATATCTTTCTTCTACACTTCCACCATAACACTGTGCCAAGTTCTAGACAAAGATACTTCCTTCTGTAGTGCTGACAGGCCACTCTCTCTAGTGATAGGGAGAAGCAGGCTCAATATTTATAGTGTGTAAGAAATACTTTCATCACATGTAGATTAGGCTCTTGGCTCTTGGACTAAAGAAATTGATCTGGGCAGAAAAAGAATCTTCCCTGTTTCATAGAGAAGATGTGAATATGCAATGAGGAACTGAAATTAATACTGCCATTCATCTTGAAGTGAAGCAAATGAAATTCCTTATGATTCAAATAACAAAGTTTTAAAGGTAGAGTTGGAATAAAAACAAAATATTGTTTAAAAGAGGAGATTCATGATAGGAGGATGTCTTAGATAAGTAATCTCTAAAAATGAATTTGGAGGGATGACTGCATTTCTGTCATGTGAGCCAAAAGAAAAGAGAAGAATATTTTTATATTTAAAGACAATCATCCTTATTTCAGTAAAGTAGAATATCTTCTAGTCTTTGAAGTAAAAATATAAGGTCTATATTTAAAAAGCAAGAGCAGTTAGCCTTGAATTTGTTGTACCCAATAGTATACAGCTATTAAAATCAATGTCTATTCACGAATACCCGGAAATGGTCCTTATAAGTGACAATAAACTTTATTTTTGAAATAGGTTTTAAGCCTTTTCATCTGGTGTTCTGAAGCAGTATTCTTGAATATAAAAAATGTACTGCTTTAATTTTTAATTCTTCTCCAAATTTGTAATGGACTTAATTATTACAAGTTGGATAATTCTAGGTTGTTTTCCCTCAAATTTCAATTCAGTTACTCTAGCAAGTAACATGAACTTGCTGCTTTTCCAGAATCACTTGAGTCAATAATGATGGAAATATTCACCGAACGTTCAATTAAAATGCACCTAACTTGTGTCAGATACCTCTGAGCTAAAGGGTTATGTCTAGGGCCAAAAGCATGGATGTCTACCCAGCTCCTTTTTTTGTTCTCACTCCTGAACTTGTTGCACTTTTTAAAACCACAAGTAATTTAAATCCAAGTAAAATAATGATTTGAAAAGTTCTATGAAAGTCCATGTGGCTTTGCATGTCTGTGGGACATGGAGCACTGGTTTAAATTATTTTGATAATGGAGTTACATTGGGATATCTCTGGGGTACTTTGTGGACCATAGGATTGAATTGTTTTCACTTAAAAATATTTTATAGTGAGAATTCTCCATTTGTGGCTCAGTCCCCTTAGGCTTCCATTTCACCAAATGAATAAGTGAATGAAGGAGTGAAAAAGCATTTATTAAAGAAGCACTTACTATGTGCCAGTCATGCTAAGCACTGGGGAACATGAATGTGAAAAAAAAGGAGACAGTCCCAATTCTCAAGGAACTTACATTCTAATAGGAGAAAATAACACTTATAAGGGAGTGGTAACCAAGGGAGGGTGCTCTCTTCTGGGGAGGTGGAAAGCAAGAGGTGAGAGGCATATAGGGGTGATGGCATTTTGAGGTTGTCTGGGTAGATATAAACAGGATGTGAAGATGAAGCATGGTCTGGTGTCGACCCATCTAATAGATATAGTGCGCTGAGGCACCAGTCAACTAGAATGGGTCCTGAGGCCCAAAGATGAGTCAACTGATTTTTCCAGAGACTAGATATACATTCAGTAAGACATTGTAGGTCTAGGTCTTAGATGTAGGATGGAGAGTGCTGGTGCAGGTTGGGGAGGAGTGGTAGCAAATACATGGTGAGATGGCCTGGGCAGCTGGTTGGATGGGATGTGAAACTGAAGTTATTAGATCACAGATGTTAGTGAATGAGAGCTCTTAGTAGCCATAATATGAAAGGTATAATAAGAGGAAACAGTCAGTGGTGAAAAATGATAATCAAGGAGTGTAATGTATGGTGTTGTGGGAGGGGTGCATGATTGGGGAGAGAAGGGCTGGACACGTACCCTATCTAAAATCTTTGGAGTTTTTTTCTTTTTCCCAAAATAGATAATCCCTGTGTAAAACAACCTATTTTATGGTCATTAGAGCTAGAAGAGAGCCTTAGTAACAGTTGTAATTGTCACCATAGCTGACATTAATGTAATTCTTTAAGGCTGACACAGCACTTTCATAGGTTGTCTTATTTGATCCTCACAACAACCCTACGAGACAGGTGCTATTATTCCCATTTTAGAGATGAGGAAATAGAGGCTCGTAAAGATTGTGACTTGCTCAGAGCCTTATAGCTAGTAAATGTCTGAGGTAGCACTTGACTCCAAATATTCCTGATTCCAAGTCCTGTGGTCTATGTGCTGTATCACACTACCTTTAGGCTTTGCGTAGTTCAGCCCTTTATTTTCAAGTGGAGAAACTGAGACTTGGAGAAATGAAGTCATTCATTGTTAATTAGTGGCAGAGCCAGGTAGAGAATCTATGTTTCTTCACTTCCTTTCTAAGGGAAAAGTCATTAAAATCTCTTTGAATCTCAGTTTCTCCTATCTGTAAAACGAGACTAATAATACCTGACTTGCCTGCATCATAGATTTGATATAAGGATCCAGTGAGATAATGTATATGAAACCATTTTTATGAATTTTGACATCATACACATTCAGTTTTAACATAATACACATTCATTTTAATATTATATACATTCTATAAAAATAATAATTCTTATTACTTGACTCTTTAGGTATGTTGTTTTCTCATTGGTGTGTATATCAATGGTTCAGATCACATTTCCCCACTTGCAATCCTTCGTGATTTTTGTCTGTGCCTTTGAATTAACTTTCTACTGAGGATTTAACTCTTGAATTTGCCCTTGCCCTTGATGATGTCTTTTTATCACACTTTATGCACAACACATCTCTGGTAACATGTTTTCATTATACTTGTATTCACTAAACATTTCTTTGTTTTGGGGAGATAGAAAGTAAAAAGTGGGTGTGACATGCAGAGGTGGTAGGCAGATGATGGGGTGTTTTGGGTGGATGACAAGATAGGGATGTGAAACTGAAATATAGTCTATTACTGGGACCATCCAGTAGATAGGAGTGGCCTAAGTGGGCTAGTTTATGTGATCTCAATCACCAATCAACTAGACTGGGCCTGAGGGCCTAGAGATGAGTGGGTAGATGTCTCCAGAGATTAGAGCATAGAATCATATCTGGAATATTGTGACCAGTTTAGATGTCATATATACACATATGTAAATATTTGTATATGTATGTACATATGTATTTATTTGTCTATCTATTGGCAATTGGGGTTAAGTAACTTGCCTAGGTCACACAGCTAGTAGCCTGTAACTGTAATTAATTTAGCAGGTACTTAGTCCTTAGTAACTAAGGGCTAAGTACTTCTGTGAAAGAAACAGAAGGTGTGAACTCTGTCTCTTATATAAAAGAAGCAGAGGGTGTGAGCTCTGTCTCCTGTTGCTGACATGGCAGGAGGGGGTTGGCTGAGACAGGAAGCCAATGTGTGTGTGTGTGTGTGTGTGTGTGTGTGTGTGTGTGTGTGTGTGTATAAGAAGAGTTCCAGGGACAGAGAATCAGAATCAAGAATTTTCCTCCTGATGGCTCCTGGTGGAGGGAGCAGAATTTTCACAGCATCTGGAAGCTGGGCTGCTGGATTGAGAACTGAGCTGGAGTTTTCTATAAGACCAGAATCTGGTGAAGGCTGAAGTTGCCTGGAAGGCCACCTGGAAGGTCACCTGGAAGGCCAAGATTCCTTCTGCATACTAGGGCCAGCTGAACTGCTGGAGGACTGAAGAAGCATGACCAGGATAAGACTTTGTTTGTTTGTGGCTTGGTTGATCCTTGTCAGCAGAAGTGGTGAAGGTTTTGAGATGTTCTGGACCCTGTGAACTTTAGTGTGTAACAAGAATGGCCGGAGAACTGGACGAGAACCTGGGACCTGTCTGCCTCTGAATCTAGGTGACTGGTGGATTCAGGTAGGAGCTGGGACCATGGAAGGGGATCCAGGGAATCTGAGAGACCACCCTGAGTCAAGATGAAGAAAAGGCCTCTCTTTGGATATTGAATGTGTGATGAAATTGAAGTTTACTAGACACCAAGGGGTGGAGGGTTTGTGTAATTTTCTAATGATTGTATTTAGTGATTAATGATACTTAGTAATTATGAATCTGGATAAGTGACTGATTAAGTTAACTTATGATTGCCCCATGAGTGGAAGATTGATTATTGTATTGTGAGATGATTGAATGATTAAGTAAGGAGGGTTTCTCCCTTAGGGAAATCAGATGATTATTCTTTTGTTCTTTATTCCAAATGCTGTGGCCACTTTGGTGAAAACTATGTGGCCATTCTAATGTTAAGCTGTTGTGAACACTATATTGTGATTTTCTGTGATAAGATGGAATGTTGTGAATATTATATTGTGATTTGTTGTGAATGTTTGCCTTGATTTGTAATGGAATAAATGGAGTGTTTGTTATACTGTGTAATCAGAACTTTAAAAAAGATGATTGTACATGAATCTATTATGTAATTTTCTTTTTTTTCCTTTCTTTTTCTCCCTCAGACCCCCATGGCTACCATTAGACACAAATACACACACACACATCTGTAAAACCATTCCATAAATACTTCTATTTATCAGTTCCTTTTCTGGATACAAATAGCATCTTCTTTCATAGGTCCTTTGTAGTTAATTTGGGTATTTATAATAGTAAAAATAACTTAGTCACTCAAAGTTATTCTTAAAACAATATCGTTACTGTATAAAATGTTCTCTTGGTTCTGCTCATTTCACTCTTCTATTGTCCAGGCTAAGCTTCTTGTGTTCTTCATGGGCCATGCCCTAAAGGGTCTTTACTAACCTAGTTGCCCTCCACTAGAGGTTTTCCAGATTTAATGTCCTTCTTGAAATGTGACATTGATGCCTGGACAATAGAAGGCTTAGGGTGGACACACATTTGAATAATTGAAGCTGTCTCATGGAAGAGACTTTTTGTGATTGGCCTCAAGGGGAAGAAGTAGAAGCAATGGTATAGAAGTCACAAATGGGCATCCTTAGCCTTAATGTAACAAAAATTTCTTAATAATTGGAGTTTCCTACAAGTGGTATTAGGGGACTCCTCCTCATTAGAGGTCTTTAAATCAAAGTTGGGTAATATTTCGTCAGGCAGATTGTAGAACGGGTTCTTATTCAGGTGTGGGTTTGACAAATGTTCTCAGAGGCCCTACTTCTAACTTGAAAATTCTGTAATTTTGTTGATTGTTACTCTTTCATTGAGTCTTTGCTACCAGTGGTAAGAAAATGCAACTATATTTTAAAACCTTTTCATTTTATTGTAGGAAACTTGATGCTTGAAGTACCACTCCCACCCTTGATAACAGTTTTATCTGTTACAGAAATAACAGAGCAAAGCACTTTCACATTTTGAAATCTCAGGTGTTTGTCAAAATATCTTAAGAGCTTAGAACAAAAATTCTAGTTGGGAGAAAAAAACACCAGCTTTGATTAAGAAATATTATACTTGGAACCAATAGCTTTATTATAAGTCTTACTTAAATCTAAATTACTCTCGTTTTATTGTTTGAGGGATGAAAACCTAAGCTTAGGTGTCAATATGATATTAATATACTATGCTATTGACTTATTTTTTAAAAAATATTTTTCTTTGCTTGTCATCTGTTCTTTACTCCATGCTTGAGGTCAACCTAGGCTGACTATGTGTTGTGTGTCATTGTGTGTGTCCTACTTCCTTTTTAAAGTGTTAGGATGAATGAGAGGAATAATCAATTAAAAACTTGTTTATCACACTCTATTAAACTAGTACTCTGTTGGAGCTCATAAGGGAAGAATGTAAAATACACTCGGATGACTAGAATTGTATGGTGAATTAAATTTATCCCAGGATGCTAAATCATTGCAAGAGTTGACAAAGAAGATGACTTTTGTGCAACATGAGCATGATATCTTTAAATAAACTGTAACTGAAAATGAAATATGAGCAGAATGGCATGCCAACAACTTAATGAAGGGAAGACAGCTGCATTACAGAATTGCAGTTCCACTTCATGAGATTTGTAAAAACAAATCTTTCTGTATGTAATGTAGAAATCAGAGGCACTGCAAAGAGATTAGAGAAATTCTAAAGGATGCAACAACAGCATTACAGGCAAATATTGAGCCGTATTCTCTTCACAGTTCACAGAACATGACCAGGCTGATAGTCAACTTACAGTTTTGTGAGTGTGGAAAAGTGAGAGGCCATATTACTCCTAGGTATCTTGATGTCTATGTCTGCCCTCTTTAGCAGGGAAAGATTAAGTAGCCTTGGGAAGTGGATAAACAGGGCTGAACTCAACATTATTCTGGCATGATTCTCCCTTCAGTTAACCCTACAATGCACCTCACAAGTGTGATTAAGACCCTTATATTTCTGATTGTCATGAAGCATGTCTGGAAGTGATGACCAGGTAACTTTCTAGAATAAGTAGGTAGATATCCAGATGAACCAGAGAACATAGCAATGGATTAGAAGGAGATTCTCCCTACTCTGTGGTGAGGAGGGTGAATATTTGATGTCCTTTTTAATTATAAAAGGAAGAAAAAAAAGAGAACGGATGTTTCCCAAATCATGATCATTCCAGAACATAAAGGACATAAGAATCCCACTTGATTATGAAATGAACATAGGTAGGTATGTAGTGAGGCTGTATGAGTTTTATAGAGGTCATCCTACAGAGCACATGACTATAGTTCCCCTGGAAAAATCTGGGGACTCCAAGGACAAGGTGACTTATTCCTTAGGCTTTTGGAGATAAATATTCTGTCTGCTTCTGTTTATGTGGTGATATAGCACTGAAAGAACTTTTTAGCACTTTAGCATGACATGATAAACCTTGAATGTTGCGTTGGTTGTCCTCTTTCCCCTAACAGTAGAAAAAGGGGTAGAGTTCTGTAACTAATAAAAGAAGACACTTTCAGCTAGTGGTTCTCTTGGCTACAGCTTTCCAGGTGATAAAATGTGATTTCACAAGGGGAAGGACAGTCCTTTTTACCCTGATGTAATGGTGTCAGAGGCTCCCCATGTCTAGTATGGTTCCAACTAATGATACAAGCACCAAGGCCCTTGGCTGCCCCTTGCCTTTCTTTAGGATTAGGCTTACAAGACAATTACTGAAAGATCCCAAAAGGCCTGAGAGTGCTGGTGAGAAGCAGTAGTGTTTACTGAAATGATTCTGGTTGCAGCATCAGCAGCAAGAATGTTCTATTATGAAGAAATGGTTAACTTTGGAGAGAGGGAACCACTAGAAGGAAGATTATACTTGTCACTTGACTGAATTATGCTCAGTAAAGGGTGACATGTAAGATGGCTAATTAGTAGCATTACAATAGCCGTTTATGTACCAATGCTGGAATTTTAGCCTCTTAACTGATTATACTACTGGTGATGTTACTAGATTCTAGTCAAATCATTCTGCAATATATACTATGATTTCCTTTTACTTGCTGGGAATAAACTGATCATACTTGATTCAAATTTGTACTTTGAATCTCTTTGCTCCCCTACCCCCCGCCCCCACCACCTTTAAAATCGTTTACCCTTTGAGAGAATCCTAGACTATAATTAGCAATTTTCTTTAGGAAACCAAGGAAAGAATGATGAGCTAGTGAAAGAGAGAAATGGGGAGACCATATCCCCTACATAGAAGTCACGTTTCCAATAAAGCTTAACACTGGGCAGGCAGACAAAGGACAGAGATTGGCCCAGGTTGCCAGCCCCTGTGGCCTCAATGTAGTTGTGCTGAGCTAGTCACTGTACTACAGATAATAATTCTAGGAACAAAAACCCTAAACTAATAAATAAGTAGGAGTATAAAGGAAAATTGCAATGTAACTTTTCAATGCTAGAAATGCTACAGTTCATGTTTAAGCTAAACAAAGAGTTTTCTCCAAAATAACTTGGTGAGATATGCTTGTTGTATACTTACAGAAGAGTATTTTGCATTCTTTTAGACTCTCTAAAGACATGAAGAATTTAGAATGACTCAAGAACTCAAGAAATGGATGGAAAAAAATGAGTCAGAGAATGGCACCTAAGAGAAAGGGTTCATGGGACTATTTATCTGGAGCTGGAAGGAACCTCAGAAACCTTCTAGTCTCCTCATTTTATAGGTGAGAAATTGACTCCCAGAGAGATTAAATGACTGGCCATAAACAGCAGTGGTGGGACCTGACCCCAGTTTCTCTGACATCCAAGCCAGTGTTCTTTCCACTGTATCAGATTATTTCTCCAATAAAATGGAAAGATAAAAGGTGGCATAACGGAATTCAAATATAGAAGTTATAGTGATCTGTTACTCTCCATTTATAGCAAATAGAAGAAGGGTAAATCCTCTGATAAAAGGAGGGTCACATGTTTAGTAGTTATTTTATTTTAGAGTAAGATACTACAGAAGACTGTGGAATCTCTTTCCCTAGGCAGTGGGATGAATTAAATAATCTCTTTCCAGTTCTTCATGACAAAGATCTAGCTATATAAAAAAGGATGTATTTATGTAAATTTGACCTAATTATATGTGGTGAAAATATCTGTCTTGCTAAATTTTCCGTAGTTCATTAAGATAATCCTTTTTATCAGTGGTAGGGCTTGTATTTCCTTCTTCGTGGTATAGATCACAGTAAATCAGCTGGAATTGTATATTAAATATAATTGACATGTTGTATCAGTGTTGTTATATATGATAAATATGTTAAGTGCAATTGACAGCAATGCAGGAGACATTACTGAAGGTTCAATTCTGAGCACCTGAAATTTTACAATGTGAGTTTTTCTCATTATAAAATTATGGGCAGTGAGACCTACTGAACACATTACAAATATAACATGGGCAATGAAACCAAGTTATTGTTTTTTCAGAGAAAAGTGACATTTTTTCTGAGAAAATTCTGTTAGTTTGATTCATTCTTAGGAAATAAAAGATCTATTGCCAAGAATATAAAACATAAACAATATTGATTGACAGGAAAATGGGTTCATCTTTTATGTTATGTACTAGCTTGACTTTATTCTGGTTTTAGGATTATTAATACCCATTCAATTATACTAATTTCTAAAGAAAGATCCTATTGTTTAGAAGGAAAAATCAGGGGAAAACAATTTTAAAATTGTTTCCTAATGGTAGCTGGAAAATGGCTAAGGAATTTTGCATCTATTAAAATCTTACTTGTAAACTAAGATTTCTTAGAATTTTTCATGGTAATCACAAAGAGGAAATAGGAAGTTTAGTAGGCAGCTGAGTTACATCACATATATATCAATATTAATATATCTTAAATAAGAATACATATCTTAGAAAAGAAATTTTTTTCTTGTTACTTTCTTGTCCTTGTCTCCTTAGTTTCTGAAGCATAAAAGCCAAGTTTCACATTGACAATCATCACTTTTTTTTTTCTGTAATGGAAAAACACAAGTAGGATTCTAGACCCAAGTACAAATAACTTCTTTGGGGAATATAGTTTGATTTCTGCAGAAATTTTTGTTCTGTAGTCTCTATCTTAAATATGATAACCAGGCCACTAATGGATATAGACTTCTGTTCTGTTACACTGATATTTAATTGCCATTTTGGGATAAACCGATATGGTTCAATTGTCCAATGTTTATCAAAAGACTGCCATACACTTTGGTTTCTCCGTTTGCTTGCCCCAGTGGCATTACTTTTCAGATAAACAAAGTTTGAGGCATGATGAAATGAGGATGTGGAAGTTTGATCATCTATTTCATATACTGACCATCTCTGAAATATCTTCTTAAATTATCTTCCTTACTTCTATGGAAGGCTAATCCACTATCAAAGAACCTTAGAGGTCATCTAGTTCAGTGTACCATATGCCTTTTACAAAGCATTTCCTTTAGGTACTTGCTTAATTCTCTCTTTGGTGTGGGAATGGGGATGATAGGATCCATGCTAACATGTTACTGGGTGGTACATGACAGGTAACAAAAAGACCTCAGAAGTCAAATGAGAGTTTAAAGGAGCGTGAGAGTTTAATTTATTTGCAGATTAATCTTATATTTTTCTGCTTTTAAGGTTAGGAGGGATATCAATTGATTCTGCTACTTATAGAGAAGATAAAGTAAGGAAGAAATTTCAGTAAGATATAAACTTCTAAAGGCGAGGATGGAAGGCCAAACCGTGCTGTAGGTAAAACTGTATAACCATCCTTGAGAGCCTTGTGTCTGGGGTTTGAAGTCCAGAGGGAATAAAAGCTTTTAGGCAACCTGTAATTGTTAACAATTAGTAAAAGCTTTCCTGTCTGGTGACCCTTACTCATCCATATTAAAGGAACAGTTTGAGCATCTCATGATTTGGTCTATTTTGGGAGGCCATGTGAATATTGATTAGTCTTACCACAGAGGCAATGGGAGAGACACATTGCAACTTTTCCCGTGCTCCCTGGTTACCATATGCTGTGTGATTTTCTTTCTCATTAGTAGGCATTTAAAGTCTGATCTATGATAATTAAATGTAGATTAAAATGTGACAAGATTTAATATAGATCTCCATGCTTCCAAGGTAACTACAATTAGAAGAGCTTATATTCTGGACACACTTTTTCTTTCATTGCATTACGATCTGTGGTGTTTACTTCATCATTTAGCTAAAGGTGGCTGATTTATTCACTGCTTTTGAGGTGGAGAGACATTGCCTATCCTCCTAGAAAAGGTTGGCAGTTTTCCTTTTTGAACAGATGGTAAGTTATCCCAAAGAGAACCATTTATCCCCATTGCAATGTTATGATTGAGAAGGCATTTGTAGACTTGTGTTAATGATGGTTGAGGTGTAAGAAGGTGTAGGAGCGAGTACCTCTTGAAACCCCTTCACCAGTTACTCAAACCCCTTTTTTTCCCCCTTGAGAGTGATGAGAAAAGAAGCCAGAATAAAAAACATAAAAAATAATAAAGTGGAGAGAACCACTAGGAGATGGAGAGGGACAGTAGGGGTAACTGCTGCCTTGGGTGCCATGCAAGCTGGAAGCCTTTGTATCCTAGGCTCCAATGTTAACCCAGTGTTGAGGCCATATGTGGCCCTTTAGATCCTCAAGTATCATTCTTTGACTGAATCCAAACTTTGCAGAACAAAATTTTTTTGGATTCAGTCAAAGGGCCAGAATCGAGGATCTAGAACAGTGGTTCTCAACCTTCCTAATGCTGCGACCCTTTAATGCTCATATGTGGGCGTATCTGCATGTGGGTGGACCCTCCTGGAGACTGATAGAGGAGTGGTGTGTCGGTTCCTAAGACCATCAGAAATATGTGTTTTCTAATGGTTTTAGGTGACTCCTGTGACCCCTGTGAAAGGGTTGTTTGACCCCCAAAGGGATTGTGACCCACAGGTTGAGAACTGCTGATCTAGAGGGAAACATGTGGCCTGGAGGTCACAGGTTCCCCATCCCTGGTCTAGACTTATTAAGTTGACCTCTCTGAATTCCCCTCTATACCCTTATATCTTCTTACAGGATCATTGTGAGAAGGCAAAGGTACTGGGGCCCTTTACCACCCTACCTCATCTCATCTCCTGGCCTGTTTGACCTAAATTTGTCAGGTCTGGAGGCACAATCTGCCCTTGGACAAGCCTAGATAGCAGAACCTAGGTTGTCTGGTTACCTGACCCACCTCTCTTGCCTGAGATGAGTCTCAAGTCCTCCCTGTCCTCCAACTTCAGTTCTTCCCACTGCCACAGGCCACCAGAGTCTCATTAAGGCCACGAGCACTTCCTGCTTTAGGGTTTAGGTACTGTTGTCATCTGCTCAAAGAAAAAATTCCAGATCCTCTTTGATTCATGTCATTCTACCTCAGTCAAGCGAGGGAAGGACTGCAAAGGTGAAACAACAATGGATAGGATGGAAGAAGTGGAAAATTGAAATGGATAAAATATGTTTTAAGGGAATTAAAGCACAGTTCTAAAATAGTCTAGAAAACATAAGAGATGGAATAAAAAACAGTAGCATCCAACCCAAAGTCCATGAAATCTATGGGGGCAACAAGAAACAGAAATGATCAAAAGATATTTAAAAATAAATAAAATTGAAAAACCTAGGAAGAAACAAAACTGAAAAAGTAACAAATGTATGAAGGAAAAAATAAGAGATTCTCAAGACAGAGCAAGAGAACAAATATATGTTAATTAGGCTTCCAGAAGTTATTGGGGAAAAAAAGGTAGGTATTGTCATTAAGGGCTAAATTAGTGAAAAATTTCCACAGTGGCCTAGAGCAGACAACACTAAAAGCAGAGAAAATATGCAAGACAACAAAAAGGAAAAATCCTGACCCTTACTTAGCAGCACTCAGAACTGTAAAAATATGACATTACAAAGTGGAAGAAAACATTTTGAAGTATTGAGAAAGAAAAAATAAGTAACTTTTAAATAACAATGGTGTTAATGTCAAACTTTTCAAAAATGACAGAAAAAATATCCAAGTTGGTCTGAAATGTGCAAGTTTTGAAAATAGAATTAGACCTCCAAATTACATACCTTACAAATAAGACTATATTGTTTGAAAATTGAAGAATTCATGATGTGAATGTGAATTAGTTTTGCTCGACTCCATTTATTTGTTACAAGAGAGGTCATTTATTTTAAAGGTCCAGAGTAGACAATATCAATAGATACACATAAAAAAAGAGTTTTGATGAAATATTTAAAAGTACCCAAAAGGGAGAAGATAGAAATTCAGAAACTGTCATGGACAAGCAGGACAGTGTTGGTAGTACTATATTAAATTTAACATCTTTTTCTTCTTTTTTTTTTTGACGGGGAAGGCAGGGCAATTGGGGTTAAGTGACTTGCCCAAGGTCACATGGCTAGTAAGTGTTAAGTGTCTGATGCAGGATTTGAACTCTGGTCCTCCTGACTCTAGGCTGGTTCTCTATTCAATGTGCCACCTGGCCCCTCTTAAATTGAATATCTTAAAAAAGAAACCATTTATATATAACAGAGATGGACAGTTTCATATACAATCATCTTTTCTGTTAATACATTAGCTAGTATTTATATGGCACTTCAAGGTTTGAAAAGCACTTTATAGTGTTTATATTGTTTATCTCATTTGATCTTCAACTTTGTGTAAGAAACTGTTCATGTCTGTTGATATTTGTCAAATTCATAGCATAAAATAAATATAACTCACTTCATAGACAAAATAGGCGTAAAGAATTGATTAACTAAAATCCACAACTGATAGATTCTTACACACAGTGAAAGTATGACTAGTACATAACTAACAAAAATAAAAATATACTTGTTATAACTTGTCATAAACCTGCTTCTGCCTGGTGATTAAATATAAGTATAGATATGAGGACAAGGTATGTGATGTTTTCTAAATGTGATAAAAAAAAACAAAACCGGATTTTGGGATAAAAGCATGTTTTATTATTATAGCCTATGTAATCTCTGGATATCTCGATTCTCTCTTTCCTTGCATTGAAGAGTTGGGTCCTCAAAGAATGAGGATAACTGTATATTCCTACCACAGACTTCTAGGGGTTGTCTCTGAGGTTTTGGAGGTAACTTTCTAATGCTCAAGTCACCATTCTGGTGTGTTCTTCTCACTATCAATCACCAGGTATAGTTTTTACCTTAAAAGCATTGATTGACTTAGCGATCAGTGCCCCTGTATTAGTTAACCAATTACTATTAATTACAAAGGGTATGCTCCCTGTCTACACCACCTTACCCAGAATCACCTTAGTCTTTGGAGAGAGTGGAAATGGAGAAGCAGTCTGGTAACTAATGAAAATCAGAGAAGAAATCAGCAAAATGATTGCAGAGTATTTAAAATATGATCACACCAATATCATATATCAAAATCTTTGAGATGCAGTCCTACTTCCTCTTAGGGGCAGATTTATATTGCTAAATGCATAAGCATACAAATATGGTATGCTAAGTGTACTTGGAATGCCCAGTCACATCCCAATGCCTTTTTAAAAAATTATATTTTGCATCTTATTTTTAAGGTTTGTATTTCTTAAGTAAAGTTTATTTGTTAAATTATGAAATTAACTTTATTTGCTCTAGTTTGATGAACAAAAATGTCTTTTATGATTGAATATTCAATAAATGTTCACTTTAAAAAAGGAAAAAAATTCCCTGAGTACACATTCTAATGAAATATTTTGTACATGCCTATGGCTAAGTTCCTATATTAAGAAATAAAAGGGAAAAAAAATGAGCTTGAATTTAAAGGCCATAGAAAAGGGACAAAACAATAACCTGAAGGAAAGTGATAAAATAGAGATTATAAAAGAACAGAAATAGATTTAAAAAGGAAGGAGAAACTGAAGTAATAAATAAAACCAACAACTATTAAAAAAAAAACAAAAACAAAAACCTCCTAACAGAATGAACCATTAGCAAATGTAACTTTTAGAAAGGAGAGAGAAAATACAAATCGGCAAAATTACCAATGATTCAGTCATATGTAAGTACAAAGAATGAAATGATCCTACCCTCAAGAAGATTACATTCTAATGAGGGGGGGAATAAAAAGAACATATATATATATATGTATATATATATATATATATATATATATATATATGAACAAATATAAAGTTAATAAAAGCAAATATATACAAAGTAATTAAATATAAGATAGTTTGGAGGGAAGTTACATTTGTAGTGATCAGGAAAGGCTCCATGTAGAAGGTTGCGTCTTTTTTTTTCAAAATTAAGTTTTATTTTTTTTCTACTTTAGTATTTTATTTTCCCTGGTCATATGTAAAAATTTTTTTAATGTTCATTTTTAAAACTTTGAGTTTCAAATTCTTTCTCCTCCTCCAAATTTCTTCCTCTCTCCCCAATTGAGAAGGCAAGTAATTTGATAAAGGTTATACATATGTTGTCATGTAAAACATATCCATAATAGTCATGTTGTGAAAGAAAACAGACAAAAAACAAACCTCAAGAAAAATAAAATTAAAAAAAATATGCTTCGGTCTGTATTTAGACAACATCAGTTCTTTCTCTGGGGATGGATAACATTTTTCATCATTAAGTCCCAGAAGGTTATGTCTTAAAGGAAGTTGTATCTTAAAGGAAGAGAGGGAACTGATTTCCTTGCTTGTGGGATTGTTGGTGAAAAGGCACAGAGACACAAGATTCACTGTCAGTTGTGTGGAATAAATAGAAGGCCTATTTGATTGGATCTCAGAATGCAGGAGGGGGAGTAATGTTCATTGAGGTTTGAATATAGATTGGGGTCAGGTTGTGAAGGACTTTAAAAGCCAAATAGAGGACTTTATAGTTTATCCTAGAGGTAAGAGGAAGCCGCTAGGAATGGGTAAGAAAAGGAGTTATGTGGCAAGTCTACACAAGGAAAATTGCTTTGGTAATAGTAAGTAGAATGGACTAGAATGGAGAGAGAAGAGATATGAAAAGTAATTAGCAGCCTCCTGTAATAAGAAAGGTGAAAAGTGATGAGGGTCTGAACCAAGGTGGTAGTTAGGAGAGAAGGGGTTGGATGCTACAGATATGGTGGAGATGGAAACTGCAAGATATGGCAACTGATTGGAAACATAGAATGTGAGAGAATGAGGAGTCCAGGTTAATGTTGAGGCTATGAACCTAGTAAGACTGGCAGAATGGTGGTGCCTTCAACAGAAGTTGGGAAGTTTGGAACAGGGAAATGTTTGGGGGGATGGTAAAATAATCAGTTCAGTTTTTGACATGTTGAGTATAAGATATTTCTGAGATATCCAATTTGAAATGTCCACTTGGCAATTGATGACATAGGACTAAAGGGATTCACTGGGACTTGATCTATAGATTTTGGAGTCACGAGCCTAGTTAACTTCTTGGGAGTTGAGGAAGTTTTTGAGAGAGGGTATAGAAGGAGAAATGAAGAGGGTCTAGGACAAAACCATGACCACCCACAGTTAGCAGTTTTGATATAATGAGCCAGTAAATGAGACTGAGGAGTGGTCACATGAATAGGGAGGAGAGCCAGGAGGGAATTAAATGAAAACTCATAAAGGGGAGAGTATCCAGGGAGAGAATGTTCAACATGGTCCAATACAGAAGATTTATTGAGAAGCATGAGAACTGAGAAATGACCATAAGATTTGGCAATCAAGAGATCATTGGTAACTGGAAAGAGTATTATCATGTAAATGATACTATCAGAAGGCCAATAGAAAAAAGATTTAGAAAAATCTAAGAGAAAAAAACTGAAGGCACCAAGTATAGATGACTTTTTCAAGGAGCTTGGCTGAAAAGAACAGGATAAGATATTAGAGAGATATTAAGATCTACCATTTTTTTTAAGGATAAAGGAGACAAACTTGTTTGAAGGAAGTAGTGGAAAGGGAAAGGTTGAAGTTTGAGAGAGAGTATATGATTGAGGATGAAATCTCCTGGAAAAGACTGCATTTAGATGTTGCATAGGACTGGCCCTGATGCAAAGAAATCATAACAAATATAAAATAATAATGTTATAAGAGAATTTTACATGTGACCATATTCTAACAAATTAAAGAATTTTAAGGAAATGGACAATTATTTACAAAAATATGACTTGATAAGATTGACACAACAGGAAATTAGTAATTTAATTAGATCATCGCTGGAGGAAGAAATCATATATATCAATGATTTATCTTGAAAAAAAATCCACTTCACCCAGATTAACAAAATGTCTACAATAAAACATAGCTCACCTTTATAGAGTACTTTAAGACTTAGAAAGTGCTTCCCATAAATTATTTCATTTGATCACAATAAACCTGTGAGGTAGGTGCCATCATTGCTCTAGCTTTACAAATGAAGAAACTGAGGCTGAGAGCTTAAATTGCAATTATTAAATGTCTTGAATCTGTCTAGCTTGACTTTAAAAACCTTTATGTACATAAAAATAGAGGAAGATGAAATATCTAGTACGTTTTGTTAGGCAAATCTAATAATAACTTTAAAATCAGACTAAGCCATATACATGATAGAAGGAAAATTGAAGACCAATTTCCCTAATGAATATGACTAGCCATATTTTTACAAGGGAGGGCTTCCACTGGATGGTAGTGGTGATGGTAACGGTGATTGTATGTTCCTGGGTAGCAGTAAATACACGAAAAAGGGAATATGTGCACACACACACACACACTCACATACATACATTAAACAATTTTAAAATGTGCAGAATAAAGCAAGAAGAACAGACAGGGAACAATTGAATGCAATAATTTGTTATTAACAGTAAATTAAATGTATTGGTATTCATAATACATTTCTTAAAAACAAAGTAATAAGAATCATAGTTTCCTATAAAATTCTTTCTGTATTCTTTCTATGTTGAAACGTTTATATTTTTGATGATTGCTAGGCTTGTAATAAAGAAATTAAAGCAAATAAAATCTTCAATAAAATTTTAGTTAAAAGAATAGCACAATATATTTTAAAACTTGTCTAACATGATCATACAAGGCTTATTCCAGTGTTATGTAAGACTGATTTAACATCAGGAAAACTATTAACATAATAAAACATCTAAACTGATAAACTAAAAAAAGCTATAGGATTATATTAATTGACATAGGAAAAAAAAACTTTGATAAATTTAACCTTCCTCCATGACAAGAATATTAAAAAGAATAGTCCTAGGAAGATGGTTTTCCTCAACAGAATAAAAAGTATTTACCTTAATTTGAGTCAATATAATTAATATGCTGTGAAGAAACAGAAGCATTTCTACCATAAAGAGCAATGAGGCAAGGAGTGCTACTTTTGTCACTTTCAGTGGATGGGGTATTAGAAACTGTTAACAGTTGCAATGAGATAGAAAAAAAGATATTAGATTCTAATAACTGTAGGGATTCATGTAAGATGTGAAATGGTCCAAGTACATTATTTGCAGAAGACATGATAGGGTCTGTCAGAAAAACTATACCATCCTTAAAGAGAAGTTCTTGAAGACTCCAGCGAAAGGAATTCAAAGAGCTATCAATTACCACATGTGCTCTTAGGTTGATGGCACTTCCCCCCTGGACTCTCTCTGTATTTGTGGGAGAATGAGTTTTAGATTTCTGGGGAGATTTTTTTTTTTTACCTGTTTCTAAAAGCAAATTAAGTCTGCCTAGATAATTGACATCAACTTATAATCATTGAGGGAAGAACATTGATGGGTATTTGTTAACAACAGCATTAGAATACCACTCTCCAACCCCTCAGGGACAGCCTTAGATATATGAAAGAATAAATAGCAGCTGGTCTTTGGGGACCTGAACTTCTATTTCCAGAGGAGATTGGAATAGTAACCCTAGAGTGCTAATTGAGCCTGTGTAGAATTGATTTAATAGTTGTGTGACCTTAAATTTGTAATGTAAAATGAAAAGTTCAAAGTCATTTTTGTACCATGTAAAGAAGTTGAATGATCAAAACTGATGGAAATAAAAGGCATCTACATATCAACTTTACAAAGATCAGATCTCCTTCTGGTGGCCCTTTAAAATGTGAGACCCACTCTCTAAGGAATCAGATAAGTAGGAGATAGTAAGAGAGAAGAAAACCATCTATGGAAAAAGAATCCAGTCCTTGAGAAGCAATTCCTCACTTCTCTTCCTCCCACCATGGTTCACTGAACCACCTGCACAGAAGGAGGCACTATACCTTGCAGGGAGAAGGGTCAGCCAGCTGAAAGATATAGCAGGAGACATGTTTGAGAAGTATAATCTTTCTGAGAAAAGAAGAGATCCAAATCTAGGAACCAGGAGTTGAATACAAAGAGGTACAAGTCTAAGAAGCTTGGTTATTCTACCTGCCTGTCCCAGATGCTGTACCAAGGGAGAACAGTGTGAAAATACCATGAGAATGGAAAGGAGGTCCTACCATTCTGGAGGTGTGAGTTACCTATGCTATATGTTTTCACAAATTGTGTGTGTCTCTCTACTAGTGTACTCTATGTGTGTACCCACTTCTTCTACTGTATGTGACTGTGGGAGTGTATGTCAAAAGATTATAAGGGAAATTCTTTATTTTTATATGGCCTCAGTAAATGACTTTATTTTGGTTTAATTGTGTTCTCTGGCTGATTATTAAAGGTCAGCACACTGGTGGGGGCTCATGAACTATTATTTTAGGAGTACAGACCCACAGAGTAACTTGAATCTGGGGTAGTTGTACCCTGAGAAACCAAATATTAGAATGCTAGTTGTGGGAATAATCCAGAGGGGGTGTTACACATTTGATACAGAGATTATTTTGAGAGTAATTCAACCTATTCACAAACATTGAATGTCCTCTATTTATATAGGCTGTCCATCCTTTTGGCCATTATAGTTTTATGATTGTACTTATACAGTTCTTGTGTATTCACAAGTAGGTTAATGTCCAAATATTTAATTCTGTTGTTCTAAAAGGAATTTCTTTTGAAATTATGTTTTCTTGATCCCTATTACTAGTAAATAGGAATGTAGTTGATTTTGTATCCTGTAGTTTTGTTAAATTCCTTTGTTGCCTCTATTAAGTTTTTGTCTGTGGCAAGTAAATGGAGAGGGAAAGAGGAACGCACTAGAGGAGAAGGGAGATGAAGGATAGGGAAAACTATTTCACAAAATTGATGCACAAGAAATCTTTATACAAACAAAGAGGAAAGGAAGGGGGACTATTTAATTAACTAATTTATTTCAACAGTGCTTTTTAACCTGGTTCCATGAATAGATTTTAGAGCAGTGGTTCTCAACCTTCCTAATGCCACGACCCTTTTATACTAGTATGTGGGCATATCTGCATGTGAGCAGACCGGCCTGGAGATGGATAGAGGAACAGTGTCTCGGTTCCTAAGACCATCGGAAATAAGTGCTTTCCAATGGTCTTAGGTGACCCCTGTGAAAGGGTCATTCGATCCCCAAAAGGGTTGTGACCCAGAGGTTGAGAACTGCTGTTTTAGAGAGTCTGTGAAATTGGATGGGAAAAACCTCTAAAACTTAGAGGCAACTCACCACTCTTTCACATTGGGGCCATTAAGGAAACTTAAAACTGACATAGGGAAAGGCAGGAAAGCAATACCATCAGGACTATTGCCAGGAAGCCTAATGCACTGTGGTCTTCAGGCTAAGGAAGAGGAAGGAATCCATGGTGGTCTCTTTGTACACTGCAACACAAAGGTTTACTGGGACTCCCATATCCATCTTCACTCCTTGCTGCCTCCAAACTAAATGAAACTAATTGCTTCAAAACTATCTCCTTGGTAAGTACATTTAGGCTTGTGATCATTCTTTACCCTGCAATGTCACTCCCTAGGCACAGATCCTTTTTTTTTTTTTTTTTTTTTTTTATCATCCCTGGATCTTTGATCCAGAACTGGTTAGTAAGCAACAGAGCTGCTAATTTCAGTCTATTCCTTTACTTTGTACAAGATTGGGCACTACTTCACTGCATTTGGGAATCTCATTTTTGCCCTGGTATACAGCATATGCAGGAATGCTTCATGCTGCCATTGGTGACTAGACAACAGCCCCAGTGCTAGCAGACTTCTTTTTCTGTCTCCTTATGCTGACCTGGGTTGGAAAAATAGCTCACTGTGATTTTTATTCTTGGATTTCCTGATCAGTCTTTAGACTGGTGCTGTATTTGGAGGTGTTGTTGTTGAGGGGGGGGTGACTTGGTTGTATATTTTCCTGATACTTAGCCATCTTCTCCTATGATACTTTGGAAGACATAGAGAGCACAAAAGGATAAAATAAAAAAACAGGTAAATTTTAATAGGAGAAGGTAAATCTTAGGGCTGTTGTTAAGACTAAAGGAATATTTTTAAAGGAGATTTAGACATAAGCAATATTCAGATCAATAAGTTCTTTTATTTGGCACATTTAAAGGAAATCCACATAGTTTGAATAGAAACTTCCAAGGGAGCATGAAGTAAAAAAATTAGAAGTAATAAAGGAAGAGGTTAAGGCAGGATACACAACCCAAACCAGGGAAGCAATAAACACGTCCAAACTGAAGGAAAGCCTGCCAATCTCCCACAATGGGGCCACTAATGAAACCTTAAAATTGGTACAGGAAAACATAGGAAAGTAATACTATCAGGTCTATTGCCAGAAAGCCTTGTGCACTATGGTCTTCAGGTCATAGAAGAAAGAGGGTGTTCATGATTGTCTTTTGGTACATTGTAACACAAAGATTCACTGAGATTCTTAGGTCCATTTTCACTCCATGCATGGAGATAGCTCTGGAGTTAAGACAGGGAAAGTGTTTTATAGGGAGGAAAATAGGGCCCACTCAGGAATTTCTTATCCTGAGATCACAGGCATGGAAGTGCCAATAAGCTAAGAAACTGCAAGTTTCCAACTTGCAATTTTTGGGATATAGAAAATATAGATATGTATAGGGACAGCTGATTGTATAGAGAAAGATTTCTCTTTTCCCCCTGCCCCTCCCCCCATTCCCCAGAATTCAATAGAAAGAATGACTGTGTCCAGTCTTGGGCAACTTGTCTTATGACAAGTGAAGAAGGAGAATACTAGATTAGGAGTAAAAAAGACAGGGTAGATGTTGGAAGGAGGATAATATGTGGTGAAAATGAAGAGAGAAAGTGAAGATGGTGACATCAAGACATTTGGCAGAATGTAGATCAATCATATTTAACAGAGGTTCTCAATCGTGTGTGTATGTGTGTGTGTGTGTGTGTGTGTGTGGGTGTGAGAGAGAGACAGAGACAGAGACAGAGACAGAGACAGAGAGAGAGACAGAGAGAGACAAAGCGAAATAGAGAAACCTCTTTGGTAGTCTGATAATCCCTTTTCAGAGAACTTTTTTCACTAGGTTCACAATGTTTCCATGCTCATCGCCCTCCCTTTTTTCCCTCTACTGTAATATGTCTTTGTGCCTCTTCATGTGATGTAATTTACCCTTTTCTACCTCCTTCTTTTCTCTTCTCCCATTTACAATCCCTTTTCACTGCTTAATTAGGTTTTTTATCATCACATCAAAATCAACTCAAACCCACCTCCTCTGTCTATGTATTTCCCTTCTAGATGATGTAATAATAAAGATACAGTTCTCAAGAGCTATACACGTATCACCTTCCCATGTAGGGATGTAAACAATTTGTCCTTACTGAATAACGTTTTGTCTGCTTTTTTTTTTTTAAACTGTTTTATGCCTCTTTTGAGTCTTGTGTTTGAAGATCAAATTTTCCATTGAGCTCTGGTATTTTCATCAGGAAAGTCTGGAATCCCCTTTTTTCATTGAATGTCCATCTCCTCCCTTGAAAGATTATGCTCAATTTCAAAGATATGATCCTTGGTTCTAATCCAAGCTCCTTTACCTTATGGAATATCATATTCTCAGCCCTCCAGTCTTTTAATGTAGAAGCTGGAAGGTCCTGTGTAATCCTAACTGTGGTTCCACAATATTTGAGTTGTTTCTTTCTGGCTGCTTGCAATATTTTCTCCCTGATCTGATAATTCTGAAATTTGGCTGCTATATTCCTTGTTTTCAATTTTGGATCTCTTTCAGGGGATTTTTTTGATGACCATTTTACCGTCTTGTTCTAGGACTTCAGGACAGTTTTCCTTGATGATTTCTTGAATGATGCTATCCACGCTCTTTTTTCATCGTGCTTCTCAGGTAGACCAATAACTCTTAAATGATCTCTCCCGGATATATTTTCCAGGGCAGTTGTTTTTCCAATGAGGCATTTTTATGTTTTCTATTTTTTCATTCTTTTGATTTTGTTTGACCTATTCTTGATGTCTCATAGAGTCATTAGCTTCCACTTGCTCAATTCTAATTTTTAACGAATTGTTTTCTTCAGTTAGTTTTTGTACTTTCTTTTCCATTTGGTCAATTCTACTTTTTAAGAAGTTTTCTTGAGTGTACTTTTTTGTTTCCATTTTTGTCAGTTGTATTTTTAAAGGAATTGTTCAATTTTTCTTCTTTGACTTTTAAAAACCTTCTTGAGCTCATGCAAGAAGACTTTTTGGACTTGCAACCAGTTCATATTCCCATTTGAGGTTTTGGATATGGGTATATTGACCATGTTGTCCTCTCCTGAATTTGTGTTTTGATCTTCCCTGTCAGCAAGATAACTTCTCTATGGTCATTGTTTTTCTTTAATGCTTCTTGTACATGTCTGCCTATTTTTCCTGGCTTTTAAAGTTGATCTCTGCTTTTGGGGCTCCGGGGACACTGTGCCAGGCTTTTTGTGCTAGGGGCTTGGGGTCTGGCTACTGGTTTTGTGTGCTAGGGCCTCAGGTGCTGGCTGCTGTATGTTGTAGTGATCTGGTTGTTTACCAGGTGCTGAGCTGGAGCTGGTGGTGGTGGCTAGTGTGTGCCTTGTGTTGGCACTTGCCTGCTCCTCCACCCTGGGGCTCAGGATCTCTCACTGGATTACTGAGGTAGGGCTTATTGCTGGCTTGCTGGGATGTCCCTCTTTTTGTACTGGTCCCCTCCAGCCACAGCAAGAGAGGCCTTTCCTGTTAATTCCCCTAGCCTCCTGAGCTCAAAGACTGCTATGCACTGTCTTTTTGCTGGCTCCACTATTGTAGGATTTTTCCTGGGGCAATATTCTCTGGCTTTTTCGAAGTCTATAAGGGAAGTGAAAGTGATTTACTGCTTACTCCACCATCTTGGCTCTGGGTGACTTTCAAACATTCCATCTGTGGACTGATAGCCCCAGGAGTAGCCACTGCAGCTGTGCAGGACCTGTGCAGGATTGTACTTCTCTCTTCCTCAGTTTTGACAGGACCCCCAAACCCCTTGTTGACCTTCTAAATTGTCTCTGGCATCTGTGGGCTGAGAGGTCTGGAAATCGCCACTGCTGCCAGTGATTTAGGCCCTCATGTCTGCTCCAGTTTTGCTGTGGTTGAGTCTGCACTGGTGCAGCCTGCGTGTTAGACTGTGCTCCTCTCTCAGCCTGCTGCAACAGACCCTTTCTGTCTACCTTCCATGTTGTCTTGGTCTGGAAATCTGCCTCACTGTCTCTTTGTGGATTTAGAGGCATTTGAAGGGGTTTGGGGGAGATTTCATGTGAGTCCCTGCTTTCACTTTGCCTTCTTGACTCTGGCCCTAGTGATTAGTAAAAGTAAAGATGTAATTTTTTCCATTGATTTTCAGAGATTCTACCCCATGGACCTAGGTTAAGAATTCATGTTGAAATAAGTTAGTTAAATACATTAGCTAAAAAATTGACTGAACTTTTCACTGTTCTTCTTGATCTTTTGGTATTAAGGCCCAAGACAAGGTCTTGCAGCAGACAATCCATGAACTTTTGTTGAGAGGATGAATGTATGAAGTAGATACCAGCTGTCAATGGAGAGATTCTATAATTCCTTCCTTAGGAGTGACTAAAAAGAGGAAAGATGCCTTAAGTGGTTTAGATGTGGAATTGGCTGGAGGCAGGGTCGGGGACCAATAGTCTCTGAATTCTCTTCCCTGCCTATGATTACATCAGAGTATTCTATTAAAAGAAGATTCAACTGTATTTCTGTTTTAAATTAGTTTTACTTGACTTAATTTTTTTTTTCTCCAAAGGAAATCTTACACTTTTTATTCTTTCATCCTCCCTAAATTTAAGAAAGCTGTAATAAGACTTCTTTTTTCTATTTTTTTTGTACAAATGTGCTGTTCAACCCACTCCCACAATGACATTTCTAGGATATTTCCCATTCTTTTTTCCTCTTTAAAGCAGCTAACACCTTATGTTACATCTCGAAAATACATTGTATTTATTTGCAATTTGGCATTTTGCACTCTCTATTTTCAGTGCTACTAAAAGGTGTTTTGATGAAAAACAATATAGAGATTTCAGTTTTATCTGCTTCAGCCTGTTTCCTCTCTGAGCTTACAAATCTGTGTTTCTCACATCCACTGTTCTCAGGTGTGTATTTTAAAGTATGATAATATGCCACAAATAAGAGGTAGACAAAATTCAGTATAGTTAGCAAACGTATTTAGAAAACAAAATTGCAGGAAAACTTTCACCTCTTTAGTGAGAAATCTAAGCTCAGATTGTCATTGGGCCTTCAAAATCATTACTTTCAGAGACAGGCAACAGTAGAAAAGATGTTTATTCTCCTCTACTTAACCCCCAAATGAAAGCAATCACAGGCAATCAATTTACAATTAAAGCCTTTGTAGATCTAAGACTTTATCAGGAATTATACAGAATAGTAAAATGAACCATAGAATATGAAGTGTAGAAATAACACACATTTATAGACTCAGGTAGATATATGCATTAAATGTTATAATCAGGGAAAATATAAAAAACCCCAGAATTTTACATCTTTTTGCTATTTTTTTGCAAGAAGTACACTAAAAAAAATTTTTGTATAAAAGTTAGTAATTAAAAAAAAGATTTATTACATGTTAAAAGTAGATTATTCTTCTTAGTGAAAATTCTTCATTTCATTTCAAATATGGTCATTTTGATTGTAAAGGAATTTCAAAACCTCAGCAAAAAATAGGAAGAAAAACAACTCATGACTAGAACTCCAAATAGTCCATTTTTACAAAGTTTCAGAGGTAGAAGAACTCTTGCAGTCTTTTAGTCACTAATTTAGAACTAGAAGGGACTTTGGAGACTGAGTTCAACTTCATTTTACAAATGAGGAAACTTAGCCACAGAGAAGTTAAGTAACTTTCTCAGGGTGGCATAGCTACTAAGTATTTGAGGCAGTATTTGAATTCAAGCCTTCCTGAGTCTGGGTCAGGCAATCTGTTCATTGTTCCACATAGCTGCTAATACTGTGGTCTGGGAAAGATCTTAATTTAGAAAAGCCAAGGTCATCCACTGCATCCTGGGTCATCGCCAGTCATCCTGATCTATATCTTGTTACTGGACTTTGATGACTCTGGAGGAGAGAGTGAGGCTGGTGACTTTGCACAGGTCTGCCTTACTTAAATGCAGTTCACTTGCAAGTCAAAACATCACCCTTCTGATGTCATTGGTCTTCTTCAAGAACAAGAGACGAAGCAACGTGACGTTGGAGGAGAGATCGATGACTTTGTGCAATTCTACCTCACAAATCTAATTCACACACAAGTCACTACCTGTGTTGTCATTTGTCCTCTTCAAGAACAAAGGCTGAACAACCCCAATAACAACACTCCCCACCTAAAGCATAAAGCTCTGTTTTTTAAATTTCGGATAATGACTTATCCAGATGCCACATAAAAAGCAATTCAAGACGATGTAAGATAGTCCATTTTATTTTCAGATATCTATAAACACCAGGCAATTCTGTCTTATACCGTATTTTGTCTCCATATAATTTCCACCTATTAGTCCCAGTTTTGAACTCCGTGTTTACATAGAACAAATCTACCTCAACTTCCAAAGGACAGCCCTTCAAATATTTGAGGCATTGGTTATATATCTGCTCTGTCTTTTCATCTCCAGGCTAAAAATCCACAGTAATAAATTTCTTCTGACCTGCTGGCATTTATGTTCCTTCCTCTCTTTCTCTCTCTGTATGGGGGATACTAATTCTCACTCAGAAGTATCAAAGAATAGATTCATAAGGGCTCTTCATCTCCAGGGGTTCAGGATCTCTCTGTACCCCTTTTCTCCTATGTCACAATTCTTTTACTCTACAAGTTCTTGACTCTAGACTCAATTTAATTCCTTTTACCTCCTTACACTCTTTTGTGTTTTGCAAATAGATAGCTTCAGAGTAAGGGAAAAACTATGCCTTCTTTTTCTTTAATTCAAATTTTAATTTATAGAATAAAACAAGCAATTTCCATAACAGTATTATAAAAAAGATTGCACAGGAAACTGGGAATCTATTATATACAACTTTTTCTTTTAAATATATAATAAAGTTATCACATGAATTTCTTTTTTCCTCTTCCACCCCACCCTAGAGGTAGCTACCATTACACACACACACACACACACACACACACACACACACTCACACACACACACACTCACACACACACACAGAGTTATTTTATACAAACTTCTATTTATAAGTTCTTTCTTTGGATACAGATAGCATTTTTATTCATATGTCCTTTATTTTTATTTGAGTATTTTCTAATTGTCGAAATGACTTAGTCACTCACGGTTGTTCTTAAGACAACATTGCTGTTACTATATACAGTGTTCTGGCTCTGCTCACACCTCTCTTTATAATTTCATGCAAGTCTCTCCATGCCTTTCTAAGATCATTGAGCTCATTATTTCTTATAGCACAGTAGTGTTCCATCACAATGATAGACCACAGCTTGTTCAGCCATTTCCCGATTGATTATGATGCTTTCTTAAATCTATGATCAGTAACTACCTCCTTTGGCCTTTTACTAGCTTAAGGTGCCAGACCTACTTGTCTACTTTTCCTGACTATGGAAAAAAAAAAGATGAAAATGGTCTTTAAAATGCAAAAACTCTGGTAGTAGTGAAGATATCTTCTTAAGTGTCACTAATACTTTTGTGTGAATTAGTTACTGAACAGTGTTTTTCCATGACAAGAGGGCAATAAGCACCTGACAGGGAGAATGGGGATAGAATAGTGGATAAAAATTGTGGAAAGGAAAGATGTGATGGTGACAAAATAAATGTCAACTACTTCACAATTTTGTCTGGGGCTGACTCCGTTCACGTCGTTTTTATGATTTTATAGACTTCCATTATATTCTCCCTCAACCTTTCTATTTCCAGGCTGAATAGTTCTAGGTGTTTTATTAAAAAAAAATCTATCCTCATATTTTATTTTTCCCCAGAGTAAAGTATTAGCAAAAGGAATACTGCTAACTAAATTAGAAGATCCTTCGCATCTTGAAAATCTTTAGGGGATACTCCTTGAGCCTGAAGGCTAACTATTTTTATTCAGATTATGTTTTTTTTAAAATAAAGATGAGTATTTCAATCTTTCTTACAGAATAAAATGTCAGAGTTTATTCAAAATTAATTCTTTCCAGTATTAAGTCCTCTGAAGAAAAACTATACCTTTTAAAATAAAAAACATCACTATTCTTATAATTTTAATTATATTCATTATTATTTATATTAAAATAATTGTTTGAAGTAGAAAATTCAGAGCCTAGAAACAAAAGCACTTAGATAAGAAAAGATTTTTGAATATTGAGTCAGTGGTCTTGTCTTGACTATCTTATGATCAGTCAGTGAACATTTATTATTAATACATTGTGCCTGGCTCTGTGCTAAGTGTTAAGGATACAAGGAAAGGTAAATGACATGTTTCTGCTTTCAAGGAGTCTATGTAAATTTCAGAGCAGTTCAGTCTTTGTTTTTGTAACTAGTGCTTCTCTGGGCACACCCATTTTTGACTTGGAGATGCTCTTGATGTACCTTTGAGCATACCTAGTTTGCCTAGCATGTAGCACTCTGCATCCCCTACATGTGGGGAAGGTAGCTTCCTTTGATAAGCTGCCTGCATTTTTAAAATAGGTGAGACAGGTGGGCAAATTGGATATGTTGAACAGCCCTTTAAGGATGGCTCAATGTTAGAACTGGGTATTCCCAGAGAATCCCAGGTTACATAGTTATATCGCTAATCATAGCTCAGTAATTGGCAAGTAGAAGTTTAAGGAATGCTTATTTGTTGATTGACTTATTGGTTAATTGATGAGTATTTCCTTAAACAAGAAAGGTATGATTTGTCTAGAACAGGGTGGAGAACCTCTAGGTCCTCAAGTGTAACCTTTTGACTGAATCTAAACTTCACAGACAAATTCCCTTAATAAAAGAATTTGTTCTGTAAAACTTGTACTCAGTCAAAAGGTTGCACCCAAGGATCTAGAGGCCACATATAGCCTCGAGGCCACAGGTTTTCCACCCCTGGAGTAGGCCATCGCCTTTTTACTCACTCATCTGGGCCACTTAGCTTGGGGTAAAGGGAGGGAAAGAGGAAGGGATAGTTTTGTAAACAGGGCCATTCTCTGAGTCTGCAGAGGTGATTCAGAGCCCAACTACAAAACAGGCACAGCATGTCAGCAGTTTCCTGGATATAGGCAGATCAAAGCAACTGGTATTATACAGGGATTTTGCTATGTTTGTCTTCCTGTTGAAGACTATCAACAACTACAAATGTGTTTAATCTGAATTGGTCTCATAGCTTAAGGAAGAAGTGAAAGGTATTAAGTAAAGTTCTCTACAGCAGCTTTTTGGAAAGAATTCTATCCCGGACTGAAGAAGAGATCCAGGCCACAGTAAGAACCCTTACAGCAATCCATCAAGTTGCTGTGCAAGCTGACAGACCTTCAGCCCTCAATTCCCCCATAGGGTCCCTCTGTCTGGATGCTGCTCGGTTATTAACCCTGATTGGATATATTCACTTCATACCTCCTTGATATTAATATAGGACTTCTGTTAATTTGGATTATTCTTCTTTCTAAACCTTGTTTAGGGTCCGGCTCATCTAGTTCTGACTTTATTAATGACCTCAGATCCCCTTGACCTTGATTTTGGATAATTCTTTGGATAATAACTTATTCACAAAGGAACAGGATCTGAAACCTCCTACCTACAAAGAAGGCCTTCCTTGAGTATGGATAATGGCAAATGAAAATTATTCACCAAATTTGGTGATACTAATGGTATTTGATTTTTGGAAGACGCAGTTTTATGATACATGAAAAGAAGTAGGACTTTATTTTTTGTTGCTGAATTGTATCAGTCATGTCCAACTCTTTGTGACCCCATTTTGGGTTTTCTTGGCAAAGATACTAGAGTAGTTTGCCATTTCCTTCTTCAGCTCATTTACACATGAACTGAGGCAAACAGGGTTAAGTGACTTGTCTAGGGTCACACAACTGCTAAGTGTCTGAGGTCAGAATTGAACTCAGGAAGACTCGGGAAGTCTTCCTGACTCTCTATTCACTGTGCCACCTAGCTGCCCAGGATTTTATACTACAGGTGATTTAACTCAGGCTGTTGTGAATAGAATATGAGACTTGGAGTTATGGAGACCCATGTTCAAATCCTACTTCTTACTAGCTATCTAACTTTGAGCAAGTCACTTAGCCTCAGTTTCCTCATCTGTAAAATGAGGGAATTTGAATAGATGGCTTCTGAGGACCTTTCCAGCTCTAGATATATGACCTTATGATATAGTACTCTCTTAGGGGACAATCACATGTCAGTGCTTATCGATCCATAGGAATGGTTCTAATTATGGGAGGCAGTATGATATAAAAGAAAGAGCACTAGTTCTAGGTTCAAATCCTGCCTCTGAAGTTTGCTACACATGCGAATTTCAGCAAGTCATAACCTCCCTGGACCTCAGTATCCTCATCTGTAAAATGAGGTGCTTGAACTAGATGGCCTCTAAAGTCCATTCAAAACCCAGATCTGCAACTTTCCTAAAAGGCATGTAATGGAAAAAAACCCAACCAAAACAAAAAACAAAACCCCCAAACAAACCAAAACAAAGGGTTGAAGAAGTGATCAAAAGAACAAGAATCTCTGAAATGGGTTATTTGTTCTCTCACCTTTGGAGATAAATAGGGGTGTGTAGGAGCCAGCTGTAATTCCTTGGCAGCCCTGTTGGTTAAATTTCTAGTGTGAGAATTAATACCTCAGAAATCCTACAAAAACCACAAATCAAAGCTTGATTTATTGTTTTGTTGATTTTCTAGATGTAAGAAAATGTTTATAATACAGATTAAACTTAAAAGTGTGTGTTCTTTTTTTTTGACTCAGAAAGCCTGATTGTTAAATATTTACCAGCATACCCCTTAATTGCTCTCTAAAAACTGCTTAAACTTAGCAAAACTTCAGTAGAATCCTCAGGGAATAAAATCATCCCTAGACTGGAGGCCTGGTGACTGCAAGCTAAGAATAGTAAAAACAACAACAAGCATAACAATAATGATGATGATGAAAACTGGCTTTCACATAGCACTTCAGTGTTTGCAAAGTGCTTTACATCCACGATCTCATTTCAGACTCACAATGCCATTGAAGATAGACCATCTAGTGGTCCACCTTCCTTCCCACAGACTTTCTCTGTTGGAGACAAAACTCTGACCTGGATGGAACATTGACTGAATGCTGCCGGGCCTTTCTTAATGCAGAAAATGAAGATCCATTTGTCAATTATGTATTGAGAAGGCTGCAAGGCCCAGGGAAAAATCCTAACAGAATTATATTTATGTATTAAAGGCTGCTATACTGAAGCATATAATCTAGTTTTAATTTGTTATGCTGTGTGATTCAGTATTTAACAGCAGGACATGGAAAAAAAAGAAGCGTTCATTATTTTTAGTACAATTTGTAAGCAATTCTTATGTAGCTGAGTTTCTCCTCCTGATGGTAACCAGGCAACAGGAACTACCAAAAGCATGTGTTGCACCCACTGCCCTTTGTATAAATTTTTATTAAACCTTTAAAAAATATTTGTCTATAATTAGCATTTTCAGTGTTATCCAAATCATTTATTATCTAAACTCTAGTACTTGGACTAAAATTAAAATAGTTAATGATGAATATACTTTTAATTAGCTGTTATTTTAGTTTGAATTTCATTTGAGTATCTGTTTTAGGCCTTCTCTTCCTTTGGAAAATGTAATTTTTACTTTTTTTTTTTTTTAATATCCCATTTGACCCTTTCTTTTCTTTGGCAGAAGGTAGGGAATGGAGGAATAGGTGATTTTTTTTTCCCTGTCTTTTTATTGTCAATATAACTCTGAGAAGGTAGAGAAAATACTTGATTCTCTGAATAATGAATATTAAATTCTGAAAAACAATGATTACTGTTCTGGTTCTAGAATAGACTTTAATAATACAGGGTTCTAGATTGTAGTTTTAAGGTTCTGCATTGAGTTTACACACAATGTTCTTGTTGAAAAATGACTCAGGACTTGAAACAAATGAGCTAGAATATATGCTGCAAAAGGGCATTAATGGTATTTTAGAATTTTTCAGTTCTGTGAAACAACAATTTTACAAATTTATATAGTGCTTAAAAGTTTATAAGGCACTGTTCTTACACAACCTTACTAAATAGGTGGTATAAGAATTATTATGTCCATTTTATAGATGAGGAAAGTGAGATTTGGAGGGGTACAATGACTTGCTCAGGCTCACACAGCTAGTAAGTATTACAGTCAGGAATGCAACCTCAGTATTCTGTATGGATCTCCCCGTGACCACCATGCTGCTTCTCTAAACATATATCTCAAAGGATGCACAATTTATTTCCTTTTAGGATTATCTGTTTACATGAGCAAAAGAAGGATCTAACATGAGGGAATTTTAATTGAGTCATGACTTTCAAAATAAATGAGCTAAGGCAAAATTATGAGATAGGAAACCCTTGTCCCTCCTGCCCTAGGACATATTTATTGTGAAGAAATTGGACAATGAAATTTTGGTCTTTAGATAGCAGAAGCTGAAGTGGGCTAAGGCACTGGAAAGGTAAAAGTAAGAGTCTGGCCATTGGTTTTGATGCCTACAAGACAAGGGTCCCTGATGTCTAATGTCAACTTTGCCTTTAGTGCATGATGGGACTATCTTTATTCAGAGATGAACATGAAGCATCCCAAGTAATGAAGACTCTCCTGCTTATTGTCTGTATTAACAAATGCAGAGGTGGGGTCCTATATGAAGTATGTTTGTAAGAAACATTGGTTGATAATTTGGCTCTGGCTTTGATTGTAGGAGTTCCACCTAGTCCACAACCTTACTCTAATCTAAAAAAAAATGTGGTAGTAGATATTTAAAAAAAAGTTTTGTTGATGCCTTTTGTTTTAATATCAAAATAATTTCTAGAAATATGTTCCTCCTACTGTCATTCAGTTTGCCATCCCCATCACTTAACTGTCCCTTGTAATAAAAACAATTAAGCAAAACACATAATACATCATATCTGATAATGTACACAATGCATATGTAATCCTAGTCCCAAAGTCCATTGGTATGAGACTCTCTTCTCATTGGTGGAGATTAATGTCTTGGACCTGCATGAAGGGTGGGATGAAGTTGATGTGAATGGACAGGAGAGCTTTTCAGTTCTTTTGGGGAGTCTCTTTCATTTTCTTCAACTTGAGTCTCTTCAGACTTTGCTTCTGAAGACAGTTTTGAGAGAGAAGATAGAAAACACCAACCTCATTTCAGATTACTGAAGGAAGTCTCTAAAACCTATACGAGAGTACCTGGCAGCCACCATCATCTATCTTTAGCTTATTACTCTAGAGACTTAAGGAACTTCTCCTTGGTTGAGGTTTAGGACTTTCTCCCTCTTGGTTAAGCTGAATTACCTTGGGAGAGCACCTTCACTCTGTATTGTCTGGTATATATTCTCCTATATATAATTTCTCTGATTTCTGTTTTTGGTATTCAACCTGGATAAATAGATTTCTTTGCTAAATATTATATCCTCATTATGGAATTGGTATTTGTTGGGAATGGGGTCAAGCTTTGCATATAAAGTTTGAGGCCTTCTTTCCCTCAATTAATGAAACAGTGATCAGAGGTTAGTTTGAGCTGAAAAACCACATCCTCCAGACTAATGATATTTAAAGGAGCAGATAGCATTCTAGCTTGGTACCCCATTTCTCTGACAACAGCAGAGTAGCAGTCCCTGGTCCCAACTCCTGTTTCTCCCCGGGCAGGAACTAAAGCCTTCCTTGGAGAAGGATTGGGGAAAAGGCTAAAGATGTCTGTCCTGCTTCTTTTCAAACTACACTATGACACCCTTATGCTACAAGAAACAACCCTTGACACACATACAGCATTCTGACATTGTAATTCCCTGCCTCTTTACCCTGAAGAAGGGAGTGATTTTTATTATCTGTTCCCTGTAATGATTATGAGTTTTTTTTTTCAATGACTGGGAATTCAGCTTCCTTTTAATGACTTCAGTTATATTGTTGTAGCTATTCCACATACTGTTCTGGGTCTGTTAATTTTATCAAGTCAGTTTAAACACAATTTTACATATATCTTTGAATTTTTCTCATTCATCATTTGTTACTCAGTGCTAGATTGATAGAATGGTCTTTAATATCACACCAAATGGTTTGTCTATGGTTTGCCTGTCTTTGTTTGGGGTTTGTAATCATGTTTCTTTATGAGCCTTTGTGTCTTAAAAAGAAAAAAAATATTTTTCAATCAGAGAAACTGGCTTCAGATTTTAACTCTGCTACTTATTAGCTGTGTGCTCTTGGTCAAGTCACTTAATATTGCTAGACCTCAGTTTTATTATTTATAAAATGAAATGATTAGACTAAATCCTTCAGGGTCTCTTTCAGCTCTAAATTCTATCATACTATAAAGTAGGTATTCTTAGTCTTTTTTTTGTGTGTGTCATGGACCCCTTTGGCAGTCTGATAAAATTAACGAACATTTTTAATTTGTTCTTTTTCTAGTTTTTAAAAAAGTTGCATACCCAATTCATTAGTCTGCTCTTTCTGTTTTGTCGATATAAGCATTTAGAAATATAAATTTTCCTTTGATCACTGATTTTGCTATATCAAATAAATTTTGGTATGTTGTCTCAGTATTGTCGTTATATTTAATAAAATTATTGATTGTTTCTGTGATTTTTTTCTTTAACCTACCCATTCTTTAAAATTAGGTTGTTTAATTGCCAATTAGTTTTAATCTGTGTTTCCTCAGTCCCTTATCAAATATAATTTTTATTGCATCGTGATCTGAAAATATTTCTGCTTTTAACTATAAAATTTTTTATGTATTATTATATGGCTTATCTTTGTAAAGGTACCAGAAATTGTTGAGAAAATTACCTCCAGATATCTATCACATCTATCTTATATAAAATTCTATTCACTTTCTTAATTTCTTTCTTATTTATTTTTTGATTGTATTTATCTAGCTCTGAGAGGGGAAGATTAAAGTCCTTCACTATTACAGTACTACTATCTATCACCATCTGTAATTCATTTAACTTTTCTTTTAAAAAAATTAGATGCTATTGTTATTTGGTGCCTATAGGTTCAATATTGATATTGTTATTGTTATGGTACCTTTTATCAAAATGTGGTTACTATCAGTAGTATCAAAAATGAAAAGGGTGAATATATCACAAGATGAAATTAAAGCAATTATAAGCAGTATTTTGCCCAATCATATGCTAATACATTGAACAATTTATGTGAAATGGAAGAATATTTACAAAAACATAAATTGTTCAGGTTAGCAGAACAGGAAATAGAATATCCAAATAGATCTATTTTAGAAAAATAAATTGAACAGACCATAAACAAACTTCCTAAGAAAAAAGCACCAGGTGGAGTTGTGAACTGATCCAATCATTCTGGAGAACAATTTGGAATTATGCCTAACGGGCTATAAAAACTGTGCATACCCTTTGACCGAACAATACCAGTTCTAGGTCTGTATTCCAAAGAGATCACAAAAGTGGGAAAAAGACCCCATGTACAAAAATATTCATAGCAACTCTTTTTTTTGGTGACAAGGAATTGGAAATTGAGGGGATGTCTCAGTTGGGGAATAGGTGAACAAGTTGTGGTATATGAATATAATGGAATACTATTGTGCTATAAGATATGATCAGCAGGTAGACTTTAGAAAAACCTGAACTATGAACTGATCCTGAGTGAAATGAGCAGAACCAGGAGAATATTGTAAATAGTAATAACCACATTGTGCAATGACTGACTTAGATAGACTTAGTTAAGCTCTTCTCAATAATGCAAGGATCTAAGATAACTCCAAAGGATTCATGATGGAAAATGCTATTCACATTCAGGGAAAGAATTTTGGAGTCTGATTGAGGATAGAAGCCTATTATTTTCTTTCCTTTTCTTTTGTTGTTTTTCTTTGTTTCTTCTTTCTTGGGGTTCCTCCCGTTAGTTCTAATTCTTCTTTGCATCATGACTAATGTGAAAATATGTTTACTATGAATGTATAAGTAGAGCCTATACCAGATTGCATGCCATCTTGGGGCAGGGGAAGGATAGGGAGAGGGAGAAAATTTGAAACTAAAAATCTAATGGGAATGAATGTTGAAAACTAAAAGGAAATTAATTTTAAAAAATTCTAAATAAAAAAAGAAAAAGAAAAAAAGCACCAGGACCAGATGGATTTACAAGTGAATTCTATCAAACATTTAAAGATCAACTAATTCCAATATTAAATAAATTATTTGGAATAACAGGTAGTGGAGGGATCCTAACAAGCTCCTTTTATGAGAAGTTGGACAGGACTGAAAAACCACAAAGATTTATTTACTGCCATTAAAACTTACTATCAGTTCCCCAGTAAAGTCTGCAAAATAGGGATAAGGAAATCCACTCAGATTTGTTACTAGTGTGTGAGATGAAAGAGTTCAGAGTCTGAATCTGAGGTCAGCAAAAGTCTTTATTCTTTCTCATGAGAAAGGACTCTGTTCCTGTCACCCACATGGCGTCTTCCAGGGAGAGAGTAACAGGTAGAAGCCAGCCCATGGTTATATAGTCTTCTAATGCAGAAACCCAACCCCCCCAACTGGCCTTCACTCTTATTGGTAGGGAGGCTGGCCCACAACCTAAGCATGGGAATCTATCTCTGAGACAAAGGACCCAGAAACATGTGGGTGTCCAATGCAAGGCCAGGGAAGCAGTCTTTTCCTCATTTGGCATATCTTGTGCTGAGGTGGCACTGGAGAAGGTCTCCATTGCTCTAAGTCCCAGATTCCTGGAAGGTCAGGTGAACTCTAAACGTAGGCCTAGTGAATACCGAAGCCATTCTAGATTTGATTTTTTCAGAACGGGGAAACTTCACTATAAATTATCCCTCACACTAGCCCAGTAACTCATGAAGATTTAGCAAAGCTGATGGATTATGGGGGCAAAAAATGGACATTGAAATGAACCTTTCAAATGCAAAGCATATAATGGAGGGTCTGAGACTTGACTAGCTCAGTTGCATATGAGTTGTCCCTAGGCATACATTGCTTGAATACTTTTCCTCCTAGTCATTCATCTGCATTAGATCCAGTTGTAGTCTGGAAAATATTATTATGATACACAACATAAGGCAGAGTACCTGACTGGGGGAAGCTACCTCTGAACCAGGAGGAATTTTGGGACCATAGAGCCTGGCACTTTTCCATCTCTTGAGGGAGGTAACACAGCACCCAACCCTACTCCTGGCCCCAACAGAGGTTCTGAAATAGTCAAAGAAAGGCTTCTGCCAATCCTAGGCTAAGAGTCATTGTCCTTGCTGAAAAGAACATTGTTATCATCCAGTCAAGCTAGAAGCTGAAGGTGGAGAAGAAGACTGGCTGCACATGGAATGTACACTGAGGAGTCCAGCCAATCAGTGCATCCAGCTCTCTGCCCTGTCCATTCTAGCTGATGGTTCTCAGCAGCAGAGCAACCTGAGATATTCATTGCAGCAGCAAACACCTTCTGCTATAGACTCATGATTGTTCTGTAGCCTGGGGGTACTTAGAGATCAAATTGTTCCTAAAAGATCTGAGACTGGATTTCAGCCTAGGTCTTCCTGTCTCTGAGGGGCAGGTTCTCTTGGCATGCCTCTCTGTCTCAGTTTGTGAGGCACTTTTTGTAACCTGCTAAGTTTATAAATTTAAGACATTACCTCTAACAGTTTAGTATTTCTTACCTCTGTTACCCTCCCCCCCAGATATCTACTATTTTCCTTCTGCCACCTGCCTGAAATAATACATATAAAGTGCCAGTCACACCATAAATCAACCATCTATGCGTCATTATTGTTATCATTATTAGTAGTAATATTCCTGACCATACTGAAGTGATAGTTGATTCAATCTCACTTGGCTGAGCAAGGTCCTAGCAGTGAGTAGCTAGCTACGAGGCCTTGTAGAATATGATGAAACTGGGCAGATGGAAGAAATGCTCTCTGGGTTTAAAGAAGCAAAACTTCAAAGAAATGCCTCGTAGTTGTCACCTGTTGGGTTAACACCATCTGCAGACAGACAAGACAGGCTAGGCAACCTGGAATGGGGGATGGGATATAGAAGGGCCGAAGGGAGCTTCTTTTGAAAACAGGTGTCACCCAGTCAGAGGAAGAGGAAGAGCTACAAACAGCAACAGACAACCTTGAGATTGGAGCCATAGTCATGAGCAGATGGGCAGAACACAAATAAGGTTGCTTAGTATGCATAGGTCTTTTCAGTGACTTCTTTATAGCTGGAAAGCAATGCTGTCAGTATGACGGAAAGTGCCATATGCTGTTAGCTCTCGGTTATCCATGTTTAGGGATATAGCCAACTGTACAGATAATCCCAAAGAGCAGATAACAGACAACTTATTTATATTTATCTTTGGAATGCATAATTAATTTTCTAGCAGCTGTGGCTTTCCACATTTTAAGAAGCTTAGGCTGATAGTACAATTAATTAGTTTGCATTCCCTGAGCACAAATTAACAGATTGCAATGGAAGGAAGTATCACCAAAGTGTATATATCTGTATCCCACCTCATGTCTTTAAGTTTATATATAAATATAATCCACCTCATGTCTTTAATTGAGTCCATGAAGACCTGATGTTAGCCAAAATGATGTTACAGGGGCAATTAGTTTCAAAGAAAAAAATTGTTGTAAATATTGTAAAGGAGAGATGGACCAAGGAGTAAAATTTTGAGGCTTTATAGTGAGGTCTGGCCCTTGGGGCTGCCATACAAAATTGAAGATAGTTCCTGCCCTTAAAGGAGCTTTCATTCTAACGAGAGGTGATAACACAAATTGGGGAAGGGTAAGCAGGGAAGAATGATTTTTTGGGGGATGTGTGTATATAAATGACTAAGTTAATGAGTAGAGCCATAGGGGATGTAGCCATTGCTCCATCATTTCCAGGAATAATGATAGAGATGATTTGATTATGTTTCTAGTACTGGCTTGTCTCCTATGCCTGCAATGCTCTTTTTACCTTTACCTCCTGGCTTCCCCAGCTTCCTTCAAGACTCAATTCAAATTCTCCTTTTTTTACTGAAAATTTTTCCTAGTTCCCTTTACTGCTAATGCCTTTCCTCTGAGATTATTTTCCACTTATACTGTATATATCTTGTATGGTCAAATTTATTGTCTCCATTGGAATGTGAACTTCTTGAAGGCAGATTCCATGTTTTTGCCTTTCCTTCTATCCCCTATGCCTGGCACACAGTAAGTATTTAATAATTGTTGACTGAGATTGTAAAACAACATTGGTTGGAGCAGTCTTATACAGGATATGCAGGGAAATCATCCTGGGATTAAAACTATGCTACAGATGAAGTATTGATGGGATAATTTATGCTTTGGTTATATATTCAATAAGCCTCTACTGTCTCCTAGGACCATCTATTCTGCTTTTGTATTGCTTTAATAGGAAACATTTGCTTATATCAAACCCAAGTCTACCCCCTGCCCCCAGAACTTCTTAATTATGTACTCTGATAGTGGAGGAAAAAAAACTCACAAAAACACCTAACAAATACCCATGTGTAATTGATCTTCTATAAGATGTCTCTTCATACCCATGAAGATGCCTATCGTATCCCTCCTAAAGTTTCTTTGTTCTAGTCCATTAGCCACAGTTTCTTCAATCAGTTCTCATGTGACAGAGCCTGAGGGTCTTTCCTCATCTGGTCAGCGAGAACAAATACAACAACAACATACTGTTTTGGACAAGCTTCAGCTTCTCAATGTGCTTCTAAAAATGTCCCTTTAGAACTGAGTGTAGTATGTCAGATGTGTTCTGATGAGGTCTGAGTGTAACCGATTTGTCACCTGCCTAGACTCAAATTCTGTGCCTTTCTTCATGCAGCCTAAGAGCATATTGGGGCAGCTCGGTGGCACAGTGGATAGAGCTCCATTCCTAGAGTCAGGAGCACCTGAGTTCAAATCTGGCCTCAGATACTTACTAGCTGTGTGACCCTAGGCAAGTCACTTAATCCTGTTTGCCTCAGTTTCCTCATCTATAAAATAAGCTGGATAAGGAAATGGCAAACCATTCTGCTATCTTTGCTGCGAAAACCCCAAATGGGGTCACAGAAAGTTGGACATAACTATAAGAACACATTAGCTTTTTTTTGTTTCTGTATCATACTGTTGACTCATTAAACTGTCCCAAGATTTTTTTTCATGAGGGAATAAGGGAGATACACTCCCTATCTTAATACTTATGAAATTACTCTTTGGATCCTAAGTTAAAGACTTTCTATTTTCCTATTAAATTACATTTTACTAGATTCAGACAAATATTCACGTCTACTAGGGACTTTTTCGATTCAGACTCTATCATTCAATGTGTTCTCTGTTCTTCCTAGTTTTGCATTATTTGCAAATTTGGTTAGCATCCTAACTATGACTTTAACCAACTCATTAATAAAACAATTAAACTGCTGGGAGTGATGGACCATGACTATAAGTCCTGTCCTCAGGGTGGCTGAGACTGGTGAATTGCTTGAGCTCAGGAATTCTGAGTTGCAATAGGACTAAGCCAATCAGATGTCTGAACTAAGTCTGACATCAGTATGAAAAATGCCCAGGGGCTGGGCAAAGATTGTGTAAGGAAGGGTAAATGGACACATATTAATACTAAGTGACAGTCTTTTTGTTCACTGTCCTAGTTAGAACACATCTAAAGTGTTATATTCTGTGATGGGTACTACATCTTCGGAAGGACATGGCAAGCTGGAGTGTGTCTAGAGGAGGGTGACAAGGTTGTTCAAACAATCAGTTAAGGATCAACAGATATTTAGTAAGTGCCTGCTCTGTATCAGACGCTGTGCTAGGTGCTGGAGACATTAGTATAAGAATAAAACAAGCCCTTGTTAAAATGGTACAATCCAATTAGGGAGACAAATATATACTATATATGTAAATATATGTACATATATACAGCATAAATAAGTTAATAAATACAAATGTATACAAAATGATTAAATACAAGGTCTTTTGGGAGGGAAGGCACTAACAGTTGGGAGTTTCAGGAAAGACTTCATGGTGAAGATGATGCCTGAGCTGCATTTAAAAAAGAAAGGGACTCTGAGACGAGGGTAAGGAGAAAGGATATTCCAGGTATGAAGCATGTCCTGTGTGAGAAACAGAGAGAAGGCCATTTAGGGTGGGTCTCAAGAGTACGAGAAAGGTAGTGCTGCCCAATGAGGTTGAAAATATAGGTTGGGGCCAGGTTGGGGAGGGTTGAAAGGCTAAATAGAGAAATTCATATTTTATTCTAGAGGTAAAAAAGGAAGCTACTAGAATTGATAGAAGAAGGGCAAATGTGTACTTGAGGATAATTCCATTGGCAGGAGTCTGTAGAATGGTGTGATGAGAGAGGCAGGGATACTGATTAGGAGGCTATTGTAATAGTCAAATAATTACAAAAAATAATTACAATAATTACAAAAAGTAATGAAAACCTGAACTAAGGTACTAGTTGGGTGAGTAAAGAGAAGGGGTCATATGCACAAAATTTTGAGAAGGTTGAAATGATGAGCTTTGGCAACTGACTAAACGTGTGTGGTGAGTAGGAGGAAACTTCCATGATAATATTGGGAGTGGGATCCTGAGAGACTGGAAGGATGGTGGCATCTTTGACAGAAATAGGAAAGTTTGGAAGAGGAGAGAGTTTAAGGGCAAAAATGAGTTTAATTTTTTACATGTTTAAGATAGTTTAAGATGTTTCTGGGACATCTAGCTTGAAATGTCTAAGAAGACAATGACTTTGAGATCATGTTGTATCTACAAAGGAAATGGAGTTATTAAGCTTGGGAAATGGAAAATATAGAGGGAATATTTGAGAGCTGCCTTCAAATATTTGAGTAACTAATGTAGGAAAGACTTGTTCTATTTGGCCCCAAAGATGAGTACTAGGAACAGTGGGAAGTCAAAGAGATAAACATAAGCTTAATGTAAGAAAATACTTCCTATCAATTAGATCTATTAAATTAGAGGTATAATGATTTCCTTTGTGGTAATGGGTGATCTTTCATTAGAGGTCCCCAAGGAAAGGTTGATGATCACTTGTTAGGTACGCTGGGGATGTTGTTTGGACTTTGTTTTTGACGAGGACTAGTGAGTTCTAGTTCAAGTATGAGTTGAGCTAGATGATCTCTGAGGCCGTTTCCAACATAAAGATTTTATGAAAACCTCTAGTATGTTGATAAATCCTTAGTGAGGACTTATGATTTTGAAAGCATGGATAAGGACATTATAAGAAGAGAAGATGCAGAATGGATTTGTCTTAACAGAAATCTTTCATGACACCAGTGAAATAACAGAATAGAGTTTTAAAATTCCCCAATAGTTTTATGGGAAATGGTTGAGTTTCTTTTGGTAATAGGGGCTATAAACCTGGTATGTATGAAGTCTGACACTTTTGATACTGTTTTCCTCATTGATTTTCTTCCTTTCTCCTACTTATTCTATTTGTGTTTTCTTCTTTAGAGATGCTCAGAGATAAATATTCTGTTTATCTTTTATGCTGGCTTGTGAACTATGGTATATCCAAGCATGTTGAACTTGGAATTGAAGTAGAAGAATGCCTTAGAATATAAATGTTTCCATTTCCTTTGACAGATCCTCATATAGCATGACTCAAAGTAGTTCTCCTATTAGACATTTCAAGCTAGATGTTCCAGAAGCATCTTTAAAAAAACAATCCCTACCATAAAAAATAAGGATGGTGATATTCTGAAGTTGAAGTCATATAATATAAAGTAATATAATAATAATAATACAGTCAATAATTGACTCAGGCAAACTATGAGGGTAACCAAATTTTACATTTCTTATGTAAAGATTGACAAGGGAACAACTCTTCCCAAAACAAATAATTTTCAGTATTATCAATTAAACTACTACTATAATGATGAAAGAACATTTTAAAATTAACAACTAATAAATTTTATAGTGTTTTATGATTTATGACGTTTGTGACATATAACCCTACACCAATGGTTTCTTGCTGAAGTTAAGGATTAAGGTGCACTTTGGGGAACTCTCATTTATCTGGCTTGCTGTCCCATATCAAAGAACCATGACAGTCTGTGACAATCCTTTCCCAAGGGTAACTACCAGCTCCCCTTATAAGCACTCAGACTTACAAGGCATAAAATGTCTTATTTACAAATTAATAGCTACCAAAACAATTCTAATTCAAGCCCGTTGAGTACTGAGAACCTTCTTACCTCCATGGCCACCTCCTCGCACCTCTACTACCTACGAATGGATAGTACTTACCTGGATGAGGAGCCAAAAAGTGAGAAAATTTGGGTTTGTTGTTTTCCATTGTCCTTTTTCTGCCTCATGTACTTCTCCTTGGAAGTAGTGTAGTATTTTAGAAAGAACATTGGATTCAGAATCAGAGTTCCCAAATTCAAATCATGACTCTACCTTTTACTGCCTCTGTTTTTTTTTTCCATTTTCAATTTATTTATTTTTAGTTTTCAACATTCACTTCCATAAGTTTTAAATTTCTTCCACCTTCCCTTCCCAAGACAGCATGCAATCTGATATGGGTTCTACATATACATTCCTATTAAACACATTTTCCTATTAATTATGTTACATAAAAAAATTATAATGAATGAGAGAAACCATGAGAAAGAAAAAAAAGCAAAACAAAATAAGACAAACAAACAAAAAAGAAAATTGCTTCACTCTTCACTCTGATTCTGTAGTTCTTACTCTGGATGTGGATGGCATTTTCCATCATGAGTCCTTTGGAATTGTTTTGGGTCCTTGCATTGCTGAGAAGGGTTAAGTCTATCAAAATCAATCATGGCACACTGGGGCTGTTTCTGTGAACACCATTCTCCTGATTCTGCTCACTTGACTCAGTATCAATTCATGTAAGTCGAGGATTTTCTGAAGTCTGCTCATTCATCTTTTCTTATAGCACGATAGCATTTGATTACATTCATATTCCACAATTTGTTTAGTCATTCCCCAATTGATGGGCATCCCCTCAATTTCCAGTTCTTGACAAACACAAAAAGAGCTGCTATCAATATTTTTTGTACACACGGATCCTTTTCCCACTTTTTTTTTTTGTCTTTTTGTAGGGGGGAAGGTAGGACAATTGGGGTTAAGTGACTTGCCCAAGGTCAAACAGCTAGTAAGTGTTAAGTGTCTGAGGCTGGATTTGAACTCAGGTCCTCCTGACTCCAGGGCTGGTGCTCTATTCACTGTGCCACCTAGCTGCGCCTCTTTTTTCCATTTTTATGAACTCTTCGGGATACAGCTCTAGAAGTGGTATTGCTGGATCAAAGGGTATGCACATTTTTATAGCCCTTTGGGCTGTACCAAATTGCTCTCCAGAAATGGTTGGATCAACTCATACCTCCACCAACAAAGAATTAGTTTACCAATTTCCTTGCATCTTCTCCAACATTTATCATTTTCCTGTTTTGTTATTTTAGCCAATCTGATAGGTATGATGTGGTACATTAGAGTTGTTTAGATTTGCATCTCTCTAATCAATAGTGACTTACAGAATTTTTTTCATATGCCTATAGATAGCTTTAATTTCTTCCTCTGAAAACTTATATTCTTTGACCATATATCAATTGGAAAATGACTTGTATTCTTGTAAATTTGACTCAGTTCTCTCTATCTTTTAGAAATGAGGCCTTTATTGGAGACATTAGTTGTAAAAATTCTTTCCCAGCTTTCTGCTTCCCTCCTAACCTTGTTTGCATTGGCTTTGTTTGTGTAAAACCTTTTCAATTGAATGCAATCAAAATCATTCATTTTGCATTTCATAATGCCCTCTGTCTCTTGTTTGGTCATAAATTCCTCCATTCTCTATAAATCCAACAGATTTACTATTTGTTTATAGTATCCCCTAGATTTGCTTGCTCCCCTAATTTGTTTATAGTATCAGCCTTTATACCTAGATTGTGTACCCATTTGGACTTTATCTTGGTATATGTGTCAGCCGTTGGTCTATGCCCAGTTTCTGCCTTACTATTTGCCAGTTTCCCCAGCAGTTTTTGTCAGACAGTGAGTTTTTATCCCAAAAGTTGGGGTCTTTGAGTTTATCAAACAGTAGATTGCTGTAATTATTGACTATTGTATCTTGTGTACCTAACCTATTCTACCGATCTACCCTTCTGTTTCTTAGCCTGTACCAAGTGGTTTTGGTGATTACTGCTGTATAATACAATTTAAGATCTGGTATGGCTAGGTCATCTTCCCTATCATTTCTTTTCATTAATTCCTGGAAATTCTGGACCTTTTGTTCTTCCAGATGAATTTTGATATTATTTTTTCCTAGCTCTAAAAAATACTTTTTTTGGTAGTTTGATTGGTATGGCACTGAATAAGTAAATTAATTTGGGTAGAATTGTCATTTTTATTATATTAGCTTGGCCTAGCCATGAGCAACTGTTTTTTCCAATTGTTTAGATCTGGCTTTATTCGTGTGAACAGTGTTTTGTAATTGTGTTCATATTGTCCCTGGCTTTGTTTTGGCAGGTAGACTCCCCAAGATTTTATAATGTCTACAGTAACTTTAAATGGAATTTCTCTTTCTGTCTCTTGCTGTTGGGCTTTATTAGTAATATATGAAAATGCAGATGATTTATGTGAGTTTTTTTATATCCTGTAACTCTACTAAAGTCGTTTATTATTTCAAGTAGTTTTTCACTTGATTCTCTAGGATTCTCTAAGTATATCATCATATCTAACTCTGTCTTTTACTCTTACTGTAATATCACTCACATACATTAGAAATCTTGGACAAACCCAACTTAAACTTTGAGGGGAAAGCCTTTGTTGTCAGGCTAACAATTTTACTATGTTTTCATATCTCAGAAAAAAAGAATCATAGAATTTTAAAGTTGAAAGGGACCACAATGGCCATCTAATCTAACCTATAATCCCCCAATATATCTTGTAAGTGGTCATTTAGCCTCTGCTGGAAGACCTTAAGTGGGTGAGAATCTACTATCTGTACTATAGTTCATGCCCTTATGGATAGTTCCACTCAGAAAATCTTTCCTGACATCAAGTCTAATGTTTTCTCTTTGCAGTCTCCACTTATGTTCATGATTTTGGTCTGTGGGGTCAAATAGAACAAGTCTAATCCCTATGCCATCTATCTAGTACCTCTGTTTATCATGGAAGAATATTATTAACAAGATGAGCCTTTGGTTCAGGGAGAAGCTGGGGGATAATTAAAAATGACCCCTGAATAAAGTCTAAATTCCTAAGCCTGGCATTCAGGTCTTCTAATCTGGCTGCAACATACTTTTCCAATATTATATCATACTACTCTTCGATCATAAATAATGGTCAAATCAGATTACTGTCCATCCCACATTTTCATTCTGTCTTCTAGATTCCATGCCTTGAGTAGATGATGCCACTCTCACCTCTGTCTGCTAATGTCCTCTTCTTTGGCTTTTGAAAAATATATTTTGATAATTTTATTTTATTATACTTGGTTTCCTTTGTAATCCTGTGTCTTTTATTTTATATGTTTAAAAATATTATTCTGAGAAAGGTCCGTAGGTTTCATCAGACCACCAAAGCGATTCTTGCCACAAAATGAGAGAAATGATTGTTTCTCCATCGTATTCCTAACAAAGTATTGTATTGAGGCAAAGGTTTTTGCCCTTTCTACTTCCTCATCCAAAAATCAATCAGTGGGAGAAATCTTTCTTGAAGATTTATTCCGGCCGAGATCTAATCAGACAGTGTAAGAAATTAGAAATTCTAAGTCTGGGGTAATGGGAGGATTCCTGCACATTGTTTTTGCTCCTGCTCGTTACATTTACTCATGTTAATTCTCCCTTTTGTCAGACAGTCTCTTTGCTTTAGAAATTGATAAGTCTCTTTAAGATTTGGATCATCATACTCCAAGGCCCCCTTTGTAATATAGCCTAGCCTCTCCTAATATTCATTCTTTCATTAATTGTTAACCAATGTGAGTTGATTGCTACTCTCAGGAACACCTACTGTTCCAAGGGCATATAAACTGTGAGCCCACTGCCATGAGGGATCTTTGATCTACGAGACATGGCCAAATGACTTTTTATTAATAAACATGCTGGCCTTATTAATAAAATGATTAAATTACCCGGAACTATGTCTCTCAAACTTTTTAAATGCCACAAAAGAAAGGTTAAGAACCCCTGATTTAGAGGCTTGAGTCAAGTAATTCCTTCTTCCCAGAGTCCTTACTTTTTCCTCCAATTAAAAGTAATAAGTATCTCTCTGTTCAAAGTTCTTATAGCACTTTGTCTACACCTCTTCTTTATACCTATTATATTCCCTTGTGTCATATATATTTGCATGCATCTTTCTGCCTGTTAGATTGTAATCTCCTTGAGGATAGGGTCTGGGTTCTATCCATCTTTGTATCCTCTATGCTCAGCACAGTGACTCATACATAGTGATGCTTAGTCAATGTTTGTTAAAGTGAAATTAGAAATCTCTATACAGATGGAGAAAGCTATTCAGTTGCAGAGTTGGAGAAATAATTCATTGTAAAAGGTATGTTCAAAACCTTGAACTAACAGTTATGTTTGTAAGTCATCCTGGAGTGCAGGAAAGAAGATATGCTGTATTCCGGGATTCGTTTTTTGGCCCCCTTTCTCTCTCTCCAGCAATGGACTGTGTGATTTTCTGTGGCTTCAGCTTTGGATTCTTGAAAACTATCACATTAGAAGTATTTTTTATGTGTAGTTCAAGTTACTTGGTGGAATATAAACTTGCTTCTCTAGCAAATTTAGCTCTCTTCCCCAAAGAAACTTTAAAAATAAAATAAGAAATAACCTCAACATTTTGCGTATGTTCGCCTAAGAATGTTGAAGAAGAGACACTTTCATTAATTACCTAACTACTTTTCAACCCCTTGGGCTACTTACATCTTCTCCCTTCTTAGGAGATTCATTTCTCTTTGCTTTAGAAATCTTAAAAATAAATGTGAATGCAGAATTTTTCAACATCTATCCAGGAAATGTCAGCTAATTGCTTTTCTCTCTAACTCATTCCTTATAGTGTGGCTGTTCAAAACTTTCACCCTTCTCCTTGATCTTCCAATGCTACTCCTACCCAGACACTCTGAGTGGATTATCTCAACTCATTCTTTCCTGAAAAGGGAAAGGCCATTCAACACCTACTCCTTCCACTCTCCTTGTCGGGACCTCAAACTTATCACCATTTTTACTTTACTCCTGTCTTGTTATCCTTTATCTCTGTGACCTTGGCTCTGTTTCTTCCTAGGTCCTTTGTAAATTTGCTTTCTCATACATTTACATAGTGCTTTAAAGTTTGAAAAGCATTTTATAAATGTCTTATTTGATCCTCACAGGTTATTATGATCCTCATTTCACAGACAAGGAAACTGACTAGACAGTGGTTAAGTGACTTGCCTAAGGTCACACAGCTCTTAAGTCTCTTAGACTGGGTTTGAACTTAGATCTTGGTTCTAGATCTGGTGCTCTACCTGCTGCACTTCCCAGCTGCCTATATACATCCTTGTATGCATTATATATCTACCACATGCCCTTAAAAATGTTTCTTCTCTACTGGTTCTACTCTCTTAATTCTTAGATGTATGAAAATAACCTCTGGACTAAAAATGGCTTTTACTTATCCTTCCACCTCCTTGAGATACTATCTACTTCAAAGGTAAATAGAGCAGCAGCATATTCATCAGTGCCACATGGATACATGTTCATCTCTTGTGCATTGTGAGCAAGGAGCCTAGAATTCTCAGCACACACACAATATCAGTATTCAGTTTTAGTGTATATTCACTATTATTCCTTGCATTCTAATCTTGCATCAAAGACAGTTTAGTAATAAATGATTTTTAAGTAATACCAGCACAATTAAAAAAAGTTTCACATAATGGTTACATCCCTTTTTTTTGCAAAAAAAAATTGGCATAAAATCTACAGCAATTATGAAGTGTAATGCAGTACCATTAGCAGGAAGATTAGGCAAAAATGTGAATAACTTTCATTTGTATGGCTTCTCAAAGTTTTCAAAATATTTTAATCACAACAATTCTGAAAGGGAAGAGTGTAAATATCATTCTTCCCATTTCCCAGCCGAGGAAACGAGCCTGAAAGAGGTGAAATGATTTGATAGGGACGAGGTATATTTGGGGATTATAGATTGGATGAGATGGCCATTGTGGTCCCTTTCAATTATAAAATTCTATGATTCTTTTTTTCTGAGATATGAAAGCATAGTAAAATTGTTAGCCTGACAACAAAGGCTTTCTCCCCGAAGTTTAAATTGAGTTGTCCAAAATTTCTAATGTATGTGAGTGATATTACAATAAGAGTAAAAGACAGAGGTAGATATGACTTAGAGAATCCTAGAGTACAAGGCCTGAAAGCAGGAAGATAGAGTTCAAGTCCTGCTTCAGATACTTAGTAGATGTCTGGTAAATAAATCACTAAACTTCTCCATCTCCCCCTTCTACACAATGAAGGCTTATAGAAAGTGACCCCCAAAATGAAATGAGATAATATTTGTAAAGTGCTTTGAACAATGCTAGACCATAATGTTGTTGTTCAGTTGGTTTTAGTCCTGTCTGACTGTTCATGACCCCGTTTGGGGTTTTCTTGGCAAAGATGTTAGAGTGAATTCCAGCTCATTTTACAGATGGGGAAGTGAGGCAAACAGGGCTAAGTGATTCCACCAGGGTTTCACACCTGGTAAATGGTCTGAGGCTGAATTTGAACTCATATTTTCCTGACTCTAGGCCTGGCACTCTATCCACCGCACTACCTGCTGCTTAACAGATGTTTAATAAATATTTGTTCTTTTTTTTTTCCCCTTCTACTTCTGTCTCCATAATCCTGTGAGCTATCTTTGGTTCACACAATATGTCTGTAGTATGTCTGTAGCACCTGGACTCAGGCTGAAGCACTGAGTTATCAGAAATCTGTTCTCCAATTTAAAAATGATTATTGGGGTCAAAATGAGTATGACTTAATAGCAGTTGGGTTTAGTAGGTGAAACTTGCCTCTTAGGAACTTGTACCTTGTCCTAGTTTTCTTTAACTTTTGCCCTAAATTGTGCGTTTACTTAAAATCATTATGCAAATTGTAGGAGACTCAGACTCAGTAATTAGTGAATTAAATATTAATACTTTTATATCCACAGAGAGTTACATATTTACAGAAAAAGCAGCATTGGTTAAATAGTGTTTTAGCACAGCTTCCCTTAATTATATAATTGTGGTCATGCATTTTCGTAAAAGACTGTTTTATGAAAAACTCACACAAGTCAAGTGCTCACACTGAGATCAGAAGAAGCAATACAAAGACACTCTCAAGATTTCTCTGAAGAACTTTGGTATTGACATGGGAGACATGGGAGACCCTGGTACAGGAGTGCCCAGCATGATGTGGTCGTATCAAAGAAGGCACTGTGCTCCATGAGCAAAGTAGAATTTCAGTAGCTCAAAAGAAACTTGGGGTGGACAAATTTAGAGACATCTCTATTCCAAATGTGCAGATGGATTATTTGTGCCTGGTCTGTGGTAGAACCTTCTGAGCTCATATTGTTCTGATCAGCCACAGTGGGACACACTGTACTTTGACCTGAATATTGTGACGTCCTTTTGGTCCTCTTTGAGTACAAAGCACAACATGATGACAAACAGTCTTATCCTCTTGCCCAGGCAACTTTATGTATAGCACCTGGTCAAATGATCGCTGATTTTGAGGTCGAAGGGAACTCAAAGAATATTGAGTCCAGCCCTCATTTTATTTTATTTTATTTTATTTTTTTTAATTTTATTACAGTTTGCATCATTCATTTCCACAAGATTTTGAGTTACATATTTTCTCCCCCTCTTCCCCCTACCCACCGCCCCAAAACAGCCAACCCAGTGTGTCCCCCCTCCCCCAGTCTATTCTCTCCT
>CM053588.1:260103029-260157943 GCA_028646515.1 Pseudochirops corinnae | reverse complement strand
AGTGGGAAGTATCTGTGTGCGTTTTTGAAGTTCTAGGTTGGTCCAGAGTCCTATTCCATGGGTATTTGGGGGTGGCTATGTGAGAGCTGCGATATATTGCTGCTGCTACGCCGCCATCTTGGCTCCGCCCCTCCCCAGCCCTCATTTTAAAGAGAAAACAAGAGAAGTTGTCCATACAGTTAGTAAGTGTTTGAGGTGGGATTGGAATGCTGGTCTTTTGACTCCCAGGGTAACAATCTGTCCAAACTGTAGCTAGTGGAAGTATCTCATCTTAGGAAGAGCCAGTCAGATTTCCTTTGGCTTATTTTAGGATCCCAGTCCTATTAAATGCCAATCAGTATCTCAGCCCTACATAGCAGGAGGAAACCTGAGAAGAGCTTAGAACAGAGGTGGGGAACCTGCAGCCTCAAGGCCACATGTGACTCTCTAGGTCCTCAGGTGCTGTCCTTTGACTGAATGCAAACTTCACAGAACAAATCCCCTTAATAAAAAGATTTGTTCTGTAAAACATGGACTTAGTCAAAAGGCCGCACTTGAGGACCTAGGGGGCCACATGTGGTCTCAAGGCCACAAGTTCCCCACCCTTGACTTAGAATGTCACTCTCTTGGGGGAGGCGTGTGTGTGCCACATAGACTTGCTTCCATAGGCAGTCAATCCTAGGGGGGTACAAATAAGTCCTTGAAGGGACTATTAATACTGTGATGGAACATAGGACTTGATGGATGCCTCTAGAGAGTTGGAGGGATCATTGTTACAGGACACTCTAGACCTAAGCTGAAAAGGAGTAATAGGCTGTCACTGCAGAAGGAAAGTTTTCAGAAAGCTATTGTCTACTACTGAGATAAATCCTAAATGGACAGGAGAGACCAAAAGGAGAGATCTTATCTGAATGCTGACTGACAAAGGAGGGGCCTAATATGCTAAAAGGCAGAGAGGATACTGACTACCAGGAAGGGAGGTTGCCATAGTTTCAAGCTTGCAAGAGTTAATCAATTAATACATATTTATTGAGCTCCTATGATGTGCCACACTAAGCATGAAAGAGATAATGTCAGGATTCCTGTGGGAGGGTAGAGTATACATGCATATATGTGTGTATTTATATGCATAAATATATATATATATACACACATATAGTACATATATATTCATATTCATATGTATGTGTATATATGTATACATATATACATTCTATTGGGTAAAAACTAAAATTATTTCATAGAGAATTTTTCTAACTTGGTTTTATTACCACCATTTCCTTTTGACAGTGGGTCATATAATTAATTGGAGACTGAAGAATTTAGCTAAGACCTCAAACTTTTAGCTCAGGTGATTAACTGGTTAGGGATAAGAGAATTTCTGGGTCAGATTTATTATCTCTATTTACTTAAATTGAGCATATCTAGCCTTATCCTCAGTGTGTACTGACCAGTTCATAATTTTGTCTGGTTCAGATCTTTTCCTTCTGCTATCCCTTCTTTGATGTGTAAATTTTAACCTTGTCCTTCAGTTCTCTGTAAAATTCCATTGTGCCCACCCTGCTTATGTAGTGAAGATCCATGTAAGGTTGCTGAATCTGCTGTTTTGGGCACACTCATTTTTACATACCATGGGTCTATGCTTTGAGAATATAATTAACCAGTTTTCCTTCCAAATTAGTCAATAAAAACATTTATTAAAGTGTCTGTTACATGATAGGCAGTGTGCTAAGTGCTGGATCTCTGTGTGTTGATAGTTTTTGGTTGGCAATAATACCTCCTGAAGAATCCTTGGACAATTTTTATGTCAGTGATTAGCTAACAAGCAGCTAGGTTGGTTGGGAGTCTGGGAATTGTTTTGTGGAAGCTCAAAGGGCTGCAGAACCTGCTTTGAAAAATGTTGACCTAGCCAACATTCAAAGCCTTTGGTATTCTGGCACTCACCTATCTTTCCCCACTATTTCCCACTTCTACCCTTCACGAGCCCTCTGTTCTAGCCAGGAAAAGGCACTAAACATAGAGACAGAAGATTTGGGCTCAAGTACAACCAGCTCTGCCACCTGCTAGTCATCATTTCAATGTCTCTAGCTCTCATTCTCCTTATTTGTAACACTAGGATAATAATGCCTAGGTTATTTCTGCTCTGCTTATCTGAATCCCATCTATCAAGCCAGGACTAATTTGTGTTCCACTTCCCTATAAAGCCTTCCTTAATTATTCCAGCCCACAGTGCCTTCTCCCTCCTCTGTGCTTCCACAGAATTCACTAGCTCTACACTTTGTCACTTGTCCTTTGTTGTGTTCAGTGGTTTTCAGTCAATTCTGAATCTTTGTGAACCCATTTGGGATTTTCTTGGCAAAGACACTGAATTGGTCTTCCAATTCCTTCTCCAGTTCATTTTACAGATAAGGAAACTGAGGCAAACAGGGTTAAGTGACTTGCCCAGGATCATACAGCTAGTAAGTATCTGAGGCCAAATTTGAACTCAGGTCTTCCTGACTGCAGGCTTGGTGCTCTATCCACTGTGCCACCTAGCTGACCTTTCATTTGTCCTTCCTACCTCTTATTTGTTACTCTCTCTCTCTCTTTATATATGTTTTGTTTAGAGCTGTTGTGGATAAAGAGATGGCTGGAGTCAGGGAGATTTGAGTTTAAGGTCCTGCCCTTGATACCTTCTGATAGTGTAATCTTGGGTAAGTCGCTTACCCTCTCAGAGTTTTAGGCAGCTCTTCAAAGACTATTAATTATGGAGAGGCTGCTAACCAGCATTAGTAGAAAGAGTTTCCTCGTCTGAGAGATCCTTATGCTAATTAAATCACAGGTTCTCTACTCTCCTTACTGCAGTAGTGGGTGGGTTTGAGGAAAAGATAAAGTAGAGAGATCTGCTATGTAGATAGTAACTCATCTCTCTCAGCTTATCCTTCTCCAACTCAAAAAGAAAAAACAAAAGGAGGAATAGGGTTTTTACTGATTCATGTCCTGGATCACTGAGCCTACCCTTAGAGAAGTGCCTGCCATAGTTACAAGGTGACCAAGGATGAAGGGCGAAGAGCGTGGAGAGAATTTTCCCAATAGCACTTGCACAGCTTCTGGGTAGGGAAGGGGAGGAGAAGGGAACCAGGGATGGGGAACCTGTAGCCTCAAGACCATATGTGGCCTTTTAGGTCCTCAAGTGCAGCCCTTTGACCGAATCCAAACTTATGTAAACTTGGACTCAGTCAAAAGGCCTCACCCAAGGACCTAGAAGGTCACATGTGGCTTCAAGACTGCAAGTTCCTCACCCCTGAAAGCATTTATTTTTATTACTAAGCCTTCTATGTATTAAGCACTGTGCTAAGTAAACATAACAAATCTTATCTCTTTTGATTGTTGCAACAACCCTATACCTATGATGTAGGGTGATTTTAATTCCCATTTTACAGTTGAGGAAACTGAGACAGAGGTAAAATGACTGGTCCAGGGTCACAAAGCTAATAAGTGTCTGAGTTTTAAACTTAGGTATTATTGATTCCTGACCCAGCTCTAATCACCTAGCTAAACAGAATATAACTATCCTGGGGGACCAACATCTAGTTCAGAATGGGGAGGGTGAGCATCTAGCTAGGTAGAAAGTGAAGTAGAAGAGTGTGGGGGGATTAAAGTAGGTATGGTTGTGTTGGAAATGAGGCCCATGATTGGCTATTAAAAGGAGAGTGTGATTCAACCTCTCTTTGCACCCTCTGATTGTTCACATAAAACTTGTGGTCATGCCACAGCCATCCGGGGAACAGGGATGGACAATTAGTGTGGTGTGGATAGTCAGTTGGCTTTTGAGTCAGGAAGACCAGTATTCAAATCTTGTCTCTGATATACTCTACCTATGAAACTGGACAAGTCACATTAACTTCTCTGTGCCCAAAGAAAATATCTAAGACTAAGTTTCAGAGCAGGTGGAATATATACTGGTACAGAGAGGTCTCCTACTGGGAATATCTAAACTGAAGAATCATTAAGTTCAGTTAAAAAGCAAAGCAAAACAAAGCAAAACTGGAACACCTAGATTCTAAATCCTTTGTAGTTATTTGAATTTCCCATAAAATGTGCTTTGTACAGTGTAGGCATTTAAAAAATACACATAATGTTTCTTTGATTGATTTATCTATATCTAACACTCCCTAAATAAACTTAATCTTTCCAAAACTACTCTTCTAGGTCAACCTTTTCTTATATTTTCTGCCCTCCTAAAAAAAATGTGCTTGATTAGTTACTACAACAAAATAAAAATGAAGCTTTTCAAGATCAATTTTCCTTTCCTTTACAAGTTAATGTCATAGTGCAATCAACAGATGATGATAATACAGAGTTCATGAAATCATTTTAGAGAAGAAATGAGAAAGAAAAATGAGAACAGAAATCAGACAAAAAGAACCCAATAAAATAGGGGCAAGTCAGATACATTGTAAACATTAAAAAAAAAAGTCTGAGCTCAAGAAAATTTCAAAAAGTTTCAACAACAGCAAAATAGAAGACAAAGAGGAATTAATATAAGAGAAATATAGACAATACAGAAAAAAGTAAGCAAAATGAAATCAAAATACATAGTAAGGGAGGGAATTCTCTGAGAAATTAAAATCATCAATGAGAGGGGTACACTCTCTGCACCCTCTGTGAAGACTCCTCAGAATGAGAAGGGAGAGAAACTATCTGGAAACCAGAGAGACTTTTCTAAGACTGAACAGACCTGAGTCCTGGGTTTACACAACCTGGGACCCTTCCCCCTTTCCCTTGTTGTCATCAGCATTAGGCCCCTTTCAGGAGTTTTTGACCTCCACCCTTGGTTATGACCTTTTCCCCTCTCTTGTTTTGGTGTTTATCAAATAAGGACATGGAAGATACCTTGGCTCTCTGTCCCACCTCCCTGCCAATGGGAGATAGTGGTAGGCTTCTTTGTTATCTGCCATTGGATTACGTTTTGAGCCAAGACTGAGAGCCCACCTCCCAGCCAATGGGAGAAGGGGCAGCTGGGGGAGCGGGAGGGGTGTGCCGGAGGGGCTTGACTGCATTAGGGTATAAATTATTGTTCTGTCTTTTGTAACATGTCTCCTCTCCTTGATCCCTGCCATGGAGAGGACCACCCTCTTCCTGCTGAGGAAGAGAATAAAACTTCCTGTTCTTTCCTCAAGATACCTCTGACTTGTGATTTTTCTTGGGTAGGAGATTTTTGGGGTCCCCGTATGCCACACATCAATAGCCTGAAGAACAATTAAATGTCAAAGACAAAGAAAAGTCAGAAAGAGGAACAGAAAAAGTATCTCTCTGTATTTATGAAATAACTTGTAATCACTTTTAGGGCAGTGACCACAGATTGACATATTAGGATCTCTCTTAGTATTTACTGCTATGTCTTTCCTAAAAAGGATTTGAAGAATGAATACTGAATTAATAAGTAGACCAACAGGGAGGTTTTACATTGACCAAAACATAGCACAGAAATTTTTTGACATTATGTTGTTGTTGTTGCTGCTGGCTGGGAACATAATAAAGGCTGGAATATTGACCTGCATGGTGGAGAGTGAAGGGGAAAAGGAAGGCTCTTCATTTCGTTTGTATTCTTCTTCGATGTCATTGTCATGATAATCCCAGAGGATCTTTGCCGGGTGGCCTTTGGAGTCAGAAAGACTTTGTTTCTCTTCCTATCTCAGACACGTAGGAGCGGTGTGAGCTTTGGTAACTTCTCTCAGTTTCAGTTTCCTCATCTGTAAAATGGGCGTAATAATAGCTTCAACTTCACAGTATTATTGTAAAAACCAAATGTGCTTTGCAAACCTGAAAACACATGTAAAATGCTATCTATTATTACTTATTATAGAAAAAGCAGCCAGTAGGAAATAGGATTGGTTTTCAAATATGAAGTCATGAAAAGTAATGACAAACAATTTTCACACTGGGGAATATTGCATCATTCCTTCATTAGATGGGGATGGAACTTGAGTTTGAAGATAGGACCACAGAGAGATAATTTACCTGTATTTAGCTACAGCTTTGGATGAATTCAGCTTTACTTTAGATGCTTGTGTTCTATGCCGTGGTAATCCTGCTCTTTCCCCAGAGTGCATTCACATTCTTTCCTTGTACTTGTGTCTTGCTTGTCTGTCAAACTCAGAGTATAAAAATCCCTTGGCAGAGACAGGACCTAATTCTATGTTCTGTATAGCATAAAGCAGGTTGTTGGCATTCCATCAACATTGAATCATCTTGTATTGTTGACCTGCTACTTAGAAAATCAATGTAGGCCCAGAAGCCAGTTCCTTAAGGCTTTCAATGTGTCCCAGAAATATTGACCTAGGGTGCTCAGGCAGTGTCTTGGGTCTTAAGAAAAGTATCGAGAGAAATTGAATATTCACGTCTATTTGCCTTCAGATGCCAATATACCATTCAAAGCAGTGTGGCAGGCACTGGGATGTGATGGCCAGAAAGTAACAGTGACAAGTATAGATGACATGACTCAGTTTGAATCAAAACCTGAAGGAGCCCATGAGGCCCAGAACAAAGGGCATTTGTTCCGCCATGTCTAATGACCAGAAAACACAGCCTCAGCCTACAGGCTGTGCATACATCAGATCTTCTAAATCACACTAGGCACACAGCAGCAGCAGCAACTCTGGGAAAAAAAGATCCTGAGAGAGAATAATTGCATTAGGCCTGCAGAGCCTTTATCCAATTTTCCCTCTCCCAATTTGCTTGCATTCTCACTGCATTCCTGGGAGCTATGGTTCCCTAATTTTATAGTTCAGAAAAGCAATGGTAGTAATCTTGATAGGGGATTGCCTTTGGCCAAGAGACAGAGAATGTGGTTTATACCAATAAGTTTATAGAGACAAGATTCATCAAGAATTGTCTTAAGACATAATTTAACTTTATTTTTCAGTGAGTCAGTAAACTTAAATTTAGCTTCATCTGCTTCCTCATAAACCCACCCTTTCCATAATCCCTCGCAGTCTGTCTTCTCCTTCATCTGTTCAATCTGTTGAGACTGCTATCTCAAAGAATACCAGTGACCTCCTAAATGACAATTCCAATGGTTTTTCCTAAATGCTCATCCACTTTGACCTCTCTACAGCATCTGGTGCTGTTGACCATCCCCTCCTTCTAGATACTCTCTCCTACCTCAGCTTAGATCAATTCTTCTTTGAGTCCTTGCCTTTTCTTGACTCCTTAAGGTAGGTGTTCCAAAATTCCTGGTCTTCTTTTTTTCTCCCTGTCACACTTTCCTTTCCAATCTCATTAATTTTTTTGACTGCAAGTATCATTTCTATGTGAATAACTCAAATCTCTGTTTCTTATCGTGACCTAATTTCTAATTAGGCACTTAATCAAGAGGGTTGTAATGCCTTCTGGCTCTGAGAAGTGTATATATACTCTGAGTTGGTATTTTGTTTTGGGGGATCGCTCATGAGAAGTATTCCAAGCACCCTTATTTTCAGAGCTCCCTGACTGCTCAGATGTAAAGATTCTCTCTATCCAGGGATGTATATAAAGTGTATAGTTGATTCAGGCAGTCAGAGCCCTCTCTGTTGGCCTTTATTTCTCTGTTTGTATTTTCTCTGAAGTTCAGGGTGCTAACTTTTCCCCTGAACCAGTGAATGTAATTAAAAAAGATTGTTGACCCCTTAAACAACTATCTTTCCTAGTAAAGCAGATCTAAGAATTTGTCCTAGCAGCCATCCTGCATATGCCAGTGTGGTTGCTGCTACAGGTAGGGGCAAGGCATCTGGAACTTGCCACCTCCCTTGCTATCATAGTGAATTATTTAAGTAATGTTGGTTTAATTGAAAAGATGAAAAGAAGCTAGGTGTCACAGTGGATGGAATACTGAGTCTGAAGTCAGGAAAATTTTGCCCTGAGATGGTTACTAGCTGTGTGATACCAGGCAAGTCACTTGACCCTTTTTGCTTAAGTTCTTCATCTACAAAAATGAAGTAGAGAATGAAATGCCAAACCACTCCAGTATCTTTACCAAGAAAACCCCAAATGGGTCATGAAGAGTTGAACACAACTGAACAACAAACCAAAAAAAGGTGGCCTGTCTAGTGGTCACAGTGTATAGGGAATATTTGGTAGTAAGAGAATAAATTCTTTGGACTGGATCATAGAATACATTGAATAAGGCTATCAAGGAAGTATTATGTACGTAGAGACAGAAGGATTTTTAAAGCCTTTCTAATCCAACAGTCCCATTTTACAGAAAGGAAACTGTGACCCAGAGAGATTAAGTGAAAGTATGAGGTGTTATAAGAGGGATTTGAACCCAGATCCTCTAACTTCAGAGCCAACAACATAATACCAGGTTGTGGAGGCCTCTCTTCCAGGTAAAGGAATCCAAACTGGAAGAGGGTTCCAGGAAAGATTTTTCCACAAAGTCAACACTACCAATATAGCCCATGGCCTGGGGCCTCCCAAGCCCTGGGCTCACACAGATTGAATCCAATTTCCAAGACTGACCTCAAAATGATAATTTTATCTTTTGGTTCATTAATGGTCCCCATCTGCAGTTAAGTCCAGGCAAGTTTTCAAACATATCTCTTATCTAAATTTACACAGATTGAAGTTAAAGGGCTCTCAATTCCTCTACAAGTTCTCAAGGTAACATGCATATTGGACAAAGGATGGCCTTTATTTTATCCCACAGAAAATGTAGAAGACACAGTGATTCACAGTAATATATAAATAGGCATAAAAATGCATAAGTATACTCACAGTAGTTTTTCTCAGAAGGAATTGAACTCAAGTCCCACTGTAGGGAAATATATCATCATTTTAGTGAATCCTCAGCTCTTCTACCAGACTTTTTATATAAATATGAACTATTATAATTATTACAAACAAATCACTGATTGTCAGAGGTAGAAGGGATTTTAGAAGCAATCAATCATTTAATCAACAAATAAATTCTTACTCTAGGCTAGGCATTGTGCCATATGTTATAGATATAAATACAATGAATGAAACAATCCTTACTCTGAACAAATTACATTCTAATCTAGTTCAATTACACACTTTTGCACCAATGGATCTATGACCTCATCAACTCAGGAGTTTGATCTAGTGATGTATATGATAAACCATCCTTGTCAGCCTAACCTGTATAACATTTGACCATGTTCTCCCAAAATTTTGCTACAAGTCCTCCCACCCAATGTTCTGGTTGTCTTCCTTGTTTTCTCCTGACATTGTTAGGACACCAGGAGAGCATCCATCCTGGCTGCCTAACCATTATTCTTTGCTATTGCTACAGGATCAGATAATTTTCTCTTCCTGTTATCCATGCAGGAACAAGTACATAGAGATTGTTTATTATCCAGATTTCAACATGCATTTGGATGGACACTTTCTAGAGTCTATCTAATAGTATCTATATCTGGGCAAGAGTACAGTTGGAGAATGAGCTGGCCCAGACTTGAAAAGGATGAGGAGAGTGGAAAGGATGGATTTCAGGAAAGTGCAAAGCTCTTACTGTCTCCAAACATTCCATGAAAGCAAAGGTCCATTTGATTACACTAGCATTTTACAAGTGTTACTATATATATCTGGTGTCAAGACATAGAACACCACTGCTTTTGAAGAACTAAAGATGAATATCACAGAGAGGACAAGAGAAAGATGTATGGTGAATATGAGCAGGCTGTAATACATAAATAATAAGAAACTTTGAAGAAGAATAAGAGTAAAGGATATTATCAAGGACTTGTATGGCAGGAAGAGAAGAGACTTTATTTTATAGAAGAGAAAATTGAGCTCAAGAAGAAGTCACCTTACTTAAGATCATAAAGCTTAATGTGACTTTTGAAGGTGTCAGAAATGAACATCAGTGAAAATCTTATATATGATAAAGGGAGAAGCATTTTGGTGGAGAAACTGAGATAAAAGCCCAATATGGATGTGACTGGCATCTTTAGTTTCAGTGCTACATGTGTATCCTCAGTTTTTTAAAAGAAAGGAAAATTTTTTTTCATTGTTTTATATTAGTTTGATAATAAAATGGCTTTATCATATTATTTCATCCAAAGTTCAGGGTTCAAGTCCAAATAAGAGACCAATTGTTCAATCTTTTCTATATGACTTTAATAATAGTGGCTCCCCTCCACCATCTCTCGCCAACAGCCATGGCAACAAATTTTCTGCAAGATAATTTTGTATAGTTCACATGAAGATTTTGCTAAACAAAAACAAAAAGAAAGCTCTGAGTAATTCTTTTCCTTTGAAAAGTGAACTGAGAAGAATTAAATTAGATGGTATGAGACTATCAAATTGCATTATGTAAAATGCAAATGAAATAAAATATATTAGCTATAAACTGTCACTGGGTATTCAGAAAAGTCTAATGTGATTTACGTGAGGTCTCATAAATAAACTTCCTTAGGTTTCCTAAGTTCTTCATGTCTGGGACAGAGCACAGTAAACTCCGGTCTTTGAAACATTGAGAAAACACACTCTTTTATTTGCTTCTTATGGACATCACTCAATATCACATAGTGTGAGATGCTAGAAAAATTTTATAGATGAGTGTGCTCTCAACTGGCAAAGAATATTTACCCATGCGAGTCTTATTTGACTTGATGGTGTTGATGAGCTTTTGGATGGTATGGGTCACTCTGAAGTCAAGTCTTAACCATCAAATGGATGCCAGGCTTATGCCATTTGTAAATAATTGTGACATATTTTCTGATACAATGAGAAGGATAAAATAGTTAGATCTCCCTCAACTCCTTATAAATTAGAGCCTATAAATAGTAGAATGAGACAGCTAGGTGGTGCAGTGGGTAGAGTACCAGGACTGGAGTCAAGAAGACTCACCTTCTTCAGTTCAAATTGGGCCTCAGACACTAGTTCACTAGCTGTGTGACCCTGGGCAAGTCATTTAACCCTTTTTTCCTCAGTTTCCTCATCTATAAAATAAGCTGGAGAAAAAAATGACAAACCACTCCAGTATCTTTGCCAAGAAAACCCCAAATGGGGTCATGAAGCGTTGGTCATGACTGAAATGACTAAACAGCAAAATAGTAGAACCATGAAATTGTTGTATAGTATTATAATGCGAGAATTATGCAAGGTGTAACAGCTTGCACACCTCCTTATCACCCCCACTTCTAGGGAAACTGTAAAATATTCCATGTGTTATGCACCATTTCAACTCCCACTACATTAATAACCCAAAGGCAATGAAAACTGCGTGATGAGAGCTTATGTGCAACAAGGCGCCTAGAAGATGCAATCAAAGTATGGGAGTAACCAGGAGCATCTGAACTAGAAGTCCCATTCCCCCTCTCCCCCCAATAATCAATATAAAATTCATTTCCCTTGTGAAATGAAGTAGAGATTCTTTGTATAGGCAAGAGAGGCAGCACGGTTTCACAGAAAAATGGTTTCAGACTGAGAAAGATCTGAGTTCAAGTTTCACCTCTGACATTACCAGTACAAATCACTTAACCTCTCAGTGCTAGGGCTTACTAGCATTGGTAGAGGAAGCCCATCATTCAGAGTGCCTTATACCAGGGAAATCACAGTCCAGTCCTTACTCTGCCAGAGGCAAGTTGGATAATAGGGTCAAAGTTGACTTTTTTTCCCCCAAATTATATAATGTGTAAACTATTATTATTTTTCTTTTTTGGAACTGCAATTTCCAGTCTCACACTTTCAGTTCAATACCTTGACCTTCCTTTCTAGCCTCTCTCATCAATTCTTCATCTGCTAGGATCATAGATAGCATCATAGATCTAGAGCTAGAACAGCCTCAGAGTCCAACTAGTCTAACTCCCTGTCAGGATTCCCATGCCAAGACCACCCCTCCCTTTTTACTCTTCTCTTTATATACTCTTAGGAGATGCCTTCTTTTCCAGAGATAAGGCCCAACAAGCAAGCTGTGTCCCGAGTTTGTTATAACAACAATCCTTTACTCTCACCCTCTGAATGAACTCTGCTGCAACTAAGTCAAAGATCCGATGGTCCCTTAACCTGGGCAAGCACCAGCAGACCCAGTCATAAAGCCCTGCTATGAATAGACTTTTTTTTGTTATTAGGCAATCTTGCCTCACTGTTGCAGTTGCCCCTCACCACTGTTGCTCACTGTTGATTCTTTGTCTAACCATAACTATGTGTATCAAGGCTTAGTCTTGCTTCAGTGGGTCTCCTAGAGGAGACCCTGGCAGATGTGTCTAGTTTCTCTCCTCCAATAGAATAAAGAATACTTTTTGCTTACAACCAGTGTTAGCTGTTTGGTTTTATTTTGTTTTATTATGTTTTTCAAAGTTTTTTTCAAAGTTAACAGTTGGGGTATATCCTCTGTGAGCTCTTTGATATTTTTCAATTAACAGCAGTTGCATGACCTTCATGACTCTTCGGTCATTTATTTTCAGAGTTGAAATCCTTCATTTAGCAGACACAGAAACAGGCCAAGGAGTCTAAGTAACCTGTCCCAAGATATACAGGTTCACCCATCTGAATGTTACTAGATTGTTTAGCATGGTGCCAGTGGTTCTTAAAGCTCACTATACTCATAGGATAATAACTTTGGAGTTAGGAAGAACTTTATTGGGCATTGAATCTAACCTTCTCATTTTGCAAAAGAAGTGCTTTCATGACCATGTACACATAAAGTCATTCAGCTCGTAAATGGCAGAGATGAGATTCAAAACCAGTTCCTTTGACTCAAAGTCCAAAACTCTTTCCTTATTCCATACTGCCCTTATCATTCTTAAGGAATGACACTTTACCAATCATGTTGGGAAGTCCCAAACCTACTTCCAATGGCCATCTTTTCCATAGATAAATTTTGAATGTCTTCATAAATATATTCCTTTTGGCAGTCAGAAAGAGAGAAATGGCCAAATGGAAAAAGAATATTCTTTTATCCTCTGACCATTACATCATTGCAGATTGTGTTTGAGGCCCACCAAAGAGGGGTCATTTAAAGTAAGAAAAATAAAACATTTTCTTTGACTGGGGAACTGTTAGATTAATTCTTCTGGCTGGCAGTTGCGAGTCATTTACGACATGGTGCCATGAGCTGAGCTGTCTCAACATCAACTCAAAATGAATTAGTACTGTGCAAGTAACAAGACAATAGTCCTTAATCCATTAGCTCTCAAGTTGACATTAAAGCATTCTAGCCTTTAAAATGAAATCAGACAGCTTCAGGTCTTGTGCATGAAATGTTACATTATTTTCCTCATCATAAGTGCTTAAAAATTAATCTTCATTGTATGAAGGGCTATCCTAATCCGCTTCTCACAGTAATTGGTTATATCCATTATATGTTGTAAGAAAAGGTAAGTAAGAGGCTATTAAAGAAGATAATGAAATAGGTGAGATTTGAAACACAAAGGAACATCCAGATTCAGTCTAGAATAGAACAATGTCTTTAGGGTCTTACTTTAGTCTTTAGACTAAGTCATTAGACTTTTTAGAGCAAAACTATAAGATATCAGTGTCACAGTGTTGAAGTAAATAAGGACCAGTTTCCTTTCTTTAAATATTAGATTATAGATTTAGAACTGGAAGGAAACTTAAGGGTCAAAAAATCCAATCCTTTTATTTTTCAGATGAGGAAACAGGCTCAGAAGGGTTAAGTGACTTGTCCAAAGAATAGAACTAGTCGGTGTTTAGGGCAATATTTGAATTCAAATCTTCTTCAATCAATTAACCAACAGGCATTTTAAGTGTCTACTGTGAGCCATACACTATATTAACTACTGAGGCTACAAGCACAAATGAATCCAATTCTCAGTTCATTAGCAATGCTATCTTTTTAAGGGCCTCAAGAGAATTTGGGTAATATTGTAGGAGGATATTCTGGGTAACATTCTCCTGCAAAATAATTAAGGGTAAAAGTTGGAGAAATATATAACGGAAAGCTCCTTCCTTTGAAGATTTTAGTTATGACACCCTCATTTCTAAATAAGTAAGAATCAGTCCTTTTCTAGTTTTTCATTCTTTTTTCCCTTATGTTTCTCCACCAATTATTCTTGCTGTCACTCTAATATGATAGCCTGGGAGAAGAGCATAATCAGGTGGAATGGTAAAAAGGGTATAGCTCCCCTAGTTGATCTCTATTTAGTTCATGGTCAGTCTGTATTCCACTCAAACACAGACACCCCCTCCTTCAGAGCATGCAAGAGATATTCTCAGATTTCTTCCTATCAGTTGTGATGATTTGTGGGGTTTGAACTGAAGATGAGTTGAAGTATTTTGATTGGTTGTTGAGCTATAAAATCTAATGACAGTGGGGTGCCGCCTGTGACTTTTGAGTGGAGATCTCTGGGGGGATAATTTTCAAGAAGACAATGTATGACTCCAGTCAGGGGTTGGAGAAACTCTTGAATTACTAAGGGTTAACAGAAAGCAGTCAGAGGATGTCTGCTTGTGCTTTAAAGGGATGGCAAGGAAGTCCATATGCTTGACTGGAATAATATAACTTGACTGTGCATATCCTAAGGAGGGGAGCACCAGCTGGGGAGCCTATATGATGAAACTTTCAGTTTTCCCTCCCCCACTTTAACTTATTTATACATGCTAATTCAGGAAAGCAGTCTCCATTTTACATGGTTATAGCCAAGTGATGTTGGGTGGTACTAAATTTAAGCCACTTGGATTACAATGGCACAACACTGAAGGGGAGCTCTGGATGAATTGGGAAGTGGATTGGGTGGAAATACTAGCAGCATAATTATACTGATTTAATTTTATTCAACTCAGTAAATATTTCTTAAGTAACTATTATATGCAAAAAAAATGCCCCTGCCCTCAAGAAGCTTAGGGAGCAAGAAGATATAGCTTCTATGAAGATAAGTAAATAAAAATTTTATTGGAAGTGCTGCAATTTCAAGAAGTGGAGAGAGTTAATGACTGTGGAGTTGAGGAAAGGTTGGGGGAGGTGGTATCTGAAGAGTATTTTGAAAGTAGTTGGGAATTCTACAAGAGGGAGGTAGTGGGGTGAGAAACCATTCATTGCAGACATGGAGGACCCCCTGTACAAAGGTATAGATGGAATGAGGCAGGAGATCGAATTTTAGATCCTAGCTGGTCAGTTTGCCTGGGACTCAGAATGAATGAAGGGGAGTAATATGACATGAAACTGGAAACGTAAATAGGAGATGTATTACAGAGGGCTTTAACTATTGGGTTGTTTCAATTACTTGAGGGTTAGGTTGTCTGGTAGATCTGCCCAAAACTAAAGGGATTAGAGGCTGTATTTTGTAAATCCATATTTAGGTGACCAAAGTTTTTTGAAAAATACTTATTTGAAAGGAAGCACATGATGATAATAGCAAACATTTACTAAGAAAAGTTTAAAGGAAAAGTTTTTGAAACTTTTTTGAAAAGTATTTGAAAAGTTTTATTGTGGTAAACATGTGGATCTGTAATTTTGTTAGGTGTTGGAATTCTCTTCACCAAAATAGATTATAACCCACTTATTACCTGGAAGATAAATTCTAGAAAGCGACCCAAACCTCTAAAAGATTAAATGACCTTCCTGTGGTTATGTAACTAGTAAATATTAATAGTGGGATCTGAACTCAAGTTTTCCCGATTACAGGTCTAGTCCTCAGTCAATCAGCAAGCATTTGTTAAATTCCTACTATGTATTAGGACTATACTAAAAGCAAGGGATAACAAAACAATGATGAAACAACCCTCACCCTCAAGAAACTCACATTCTACTAGGAAAGATCCTGTGTGTAGATAGGTACGTATAGAATACATACAAAATAAATTTGAGGCAACTTTGAGAGGGAAGACACTAGGAATGAGATACATCAGGAAAGGCTTCATGGAGAATCTTGAAGGAAATAAGGGATTCCAAGAGGCAGAGGAGAAAAGGGAGAGGCATGATGGATGCCTCACAAAGGCACAGAGATGAGAGATAAAGCACTGGATCTGAGGAAAAGAGAGAAAGCCAATTTGCCGAGACCTCAGAACAAGGGAAGAAGAGTAATCTACAATAACACTGGGTAGGTAGGACCAGATTGTAAAGAGTTTTAGGTGTCAAATAAAGGAGTTATAGTTATCCTAGAGGCAATAAGAGCCACTGGAGTTCAATGAAAAAGGGAACGACATGGGCAAGTCTGCATTTTAATAAAATTATTTTGGCATCTGTGTGTAAGATGGTTTGGAGAAGAGAAAGAACAATTGGCAGACTATTTTAGTAGTCCACATGAGAGGTTATTAGAGTCTGAACTAGAGTGGTAACTGTGTGAGGAGAAAGGATGAGATGTGAGAGATGTTGTGGAGGTAAAAGTGATGAGTTGACAGTGGGATGGGTGTATGGAGTGAGTGAGAATGAGGAATCAAGAATAAGAATAGTTATGAACTTTGGCAGCTAAAAGGAAGATGTCCAATGAAAACAGGACAGAAGAGAGGCAGATTTTGAGGAAAAGATAATGAATTCTGTCTATGTCTGTCTGTCTGTCTGTTTATCTATCTATCTATCTATCTATCTATCTATCTACCACTACCATGTGTCAGGCAGTATGCTAAACACTTTATAAATATTACATTTGGTACTCACAACAACCCCGCAAGGTAGGTGCTATTATTATACTTATATAATAGTTGAGGAAAATGAGGCAAAGGTTAAGTGACTTACCAAGGGTCACGCAACTAGTAAGTATCTGAGGTCAGATTTTTACTTGAGTCTTTCTTACTTTAGGTCAAGTGCTCTTTCTATAGCTGACTCAGGTGGGCAGTAGGTAGGAGACAGCAAGTAGTAAAACCAAGAGTGAGAGGTACCATGAAAACCCAGAGAAGGAAGTATCTAGGAGGAAAGACTATTTGATAATGCCAAATGGCTGCTATCCGCTAAGCCCTACTACCTCTCTTCACATAACTGTTGTTCAAGTTTTCTTGTGTTACTATGATCATGAATCATATAGCTGTTCCTATATTTCAGAGGACATATCCCCTGAAGAGTGATCCAACACTTCATAATATTTAAAATATCTCTTCATATAGTATGGATCTTTGCTTATTGCTGAGGATTCAAGGATAAGGTCATAGTCAACCAATAAGTCATGATTCCTATTCACAAAGGGCTAAATATCAAAGATAAAACATTATTTTCAAATGCAACAATTATGTTTTCAGGTCCTGGGTGATTTGTGGCTGCTTTGATTCCTGCTTCAAAGTTTCCTACCAAGAAATCGAGTTCATAGAAAATAACCTTTGCTTTGAATGGAGAGGGTCACTTGGGTTTAGGAAGACTTCGTGATGTCATGAACATACCTCCTTGACCCTCTCCAGGACACAGCAGTACCAGAGACCTTGAAAGATAGAGAAGAAAATAGGAATGACCATGTCAGGGTACAAAGCTTGAAAATGCTTCCAGAGCTCTTGCTTGTGGTTGTGGGTAAAGTACCACATACCATACATTTAATTTCTTACACGACTTTTTTCCTTTTGTTACAAGGAAATGACTTTCAACATGGATTGCTAGCATGAAAGAGGCTGCATTATTCTGTCTCTTGAATTCCATTGTCACTGCTATCCCTTGTCTTCTCTCAAGAGAGATCTTTAACACTGTCATTTTTAAATTACAAATTTTTCTCCCTTGCCAGAGCACTCATTTTCCAACTTGATATCCTCTTGGGGTTCATAAATCTTTCTTCTTAGCAGACCAAGGAGCTGTTCCCCCCTTTCAGCACCTCTCCCTTCAGATTAAACTGATAATAGTATTTAGCATTTTATTATAGTGCTTCAAGATTTCCAAAGTCCTTTACCTGGGTTTTCTCATGTGATCTTCACAATAATCCTGTGAGGTAGATGATATTATTATCCCCATTTATAGATGAGGAAACTGAGAGTGAGGGAGGTTAATTGACTTACCTAGGCTCCCAGAGATAGTAAATGTCTGAGGCTGGATTTGAATGCAGGTCCTTTATATTCTAAGTTCAACATTTTATGCCCCATGCCACTTAGCTGCTAGATCTAATCTCATGTGAAAATTAAGGATCTGTCTGAAAGGAGTAAGATTCAAGAAAGAGGAGTTTAAATAACAGTTTAATACCACTTTACATACATATGACATTTTATAATTATAGAATTTTTTAACCATTCATTCAGTTCACAAATATTTATTGAGCTCTTGTTATATAAGGCATCAGGTAGACTAGATACTAGGGATACCAAGACATGTATGATGCAGATTCTCCTCTCAAGAAGGGAAGAAAGAACAAATATAGAAGTGACTGTAATACAAGAGAAATTGAAATAAGGGCAGAGGAGAGATACCCCTCCCCTCAAAGTATTGTGAGAAATAAATTTGAAGCAAGAAAAAGATCCCTTTGACTTGGGATATATGTATGTGTGTGTGTGTGTGTGTGTGACAGGGGAAGTGATGGGGGTGGGGAGGGGAAAGGGGAATAGAGGGAAATGTACAAAAGAAAAGGAGTTTCATGGAGGAAGCAGAATCTGAGAGGGTCTTAAAGGACAGGAAGGGCACATATGAAGATAGGTGAGGGTAATCCATTTCAAGCATGGAAGATGGCATGAACAAAGTCATGGAGATGGGCAAGGCGAAGATGAGAACATGAGGAAGATAGGCATATTTTTACTAATGTAAAATCCTTGAAGATGAGTAGCAGAAGAGAAGCATGGGCAGATAGGTTGGAGCCAGATTGTGGAGGATGAGGAATTTCCACACAGTTTTATAGGCAATGGAAAACCATAGAAGGTTTTTAAATGTAGGAGTGACATGATCATAGTGATAGATTAGGAAGATTATTTGGGCAGATGTAAGTGATATACTGGAAAGAAGATAGCCAGATTAGTGGTGTCAGACTAGAAATGAGAGGTATATAAAGATCCCTGTAAGGGCATATTGACTGAGAAAACATATATTAACCTTATCTATGTTCTATTGCATTTTTATTTATTTTGTTAAATATTTCTCAATTGTATTTTAATCTGGTTCCTCTCACATGAGTGTGTACAGTTAGGTGGTGGGCAAGGCACCTCTATATATCTCTGGACTAGAGGAAGGTATATCAATCAGGAAGTTATTTTAATAAACAAGAAAATAGATGGTCTAAATTGGAGTGACTGCATTAAAATTGGAGATAAGTCCCACTTTCCTAGCTTTCTTTACTTAAACAAAATGACTAAAATGTCAATACTCTTTGACCCAGAGATTCCAGTACTGGTCTTATTCTCCAAGGACACTGTTTATAAGAAGAGAGTCCCCACATCTACCAAAATTTTTATAGCAGGATTTTTTCTGATAACAAAGAATTGGAAATAAAGTAGATGTCCAGTATTTGGGGGAATGGCTAAACATGAATATAATGGAATGTTACTGTGCTATGAGAAAAGATGAACATGACACATACGGAAAAGCACAGAAGACAACATAAATGGATGAAGAACAAAGTAAACAGATCCAGGAAAATAACATACTTAATAAGTCTAACCATAAAAAGAAAAACCAGAAAACAATGGAAGCAGAATATGTGAAGTTATAAAGAGCAAACGTAGCTGGAAAGAAGAGATCTGAGGAGACACTTTGTCTATTCCTTTATAGAGGCTGGGAAGGGATCTGCAAGTATAGAACGTGTAATATAATGACAGGTTCTTTTGGCTCTGTTGGTTTGTTTTGCTAAACTTATTTTCTCTTCTCTTTCTTTTAATTCTTTGTTATAAGGGATAGATATCTGGGAGGAAAGAGGAAGACAGATGTAGAGGGAAATCTAGGTGATTTAAAAATATATCAGATATATTAATAAAAATCTATTTTACAAAAGAATCTATTCAAATCACATCTTCTGTAGTACTTTCCCAGTCCACTTAGATGCCAGAGCCTTGATCTCTCAGATTACTTTCCATCCATAGTCTGTGTATATCTTGTATGTACCTAGTTATTTACATGTCTCCTTGATTAGAAGGTGAGTTCCTTGAGGGGAGGGACTGTTTCTTGGGCCTTTCTTTCTATACTCGCTGATAAATTAGCACAGTGCCTTATACATAGTAAACTTGTTGACTGATGGATAATATTGACAAGGAACCTGAAGCTCAGTCAGATTAAGTAAGAAAATTGCAGGGGCAAGATTTGAACCCAGGTGTTCTTATCTTCGAGTCCAATACTTTATTCATTACACCATTTGCCTATTTTCCAGTGGGCAGAAGAGAGCCATCCAAATGCTATCCAGTTTCTATTTTCTCATAAGTTTTATTATGTCCATTTTAGGATGGAATTAAAAAGAACAAAGTTTGTAATATTTTTGTCGGTTCTCATATATATGTATTACATTATTGTAATATGTTATATTAATATAATATGCTACATTTGTTAATAGCAAAGTGATATTTCATCTCAGACAATTTCATTACTCATAGGAGTTTACTTGTATGAGAGTAGCTTTTGGGGAACAGAAGAATCCTCTTCCTTATCACACTGTATTGACATGGATAAAGACCAAATATGAAGCAACAGTCAGACCTAAATGGCAGCAGATGGATGCAGATAAATATAAAGGAGACATACTGATGCTGCCAATTTGCAAGGACATGCCCGTTTGCAAAGAAGTGCCGAAGAACAGACAGAACATTTACAGATGGTTATTATAATCCTTTCTGCCCTGTCTCAGGCATCAGATTGGGGTGGGGAGAAGGAAGAGGGAGGTGGAATTTATGGGAAAGGATGAGATGGTGTAGTTAGGTTGACGGTGGTTGTTCCTGCATCAGCTGGACCAATTAGGGTATTTTATGTGAAATGGGCCTCAGAGCAGGAACTAGGTCGGGGATTCAAAATGAGCAATTCAACAGCCTGGCAATAAAACCTTCTCTCAGGCAGTCTACTAGATGATAAGCTTCTTGCAGTCAGAATTTGGGCTATATGCGCACATAATAATACATAGTAATTGTTAGATGAATGAATGAGTAAATAAAAGACCAAGGGGGAACAAAGAGAATCACTACTCACATTGCACAAGTGTTTTTTAGCAGCTTAGTTTTTCAAACTTGTACCTAAACCTAGATAGAATATTTTAGTTTTGTGGAAATCAAGAAAATTGGGAAGACAGTGGTAACTCTGGCTTCCCTAAAGAAAACTAGTTCTCCAACCAGGGTCCTTTACATTGATGTGTAATAAGAAAGTCAGTTTGTCTATCCAGTTGTGACCTTGTCTGAGGTATTCATTCAGGCCCCTATCTGGGTGTGGAAGGGTCAACTCCTTAGGCAGACTATATGATTTTATTAAAAGTGACTGCTTTCCTCTGTAGTCTCTAAACGGAGATCTGGGGTCCCCAAATTCTGATACTACCTAAGCACAGAAAACAACAATAAAAAATCACCCTCTGTGATTAGGTTCATCTCTCTATATCCCTCAGTTTCCCTCCCAAGTCCTTTTCCCTGCGATGACAAATATTTACCCAATACTTTGCCTCCTTCCTTACCACCTCAACCCTCTTCCCCTCAGTCCCCCATAGAATGTGATGTTTGGAAGTCTTGGCCTCACCTATGACAATTACTGGTTGTGTGCCCAGGGGCAAGTCACTTGCCCTTGCTGCTTCTCAGTTTCCTCCTTTGTGAAACAAGCAGAGAATACCCATAGTGTTTACCTCATAGGGTATTGTAATGCTCAAATTAGATAATGTACATAAAAATGCTATGCAAACTAAAGCATAATATAAACGCAAGTCATAAATACATTAAACACTATGTATATATAATGTTATATTCTCTTGTATATAAATATATGAAATATACATTACATAGCATATATTTAAATATATACCATGTTATTTTGCATTATATTATTATAATATGTTATGATAATAGAATATATACATGTATCAGAATCATCAGAATTGATGAAAATTTTTACAAACTGTTTTATTTTTTTTAATTTGCAGATTAGTGACATCACTTCTTGATCACCTGAGGACAGAATGGGCATGAGGAGCTCCAGATCCTGGCTAGCTTGGGGGAAGCAGGCACAGATGTGGGCCGCAGCAGCAGTGGGGAGCAGTGACAAAAAGCACACCTACCGCTGCCCATTGTTTATCGTAAGGTAAAACTGATTGACCCTTCCAATTTTACCCAGTGATCATTGTACAAATCCTTCCTGGAGAGGCCTTGGAAGACTAAGAGGTAGCATTGTTGGGAGGGGTTTTGTTTTCAGGCAGCAAAAGGATGATGAAAGTGTATAATTAACCCAACCCCCCAAAAGAAGGGGAGCCATCCCTCATGGGGATCACATGGAGTAAAGCTTTTATATTCCCCTCACTGCCACGAGGCTACTAGGAAAGAGAAGGTCCTGGCTGATGGACCAGAGAACACTGATTAGTGGGACAGAGCAGTTCTCCCTGAACTGTGATGAGGATGGAGACTATGTAAGAAGTGCCATCACTTGCGCTACAATCCTAATGTTTCTGATGCTGCCACTCCTTATGGTTGCCTTTTTACATTGAGAGCACATTATGAAGTACAAAAATTTAGCATCACCCACAAACATGGATCTGCTCGTTTAGACCTAGGACTTGATCCTTCTTGGGACTGTCCCAGATTCAGTCACTCCTTCAGGGAGCTATTTCATCATTTTGTTTTTGCCATGTTTCTGTTTTAGTTTTTCCTTTTCTTCCTTTAGTGTTGCCCGTATTAGGCTTCTTCAATATCAAGTGTCAGGGTTAAGCAATAACAACCCCAAAGTCATCTTAGTGATAGAAGGTCCTCTAGAAGATCTTAGGGACCTTACCTACTCTACAAAGGGTAGAGTGTGATAGGAGTAGTATCTTAACCTTTGCCCTGATATGAGTTAGGCTAGCTGTTCCTTAAAAGGTATTTTTTTTAGGTATTAAGAAAAAGGTATAATTTTGACATTTGGTTGGTCCAAGGGGACTAAAGACTCAGACCCTTGATATTACTTTTTGATTGTTTCAATATAGAATAGCCATAAGGAATTCTGGGAACCCTCTCTGATGCTTTAGCTCAGGGTTGGGGAACCTGTGGCATCAAGGCCACATGTGACCCTTTAGGGACTCAAGTGCAGCCCTTCACTGAATCCAAACCTCACAGAACAAATCCACCTCCAGGTCACAGGTTCTGGTAGCTCACAATGAGCAACTCTGGCAACAGAGTTTCCCTTAGTTAAATCAACCCAAGATGTCCTCAGTGCCTAGTACTTTCACACATATCTAGATCACCTAAAATGGAGGTTTCCCATGTGAGAGATTCTAGGAAGCTGCTTCTGGGAGAAAACATTCTCTGTTCCTCTACCATGGGTGGGAGCATTCTGTTTTCATTATCTCTGTAGCAGAAATTGGCTGAATCTTTAAATCTCCTTTATAAAGGTATTGTTGCTCTCTCTCTGGTGGTATCCAGGGGTGAAGGTCTTCTTCAATCTCAGCATGGGCACCATGAGCTAAGCTGGGTGAAGGAAGAGCCCCTTTCTCCTTCTCTTTAGAGTTCGTGGCCCTGAGATATGGGCTTGGATTCCTAGTCTTTAAACTTCTCAGTTTGAGGTAAAGGGAGTGAAGTTCCAGACCCCAGTTTCAAGCCCTGGTAACCTTACAATCAGAATTGCAGCCCAGATGTTGCTTACAGCCCAACCTTCACAGTCTTTTCATGGGTCACTTTCCCACCTGAACATTTCTAATCTTAGCCTCAGTTAGCTCAAGAGTGAATTTTAAAGGAAATAGGAAATTCAGTGTTTCCAAACATTAAAATGAATGGGGGGGACCCCACAGCTGCAAATTCTTTTTCTCTTGCCTTTACCAATAGACATTTTAGCACCCATGCATCATAAATCTATGCACACATCCAGCTTTTCACAGGAAAGCCGCTAGGATGGATATTTGCTCTCCCAAGTGAAATCAGGAAGAAAAGACATAATTCTGTGCACCTGGTACAAAATTCTGTTGTGCCTCTGTGTACGTGTAGCAATTCTCTGTACAGTAGAGTGGGCAGATGCAGTTGATTGAAAAAATTAAGAGGCAGCAACCTCTTACATTTTTGATTAGCCTTTGAGACATTCTTTCTGGATACATTATTGGTCATAGAAATAATTGAGACCAATATACAATGCTTCTACTAGCCTCTTGAAAAAGAATTCCCAAATACACTAATTGCAAGGTTCTTGAAGTAGTCCCCCTCGAAGCTAGCAATCAGCAAACATGTCACAAATACAGAAGGTGAAGTTACTGTTGCAAGGGTCCCTTCCCGGAATTGCAAGCCAGCAACTCTTTCAAATTTAGCGTTAGACTGATCAATAACCACTTGAGTTGTGCTTCCTGTACGGGAATCTTATTAGCTTCTGCCATCTGTTTTGCTCCTCCACATACTAAGTAAAGACCACAGCCATCGGCTGACTTTAACTGATCATGTTCATGGATTGGCTAAGTGTGGCTAACCCTCTGTTCTTGCAAAAAGAGAGTCTTTGGGGCAGAGCTTTGTAATTTAGAAAACGGGATCTTATCATTTGGTACCTAAATTACTTTGTCAACATGCCCAGATGATTTTCTTATCTCTAGCCTCCCTGTTCCAATCTATTCTTGTGAGAATAATTTATCTCAGCATCATTTTTTTCTTTTAATGGCATTTTATTTTTCCAATTCCATGTAAAGAAAGTTTTCAACATTCACTTTTATAAGATTTTGATTTCCAAACTTTTTTTCTCCCTCCTTTCCTCTCCTAACCCTCTCCCCAAGCCAGAAAGCAATCTGATATAGGTAATATATGTACAATCATAGTAAATATATTTCCAGATTAGTAATGTTGTGAAAAAAAGAATCAGAACAGAAGGGAAAAACCAAGAGAAAGAAAAAACAAAAAGAGAAAATAGTCTGCTTTCATCTGTATTCAGACTCCATAGTTCTTTCTCTGGATGTGGACAGCATTTTCCATCACGAGTCTTTTGGACTTGTCTTAGACATTCTATTGCTGAGAAGTCAAATCTGTCAAAGTTGATCATTGCACAATGTTGCTATTACTGCGTACTGTGTTCTCCTGGTCCTGCTCATTTCACTCAGCATCAGTTCATGTAAGTCTTTCCAGGTTTTTCTGAAATCTGCCTGCTCATCATTTCTTATAGCACAGTAGTATTTCATTACATTCATATACCACGATCTGTTCAGCCATTTCACAGTTGATGGGCATCCCCTCAGTTTCCAGTTCTTTGCCACCACAAAAGAGCTACCATAAATATTTTTGTACAATCAAGTCCTTTTGCCTTTTTTTTTTTTGGCAGGGCAATTGGGGTTAAATGACTTGCCCAATGTCACATAGCAAGCAAGTGTGTCAAGTGTCTGAGGCAGAATTTGAACTCGGGTCCTCCTGACTCCAGGGCTGGAGCTCTAGTCACTGTGCCACCTAACTGCTCCCATGCTTTTGCTTTTTTTATGATCTCTTTGGGATAGAGACCTAGTAGTGGTATTGCTGAGTCAAAGGGTATGCATAATTTTATAGCTCTTTGGGTATAGTTTTAAATTGCTCTCCAGAATGGTTGGTTGGGTCAGTTCACAACTCCACCAACAATCAGCATCCATTTTTTTTTTATCCCTCTATCCAAGTTAGTGGCAAACATCTCCAAATTTATTTAGGCTGATCCCTGGATAATCTATATATAGTTTGTTGCCCATAATTGAAACCCTTAAGATTTTGCTCTACTGACAGAAAGACTTCAGCAGAGGAGGTAACACATTTAGCAGATAATTCTTAAGACTATAAACATGCTAACAGGTAGCTCTTAACTACTCAAATAGATATATGGTCTCATCAATTTGGATGTTCTCTCCAATAATCCATGCCTACCCATAATTATTGTTATATATAGTGAAAGATCAATTGCTTCTATAATAAAAGTTTTATAAAACCCATACTTTCCTCCCTGTTAGTTACACACACAGTTACTAGAGTACAAGTTCCATGAAGGACTGTGGCTTACTTAAACCTTGTATATCCTGCACAGTGCCTTAGGACACAGTAAGTGCTTAATAAATGTTTGTTGAATTGGCTTGGTTTTAATTAGGTATAAAAGATCTTTACATTTATAACACCCTGATACCTTTTTTCTCATTTTTTTTTTTGGAATTTTGGTTAATGATATGATCAATTAACTGGGTCTAGAACTGAATAGGGATAGAGAGCAGATTGAATTGGATTGGAATATTTTTCAGTGCTTCCAATGATGCCAAATGAATAATGAGAGATGGTTTAATGTGTGGACAGAGAGAATCATTCAGAGTTCTTCCCCGACACATACTGCCTGGCTGATCCTGGGCAAGGTCCCTTAAACTTGCAATGTTGTAGGCAACTAAGACTATAGACTTCAGAGGAAGTGCCAACTTGCATTGGTAGAGAGAGGTTTCTCACCAGGAATTTCCTTCTATGAGGGAAATAATAGATCCATTTCTTATTCCTAACCTTGCTGAAACAAAAACCCACCTTTTAAAACATAATATTCTGCTGGTAATGCTATATGGTTTTGCATTGTGGAATATTGTAGTCCCCATAGAATTAAAATTGTAGGTTACTCAAAGAGCTATGAAAAGAAGCATAATAGGCATAAAATAGGCTGTTGTACTAATGATGAATTACACACAAAAAGTACAGGAAAATGTGTCATTAAAGAGATGTATGATCAGAAAAGGAAGTGGGCTAGTCAGATATTGAGAGCATATCCTATGTTAAACTCATACTAAATCAAGAGATCTAAAGGAAGGCCCGTGGCATATTTGGTGAAACGCCTATGCAGGATTTATAGGAGGATATGGAAAAGAGTTACACAGGTTCTGAAGGTATGGATAGGTTGAGATTTATAGTACAAGGGGGAGTACCCACATTAATGAGATCACAGATTCAAGGACATAATTCCACAGATCCAATAACAAATATTGAACTTTTAAAATTTATAAAGTGTATCATGAAATAAATTTGCTTCTTAAGGCAAAAATCAAACATTTTGATGATGAAGGAATAGTTCTTTTAAGTTCAATAGCTTGTAAAATTTTAAGATGTTCTCCAAATTCAGTTTGTGTTGCATGAAAGGCATTTTATTGGCTTATGAACAACAATTGCTTTAGCCTCCAAAGTGAGTGGTCCCTGAAGTCTACCTCAGTGAAAACTTGACTAACAAAAAGAAAAGAAAAGAAAAGACAGTTGTACAACTCCAGAGAATAATATAGTGACTGTTGCTTTATAGTAAGAATATCAGTATTACTATAGTTCACTGTTTCTAGAAATATGTTACTTTGGTGGATACAAGCCTTATATTTAGAGTGCCAATAGGCAATTTAGCTTTATAGGTAGTAAAATAACATTTTGATTGTCACTATGCTTCATCCTATTTCTATTACTCTGCCATCTTCTATGAAGAAATGAAAAGGGAATGGTTAGGACTGAAGACCATTTTGCAGAATAATTAATGCAAATGCAGTTACTAGTGGGCTTCAGTAATTATAATTATGATAAGGAGAGGAAAAACGATTTCTTGTGCCGTTACCTAAATTCAGCAAAGCCCCTAAAGAAAAATCTCTAGTTCAGATATAGTGTAAACTTACTAGGAAGAATAAAAAGCTATCATTTGATATTTATATGAATGGAGCATATGGAGTACAATTTCTTTGTAATGGAATGGTATGAAGGAATTTCCACGTGGCTTCTGCCCATTTTGGCAAAAAGATAATTTTAAATTATTCTCGCTAACTGCTTATTTTACTACCTCTGATCTGGACCCTGGTTCCTGGATACCTGTTGCTCATCAGGGACAATACTATTGACTTTCATGCATTTCAGTAATTGCCCAGTTGACAGTGGTCCTCTGAAGCCCAGCCTGCTCACTGCTTTTGCAAAGCGTGAAGGATCAGCAATGCAAATCTGGTCAGAAGTCACATGAGGGATTTTCACAGGATTATAGTCTTAAAGTTGTACTCTTCCAGGTACTTTAGGGACCATTGAGTTCGATGCCTCATTTTTCAAATAAGGAACCTGAAGTCTACTGACTTGCCTAAGGTCATACAGGTAATAAGTGAAAGAGTCAGCTTTTGAATTTAGGCATTCAGATTCCAAATCCAGGGAACTTTTCACTGAACCTCAGTATCCATTTGGATTGGGATGGAGGGAAGAGGTATAGATATTAGAGCAGATCTGGAAAAGTATCCCTTACTGTGGGGTGGGGCAGTGGTGAGAGCAATGGGCTAGGGATCAAGGAATCTGGGTTACAATCCCTATTCTGCTGCCAACTTATGTGGTGACCAAGGGCACTTAATTCTCAAGACAGCAGTTTCTTAATCTACATTGAGACAGTTGGGTTATATTGGCTTTACATTTCTTTCTGGCTCTAGAATTTTAGGATTCTAGTTCACAGTCCTTCATAAACTATAAATTCCTTATAAAATATATGCATTTTTACCAGGCTATAAAAGTCATATATTGCATATATTCATATCTTTCCCCAGAATCTAAAACAGTGTTTTACCTATACAGTAAATATGATAAATTGAATAAAACTCTACAGAATGAAGAACTTAGGGATGTGTGTGTGTGGGTATGTGTGTGTGTGTGTGTGTGTATGTGTGTGTGCATGTGTGTATTCCCATGATCTGGCACAGCATCTTGTACAAAGTAGAAATTTGTTAAATGATTGTTGAATTGAATCAAGACCTCACAAATAAGTAAGAAAGACCTCTTAGCCCAATGACTCCCCAAGTGTATGCATTTTACTGACCATGTGCTTTATTCATGAAAATTCTTTAACTTTCAATCAGAGCCCTTTGGTCTTATTTTTGATAGAATTCTGACAGATTTCATTACTTGATTTCACCTTCCACAGACGATCAGAAACAATGAATTAGAAATCCCATCTATCACCTTCAGATTTGGGGGAAGGACAGTGGTGAGAAGTGATGGCTTATAGAATCAGAATTTAAGATTTAAACAGGACCTTATAGATCAGCTAGTCCCACCGTTTTATTTTTATTTTTATTTTTAGAAAAGATCAGTCAAGGTTTTAATTTTTATTTATTTTTAATTTATGGAATAAAATAAGCAGTTCCATAAAATAGTAAAATGAAAAAGATGATTGTGCATGAAACTGCAAATCTACTATGCACAACTTGCTATTCCATTCAAACATATAACAAAATTATCATGTTAATGTCTTTTTAAAAATTCTCCGTGCTGTCGAGATGGCTACCATCAGACCCTAATAGGTATATGTATGTAAAATTATTCTATACGTCTATTTGTCAGTTTTTTCTCTGGATGCAGATAGTACCTTTCTTCATATGTCTTTTATAATTGACCTGGGTATTTATAATATTCAAAGTATCTTATTCACTCAAAGTTGTTCTTAAAACAATATTACTGTTACTGTATGCATTGTTCTCTTGGTTCTGCTCATTTTGCTCTTCATTATTTTATGCAAATCCTTCCATGTTTTTCTAAAACCATTGAGCTCATCATTTCTCATAGTGCAGTAGTATTCCAAAACAATCATACACAACAACTTATTCTACCATTTTATTTTACAGTGAGGAAACTGAGGCCTGAATATATACTTCATTTTTTTAGAATTTCTCATGTCAAACCATAACTAGACTCCAGCATTCTCATCTTTCAATACCATTTTACCTTTGAAAAATGAAGAAAAACCCCCCCATGACCTAGTGTCATTTTTTTATTTTCCTGGTTTCTTCACACAGGCCCCTCCTCTTTCCTGCCTTCTTTGGTTTCTTCCAGTTACCATACCATTCTCATCCATCATATTTGGGAGATATAAAGATACACTTTATTCCCCTGAGTTGTTCATATGGGAAGGAAACAAATATTTATTAAGTACCTACAATTCCACATGGGGTCATGAAATGTAGGGTACAACTGAAATGATTCAGCAACAACAACAATGTGCCAGGTAGTGGAATATGGGAAAGGAGAACTTGCTATTACTACCCTCCCTCCACCCCAGTATGATTTTAAAATATTGATGGCTATTCTGATCTGAGAGAACAGCTAGCTGGTTTAGTGGATAGAGTGCCAAGCCTGAAGACAGGAAGACTCATTTTCCTGAGTTCATATATGTCCTCATGCACTTACTAGCTTTGTGACCCTGGGCAAGTCACCTAACTCTGTTGCTTCTGTTTTCTCACCTGTAAGATGAGCTGGAAAAGAAAATGGCAAAGCACTCTGGTATCTTTTCCAAGAAAACCCCAAATGGGCTCACGAAGAGTCATACGACTGAACGACAATGATTCTGATCTGAATCAGAAGTCGGATAAAACCCAGAAATCTTCATTAGATTGCTTTTTGAACCTTCATTTTAGCTGGATATTAGTTAAAAAAAATAATAAAAACAATAGATAAATCACTGATCAAGTTTGTTTCAAGGAGCTCTAATCTAAGACACCCAGAAATGCTAGTCTAAGGCAACACTGCATGAAGAAAGGGTTGGGACATTTAGCCAATACTCAGGCACAGGCTAAACTGCAACCATTCCAAAAGATGAAAGAAGTTAGTGTGTGAGCTTTCAAACCCCTATGCACACAGCATGCCTAGGCATGGCTTTTGGTCAATGTTGCTAGAAGAGAAAGGGAGCTAAGAAAAGTATTTCATCCTTCATTTCTATGGGTGTCTGGTGCACAGCACCAATCGCGCTAGCAGATGGGTCACAGGCAGTCTTTCAGTAGCCTGAGGAGTGGAATGGCTGCCTGAGGCCTACAGAAGTATGCTCAGGAAGACCTGCTCTATAAATCTGGAGACTTTGAAGATTATGGAGAAGAGAGGGGAGAGGGTTTTTTTTTCCCCTAGGATGGAATAAGCTAATTTACAGATGGAGGACTATATATGATGTGATTTATGGGCCGCGAGAAAATTCATGTATGGCTCTAGATGGAGGACCTTGAATGCCATGCTCAAGGATTTGGGCTCTAGACTATAGGCAACAGGGAAATAACAACAATTTTGCACTTGATGTAAATAGTACTTTAGGAAAAACATTGCAATCAGAAAAGGGACACCATGAAAATAGAGAGTAGATAGAATTTTGGAGACCACTGTTCAGATCCTTCTTCTGAGACTTAATTTTTAGCCCTATAAGCATGAGCAAATTGTTTATATTCTCTGTGGCTTAGGCATCTCTAACATATCTACTAAGTTATGAGAATCACATCTGTGATTTTTTTTATATCTGTGAAGAAAGCATACATCTGTGATGAAAGTGTTCCGGAAGTATTTGATGGGGGAAAATTCAAGTCCTCCCTCTGATACGTACTAGCTGTGTATAGTTCACATACTTACCCACCTGACAGTACATAAATCTCCCAGTCATTGGCTCAGGTATTTATCCAAAACGATAAATTGTACAACAGTTGTTTATCTGCTTTGGTAGAGGGAATTTCTTTGCCAGTAATTCTCTTCATTAATGACATCTGTAGGTCTGGCGACGTGGGGGGGGGGGGGGGAGCAATATTAACAACAAAAGAAAACATTCACAAATGATGAGGATAATTTGTTTTTTTCCCTAGTTTTAAACTTTTAAAGTAATACTCTACTTATTTTTAGTTAATTTGAAGACTTGTAATTTACCTAGGGCTTTATTTACTATGTTTCCATTATTATCTGCAAGTTAGTGCAACATGGTCTGATCTGGTTCAATCCAGTCTTTTTGGTCTAATCTGGTTTAATCTGGTCCAATTTCATTCAATCCAGTTTTATTGAGTTCACTTTGGCCTAATTTGGTACAATTTACACAGTCTAAATGTGGTCAGATTTAGTGTATTCATTCCAATCTAATTTAATGCAGTCCAAATCCAGTCTAATCCAGTACAGTCTGGTTTAATTTGGTTCAGTATATCCAGTCTAATATAGTTCAATCTGATCTAATCCAGTTCAGTCTGGTTGAATTCAGTCTGGTCCATTCAGTTCACTCTAGTCTAATCCTGTTCCATTTTGTTTAATCTGGTCCACTCCAGTTCCATCCTGTCCAATCCAGTCAAATTCAGTCCAGTCTGGCCCACTGCTGTTCAGTGTGGTCAAGTCTAATCCAGTCTAGTCTAGTTAAAAAAAAAAAAAAAGGTTTTGACCCTACTACATGTAACATACTGTGTTAGCTTGGCAAAGAAATATTTAAAAAGATGCAGTCCATGACCTCAAGAGGCTGGCATTTTATGTTCAGGGATGGTGGTGGTGGTGGTAAGCATAATGAACACAATGAAAAATATAATTCAATATGGGGTTTGGTAGGGAGGAAAAGAAGTGAACTGGACAAATGACTTGTTTAGAAAATTTGAAAAAAAAGACAAGACTTTTAGCTGAAGGGATGAGGGACGGCTTTTATAGAGGAGATTGATACCCAAACTACTCTTTGAGGGAAAAGAAAGATTCTGAAAGGTGCCTGTGTATGTGAGTATGAAAACTGGGGGAGAGCAGGTAGTCTGAGCCCACAAAACCCTCACACCAGATGACCGTAATTGGGCCTGTTATAACTTCACAAAGTAACTATAACTCTCAGGTGGAGTTAAAAAATATATGATGGAGAACTCGTGATATATCAGTTAAATGAAGAAAATATGACTCACATGGTTCTTTCTTTAAATGAATAATGTGCTCATGACAGGTTAGAAATTCTGAACAAATTCTCATAATAATGATAACGACAACAACAATAACAACAAACTATGTAACTGTAAGGTGGAGTAAAATCTTTCCAAAGCCTCTATTCAGAAAACTGCTCCCTGGACAGCCATCTCTCTGCCTCCCACCAGGTCCACTTCCTTTTACACAACTCCCTCCTTTGAGATCACAGCAGCACATAGTTATCAGCATTGGTACTCCCTCATCCGTACTCTCAGTTCTCTGTGTCCCTCTAATCAGAGTACTTGAGTGAATAATAAATAATTCTTTCTTAAGTCTCTGTTTTAAGAGTGCTCCCAAGTCATCCATCCATCCATCCATCCATCCATCTATCTATCTATCTATCTATCTATCTATCTATCTATCTATCCATCCATCCATCCGTCCATCCCTCTCTCTCTCTATCTATCTATCCATCCATCTATCTATCTATCTATCTATCTATCTATCTATCTATCTATCTATCTAGTACACATATCACTCATGTGTTACATACAGAATATTACCCATGTCTAATAATTGGCATCAGTATATGTATTATTAAAAGTGAATAATGCCATCAATCATGTTAATTATACTTTTTAGTAAATGTGAAGTGCCTGAATTCGAATTTGCACTCAGTTCCTCCTGACTCCAGAGCCGGTGCTCTATTTACTGCTCCACCTAGCTGCTTTGAAAATTTTACTATTATTAAGCAGTGGTGCCCAAAGTACTTCAAATATTTTTACTACTTAGAAAGGACACTCTGAGTGCTGCTATAGGCTAGGGCGCAACATTTTTGGAACTACTGTCTATTTGTTTCATCATTCTTTCTAATGAATATGAAATGGAAAGAAGGAGAAATATTTCTGAGTTGGGCTTGGGAGAGTGAATTTTGTTGCTGAACTACCTTTTATAGGCTGCTCTAAATTGTCCAGTACCTAAGATTTGTTGGCTTCCTTTTTTTTTTTTTTAAATAAAACTTTCTTTGGGTTCTATGTAGAAAGGATCTTTGCAAGTGGGGGATAGTAGGACTCACCCCATAGGGCTTCTCAGTGGGGCCGAAGTTTTCAAATTTTTTGGTTTTAGGACCCCCTTACAATCTGAAAAATTATCAAGCAACCAAGAGAACTTTTGTTTATGTGGGCTATACTTATCAGTGTTTACCATATTATAAATTCAAATATTTTCCTGCAATACTTATAAAACATATTCTCTTTGAAAACCCAAGAGGTTGGTTTATTATCAGGTAGCAGAGAAGGGGAGTGAAGTAAAGAATGCTGGGTTTTTTCCTTTTGGGAAACTGGGATTTGGGAATTCTAACAGGTAAGGAAAACTAGTGACAGACAGAAATCTAAAGAAGGGTCCAGGTCAGTTGTGATTCTAGCAATCTGGTCATAAAAATAAACATTTATGGGTAAGCTACATGGCACTGAGATCAGACTATGTTATCTGCATCATTAGCCATCTACTGCCCTTTACAAAAGGGTACTTACCAGGGCTTTGGCCTGGACATTCTTGCCTTCTATTTCTTCACTCTCTTCCATGGTAAGTTCATCAATTCCTGAAATTCAATTATCATCTTTACACAAATGACTCTCAAATCTATTTATCTTTCTTGAACTCCAGTCATACAATATGAACTTCCTGATACATATTTTCCTCTGGATGTCTTACAGGCATATCAAGCTCAACTTACAAAAAAAAAATTCATTATCTTTCTACTAAACCCATCCTTCCTCCAAACTTCCCTGTTTCTGATGATGGCACCAAGATCGTCTTAATTACCTAATGTAGCCTGAATTATCCTTCATTGTTTCCCTCTTTCACTCTCCCTATCTATCAGTCTTATTGATTCTACCTTCATAACATTTCTTATGTCTGTCCCTATCTCTTTGCTCAAAGTTATCACTCTAGTTGAGGTCCTTATTACTTTCCTCTTAGAGTAATGTAATACTTCCCTAATTGCTATCTCCCTTCCCTAATCCATCTCCAAAATAATTTTCTTAAGTTATAACATATAAAAAATTTTCAGTGGCTCCTTATTGCCTATAGAATAAAATACAAATTCCTCATCCTACCATATAAAGTCCTCCCCCACCTAGCTAATGTATCTTTTCAATCTTATTTCACAAAACTTCTCTTCAGAAAGTTTATATTCTATTCAAATCAGACTGCCAGTCATTTCATAGCTCCCTCTTCAATTTTCCTTTTATGAATTTATGTATGTATTGTACAGTAGTTTCCAAGCTCCTTGAGGGTAGAGAGTTTTTTCTTTTTGTCTTTGTATATCCAGTATAGTGCCTCGTCCATAGGGCATGCTTAATAAAATGTTGTTTGTTGAATAATCGAGGCAGGTTCTTCTGTTTGTTATGTAGGCACACTGTGGTCATTGACACATACTAACTAGACCTATACTCCAAAGAAATCAAAGAAAGCAGGAAAGGATTCATATATACAAAAATATTTGTAGAAGCTCTTTTCGTAGTGGCAAAGAACTGAAAAGTTAAAGGGATGGTCATTTGCTGGGGAATGACTGAACAAATTATGTGACTAAAATAGAATACTATTTTCCTATAGAAATAACAAAAGAGAAAGTTTCAGAGAAACCTGGGAAGACCTGTACAAATGGAGTAGCATTCTTTAAATAACCCCCTTGAGTATTTCATTGCATGTGGTTTAGCTAAGTTGGATTTAGATGATTAAATTTCTGTCTACATACACTTGGATTTCTAACTAAAGGGGAAAAGTTCACAGCTAAAAGTATTTTGGCTTTTAAGAAATGATAGAGATGAATTATCTATTGCTTCCTTGTACTATGGTACCCTCAGCCCATGCCCAGGAGGGTTCTGACCGTTCGCTGAACTCAGTGCCTTTGAATTCTTTTTTTGAGGCCTTCACTGAACTCCATCTGCCTCATGTGAGTCTATGTCAGATGTGAGTAAGTGAGTAATAGAGTTCTGTATATTTGCTGTATCATATAAAAGCAGAAAGATCAGCTAGGTTAAAAAAAATAGCAGAGTAATTCCTGCTCATTTTTCAAACCAGCATTTTACCAACAATAAGACAAACCAAAGGCATCCATGAGCCTTAAAAATTATGCCTGTTTCCCAATTAGCTGCTAATTAATGAGACAATGAGAGAGATGTTTTCCTAGAGTTAATATCAGTATGAAGTCATATTTGTCCAATTATCTCACACCAAAAATATAAGTTCACACCTATAGTATTAGGCCCAGGGAAAAAGAATGTTCCTTGTGACCTGCAAATGAATCTTTGAAGAAATAGTGTTCCCCCCACTGATGTGAGGCATGGAAAGGGATGCTCACCTACTGTTTTGTTTAGAGCATACCTTTTAAAAGCCTGGGGACTTGTGTTCTTTGAGTAAAATATGTACAGTTACAATTAAGAAATCTGCTTGAAGTGTCCTGGAAATGTACCTAATTGGTATGAAATTTGGGTTGAATATTGAGTACTAATTGACCCAGCTGCGCTTTATAAGCAACTCATTTCTTTTAGAACAGAGAAGCAGGAATTGGTAAATTGTTTTTTAATAAGTTAAGCTGAAGTAAAAATGTCAAATGGGTTACCTTTCTGAGTTGAGGCACACTTAAAAAAAATCTCTGCTCAGTTCAATCAGAGAATTTGGCCGTCTACAGATTTTTATCCAATGCTCAATTGAAGTCAAAACAAAATGGAATAAAGTTCTTTTGTTTTAAGGAGTGATGAGATGGAAAGTTCTTTGGGTCAACATGAAAATGTTAATGGCTCTAGGAAAGGCATAGGGTAAAGTTTAGAAGGCTAAAGAGATAGCAGAGAAACTCATTAGTGGTGGGAGGCTAAGTGTGCTTCCATCCAGAAGTGGACCAATCATTATTGGCAAGATTGATTATGGACTTCAGAAAATGTGTCGTAGAGACTGTAAGTAGAAACCTCTTAGCTACTCACATAAAGACGATGCTGCTAAGAAAGTGACTAACATATCTACAATTTTTGACCCAGAGATCTCACCACTAAATATGTAGCCCAAAGAGTTCAAAGATGATTTCCACATGCACTGATTTATTTAAGCAACACTTTTTGTTGTAGCAAAAATAACAACACTGGAAAAAAGTAGATTCTCATGGATTGGAGAATGACTAAAGAAATTGTAAACGTAATAAAATTTTACTGGACCATAAACAAATTATAGATATAAAGAACACAAAGAAGCATGGGAAGAATTAAATGGATTGATACAAAGTGAAGCTAGCAGTAAGTTATGTAAAATGACTACATTAATGCAAAGGGAAAAATAGTAACAGAAAATTGGCACTAAATACTTACAATTTTAATCATCCTGCATGGCCCTGAAGAAGAGACAAGAGAAATCACCTCTTTGTCTTCTTTGCAGAGATAGGAGGGTGGGGATGGGGAATGGATGTGGAACATTGTGTGTATTGTAAGACTTTTAGTTCATGTGTTGGTTAGTTTTATGGAACTGCTCCTCCCTCCTTCCTTTTAAAATTTTTTTTTTGTTAAAAAGGATGGCTCTCTGGAATGGGGAAGTATTGGGAGATGCAGAGGACATTGGGAAAAAAAGATTTAAACAGAAAGTTGAGAAATAAAGCAAAAAGATAATGTAACAATAGCAACCCATATTTGAATAATGCTTTAGGGTTTCCTCACAATTGTTGTGGGGTAGGCACTGAAGATCTTATCATTTCTGTTTTGTAAGACTCTCAGACATTGCGTTACTTGCTTATGGCCACATACCTAGTAAGTGGTAGAGTGTGTATTTGTATCCATGTGTTTATATCTAACCATCTTCCGACTAGAATATAATGCATTTCCATGCTCTAGTAGAGAAGGGGTATGAATAACACCAAAGAAAGAGTTATGCTAAATTGTTATTTTGTTTAAGAAGTTATCATGCCTTTTTTGGATAGATTTGCTTTCATAACTGTGTTTTTCTTAAGATAACATTAAATTAGTTATCATTCCCTAAATACAGCCTAGGCAATATGTGAAGGTAGGAGGAGGTGACCCTAACATATACAAAAGGGAAGCTGGCAGGAGAATTCAAGTTTTCCTTGCATAATCTTCAGAGTAGAAGATCCAAATGAAGATAAGAGTGAGGTTACCATATTTAGTTAAAATCCCATCACATTGCAAACTATTATTTTAAGAATGTTCTATCATATTACATTCATTTCTATATCCATTCAGATGATTCATCCATACAGTATTTTGGGGGGACATAGTTATAGTGAATTCTGTCCAATATATACAGGTAAGTATTCCCCTCCCTGCTTATCTGTATAATAGTCATTTAATGAGAAAATTAAAAAACAACCCCTTCTCCTGTCCCTTCCAACTTTGATTTTGTGAGCGTACTTTGAAGTTGGGGAGAGACAAGATTGAATTGTAGCTAAGCTCTGTATTTCTTTCTTATTGTAATAATTGCCTCCATTCTAACCACATAAACCACTTTGGAGAGAATATTTTCCTAAAACAAAAGTAAGACGCCATAGACGCTAGAATCTGAGGTGGAAAAGTGGTAGAGATAGTGACATATTCCCTCTCTTGTGAAATCAAGGCACTTGATAACTCAAAGCAGAGAGACTATCCTAGGGACTGGGGATGTGTGCCAAGACTTTGGCTTCCTACATTGTACTTCATTTAGGATGTGCTCTCTCAACCAGCACTCTTTAAAAAAATGGCTATAGAATAGCATCTTTGTCACATGACAAGTTTTTGCTTTTTACTTTGCCAGACTCTTTGGGTATTTATATCCTGGCTTTCCTGCTTTTGTATCTTATCTCATTCTGTCTATTTCTCTTGGTATCTGACCTCTGAGAGCTTATTTAACTTAGTGAATAGTAAGTTGGTCTTGGATTCTAGAAGGCCTGGGTTCAAGTCTCACCTCTGACACATATTGTGTGATATGTTTGTGTGATCCTAGGAAAGTCACTTAACTTCTCAATAGCCTGGGAAATTCTCTAAGATCATATAAATTGGGGAGAAGGTGCCTCCAGGAGTTACTGACATCACCAAAATCATAGGTCCAATCCCTATTTCTATCTTGCCTTGATCAATAACATTTGTTTGTCCTGCTCTTTTGGATATGATGTTAGAAGATGGGATGCAGTTGATGATGTCAGAGGTGTCTCCCCTTACTCTGAGATTCTATCAAATTAACATTGCTATGGCTTAATTTCTAGCAATGTATTCATTGTAGCAACATTTCATTACAAAAACATCATAATTGAGTTTGTTATTGTGGTACTTATTATGTAGAGATTATATTTATTTTACAGACAGGATTTAGAAGCAGGTATTCTGTATTATCAAGCAAAGTGGTAACAACTGGCTCACGAATTTCTCTCTAGGGTTTTTGGTGCCCAGGTGACACTGGTGATTTCTGTGTGGATAGTACTCCTAACAAACTCAGGAGCTAAAGTGGTGGACAATCTCTGATAAAGTGGTTGTTTGGATTGGTGGTGTGTGGTTGGGAAATCCAATTTAGGAGAGGTCAGAAAATGGATAAAATTGGTCCACCAAATACCGTATTCCAAAGGAAGAATAAAGCAAAGCAAAGGTACATCCCAAAAGCAAAGACATGCCCCCAAATTTGGATTCAGCACTCTGAAGAGTTTTCAAGTACTTTGGGGTGAATTAAGTAGAAACTAATGTTAAGAGAAATATTTTTCTTGTCCAGAAAAAATCCACAAATTAAGCTACATATAATGCACATAGGGTCAGCATGGCAAAATGGACAGAAAACTGCCCTTGGAACCACCAAGACCTGGGTTCAAGTTCCAACTCTGACACATAGTGGCTGTGTGACCCTGAGCAAGTAATTTAACCTCTAACTCTTTAAGACAATAAATTTCAAAGAAGATGCCAACCTACATCAGTAGAAGTTTTCTCACCTTGAGTTAAGGCTGATCTGTACTACTATTTGTCAATGGATGAGAATCACTTTCCTGCTTCTCTTGTAATAAATGGTAGCTAAATTTTAAATTTGCTTTCGCCTATATCTACATTATTCCATGCTATTATCTTGCTACATGATTTTTTTCTTATTCTTTCTAATCTTAGGTTTATCATGTCTTAGTTACCCTGTACAGCTCAAAGAACTTTGAGAAGTTGTTTTCATCATCAGAAAACACTTACTAAGCAACAGTGGCCTATAAGACATCATGCTAAATGCTGGGAATGTGAAGAAATAGAAAATATGGTCCATATTCTTAAGGAACTATAACCATAGATGTGGAGTTGCAAATGACCACAGAGTCTAGCCCTCTCATTTTGCATATGAGATCTAGAAAAGTGAATGGATTTTTGCAATGTGACATGGTTCCTAGTGGCAGAGTTGTCATTCAGACTCAGGTCATCTCACTCCAAATTTGCCAGTCTTTCTGTAGTGCTGGGGAGATAGTACTGATTATTAATTTCAGAAACCAAACAGCTATATTCTTTCCTTTAAAATGTCCAGGAAAAAAGATTCCCCAATCATTCCAAGAGTGTATTCTAATGTTTCAAATCTATTAAAAATGTTCTTTATGATATCAGACATGTCTCCAGCTATAGTTGAATTAATGTCTGTAAAATACTTGAAACTCATTAGACTAAAATGTGCTGTATGGGTACTGACCATTGCTGTTCCCTGTGACAGTTATGAGTTCTGGATTTAGGTCAGCAATTTCCCCATCCTATCAATTCTCTCTTTCTTCTAAGAATAGTACTGTATAATATTATCACCTTAGGTCAAATAATTTGACCTTGTCAGTAAGTCTAAATCAATTTTAACTCTTTTAAAGTATTAAAAATAAAGGAGTAATCATGATATGAATATATATACATATATATAGTGAGAAAGAGAGAGAGAGAAAGAGAGAGAGAGGGAAAGATAGAGAGAGAAAGAGAGAAAGAGAGAGAGAGAAGATTGGGATTGTATCAAATTGGAGAGATAAACAACCTTATTTATAGACTTTTGTTCTGCATGAAATATTAATAGACAGAGCAAACAAATTTATTTTAAATATGTGTATATGAAATCTCAGACACCTTATGAGTGTAACACTTTTAGAAGTGTATGTTGGGCTCTTTTGTGATTTGAGACTAAGTGTACATCTGCTTTTTCTCTGCATTTGAGAGGCAACTCATAAAAATGCACTTTCAACAGATGGTTGTAAATGAAAGCAAAACTACCTTATTTGGAGTAATGCACATTCATAAAGTATATGTGACTTTTCTATCAAATTAAGTGTTCTGCATAAGTATCCTCAATAGGCTGGTATGTGTGATTCTATAAACTATTATAAAGATTAGGTAAGGCCTAATCAGAAGTCAGCACATTTTCTTCCCATTTTTCTTATCCCCCAATCCTATCTTCTTTCTTACTATCCAGGCCTCATCTCATCCACACCTTTGCCCAAAGATGACTTTGCAGCCCTGACAGGATTCTGTAACAAGAGATTTAAATGCTAATTTGTCTTCTTAAGTGCTGGAAAAATTGAATCATGCTACTGACACATTCAGGTATATAACAGACACAGTCCAAATGACTATTTTTAGAAAAGTTGCTTTTTTGGTAGTAGGGTGTTATGGGAAAAACCTTTATTTAAACTATTCCTTTTATTTTTTTTTTGTATTGTCGAGATCTTAATAACCATGATAACAGCTGACATTCATAGGGTTCCTTATGGTTAGCAAAGTATTTTATTTATATTCTTGTTTGGTTCTCGTAATAGGCCTGTGAGATAGTTACTGTAAGCGTCATCCTGGTTTTATAGCTAAGGAAAGTGAAGTTCAGGGAGGTTAAATTTCTTGCCTATAGTCACACAACTGGTAATTGTCAGATGTAAGATCTGAATTTGACTTTCTCCTGAATCCAAGTTTATCATTCTTTCCATTACTTCTCACTATCCTTACTTGATGAGGAATGGCTTAGCTTCTTGTTGTACTTCTTTTCTGAATTTTCCATCTTCGGTTTTGTTATATAACAGCTATTTATATGTATATATCTTACATACTTTACTATATAGTCAGTCCCTTGAGGTAGAGGGCAAATCTCATTCTAAGGTTTAAATTTCCCACAGAGTTTAATGCAGTGCCTTGGGAATCCTCCAGTACTACAATGAAGCTGTGCTCTTATTGTTATGGGTCTTTTGTGAGTATCAAAACTTACGCATGTCTGCCCATCTCATGCAGTTCTCACTCATTTCCTCTCATAAATTTGGCATGGGGTAGGGGTGAGGCAGACAATGTGCTGAGAACATATCTTGCATTCTCTTGACACAACAATAAAGTACACAGTCTATTAGTTGTCCCTTGCTGTCATTACATGAATGGTCTATAATTTTTTCTATGTCTACTGAAAAATTCCTCATTTGCAAAATATTAAAACCTGCCTGTATTCCTCCAGTGCCCTTGGTTGACCCATAACTTCATTTCTTTCAAGGCTATAGTGTTCTATGAACTATAACTATATAATGTAACTGAAAGGATATCGATGTTAAAAATATACCATTGATTAGGGAGATACTTGAGGTCAGTAAAAGAGCACCGGACGATTTGCCAAGAGCAATCCTGTCAAGACTTTTTTCCTCCTCTGTTTAATTCTGTGACCAGTTTGTCGACTGGCTCCTACATTTTCTAAGATACATAATAAATTCTCTAAGTTGTCCATACAATTGTCTACTATAGTCTGGACAGAGGGTACTTTTTGTCCTCTTGGTTTCTAAACTCTTGAATTATTATAGACTCATCTAGGAGGTTTTTCAATATTATAGCACTTGATGCTATTTAGAGTAAGAATTTTGTGAAGATGACAGATTGTCTTGCGGATGGTAGATGAATAATCTATTTACTGAAGCCACGATAATGGAGGGAACCTTGGTCAAGGAGTCAAAAAACCTGAATTTGAGTCATGCTCTGCTACTATTTAGATGTGTGACCTTGGGTAAATCACTTCCATTTAGACCTCAGTTTTCTTATCTTTAAGATAAAGCGGTTGTATTAAATTATCTCTAAGGCCCCTTTCAGCTCTAATAATCACAAGAATAGATTCTGAAATAGGAAGCCATGATGCCTTGCTACCTTTGGGTTAATTGCTCTTTCATCCATATTGAACTGATTTTAGAGAAAGGAGAAGTCAATGCTGTTTCTTGGCTAGATGAAGAAGAGATTAAAATGTGCTACTTAAAATTATTCCGTATAATTTTGTAAATATCTACTCCAAACTTATTATACTTTTATCTTTTATCAGCCTATTCTCCCTCTCCTCAAGGAGGGCTACTGTTAGTAAAATGGAGTCATAAAAGTTATAGCTAAATGGACTCTTAGAACCAACTAGTTCAGTCCCCTTATTTCACAGATGAGGAAACTGAGGCCTAAATTGTAAAAAATCACAAAGCCAGTAATCAATATCAAGTTTATTTTCATTTCTACTTGTCTGGAATAAATGATTTACCTACTCCCTATCAATAGAGATTTTGAGGTTGTATTCTTTATATAAAAGGACTTAAGTACTTAAATATACATTCTGGAGTAGATCAGCTAAATGATTCTCTAAGCAATTAGCCTCTAAAATCTCACAGGAAATTGTCTAAGGTGTGTCAAAATGCTGGAGCATTGGTCTTTGCAATTTCCTTAAACCTCTATTAGAATCAAAGGACAGAGTTATTGAATTACCTTGGGGTTTAAATGACAGAGATGATGTATTTGAAAAAGAGCTAACTGTCACAATACTGTGAATTGCACTAGCTTCAGAATCCTATTAGCAACTCATCCAGGACCGTGGAATTCAAGAATTCAACAAACATTTATTAAACATTTATTATTCTTTTGTGCTGCAAAGTAGTGCTAGGTGCTAGAAAGACTTTGAAGAAAAAATACATTTCCTTCCTTCAAGGAGATTATGACCTAGTAGGGGACAATGAAACCAGCATACAATTAAATATGCAGGAATATAAATTAGAATGTGATTAAGTGCATAGGAAAGATCAGAGTGACATGACAGAATCAAGGGAGCAGAAATCATGCCAAGTTGAACATCAGGGAAGGCATCATGGACTTGAAGATACATGAACTGGGCCTTGAAGGCAGAGAAGGATACTATCAAATTGACATGTAGAAGTATACATTTTGGATGAAGGGGATGGTATGTGGAAATACCCAGAATTGGTAGAGAGTACATTGGGATATTGGAATGGCAAACCATTCAGTGTGGTTGGAGCATAGAATTAATGAAGGGGAAGATTAAGATAATTTGATTTGATTTAAAAAAAATCACGGTTGGATAGTTAGGTCAGAGCCAAATTGTAGAGGCCTTGTAGGCTTTAAGATGGTTCACATGTTTTTTTAGTAGGCAACAGGGAGCCACTAAAAGGTTTTGTTCAAGAATGATATAATCAGAAAGGTACATCACCACTACCACCACCACCCCCATCACTGCTGCTGCCACCACCACCACCACCACCATCATCGTCATAGCACTTATATAGTATGTTAAGATTTGTATTTTTTTACATACATTGTATCATTTAATCCTTATAACAACCCTGTGAAGTAGGTGCTATTATTATCTCCATCTTAGAGAAGGAGAAACTGAGGCTGACAGAGGTTAAGTGACTTGCCTAGGACCAGAGCTAATAAGTGCCTGTATGTGGATTCTCACTCAGATCATCCTGTTTATAAGTTCAGCCTTCTATCCACTATCCCACCTAGCTGCTTACTACATCAACAATTTTATATGGGCAACAGATTGAAATATGAAGTATATGCTGGGGGCAAGATCCTGAAGACAGGGTTTGGATATAACTATATGGCTGTGTTTCCTTTTTGTCATTGCCAGTGGGAGATAACATCCAAAGTAGGTAGCAGAAAGGGATGTTCTGGCTAATAAAAAGCTAAATCATTTCAGAACAAGGGAATTTAGCAAGGTTAGGCGGTGATTTGGAGCATTAAAGACATGGAAAAATACAATCAGAGCTAGTACTTATAGAAACTGACTGATAGAAAGAATTTATTCCCCAAGTTGTGATTATGAATAAATAACCTTCAAACTGGTTTAGTAACGGCTTAGGGGATACTCTTACAATGCATAGAATATCAGGGAAAATGCAAGGTGTGTAACTTGAGTATCAGAGGCTTTCCCTATAATAACATAGGTCCAGGGACACTTTGGACAAAAATATATCTGAGTGATCTATAATTATAGTGACCAAACAGCCTCACAGAAAGTCAAGAAAGTGGACCTTTTTCCTTTCTTTAAAAAAGTGGGAGACCATGGCTATAAAATGTTGCATATATTGGTAGACATGACTGATTTGTTTACTGGTTTTGTCAATCTGTTTTTCAAAATCTTTAAAAAAAGACCCTTTATTACAAGGAATGGCAGAGAAATAGTGGTTAAATATCCATTTGAAAAATGAAGATTATATTAAAAGAAAAGATATCAATAAAAAGAAGGTGGTTATTTTTTATAGAGGCTAGCAACCCTTGCCTTATTTGATGAATAAACAAAAAAACCAAATAAACCATAAGACTGGGAACAGAATAGCTTTCACAGCCTTCATCCATAAAAATATTATTCACTTTTGAACATCAACTGGTCACTGGGTTTTAGCTACCATGTGTAGAGGACTACCTATATAAAATAATAGTGATGATAAGAATAATCAAACATATTTGTGATCTCATTGATTTGGGAATCCTTTTAATAATGCAGATCTCAATCCATCTATGCATGCCCTTCCTATATGACTTATCTATGTCCTCCCATAACTTTGACGTGGGCATCAAGCCAACATGCTAGTGACTTTGCTTGCTTTCTTCTGACTTTGTGAGGATTCCAGTGGAGCATCCAGGCTGGCCACCTGACATAGTAATTCTTTGCACATGACTGTTCTATTTTTTCTTATAATCAATAAATTCCTTGATGACATCTTTTATTGTTCCTCTGCCTTGAAATTCCTTACTCATTTTATATTACTGTTTGCTCATATTCACTATGTGTCTTTCCACTGCCGTTTATGTGATACTCATGTTTAATTCTTCAGAGGCAGTTGTGTTCCATACTGCATTGCCATATAGCAAACCAGGAAAATATTGTCATTTTTTAAAAGGCAATACCATGGAAGATGCTGATGAGAATTGAATATTTTTGCTGAATTTTCTCGACACAACTCTCTAACATCTTTTAAAAGTACCTAAAATCAAACTCTGAGCAGATAACCATAAGAAATCACAGAATCTCATCTTCTAGCCCAAGATACCTTCAGAAGACCAAAGAAAGGTCTTCATATGGACAATGTAGGGGGTGGGAGGTGGAGGCTGGGGAAGAAACAAACTGGAAGTAGGATAGAGGAAATAGCAATTGGTATGGGACCTGAAGATGGTAGCAGCAGCAGTGTTGGCACCAACAGTAGTAAGAGAACTAAACATTTGGTCAGAAAGATACTATAGAGAACCATGGTGCTAGCACTGGATGCTGGACTGGGTTCCATTTTGCATGTTCTTCACCAATTACCTGGCTCTGGGTCACAGTTTCAGAGTAGAGAGAAACCCTTACAGTCTGCAGCTGAGAAGAGGCCCTACCTGAGCAAAGACCAGAATATATACCAGAAATACTGTGACGAAAACTTTCCCAGACCCCACTACCTTAGAAGCACCAAAAACTATAGGACCCCAGATCTAGTCAGAGAAACTCAGGCTAATCGTTCTATATTCCCTAACCCCCCTGCTACCCCTGGAGATGAACAAAACCTACATCTAATATAAGGTCAAAAGTAAATAAATAAACTTGAAAAATGAGCAAACAACAACAAAAGAACACAAGCTTTTGAAAACTTCTATTGAGACAGGGAAGTTCAAAACACAAACTCAGATATTTAAAAATATCTACAAGCAAAGCCTCAAAGGAAAAAAAAAAGTGCATTGGACACAAGCCTAACAAGAATTCCAAGAGTTGAAGAAAGAAATACAGCAAAGCAAAAAAAAAAAAAAAAGACTTTAAAAATCAGACTTGTTAAGAAAAAATTGGGAAAAGAAATGAGTGAAATGTAAGAAAATTATAAAAAAAAGAATCAATAACTTAATAAAAGAGGTATAAAATCTCACTGAAGAAAATAACTCCTTAAAATTTAGAATTGATCAAGCAGAAGCTGATGACTCTGTGAGATATCAAGAACATAAATAAAGTCAAAAGAATGAAAAATAGAAGAATATATGAAATATCTCAGCAGAAAAATAATTGACCTAAAATAGATTGAGGAGAGATAATTTATTAGACTAGATATAATATTTAAAGAAATCATAAAGGAAAACTGCTCTGATATCATAGATCCAGGGAGTAAAATAGAAATGGAAAGAATTCACCAATCATCTCCTGAAAGAGATCCCAAAATGAAAACTCCTGGGAATATCATAGCCAAATCCCAGAGTTCCCAAGTCAAAGATAAAATGCTGAAAGTAGTTATAAAGAAATAGAGCCAGTCAGGATCACACAAGATTTAGCATTTGTCACTATAAAGAAGAGGAGAACTTGGAATATGATATTCCAGAAGGCAAAGGAGCTAAGAATACAACTAAGAATAACCTACCCAGCAAAACTGAGTGTAATCCTGTGGTGGAAAAATGAATATTTAATGAAATAAAGGGCTTTCAAGCATTCATGATTAAAAGCAACAACCCAGAGTTGAATAGAAAATTTGATGTTCAAACATGAGACTCAAGAGAAGCATAAAAGGTAAATATGGGAGAGAAATAGTAAAAGACTTAATAAGGTTAAACTACTTACATTTATATATTGGAAGATGATACCTATAACTCCTAATAACTTTATTAGGGCAATTTGAAAGAATCTATATAGACAGAAGGCATGGGTGCTAGTCTATTATGTTGAAATAATCTCAAAAAAAGAGTGAAAGAGTGAGAAAGAGGGATGTACCAGGGTAAGGGAGAAGGGAGAAGGGAGAGGAATAATGAGGAAAAAATAATCTCAAATAAAAGAGGTAGAAAAGGAAGAGTTTCTATAATGGAGGGAGAATGGAAGGAGGGGAACAGACAATGCTTGAACCTTACTGTCATCTGCACTGGTTCAGAGAGGGAAGTGCACACACACACACACACACACACACACACACACACACACACACAGAGTTGGGTATGGAAATTTGTCTTTCCCAACAGAGAAGTAGGAGGGGAAGAAGCTAGGAGAAAGGAGTACATTAAGGGAGGAAGTGATCAAAAGTTAAACAGATTTTTGAGAAGGGGACAGGGTTAAAAAAGAAGTTAAATAGAAGAAAATAGGTTGGAGAGAAATACACAGAACAATCATAATTATAAATGGGATGAACTCACTCATAAAATGGAAATGGATACCAGAATGGATTAGAAACCAGGATCCAACAAAGTGGTGTTTCTAAGAGACACACTTGAAACACAAAGAAACACACAGAGTTTAAATAAGGGGTTGGGGCAGAATCATTATGTTTCAGCTGAAGCAAACATGGCAGGGGTAACAACCATCATCTAGACAAAGCAAAAGCAACAATAAATCTTCCTAAAAGAGTTATTCAGGGCAACTACATTTTGTTAAAAGGTACCATAAACAATCAAGTAATATCAATACTGAACATATGTATACCAAATGGCGTAGCATCCAGATTCTTGAAGAAAAAGTTAAACAAATTAGAGAAAGAAATTGACAGCAAAACTATACTAGAACATCAATTTGCCTCTCTCAGATATATATAAATCTAGCCATAAACCAAATAAGAAAGAAGTTAAGGAGATGAATAGAATTAAAAAAAGTTAGATATATAATAGATTTCTGGATAAAATCAAATGGAAATAGAAAGGAATTTTCCTTTTTCTCAACTGTATATGGCGCTGTCCCCAAAACAGACCATGCACTAGTGCATCAAAAACTTCACAAAAAACCTCACGAAAAACCTCACAAACCAATGCAAAACAGCAGAAATATTAATTGTACCCTTTATTAATAAGCATGTAAATTAAAAAAAAAACTAGAAAAAGAACAAATTAAAAATATCCAATTAAATGCCAAAATAGAAATTTGAAAAATCAAAGGAGAGATTAACAAAATCAAAAGTAAGAAAAGAAACCATTGAATTGATAAAACTAAAAGCTAGTTCTATGAAAAAGTCAATAAAATGGATAAACCTAGGCTAACTTGAATAAAAAAAGAAGAAAGAAAATCAAATTAACAGTGTCAAGCATGAAAAGGTAGAATATTCTACAAATGATGGTAAAATTAAAGCAATTATTAGGAGCTATTTTGCCCAATTACATGCCAATTAAACTGACAACTTAAATGAAATTGATAAATATTTGCAAAGATATAATTTGCTCAGATTAATAGAATAAGAAGTAGAATACTTAAACAATCTTATCTTAGAAAAAGAAATTGAACAAGTCATAAATGAGCTCTCTAGGAAAAATCATCGCAGAACCATATAGATTTGTAAACAAATTATACCAAACATTTAAAGAATAATTAATTCTAATTTTATACAAACTGTTTGGAAAAAAGTAAAGAAGGAAGTTATCAATTTACTTCTGTGACACAAATATAGTTTTGATACATAAACCAGAGAGGACAAAAATAGAAAAAGAAAACTATTGATCAATTTCTGCAGTGATTATTGATGCAAAAATTTTTCCAAATTCTTAAAAATGAAATATTGTAAAAATTAAACAAGTACCATACACTCTGACCAAGTGGGAGTTATATGAGGAATGCAAGGCTGGTTCAATAGTGGGAAAACTTTAAGCATAATTGACTGTATTAATAACAAAACAACAAAATCATAGGATTATATCAACAGATGCAGAGACAGCTTTTGACAAAATACAACAGTCATTCTTATTAAAAACACTATAAAACATAGGACTCAATGGAGCTTTTCTTAAAATGTTGTTTCTATCTAAAACCAGGAACAGACATTATCTATAATGGCAATAAATTAGAAGCCTTTCCAATAAGATCAGGACTGAAGCAAGGATGTTGTTATTACCATTACCATGCAATATTGTATTAGAGATGCTAGCTGTAACAATATGTTGAAAAAGAAATTGAAAGGATAGGCATAGGCAATGAGGAAATTTACAGATGATACTATGGTATTCTTAGAGAATCCTAGAGAGTCTACTAAAAACCTTGTTGAAATAATTAACAACTTTAACAAAGTTGTAGGATATCAAATAAACCCACACAAATCACCAACATTTCTACATATTACCAATAAAACTCTTCAGGAAAATATAGAAAGAGAAATTCCACTTAAAATAACTGCAGACAATACAAATTCCTTGGAAGACATCCAGGAACTATATGAACACAATTATAAAACACATTTCACACAAATAAAGGCAATTAAACATTTGGAGAGATAATATAGCATTATAGAGTATAGCATAGTATAGTGTAGTACAGTACAGTATAGTATGCCAAATTTATAGATGGATGAAGTGATTTTATATTTAAGATAATTCAGAAATGCATTCAAATGATGTTATTTGACTAGCAATATACATTTTTATGTTTTAAAAATCCACAATTTTGCTTATGCTATTGTTATGCTTCATTTTTGTATTGTGTTTTTGAAAAATCAATGTGTTAAGAATGTTGTGAATTTGAAAGATATCTAGAGAGTAACAAAATTGTCACCTCAAAAAATTAACTTCTTTTTAATCTGGATGTTTGATTATCAATTGATATTTTAGAGTATCTGGTCACATTGTTTAAAAATTGTTAAATATTTATTGCATATATTTTGCCTCAGAATGGATAATGACAATAACTTACTGTGTGGGAAAAATACTGCAGAGTTTTTTTTTTAATTTCTGCACTTTTTGGGAACTTACCAGGCTCCTTGGAGACTTCTATTCATCAGGTACATAAAACCTTATTGGCCTTGCTGACAATATATTGTGAAACTCTAAAGTAATGAAGTGATTTAGTGAGAAACTAACACCTCTCATGGGTGAAGTAAGGGAGCTTACAAATTTGATATAAAGATTTTTATCTAATAAATTATTTGGCCACTGCTTATGAAAATTATAAAATTGTATGTAGAACAGTATATATTGAAGTTAAATCTTTAAATCAACAGACCCCAGATGTAAAGATTTTATTTTTTCCCTTAGTGATTAATATATAATACCTTAAGATACACATATCTGTTAGCATGAGCTTAAATTAACCAGTGGGTTTTTGAATTTTGACTGAGCTATAATGTATTCACTGTTTGTGTGTAATTACAGTCTATGATTATTTTCATTATTTCTGATGTTTGATTTCTGCTCCAGGATGGATTTATATTGGAAAGAATGAATAATATAAGAACTTTTATGTGCTTATTAACTATTATTGCAACAGCATTGAAAAAATAGGAACTGAACTTCATCCTAAGCTGGGATTAGTGAAATTTGCTATATGTGGTAAAATCTCTTGAGACTTTGTTCTGATATTGCTCTGAGTTTTGATTTAAGGTGTGATTGTCAGAATTATCATTAAGTCAATAATCTACCATTCAAGGGAAATGCCATATGCTGCTCAAAGGGAAAAGTGATCTGAGAACTGCCTGGGAAGGTTGAAAGGATGACTTTGTAGATGTGATAGCAGGATCCTCTTGGTTTATTTCCTCATTGTATTATTTCCTTTCTGGATTGGAAATTTTCCCAACTGGGAAATACTGATCCTGGCTATGATATTCTGTATATAATATGGACTTTTTCTGAATGATTGGCTCTGCCAAAAAGTTCACTGAGCTTCTTACCTGGAATCAGTTAGCTTATTGGAGAAGTTCTGAATGCTATGGATGAGTTCACTTGCCTTGGTAGTGTACTTTCCAGGGATGTACACATTGTTAATGAGGTTGACGCATACATTGCCATAGATAGCTCAGTGTTTGGAAGGCTCTGAAGGAAAGTATGGGAGAAAAGAGGTATTAGGCTGATTACCAAACTGAAGGTCTAAAGTCATTGTGCTGAACTCATTGTTGTATACTTGTGAAACCTGGACAGTCTAACAGCGCCATGCCAGGAAACTGAATCACTTCCATTTGTATTGCCTCAGGAAGATTCTGAAGATCATCTGGCAGGATAAGGTACCAGAGACTGGGGTCCTTACTTGATCTAAACTGTCAAACATTCAAACTCTACTTCAGAGAGCACAACTCTGGTGGGCTAGCCACGTTGTTTGAATGAAAAATGTCTGTTTGCCAAAAAGCCTATTTTATGGAGAACTCACACAGAGGAAGCATTCACATGGTGGTCAGAAGAAGCAATACAAAGATACTCTCAAGGTCTCTCTCAAGAACTTTGGAATTGATTGTGTGACATGAGAGACACTGGCACAGGACTGCTCAGCATGGTGTGCCCACATCAGAGAAGGTGCGTGCTCTATGAGGAAAACAGAATTGATACAACTCAAAGGAAACACAGGATGTGCAAATTTAGAGTATACACCCTTAAGGTTCACCCGGACTATTTATACTCCACCTGTGATAGAGCATTCCGAACTTGTATTGGTCTGATCAGTCACAGTCAGACATACTGAAATTTGACTTTAGCATAGTGAAGCCATTTTGGTCTTCTTTGAGAACAAAAAGGAAAACAACCAACTAACCAACCAACCATTGTGAACTCTTTAAATGTAATTTAATTTGTAACCTGACTTAGTTTATCTGAGTCTAGAGTCTGGTTAAATACATTTTTTTCTTTAGGGCAACAAATGAGATTATGACTTTGATTAAGATAGTTTACTCAACTTTTATGACACTGAAGGAATTGTGGGATTATGAATCTGTCTTTTCTTTAATTTTTTAATGGCCTAAGCTAAATGTACAAGATTGAAATAGGTAAAAAGAATTATTTATCTGTCACATTGATGTAATTTTGTTTATAAGAGGTCTTGTTAGAATCTTAATCTTGGTTTAGGTCTATTTCTTAGCCCGAGATTTATACTTAATTATAATAACACCTAGGTTTTTACTTCCATAATTTCTGTGTTATGGTAGATATGTTTTGTGATAGTTACCTACCACATGAAATCAGAAAGGAGATATTTCTCCCATAACAGTCTCAATTCTATCTTTAAAAAACATTAAGACTAGATTTCCACATCTTGCCCAAGCTATAAATAATGTAGAGGATACTCAGCCTAATTCAAGTGTGGAGAACCTATGGTCTCATGGCCAGGATCCTACAGGTCCTCAAGCGCGGCCCTTTGAATCTAAACTTCATAGAACAAGTCCCCCTAATAAAAGGCTTTGTTCTATAAACTTCGACTCAGTCAAAAGACCCCCCTCCCCCCCAATGACCTAGAAGGCCACATGAGGCCTCAAGACCACATCTAGAGCTAAGAAAGGTCTCTCCACTGAAGAGAAGAACTCATTTAAAAGCAGAATCGGTCAAATGGAAAAATAGATATAAAAATTCACTGAAGAGAAGAACTCATTAAAAAGTAGAATTAGCCAAATGGAAAATGAATTACAAAATCTCATTGAAGAAAAGTCCTTAAAAATTAGAATTGGTCAAGTGGGAACTAATGACTTCATGAGACATCAAGAAACAATAAAGCAAAATCAGATGAATAAAAGAGTAGAAGAAAATGTGAAATATCTCATTGAAAAAACAACTGATCTGAAAAATAGTTCAAGGAAAGATAATTTGAGAATTATTGGACAATCTAAAAACCATGATAAAAAAGAAAAGCCTACACACAATATTTCAAGAAATTATGAAGGAAAACTGCCCTGATATCCTAGAACCAGAGGGTAAAACAGAAATGGAAAGAAATCCACTGATCACCTCCTGAAAAAGCTCTCCCAAACTCCCAAGAATATTATAGTCAAATTCCAGAGCTCCTAGGTCAAGGAGAAAATATTGCCAACACCTAGAAAGAAACAATTCAAATATCATGGAGCCATAGTCAGGATAACATGAGATTTAGAAGCTTCTACATTAAAGGATTGGAGAGTTTACAATATGATATTCCAGAGAGCAATAGAAGGATTACCAACAAGAACCATTTACCCAGCAAAACTGAGTATAATCCTTAAGGGGAAAAATGGATATTAAATGAAATAGAGGACTGAAGCATTCCTGACGAAAAGACCAGAGCTAAATAGGAAATTTGACTTTCAAATACAATACTCAAGAGGAGCATAAAAAGATAAATGGGAAAAAAGAAATCATAAGGGATTCAGTAAACCTCATAAGACAGAAAAGGAAAATGACAAATGTTGTTGAGGATGTACAAAAATTGGGACATGCATTGTTGTTAGAGTTGTGAATTAATCCAAACATGGTGGAGAGCAATTTGGAACTATGCTTAAAGGACAATTACACTGCATGTACTCTAATCCAGCAATATCACTATTGGGTGTATATCTCAGAGGTATTTTTTTTTTAAAAGAAAAGGACCTATGGTACACAAAAATATTTATAGCAGCTTTTTTGGTAGTGGTAAATAATTGGAAATTGAGGGAATATCCATCAACTGGGGAATGGCTAAACAAATTGTAGTTTATGATTGTGATGGAATACTATTATCGTATATGAAATGATGAACATGATGGTTTCAGAAAAACCTGGAAATATTTATGTGAATTGTTGCAAAATGAAGTGAGCAGAGCCAGTAGAACATTGTACACAATAACAACAATACTGTATGATGGTTAATTGTGAACAACTTTGCTATTCTTATAATACAATGATCCAAGACAAAGGACTCATAATGGGAAATGCTATCCACATCCAGAGAGAGAACTGATAGAGTATGAATTCAGACCAAAGCATACTTTTTTTTTAACTTTATTTTTCTTGGGGGATTTTTTTTGTCTTTTTTTCCAAAACATGACTATTATGAAAATGTTTTGCATTACTTAATATGTATAACTTATATCAAATTGCTTATCTTCTGAATGAGTGGTGTGGGGAGGGAGAAAAGGAGAGAATTGGAAACTCAAAATTAAAAGAAAATCAATGTAAAATCATTTTTATATGTAATTGGGAAAAATAAAATGTTAAAAAAAGTTAAAAAAGAAAAGTTAAATAATGTATACACAGTACAGATTATATTTGAACTTGGGTCTTTTGATCCCCAATCCAGTATTTTTTCCACCACAATATGTTGTTTTCCATTTTTTTTTTCAGTCAGAGAAAAGGTTTATTAAAACACCAATTAGGGTGGGTGAGATTTTAAGAATACTTTCCATTTGTGACACTTGTCAATACAGGTGGGCCAGACACTTAAGAAATCTGAGCAGTTTTCCAATTTTTAACAACAGATTTGGGTACCATCTCTCTTGACAAAGGTTAATGTTCAATTTTATTACTGTTGTCTTT
>CM053588.1:260080778-260102529 GCA_028646515.1 Pseudochirops corinnae | reverse complement strand
TATTTATCAGAAGCAGATAGTATTTTTCTTCATATATCCCTTATAGTTAATTTGGGTATTTATAATAGATAAAATAACTTATTTGCTCAAAGTCTTTCTGAAAACAATACTTCTATTACTGTATACAATGTTCTCTTGCTTCTGCTCATTTCTCTCTTTGAGCAAGTCTTTCCTCGTTTTTCTAAAATCATTGAGTTAATCATTCCTTATAGTGCAGTAGTATTCTACCACAATCAAATACAACAACTTGTTCAGCCATTCCCCAATTCGGTTCCAAATTATCTCCCTCCCTTCTTCCCTCACCACCCATCACTAAGATGGAAAGCAATTTTATACATTCTATCCATATAAAACATATTTTCATATCATATATCTTTGTGAAAGAAAATCTACGACTATAGATAGCTTTTATTTCTCCATCTGAAAATTGTTTGTTCATATCCTTTGACTACTTATCAGATGAGAAATGACTTGTATTCTTATCAATTTCACTCAATTCTCTATATATTTGAGAAATAAGGCCTTTATCAGAGACACTTGCTGTAAAGATTTTTTTCCCTAGCTTTCTGCTTTCCTTTTAATCTTTCTTGCATTGGTTTTATTTGTGCAAAATCTTCTCAATTTAATATAATCAAAATTATCCATTTGAGCTCATAATGCTCTGCATTTCATAAGTTCTTCCCTTCTTCATAAATCTGACAAGTAAACTATTCCTTGCTCTCCTAAATTGCTTATGGCATCACCTTTTATATCTAAATCATGTACCCATTTTGATCTTATCTTGGTATATGGTATAAGATGTTTGTCTGTATCTACTTTCTGCCATACTATTTTGTACTTTTCCCATCGGTTTTTGTCAAATAAGTTCTTATCCCAGAAACTGAGGTCTTAGGGTTTATTAAACGCTAGGTTATTATAACCATTTACTACTGTGTCTTGATCTATTCCTGATCTATTCCATTGATCCATTGCTCCATTTCTTAGCCAGTACCAGATAGATTTGATGGTTACCACTTTATAATATAGTTTGAAATCTGGTATAGCTAGGCCATTTACTTTGTATTTATTTTTCCCATTAATTTCCTTGATATTCTTGACTATTCTTCCAGATGTTTTGTGATTATTTTTTCTAGGTCTATAAAATAATTTTTGGTAGTTTGATTGATATGGCACTGAATAAGTGAATTGATTTAGGCAGAATTGTCATTTTTATGACAAATATTATGCCTACCCATGAGCAATTCATATTTTTCTAATTGTTTAGATCCAATTTTATTTGTGTGAGAAGTGCTTTGTAATTATGTTCATGTAGTTCCTGGGTTTGTCTAGGCAGGTAGGTTCCCAAGTATTTTGTATTGTCTAGGTTACTTTAAATGGATTTTCTTTTTCTGTCTTTTGCTGTTGGGCTTTGGTGGTAATATATAGAAATGCTGATAATTTATGTGGGTTTATTTTATATGCTGTAACTTCGTTAAATTGTTCATTGTTTCAATCAGTTTTCTAGTTCATCCTCTAGAATTCTTTAAGTTTGCCATTATATCATCTGCAAAGAATGATAGTTTTGTTTTCTTACTGTCTATTCTAATTCCTTCAATTTCTTTTTCTTCTTTCATTGCTATACATAGCATTTCTAGTACAATGCTAAAAAATAGTGGTGATAATGGGTATCCTTGCTCTATCTCTAATCTTATTGGGAAAGTTTCTAGTTTAACCCCATTGCAGACAATGCTTGTGATGGTTTTAGATAGATATTACTTATGATTTTAAGGAAAGCTTCATTGATTCCTATGCTTTCTAGTGTTTTTTTTTTTTTTAATAGGAATGGGTGCTGTATTTTGTCAAGAGTTTTTTTCTGCATATATTGAGACAATTTAATTTTTTGGGGGGGTTGTTTTTGATGAAGTCAATTATACTGATAGTTTTCCTGATATTGAACCAACCCTACATTGCTGGGATAAATCTCACCTGGTCATAGCATATGGTTTATGTGATATATTACTGTAATCTCCTTTCCAGTATTTTATTTAACCTTTTCACATTTATTCATTAGGGAAATTCATCTACAGTTTTCTTTCTCTGTTTTAGTTCTTCCTGGTTTAGGTACCAACACCACATTTATGCCATAAAGGGAATTTTCATTACGATCTGGAAAAGATGCATTTAGTATTTCAACCTTTGATTTTGAGGTTTTATGCCCAAATACACAATCAATTTTTGTGTAGGTGCCATGTACCACTGAGTAAAAGATATATTCTTTTCTATCCCCATTCAGTTTTCTCCAGAAGTTTGTCATATCTTACTTTTCCAAAGTTCTATTTACCTTTTTAACTTCTTTCTTGTTCATTTTGTGGTTAGATTTACCTAGTTCTGAGAGGGAAAAGTTGAGATCCCCCACTAGTATAGTTTTGCTGTCTGTTTTCTCCTATAATTCACTCAGCTTTGCCTTTAAAAATTTGGATTCTGTACTTCTTGAAACATATATGCTTAGTATTGATATTGCTTCATTGTCTATGGTACTTTTTAGCAAGATGTAGTTTCCTTCCTTATCTCTTTTAATCATATCTATTTTTGCTTTTGTTTTGTCTGAGATCATGATTGCTATCTCTTCTTTTTTTAAACTTCCACTGAAGCATATGTCTCTCTGCTTCAAGTGTGTTTCTTGTCAACAACATATTGCAGGATTCTAGTTTTTAGTCCACTCTCCTATCTGCTTCCATTTTATGGGATAGCTAATCCCATTCACATTCATAGTTATGAGTACTGACTGTATATTTCCTTCCATCCTATTTTTCCTCCTGTTTATCCTTCTATCTTTCCCTCCTCACCAGTGTTTGGCTTCTGACCACCCCCACCTCTAATCTGCCCTCCCTTCAGTCAGCCCTCCCACTTTTTACTTCCTTGTAGGGTAAGGTAGATTTTTATATCCAACTAACTGTGTATGTTATTCCCTCTCTGAACAGATTCCAATAAGAGTGCAGTTCAAGCAATGCTCACTGCCCACCCTCCCATCTTCCCCTCCACTGTAATAGGTCTTTGTGACTTTGTGTGAGATAATTTACCCCATTCTATCTCTCCCTTTTGTTTTGGTGTAATCCTCTTTTCCACCCCTTAATTTTTTTTTATTTCATGCCCTCAAAGTCACCTTATGCTCTTAATCTCTGTCTATGTGTACTCTTTCTAACTGCACTAATAGTTCTTAAGAATTACAGGTATCATCTTCCCATTTAGGGAAATAAACAGTTTAGTCTCATTGAATCCCTTATGTTTTCTCTTTTCTCTTTACCTTTTTATACTTCTCTTGAGTCTTGAAATTGAAAATTTTTGTTCAGCTCTGGTCTTTTCATCAGGAAAGCTTGAAAGCCTTCTATTTCATTGAATAACCATTTTCCCCCCTTAAGGATTATGTCAGTTTCACTGGGTAGGTGATACTTGGTTGTAGTTCTAGCTCCTTTGTCTTCTAGAATATTATATTTCAAGTCCATCAGTCCTTTAACATTGATGCTACTAAATTCTGTGTAATCTTGATTGTGCCTCCCCAGCATTTGAATTTTTTTTTTTCTTTTTAACTGCTTGCAATATTTTCTCCTTGATTTGGGAGTTCTGAAATTTGGCTGTAATGTTTCTAAGAGTTTTCATTTTGGTATCTCTTTCCAGAGGTGATCTGTGGATTCTTTTTCAATTTCTATTTTACCTTCTAGTTCTAAGATATCAGAGCAGTTTTCTTTGATAATTTCTTGAAGTAGGATGCCCAAGTCCTTTTTTGATCATGGCTTTCAGGTGGCTCAATGATTCTTAAAAAAATTTCCCCTGGATCTAATTTCCAGGTTAATTGTTTTTCAATGAGGTGTTTTACATTTTCTTCTATTTTTTTCATTCTCTTGGTTTTATTTGGTTGATTCTTGATGTCTCACTGAGCCATTAGGATCCATTTGCCCGATTCTAATTTTTAAGGAATTATTTTCTCCAGTTAGCTTTTTTTTTAAATCGCCATTTCCATTTGGTCATTTCTACTTTTTAGAAAATTGTTTTCTTCAGTAAATTTGGGTACATTTATTTCCTTTTTTTTTTGTACTTCATTTATCAAGCTGTTGCCTTCCCCCCCATGATTCTCCTACCTTACTCTCATTTCTTTTCCCAATTTTTTCCTACCTCTCTTATTTGATTTCTAAACTCTGTTTTGAGCTCTTCCAAGAATTCTTTTTGGGGCTTGAGACCAATTCACCTTTATCTTTGAAGCTTTGCATGTATGTATTTTGACATTGTTGTCTTCTTTTGAGTTTGTTTTGACCTTCCCTGTCACCATAACTTTCTATAGTTTTTTTTTTTCTCATCCTCTCCAGTCAATTTTGTTGCTTTTAAAGTTAAGTTTTACTCCTTGGGCGAAAAGGGCACTGTTCCAAGATTCTTGTGCCAGGAAGTACAAGCCCTGATTGTTTGTCAGTGCTGTACTGGTGTTGCCCTGAGGCACATAGGGGACCTTTGTGTCACTCCAGTCCTCCAGGGGTCTTTCAACTCATCTGATTCTGTGCTGACGTGCAAGAGGAAGCAAGTGGGGGAATAGCTGGGGCTGTGAGGTGCCATAGAGCTCTGGTAGCTCACCTTGCACTGCACTAAGGCATATAACTGGAGTGAGGTTGGTGCTGGTGCTAGTGTCTGCCTATTCTTCTAGTGTTGTACTGGGGCTCAGGGCTTACCACTGGCTCACTGAAGAAGGGACTACTACTGGCGCAAGCTGGGATGCTGCTTGCCCTGGATTGCATTCTCGTTTTACCTCAGTAGGATACACCTTTCCTTCTGATGTTTCAAGTTGTTTTGGGTGAGAAAATTGTTTCACCCTATCTTTTTCTTGGTTCTGCCATCACAAAATTCATTTTGAAACACTATTTTATAGTTGTTTGGAGGTGAATATTGGAGAATTCACATGATTTTCTGCTTACTTTGTCATCTTTGCTTCTGGAAGTTGCAAAGGGAATAAAATTTAAAAGGACTGAAAAAACATGAAGGGACCAGATGGTCAAGGGACTTTAAATGCCAAACAGGAGATTTTATATTTGATCCTAGAAGAAATCGGGGGGGGGGAGGCTGTTGGAGTAAATTAAGAGGTGGGAGGGGATGACATGTTAGAGCTATGCTTTAGGCAAGTCACTTTGAAAGGTGAGTGGAGGACAAAGGGGAGGGAATTGAGGCCAAAACAAACAAACAAACCAACAACCAGAAAGTTATGAAAATAGTCCATGTGAAACTGATAAATGGTCAAAGGATATGCATAGGCAGTTTTAAAAGAAATCAAAACTGTCTATAGTCATATGAAAAATGCTTTAAATCACTATTGATTAGAGAAATGCAAATTAAAATAACTCCAAGGTACCATCTCACCCTCTCTAAATTGATTAATATGACAGAAAAGGAAAATGATAAATGTCTGAGGGGATGTGGGAAAACTGGGACACTAATGCAATATTGGTGGAATTGTATACTGATCCAACCATTCTGGAGAGCAATTTGGAATTATGCCCAAAAGGCAACCAAACTGTTTATATCCTTTGATCCAGCAATATGATTACTAGGTCTGTATCCCAAAGAGATTTTTTTTAAAGGCAAAAGGAACTATTTGTACAAAAATATTTATAGCTACTTTTTGTGGTAACCAAGAATTGGGAACAGAGGATGACCACCAATTGGGCGATGGCTGGACAAGTTGTGTTATATGATTGTAACGGAATACTATTGTGCTATAAGAAATGATGAACAGGGTGATTTCAGAAAAACCTGGAAAGACTTACATGAACTGATGCAGAGTGAAGTGGGTAGAATCAGAAGAACATTGTACACAGTAACAGCAATATTGTATGATGAACAATTGTGAATGACTTAGCTATTCTTAGCAATACAATGATGCAAGACAGCCCCAAAGGAAGATGCTATCTGCTTCCAGAGGAAGAACTTATGGTATCTGAATACAGATCAAAGCATGATATTCTCTCTCTTTCTTCCACAAAGTGACTAATACAGAAATGTTTTACATCATTGCACATTTATAGCCTATATAAAATTTCTTGCTATCTCAGGGGAAAGAGGGATGGATAGAATTTAAAACTTGAAACTTTAAAAAACCCTAATGAATTTGTTAAAAAAAATTTACACGTAATTGTGAAAAAATAAAATACTATTTAAAAAAAAGAAATACTCCAGGTGAGAGGTGTAACTATGTCATTCCTCTGTTCAAAATTCTTGAATACAGGTCATCACCTTCCTTGAAACTCAGTTGTTAGAGGACTGTGAGGTTGTGACATGACCAAGGTCACTCAGTCAGTCAAAGGTGGAACTTGAACCCAGGTATTCCTGGTTAGAAGACTAGCTGTATCTACCATGCCTCCTTAAAAGACAGAACAAAAATGGTTAACAGGATTGATAACCAATAAAACTCAGGAAATAATAAGAAAGTATCTAGTTGTTCTTGATGAATTTAAGGCCCATGACTCAAATGAGCTACATTCCTGGGTAATGAAAGAACTAGAAGATATGACTGCTGAGCAATATCTGGAGAGAACCTAGAAAGGGAGCTATGAATCTGTGCATTAATTTCATGGAAATTACAATTAAATCCATGTGAACTGATGAAGTCACTACATGAAAGTACAGGAAAAAAAAAAAGGAAGAGGATGCAGTATAAAGTCTTGGGCTACATCCACAGTTAGGCATGGCAAAGATTAAGATCCAGCAAAGGAGACTGAGAAGGAGTGGCCATACAGATATGAGAACCAGGAGAGAACAATGTCACAAAAACTCAGAGGGTAAAGAATATATAGGAAAACAAAGAGTGTCAACAGTTTCGCAAGTATTAGAGAAGTCAAGAAGGAAAAGACCTGGGAAAAGGTCATTTTGTTTGTCAATTAAAAGATCAATGTCAATTTTGGAGAGAGTATTTCAGTTGAGAGATAAGATAAGCTGCCACATTGCAAATGGTTTAGAAGAAGGAAAATCAAAGAAGTTCAGACAAAAAGTGGACTTTTTCTAGAGATTTGGCTGAGAAAGGGAGTAGAGATGAAGGACAAAATCTTGGAGATAGTAAGATCTAGTAAGGATTTTTTTTTTTAAGATTGGAGGGACTTGTTATGTTGTAGGCAGGTAGAAAGTAGTACATAGGAAGAGACTGAAGATAAGAGAGTGAGATAGGGGATAGTATTGTGGGGACAATCTGTCAGAGAAGATGGGAGGAAATAGGATCAAGGGTACACATACATGAGTTGGACTTGGTGAGAAGGTCCACATCTTTATTAGAGAGAAAAGTAAAAGGAAGAGGTAGAGGAAGACAGCAAGGGATTGTCAGAGATGAAGGAAGGAGATTTGCTTAGCCACATAGCTTTGATTGTTGGAGGAAAAAAAACCCTTCTTAACAGTTAGAGCTGTATAAAAGGAAAATGAGTTCTCTCTCATTGGAGGTCTTCAAGTAGAGTTTGGATGACAACTTGTGGGTTTGTTATAGTTGAGACTCCTTTTGAGCATGCATTAGAGATTATGGCTGCTGAGGTCCTTTCTAACTGAAATTCTATGATTTGAAAAGCTTATTTGAAGTCTCTCTGAAATTATTTGATCCAAGGTTTGGGTTCAGATTAGACTCCCAACAAATACAAATTGAACATTTATCAAAATTTATCTAACATAGGCTCTGGGCCAGGCACTAGAGATGCAAAAATAAAATAAAAACTATCACACCTCTCAGAGAGCTCATGTTCTACTATAGCAGTGGTTCATAACCTGTGGGTCATGACCCCTTTGGGGGTCTAAGACCATCAGAAAACACATATTTCTGATGGTCTTAGGAACTGAGACACCACTCCTCTATCCATCTCCAGGCAGGTCCACCCACATGCAGATACACCCACATACTAGTATTAAAGGGTCACGGCGTTAGGAAGGTTGAGAATCACTGTACTAGAAAGATATAGCATGTAAACAGATAAAAATGATTTACTTATGCAAGCCTATATGAAATATATAACTGAAATAATGACTGTGGCAATCAGGAGGGTTTCATGGGAGGGGATGCACCTAAACATTTTTATCAAGGAAAACTGCTCTGATATTCTAGAATCAGAAATTCTAAACAGACATTGAAAAAAAACCCCACAGATCACACAGAGGTAAACAAGAGTTTCTATAGTGGAGGTGAAAATGGAGGGTAGAGAGTAGTAGGCAATGCTTAAACTTCACTCTTATTGGGATTGGTTCAAACAGCGAAGAATGTATATATACACACTCATACATATAAACAAACATATATGCGGAGATACATACATACATATATATACACACACACATATACATACACACACATATACACATTCAGTTACATATAGAAATCTATCTTGTCCAATAGGGAAATAGGAGGGGAAAGGGATAAGAGATAAAGGGGTGTATGTGTGATAAAAGAGAGGGTGGATTAAGGGAGGCAGTGGTCAGAAGCAAAATAGACTTTTGAGGGTGGACAGGACAGAAAGAGGGAGAAAGATAAACAGAAGAAAATAGGATGAAGAGAAATCCACAGTTAGTAATCATAACTGTAAATGTCAATGGCATGAGTTAACCTATAAAATGAAATTGATAGAAGAATGAAGTTGAAATCAGAATTAAACAATATGTTGTATGTAAGTCATACTCTTGAAGCAGAAAGATACACACAGAGTTAAAATAAATGGGTGGAAAAGAATTCAATAAGCTTCAGTTGAAGTAAAAAAGATAGGAGTAGCAATCTTGATTTCAAACAAAGCAAAAGGAAAAAAAATAGACCTAATTAAAAGAGATAATCAGAGAACCACATTTTGCTAAAAGGTACCATAGACAATGAAATGATATAATTTTCTTTTTTTTTTTTACAGTAAGTTTCTGTGATCAGGACCTCATTTCTCAAATATATTTCTCAAATATATCAATTTTTATAAAAATAAGAGCCATTCCACAATTGATAAATGGTTAAAGGATATGAACAGATAGTTTTCAGAAGACATCAAATTTATCTATAGTCATATGAAAAATGCTCTAAATCACTATTGAGTAGAGAAAGGCAAATTAAAACCTCACACCTATAAGAAATGACAAATGCTGGAGGGAATGAAGGAAAATAGGTACATGAATCAGTTGTTGGTGGAATAGTGAACTGGTCCAACCATCCTGGAGAATAATCTAGAACCATGCCCAAAGGGCTATAAAACCATGCATACCCTTTGGTTGAACAACACCACTACTAGGTCAATACCCTAAAGCAGTGGTTCTCAACCTGTGGGTCTCAACACCTTTGGGGGTTGTACAACCCTTTCACAGGGGTCGCCTAAGACCATCAGAAAACACATATTTCCAATGGTCTTAGGAACCGAGATGCCGCTCCTCTATCTGTCTTCAGGAGGTTCCACCCACCCATGCAGATACGCCCACATACAAATATTAAAGGGTCACGGCATTAGGAAGGTTGAGAACCACTGCCCTAAAGAGATCAAAGAAAGAAGAAAAGGTCATATATAAGCAAAAATATTTAGAGCAGATGTTTTTATGGTGGCAAAACATTAGAAATCGAAGAGATGCTAATCAACTGGGTAATATCTGAACAAGCTGTGGCATATGATTGTGATAGAGTACTATTGTGCTGTAAGAAACGATGAGGGGGTTAGTTTCAGAAAAACATGACAAAACCTCTATAAACTGATGCAAAGTGAAGTGTGAAGAGCTAGGAGATCATTGTACACAGAAATCGTGATGTTGTAATGATGATCAACTATGAAGGACTTGGCTACCCTGATTAATACAATGATTCAAGACAATTCCAAAAGGCTCATGCTGAAAAAGTGCTATCTCCCTCCAAAGAAAGAAATGATGAACTTTGAGTGCAAATTGAAGTAAATTTTCTCCCTTTATTGTTATGGCTGTCATTACTGCTTTGTTTTGTGATGTTGCTAATATGGAAACATCTTTTGCATGATTTCATATGTATTACGGATATTATGTTACTTACTTACCTTGTCAGTGGGTGGGAGAGAGAGAATCTGAAACTCAAAATTTTAAAAAGGAATGTAAAAAATAAATAAAACATTTAAAAATATGACTTTTTTTTTTTAAAGAAAAGATATTTGGAGCTAGATTGTGATTTTTCTTAAATCTTGTTAAATTTGTCTTAAGGACTGAGGCAACTGGGGCCTGTTGAAGGATTTTGAACAGGGTAATGACAGGGTTATATCTATGCCTTAGGAAGATTACTTTGGCAGCTATGTGGAAGATGGACTAGAGAGGGAAGACGGTGGAGGCGGGGAGATCAAATAGGAAGCTAATAGATAATGAATATTGGCTTGCTAGATGGTGCAGTAGATAGAGCATTGGCCCTGGAGTCAGGAGGATCTAAGTTCAAATCTGACCTCAGGCACTTACTAGCTGTGTGACCTTGGGCAAGTCACTTAACCCCTATTGCCTTGTCCCCCCTCCAAAAAAAAATGTAACCAATGTTGCACAGATAGTAACTAGCAGAGTCATGCTTTGAACTCAGGTTCTCAGAATCTGAACCCAATAAATTTTCTTTTGTACTCAGCAAAGGGGTAAGCTGACTTCTTCCTTTTGACCAAGCATCTTCGGGTTCTGAGTGAAGGAGTGACTGTCCTCCCTCCTCTCCCTTAGAGGGTACCGCTGGATTCAATTTCAGCTTCTGGAGGTTGTCCGAATCAAGACTAGATTGGCATTCTTGTGGTCTTTTTCAGATGAAATTTACCTATGAACCTTCTGCAATCTATCTCTTACAATTGCAAACTAGTCTTTCCAGAATGGAGAATCAGTTGTGATTTTTCTAGGTATTCTCAGTGAATGCTTCTTTCAGTGGTTTCAGACTTTAACCTGACTATGGAGTCTTTGCATATCCCTGAAGCTCCAGGAATGTTGGAGTTTATTCCCTTGAATAGCTTGTTTACAGAATAACTTTACTTCTTCATCTGATGTATTTTTGGGTTGTGACCTTGCCAAGCAGAAATTGGAGAAACAAGAGTGCTGAAAAACCCAGAGGGCACAGAAATGGCATGTCTTTAAATTATACTAAATTATCCTATTATATTTGTAAGATTTGTTATCTAGTAGAATCTTCTTTCACATGGTTTTGGAAGTTAAGGACAATACCCATGCTATCAACTTTCTATACTGTATAGAAGGAAGTGCATTACACATGCTTTATCTAAAGTGACTTGATCGGTAGTTGTAACAATATCCATAATGCAATGACATACTCGGGTTTTGCTTTTGTGCAAAGTATTTCCTATAAATTATTCTTTTGGTCCCAAATCTACATGAAGGTAAAGAAAGTCAGATTTATTTATGCCAACTTATATTTGGAAGCCTTTAGTGATATTTTTGAGTAAGAGGGGGTTGGTTATAGCTAACATTTGGAAATGTCCTTTCTGGGTAAGGAAACAGTTTCTTTTCATATTCTCTAGCAAAGGCTTTTATTTGAGCTAAATTTTAGCTGTCAAACTCTCAGTGCAGACCATGGATTGACAGAGACTGACACCTTGTCTCCTATCTTAACAGAAGCTGTTTTGCATGGGTTATATTCATTTCTCATTATGGCTTATGACAAAAATTGTGAATAATGTGTAAGTGCTGATACTTTAAAGGGAACAAAACAGTAAAGCCTTAGGACATGAAGTTAAATTTAAGGTTAGAACATATTTGACAGAATTTAATTTTGTTCCAGTAACCAGGAAGATGGGTTATAGTGGAGAGAGGGAGAGTTAGCTTCACAGCAAGGAAGAACTGTATTCAAGCCCTACCCTTGGCATATACTGGCTGTGCCAACCATGAACAAGTCACTGAAACTCTCAATGAGACTCTCTAAGAATAATAGTTACAGAGGATATGCCAATATTCACTGGTAAAAGAAATTTCATGATCTAGGAGTTCTGTATTATGTCTGTATACATACAGGTCCAGGTTACTTAGTAACCAAAGTGTCAACAAATAAAAGATTAAAATTATTTTTAATTAATTTTTTTTTACCATATGTCTCTTACTTCTTTTTAAAATTTAAAAATTCATTTTGAACTTAAATATATAGAAGCAAAAAAATAACATTTCTATGTACACAGCACAACCTAAAAAGGGGATTCACTATAAAACCATGAATTTACATTTCATACATTTAATTTTTTTTGAAAAACCTTATAAGAAATACTACTTATCATTTTCCAAGCTACTCTGCTTTCTGTGCTTCTTTCCACATTTTCTTTTCTTTTCTGCTGTGACTTCTTATATTTTTTTCCTACCTCCCTTTGCCTCACCCTAGAAATGGCTACCATTAGAAACAAATGTGTGTGTGTGTGTGTGTGCGTGTGTGTGTAAAGCCATACTCTCTCTCTTCATACACACACACACACACAAACACACACATACACACACACATACACACACTTCAAATGATCACTTCTTTCTCTGGAGGCAGATAGCATCTTTCTTCTTAGGTTGATTGTAGTTAATTTGGATATCGATAATACTCAAAATGATTTAGTCACTCAAAGTTGTCCTTTATTTCTTCTTTATGGAAGACTATTCTTAGTGGATGGGGAGTCACAGTAGTAATGTAAGAAAATTGTGGTAGGATGAATGTTCTGATTGTCTATGTACATCACAGTATTCAATTCCTGCTTGCATGCAGCCATAATCCTTTTGTTAAATACTGTTTATCCCCACTTAGGTCAGGTGTATAAATGTTCTGACTGTCTCTAAATACCTTAAAGCTGCCATTAAGTCCCTAATGAAGTAGTAGGGGGAGCAAGTGGAAAGTGCTTGAATCAGGTATATTAGATTCCTATTTTTTTTCTCTGAAAGTTAAATGGTAACGAAAAGAAAAAAAAAAGAAAAAATTCATATAGTGAAAAACCCATCAGCCTCGACCAGCCAAAAAACCTTTCTTAAAGCTCAGCATTAGAATGCCAACGATATTAAATAAAAATGTTGGGTTGAAAACTGCTTGTCTTGACCCCAAATTTGTCATATAGCAAAGTGGATGGGATGGACTAATTTTTCCATTTTTAATTTTTGTACCAGGTGATCAGAGTTCCTCTCTAGGACTGAATCCATGCCCTTTGAGGAAATGCAATTTGGTTTGGGGGTTGGCTATAGCTGGAAGCAGTGAACAAGATCAAGGTCTGTAATTGGGAAAGTCTAGGCAGAGCAGGAGATATTTATCAGCTAGGGAGGTTTATATATGGTATCTTTGTAGTAATTTCTGTCAGTCGGTTTCATTAAAAGCACCAACACTGACTGATTTACCCAGCTACTTCTTATTGTAATCTAGATTGGTAAGTGATTGCCCTCCCTGCTTTTCTCATCATACGTTTCTTGGGTTTTTTTTTTTTTTTGGTCTACTATTTGGGGAATGAGAAAAGGGGAAAAAAACGCTAGCGTGAATGAAATGTCACTTTGGGTGCAATGTCCTATTTTATTATGAGATTAAAAAACATTCCATCCATGGGAAACAGAGGAAAAGTGAGCTTTGTATAGAAGCCAGTGAGTATCTCTGCATACATCTGGGGTACCTTGTGCACCTCCCCACTGGCTTTTGAGTCGTTGCAATTTACATACAAAAAATAATGTCTTGTGCTTAGTGTGAGCCTAATGCACGTTTCTCGAATTGAACTGATTGTATTGTTACATGATTTTCAATAGTATAACATCACTAAATGGAAAGGTCGTGCTGCTGAGGACTTTGGATTTTGTTGGTGTGGGCACTCTCTTGATTAATGCAGACCAGATCTTTTCTATAATTTATTAGACATATCTTAGAAGGTTTTCTGAAGTTCAGGGAGGTTAAGTGTCTTACCTGTGGCCACTAGGAATAATTGGAAGCAAGATTTGAACCTTTGTCTTGCTGATTCTGGGTCCAGCACTTTGTCCACTATATCATGCTGATTTTCAAGAGGATATTGTTGCATAAACGATGTTTTTGTGAGTGTGAGGAGACATCTTGGGGTGCAAAACTTGAGTGCTATACTAATGATTACAAAATTTTGGAGAGATAAACATCAATCAGGTACTTACTGTACTAAGCCCTGGGAATACCAAAAAAAAGGGCAAAAGATAGTCCCTGCCTTCAACTAGCTCATAAACTAATAAAGGGAGACAACGTGCAAACAAATATATACAAAATACTATATGTAGGATAAATACAAAATAATTAACAAAAGGAAGGCGTTGGAATGAAGAAGAGTTGGAAAAGGCTTCTTGAAGAAGATGTAATTTTAGTTGGAACTTAAAGAAAGCCAGGGAAGTCTGTAGGTGGAGAAGACGAGAGAAAACATCCTAGAAAACATGAGGATCAGTCAGAGAGAATGCCCAGTGTCAAGAGATAGATGATAGATCAATAGATGAAGAGATAGAGATAGATAGATAGATGGACAGACAGACAGATGGATGGATAGATTCTTCCTGCTTTGTTGTAATGTCAAAAACCAACATGGGAATCAGGAGTTCTTTGTCTTCACTGCAAATTCCCTAAAGAACAATGTGTTACCATGGAAAGAACAGGGTATTCAAGATCCACTTGTTACTACCTGTATTACTGAAGCAAGTCACCAAACCTCTCTGGTTCTCCATTTCTGCATCCACAAAATTAGATTAGGTGTTCTCTAAGGTTTCTTCCAGTTCTACATAGACAATTTAAATTCACCTTTAATTGGCCTTCAGATAAAGCACAAATTGCCAAATAAAAATAGTGACTATTCTAAAATGTCTTTAAGTCCTTGGATACAAAACACTGGGGATGTAGGGATATGTATGGTGCTTTTTGCACATTCTCTGGTTATCCTCTATCCCACAGCTGGAACATTTCTGATCAAATAACCAAATAAGGGTCTTTGTGCATCTAAAGTAGCTTTTCATTCATTTGACAGTTCTGTTCTTATTTATTCTAGATTTTCTACATCATAACATTATTGAGTAGAAAATGAAGCATGGCTTTCTTGAATCCTTCTTTCTTGTTCCAATATCTCCCAGGAGCAGTTTACCCTCTGGGAAAAACAAAACAAAACAAAACAAAACAAACTACCTAAACAAATTCACCAAGTGGGTTAATGAAAACCATTCTCTTGCTCCCTTGATTTTTATTTTAAATCCTTTCTCAGGAGTGGTTAGGTGGCACAGTGAATAGAGCACCGGCCCAGGAGTCAGGAGGACCTGAGTTCAAATCCAGCCTCAGACACTTAACACAAAAACTAGCTGTGTGACTTTGGGCAAGTCACTTAACCCCAATTGCCCTACCTTCCCCCCACCAAAAGAAAAAAAAGAAATCCTTTCTCAGGGGGTTGAGGTTACTTTCAGTTTGATGTCACTGAGCTAAAGCCATGTTCAACCATTCAGATGCCATTGATTCCACATTGCAATCAATTAGCCTTGACTTTTAAGGCCAGGGCTTTGTTCAAGAATGGAAACAACCACCACCCCATGGTTTTTAAAATCTAATGTTCTTTGACCCATTAGCTTGTGAAGTTGTATCTCATTGTCTAAAATGGGAATTTATGTAAATGCCAAAATCCAAAAATAGAATTGAATAGCAGGTTTGTTCCCAGTTATTTAATTGTCATGTTTGTTGAAATAAAACCAATTTAATTAGATAGAATGGATAATTACAGCTGTACCTAATTTGTAGAAGCCAATCAGATTCACATTGGAAATTTTAAAGAAGATGGTGAATAGAGGCTTAAAGTTTAATGGAGTACATTGTTAGACAACACCATTATAACAATGTTAAATCAAGATCTTCATAGTAAAAATAAAGTTCTGGATCTGGAGTCAGAGGACTTGAGTTATAATACTTTTTACTCATGTGGTCATAAAACCTCCCTGGATATCAATTTCCTCATGTGTAAAACAGAAGTCTTATTCAGCTAGATATGTGTGTGTGTGTGTGTGTGTGTGTGTGTGTGTGTGTGTGTGTGTGTGGTGTGTGTGTGTGTGTGTGTGTATAAACCTAGGATTTTTTGTTTTATTTTAATTAACTGATTAACTAGTTAATTTATACATTCCAGCTTCCAAAAAAATATAGTTTGTTGTTGTGACTGGAATTCTGGACTTGGAATCAGGAAGACCTGGGTTCAAATCACTCCTCTAACACTTAATAGCCTTGTGACTCTGGGCAGGTCACTTAAGCTGTATGTGTTCTACACCATCCCCTAAGACCCATCTATTCACCTCAGTCATAGATAGTTGCTCAGTGGAGGAGCCCTCATGGAGAATCTTGAACTTTTGCACAATGCCTAGGACATAGTAAAATTTTTAATAAATGTTTTTTGGTTGATAGACTGATTAAAAATAATTTGAGGTGATTTTTAGACAATTAGATTCAACATTCAAATTCAACATTCAAATAATGAAACATAAGAATAGAATAAAAACCAAAAAGGATCAAATAAATAGATGTTATTAAGGTATCTGGGATGAGGGAATCACTAGCTGAGCACTAATTCAGGTTGGCCATAACAGGCCCCTTTGCCAAGAGGAGGTGGGGCAAGTAGATAAATTGTTTCATTTTTGTCTTTGGATCCCCAATGGTTGGCACAAACCCTGGCATATAGTTGGCACTTAATACATGTTGAGTGAATAGAGCAGCTAGAATGAGTGATGAATTCTCATGAGTGAGGCCCCCACTTTAAGGTAATTCTGCCAACCCCTATGCTTAGCCTTATTTGCTCATCCCAAGGTTAATCGCATTTGTAAGAGGAGCCTATTCCATTAAAAAAAAATATACCAGAATATAAAATAAAATTGTTACCATTGCTACTACTACCTAGCTAGCTAGCTTGCATTTATATAGGGCTTTAAGGCTTGCAAACCATTTTGTACATGCTCATTCATTTTATCCTCACAACCCTGTGAGGTGAGTGCTATTATCATTTGTATTTTGCAGATGAAGAAACTGATGCTGAGAGAGGTTAAGTGACTTGTTCAGGGTCATGCAGTTATCTAATGAGGAATTTGAACTCAAGGCTTTTTTGACTTTATGGCCAACACTCTTTCCTAACATGTGTGGGTTATCCAGAACCTGTAAGCTGCCCAGATTGAACTTATTTCAGTTTCTTGGGATTCGGTTATCCTATATCACAGCAAAATAAGGACTCTGGGGATGTTAGGGATATAGAGCAAAGGCATATAATGACTAGTATTTATAGAAACTTTTCCTTTAGGGTTTGCAAAGTGCTTTATATGTTAACTCATTTGTTCCTCATGACAACCCTGTAAAATACTATTATTATGCCCATTTTACAGATGAATAAAGTGAGGCACAGAGCAGTTATCTGACTTGTCTGGAATCACAAGTTAAGTGTTTGAAATGGGAATCAAACTCAGGTTTTAGGTTTTCCTAATTCTAAGTCCTGTGCTCTAACCAATGTACAAACTAGTTGCCTCAGATAAAACTATATATTTAACACATCCTCCTTTTTGGTATGAGTATGCTCATGAATCTGGTTTGCATAGTATCAATAAGCCCTATATTCAAAGAATTTACTATGGTGTTTTGTTTATATTCCTTGAAATCCTCATACTTGATTATCACTAACATCGAATTTAATTTAGAGCAGATGTTCTTAACCTGGAGCTCGTGAACTTTTTTTAAAGAACATATTTCAATAACTACATTTTAGTACAATTGGTTCCCTTCATACTTCTATTTTTAAATTTTATTTTATGAATCTAAAACCATGATTCTGAGAAAGAATCTATAGCCTTCCCGAGGCTGCTGAATAGGTCCATGACATAAAAAGTGGCATAAACCACTATTCAAGAATTTGGGCAGACATTTATTTGTTAAAGATTTCAGAGATTGATACCATGAAAGGGAAACAGCTTGAAAAATTTTAAGGGCAGATGTTACAAATGGATCGTGTTGATCATGTGAGAATGCATTAATGCAGTGTCCCAGTAGACTTTCTGATTTCAAGTCATACTGTATCTCCAAATGGGACAGTGAGGGTAAGCTCATGTCAAAAGGGACCTCCAGGTAATTGATTCAACTAACCTCTTAAATGAGATTATTTGGTGTTGTTTGTATAAATGTTAGAGGATATTTGGTTAATACGATAATTTTAATTTTATTATATTTGAGGCCATGAAGGTGATATGCTGTATTGGATACTGTGCTAGGCTTGAAGTTAGAAAGAAAAGAGCTTAAAATCCTATCTTTGACACCAGTTATAGGATCCTGTATGTCTTAGACAACACCATAGGATTCATCTAACAAGCCTTATATGGGTTGTGATCTGCCTTAATGGATAGAGTTTCCTACACAGAAAGTTCCCTTCACTGAAGAAATCACAGATGTTTGCAAGTAACTGTATAATTGAGGCTAAGCTGTGCTTTCAAGCCATAATTAATGAGTAGGTCCAGCTGCTTTTTAAGTCTGTTTCTTGTTTAATTAATGAAAATTTTGTACTCTATCATGATGTTAGTCACTTTCCATTTTGCTAAGGCTGGCAGGCATTCATTCAATGTATCCTAAAGCTATGCCACATTGTAAAAATAAAGGGCACTAGCATACAGCCATGTGTTAATAGGCCCATGTTAGACCTTGACCTAAGGCCACTTTCAGTAGTGCTTTGCATGCCAAGGGAAGATCCCTCATTGCCTGGGCCTTCAGGCTTCCTAGGCCATCTCCTATATCACTTGCCAGGTAATATAACCTACCTCCCACCTCTTTGATGATGTGCCTCAGGACCATCTCCAGGGCTGGGTTGTGCCCTCTGAAAACAGGACCTTTTCCATTTCCTGTCCCCTCTCTAGTTCTTAGTACATAGTAGATATTTAATAAATAGCCTGCCAATGTTTATTGCATTGACTTGTTCCCTACCCATGCTTAGAAAAGCTTCCAAAGGCAGAATAATTATTGGTTTTTAAACTTTTAAAGTTGTTTTTAATCTGAAAAGGGACATGTTTGATTATAAAAGGGGTAGAACACAGAAATATATATGACAAGCCTTCAATGGATAATTGTTGATTGATTTGATATGGCTCTCTATCATTGAAGCCTGTTGGAGAGGGGCCAGTCACCAAATTATTTCTTCTCTTTTTCATGATAGAATAGAAAGAGTTGGCCTGGCAGCCAGAAGATTTCAGTTTGAGCTTTATCTACCACTAATTAGCTACATGACTGGAACAAGGAAGCAATCTCCAGGGAGGAAAATGTACACATGACATACATTTAAGTTTAATCTGCCTTAGTATCATTTTCTCCATCTCTCTTACGTCTAGACCAGCAGTTCTCAACCTGTGGGTTGTGTTCAGTTTGTAACAATGAAAATACATCCTGCTTATCAGATATTTACATTACAATTCATAACAGTAGCAAAATTACAGTTATGAAGTAGCAACAAACATAATTTTGTGTTTGGGGGTCACCACAACATGAGGAACTGTATTAAAGGGCCGCGGCATTAAGAAGGTTGAGAACCACTGCTCTAGATAATAAAAAAAGAAAGGTAATCAAGTCCTTATTTGTCTCAGGATGTAGTATTTTCTTCTCCAACAATGGAGATCTTCAAGAAGAAGCTGCATGGTCACTTCTTGTTCTTGGTTCTTGTAAAGGGTGGGTGAGATTGCTGAATAGATTTTGCTACACTTTTGGGGGGTATGTACTTATATATGTGCATGTTATGCATGTTGTTTCCCTTTTTAGAATGTCATTTCTTTAAGGGAAAAATTCTTTCATGCTTGTCTTTGCATCATCAGTATGAAACACAATGCCTGGCTCATAGGACACTTTTTGATTGACTGAGTGATGGATAACTGCTGAGGCTCCTTCCAGGCTAGAAATTCTGTAACTCAAACAGAGATTAGATGGCAACTTTTCAGCAATGCCTACTGGGGAGTCAATTCTTTAGGAAGAATTCCCACTTCCTGCCTCTATTGATCTGATTCAAGTCCATTCAGTGCACATTTATGAAGAAGATATTCTGTGAAGAGTTTTGTGCTAGGTGATGAGAGAAAACACAAGGTTCAGATAGGTCATGGTCCTTGCCTTCATGGAGTTTATAATCTAGCAAGAAATTGATGCATATACACATTCACAGATAGCTATATTACAGAATAATGCATAAATATCAAGGAGGCTAGAAGCAGCATGCTGTTTGAGGTCTGAGAAGAAGAAAGTCTTTACAGATTAGACACAATGATTCTATAGCATTATATCAGGCAAAAATATAAATGTCCCAAATGAAAAAAAAAATCGTCTTTAATAAAGTTCTTTTGTCTTTAAAGAAAATGAAACACAACCTGGCTTTCTCTTCTTGGAAGGAATGGATCCAAGTTTCTCCTGCTGTTTGTGCTGAGATGCCCTTTTCTCTTATTTTGACTGACTGTATTACTAGAGATAGAATGAGCACATGCCGTGTGTGTGTGTGTGTGTGTGTGTGTGTGTGTGATGTATACTTATGCTATTATTGATCTGAGTCTGAGGCAGAAATGCCTGTGAGGCTAAAATAAAATTTTAGATCAATAACTTCAGAGTCTTAGATTGTAAATAAAAGGTTTGCCTGGGGTTGGGGAGGAAGGAGCAAAAATGGGTAGAGGAGGAGAATAGAAGAGGGATAGAAACATTTGTGTGAATCGTAGGAAGCATATGGGAAGAACATCTGTTTCTTTACTAGCTAATGCAAAGTTATGTCTCCCTCTAATGCCCTTCTCCTGAGCTCAACCTAGTATCTTAGGTAAATTCACCCCTCATGACTTGTTTTTGCCCCTTTGCTTCAACCCCCCGAACCCTACCCCAGGTTTAGGCTCTGCCATCAATTGACACATTGCTTTCTTCCTCACCTGGTCTCTTCAGATATATCCATATCTATATCTGTATATCTATATCTATATCAGTGATCTTCAGATTGGGAACTCTAGCTTGCCCCACCCCCCCACCCTCCACCAAGGGATGTGTGATCAACCAGTGGGGCTAGGTGGGAAGATAGGCTGCATCCCACCTTCTCTCAGTAGCCAATTATGGAGTTTCTCTCTAACCTAACAACATCTCCCCTTCACCATTTTCCATCTTGAGTCTTTTGGAATAGTCTTAGATCATTCCATTGCTGAGAAGAGCTAAGTTCATCGAAGTTAGTCATTGCACAATGTTGCTGTTAGTGTGTACAATGTTCTTCTAATTCTGCTCACTTCACTCACCATCAGTTCATGGAAGTCTTTCCAAATTTTTCTGAAATTGGTCTGCTCATCGTTTCTTACAGAACAATAGTATTCCATTACATCTGTATATTACAACTTATTCAGTCATTCCACAATTGTTGGGCATCCTCTCAGTTTTCAATTTTTTGATACCACAAAAAAAAGATCTGCTATAAATATTTTTGTACATGTGGGTTCTTTTCCCTTTTTTATGATCTCTTTGGGATACAGACCTAGAAGTGGTATTGCAGGATTAAAGGGTATGCACAGTTTTATAGTGCATTGGACAGAGTTCCAAATTGCTCTCTAGAATGGTTGGATTAGTTCACAACTCCACCAACAATGCATTGGTGTTCTAATTTTCCCATATCTTTTCCAACATTTGTCATTTTCCTTTTTTGTCATGTTAGTCAATCTGATAGGTGTGATGTAGTAGCTCAGAGTTGTTTTAATTTGCATTTCTCTAATCAATAGTGATTTAGAACATTTTTTCATATGACTATAGATATCTTTAACATCTTCATCTGAAAACTCCCTGTTCATATCCTTTGACCATTTATCAATCCAGGAA
>CM053588.1:260056673-260080678 GCA_028646515.1 Pseudochirops corinnae | reverse complement strand
GTTGTAACCAATGGAGTGAACAATGGGAAAGAGGAAACAAATCCAAACATGGAAAAGAACGATAGTATGTGGATTGCTTTGGCCTCCATTTAAACTCTGTTCTTTCTAGATCCTTCTCTGAATGTAGATATCTCCTTCCATCTTGAGACTCGTAGAGTTGTCTTATAACTGTTCATTGCTGAGAAGAGTCCAGTTTATCAGAGTTGGTCGTCACACATACGATGTGTCTGCGATTGTGTACAAATTTCTCCTGTTCTGCTCTTCTCACTTAGCATCAGTTTGCAGAAGCCTCTCCAGGTAAATAGGAAGTCCATCTCCTTCTCATTTCTTATAGCACAATAGTAAATAAAATTCCATTACATTCATATACCACAACTTGTTTAGCCATTCCCCAGTTGATGAGCATCCCCTTAATTTCTAGTTTTTTGCCACCACAAAGAGCTGCTATAAATATTTTTGTACTCCCACATATTTTGATCCTCCCACTTCTATTATCTCTTTGGGATACAGCCCCAGAAGTGGTATTACTGGGTCAAAGGGTATGCAATTATTTATAGCCCTTTGGGCATAGTTTCAGATTGCTCTCCAGAATGGTTGTATCAGTTCACAGCTCCACCAACAGTGTATTAGTGTTCCAATTTTTCCACATCCTCTCCAGCACTTGTCATTTCCCTATTTTGTTGTCTTAGCCAATCTGACTGGTGAGATGTGGTACCTTAAAGTTGTTTTGATTTGCATTTCTTGAATCAATAGTGATTTAGAGCATTTTTTCATATGCTTATAGATATTTTAAATTTCTACCTCTGAAAATTGCAAAAGGCATTTGTTAAGTGATTATTATGTACCAGGCACTGTGATAAGCAAAGAAAGAAAAGAAAGACAAAAACAGTCTTTTCCCTCAGAGAGCTCACATTTGAATGGGGCAGACAAATTTGCAAGCAATATGTATTTACAACACACATACATAAGAGGCTACTCTCAGAAAGAAGATGCTAGCTCAGAAGGACCTGGGAAGCCTTCCTCATGAAGGTCACATTTGAACTGGAGGCCAGGCAAACATGGAAACAGAAGTGAAGGGGCAGAACATTCTAGAGGTGGGGGGGACAACTGGTGAAAAAGCACATTGTCAAGAAGTGGGGTGTTCTGTGGGAGGAACAGCACATCATTTGGCATCATCTGGTTGTAGAATGTGTGAAGTTTAAGAAGCCTGATGAGGACCAGCAGAAAGCCAGTGTCACTGGATTCAGTAGGTATAATGTAATTCCAAACAGGTACCTACAGCCACAGCTGTACAATTATAAATGAAAATATTCCTTTAGAAGGGTATAAGTGACACAGTTAATAGAGCACTGGCCCTGGAGTCAGGACGGACCTGACTTCAAATCTGGCCTCAGACACTTAACACTTATTAGCCATGTTAACCTGGGCAAGTCACAACCCCATTGTCCTCCAAAAAGCAAAAGTAAATAAATATACCTTTAGAGTATACAATGAAATGCGGTTTGAAGATCCTTGCTCTATAGACCAAGATCTAGTTCTTATAGTAGAATATGCTGAGATTGATCCGTCACCACATTAAGTACCTACTAGTGTCAGGCACTGTGCTAAACTCTGGGAAAACAAAGACCAAAAGAGTCCCTGCACCCAAGGAGCTTAGGGACAAGGGTCTGTGGGGGGGGGGGTGTGTGTGTGTACAACTAAATATGTACAAAGCAAGCCATATACAGGACAAATAGGAAGTAATTAACAGAGGGAAAGCATTGGAATTTAGAGGGGTTAGAGAAGGTTACAAGAGGATGGTGGGATTTTAGTTGGGAATTAAAGGAAGCTAGTTCCGTGGCTCAGTGGACTGGAGTCAGGAAGACCTGAGTTGGGATTCAGCCTTAGATACTTTCCAGATGTTTGATCCTGGGTAAGTCACTTAACTAACCTTCTTTGTTTCAGTTTCTTCATCTGTAGAAGGAAATGGCAAATCACTCCAGTGTCTTTACTTAGGAAAACTCCAAATTGGGTTTTGAATAGTCTTTACTCAATTGAGGGAGTAAAGAGAGCCAGGAAGGTCAGAAATCAGAGCAGAGGAGGGAGAGCAGTTCAGGCATGGGGAATAACCATAGGAAATGCTCAGAGTTGAGAGATGGAGCATCTTGTTTGTGGAACAGTTGGGAGTGCAATGTCACTGGGTCAAAGAGTCTGTATTGGAAAGTAAGGTGTAAGAGAATGGGAAGGTAACAATGGTCTAAGTTATAAAGGGCTTTGAATGCTAAATACAGCATTTTGTATTTGCCCTTTGAGGGACAAGAAGTCCCTGAATTTTATTGAGGGAGGAAAGGAGGACGGAAAATCACTTTAGTGGTGGAATGGGGAAAGGACTGGGGTGGGAAGAGACTAGAGACAGGCTGACTCACCAGCAGACTATTGCAGTAATCAAGGCATGGCATGAAAAGGGCTCTTACAGCAGAGTGGTGTCAGTGTCAGAGGAGCGAAGGACAAGTACTTGAGAAATGTTAACAAAGGTGAAATTGTCAGGCCTTGGTAATAGCTTGAATACAGGGATCCATAGAAATGCTGACAAGTGGAAAGCTACAGATCACAACAATCTTTTGTGGATTATACAGAGAATAATCTATTTCCTACAATTATTTCCCCTGAAGTCTCCTTGGTTGAGTAACTCTGTAGTTTAGAAACTATCATTTAATACTGGATTTTCATTCCTTCTCCCTTGGAGGTTGGATTTTGCCTCTGCAGAACTTTAGAAAAGAGACCCTGGGAACTATGGACTGCAGAAGTCAGTTTGGTGACTCTTGATTGGGTGAATTTGCTGGTGTTGAGCACATTCAGAATGATCTCAAATACATATTTCCAGTGGAATGAATGAACTGATGTGCAGATTAGGTATAAACAATCCCCAGTTCTGAGCAGTCTGCTTAAGACAAAGGACCAACAGAAATATGCTTATTGGATTATAAACTCCTTGAAGGAAGGGATTATGCTTTATTTATCTGTATGTTCCCCATCATGACTAGCAGAGTGCCTTGGACAAAATAGGTGCTCAATAATTATTTGTTAAATACATTAAAAAAGAAAAAAAGGTAAAATATCAAGCCTCCCCTGTTTTTGTTGTTAGCTGGACTCCTCCTGAACACTCAAATTTAAAAGGTCACAATAATCTTTGCTTCTTTTCTTTCCCTCACCTTTGTCCTGTCTAATCAATTGCTGGTTTGTTGATTCTATCATAATGAGATCTTTTAAATCTATGAATCTCACCACTCCTCTATAATCATACTGCCATAGACCTTGTTCATATTCTCATTTTTGTCCACTTAAGTCAATATACTAGCCTACCAACTGGACTTCAGCCACTCTCTTAGTTAGGAGATCCTTCATCCTGAAGCCATAATGACTTTCTTAACCCACAAATCTGATCATGCCAAAAATCTCTAGTAGCTACATCCCCAGTGCCTTTGGATACTTAAAGTGTTCATTAAGTACTTATTATATACCACGCATTAAAAGCTTGAGATAAAGTTACAAGCAAACTACACAACTTTTGCTCTCAAGGAGCTTATATTTTTATGGGGGAAATACAACATTTTATTTATTTTTATTTATTTAGTATTTAATTTTTCCCCAGTTACATCTAAAAACAATTTTTAACATTTTTTTTAAAACTTTGAGTTCTAAACTCTCTCCTTTTCTCTCCCCCACCCACTGCATTGAGAAGGCAAGCAATTCCATATAGGTTATATATGTGTAATCGTGGAAAACATATCCATAATATTCATGTTCTAAAAGAAAACCTAGAAAAAAATTTCAAAAAAAATAAAGTGGAAAACAACCCCAAAAGTTGCTTCAATCTGTATTTAGACACCACTGGTTCTTTCTCTAGGAATGGATATCATTTTTCATCTTAAGTTCTTCAGAGTCATCAGGGATTACTTTATTGCTCAGAATAAGTCATTCATAGCTGACCATCTTATGATATTTCTGTTGCTTTGTAACTAGTACATTTCATTTTGCATCAACCCATATAAGTCTTTCTAGGTTTTTCTGAGAGCACCTGCTAATCATTTCTTATAGTACAATGGTATTCTATCACAACTACACACCATAACTTATTCAGTCATTCCTTATTTGATGTGCATCCCCTCAATTTCCAATTCTTTGTCCCTAGAAAAGAGTTGTCATAAATATTTTTGTGAACATAGATCCTTTTACTTTTTTTTTTTTTTAATCTCTTTTGGGATATAGATCTAGTAGTGGTATTGCTATGTCAAAGGGTATGCATGGTTACACAGCAGTTTGGGCAATTTCCAAATTGTTTTATAGAATGGTTTAATCAATTCCCAACTCCAATAACAGAACATTAATGTCTCATTTTGCCCACATCCCCTCCAACATTTGTCATTTATGTTTTCTGTGCTATTATCTAATCTAATACATATAAGGTAGTACCTCACAATTGTTTTAACTTGCATTTCTCCAATCAATAGTGAGTTAGAATATTTTTTCATATGGCTGTAGATAGCTTTAATTACTTTGTCTGAAAACTGATTATATCTTTTCATCATTTATTAGTTGGGAAATGGCTCTTATTTTTATAAGTTTGAAACAGTTCTCTACATGTTAGAGAAATGAGGCCTTTATCAGAGAAACTTGTTGCTAATTTGTTTCAGAGTTATTACTGCTGACTATTCCCTCCATCCTATTTTCCCTATACCTGTTTATTTTATTGTCTCACCATGTCCCTCCTCTAAAGTGTTTTGCTTCTGATTACCCCCTCCCCTCCAATCTGCCCTCCCTTCTATCACTCTTTCCACCTTCTTTTGTCCCCTTCTCCTTCTATTTTCCTGTAGGGTGAGATGGATTTCTATATCCCATTGCTTGTGTATCTTATTTCCCAGTTATATGTAAAAACAATTTTTAACATTCCTTTTTTTAAGATTTTGAGTTCCAAATTCTCTCCTTTCCTCTCTCCACACCCATCCTCATTGAGAAGGCAAACAATTCGATATGGGTTATATATGTGTAGTCACAAAAATCACTTCTGTAATAGTCATGTTGTGAAAGACTGTTTCCCTCCATCCTGTCTCATCCCCCATTTATTCTGTTCTCTCCTTTTACCCTGTCCCTTTTCAAAAGTGTTTGCTTCTGATTACTGCCTCCTCTAACCTGCCATCTCTTCTATCACACCCCTCATTGTCCTCCCCCCCCCCACTGTCCTGTGGGGGTAAGAGAGATTTTCATACCCAATTGATTGTGTATGTTATTCCCTCCTTAAACCAATTCCAATGAGAATAAGGTTGACTCACTCCCTCTCACCTCTCCTCTCTTCTCCTCCACTGTAAAAGTTTTTTCTTGCTTCTTTTATGTGAGATAATTTACCCCTTTCTACCTCTACCTTTCTCTTTCTCCCAGTACATTCCTCTCTCACCCTTTAATTTTATTTTTTAGATATCATCCCTTCATATTCAACTCACCCTGTGTCCTCTGTCTATATATATTCCCTCCAAGCACCCTAGTAATGAGAAAGGTCTCATGAGTTACAAATATCATCTTTCCGTATAGGAATATAAACAGTTCAACTTTAATAAGTCTCTTATGATTTCTCTTTCCTGTTTATCTTTTCATGATTCTCTTGAGTCTTGTATTTGAAAGTCAAATTTTCTATTTAGCTCTGGTCTTTTCTCAAGAAGTCATTAAATTTCTCTATGCCATTGAATATCAATTTTCCTCCTTCATGGATTATACTTGGTTTTGATGGGTAGGTGATTCTTGGTTGTAATCCTAGCTCCTTTGCTCTCTAGAACATAATTTTCCAAGACCTCTGATCCTTTAATGTAGAAGTTGCTAAATCTTGTGTTCTTCTGACTGCCACTCCATAATACTTGAATTGTTTCTTTCTGGCTGCTTATAATATTTTCTCCTTGACCTGAGAACTCTGGAATTTGGTTACACCATTCCTAGGAGTTTTCTTTTGGGGATCTCTTTCAAGAGGTGATCAGTGGATTCTTTTAATTTCTATCTTAGCCTTTGGTTCTAGATTGTCAGGACAGTTTTCCTCAATAATTTCTTAAAAGATGATGTGTAGGCTCTTATTTTTATCACAGTTTTCAGGTAGTCCAATAATTTTTAAGTTATCTCTGCTGGATTTATTTTCCAGGTCAGTGGATTTTCCAATGAGATATTTCACATTGTCTTCTATTTTTTCATTCTTTTCATTTTGTTTTATAATTTCTAGATTTCTCATAAAGTCATTAGTTTCTATTTGCTCCATTCAATTTTTAGGAAATTATTTTCTTCAGTAAAATTTTGGAACATCTTTCCCATTTGGCCATTTTTGCTTTTTAAGACATTCTTCTCCTTATCGGCTTTTTGGACCTCTTTTGCCATTTGGATTAGTCTATTTTTAAAGTGTTATTCTCTTCAGTATTTTTTTGGGGTCTTTTTTAGCAGGCTGTTGATTCGTTTTTCATGATTTTCTTGCATCACTCTCATTTCTCTTCCCAGTTTTTCCTCTACTTCTCTTACTTGATTTTCAGAAATCCTTTTTGAACTCTTCTGTGACCTGAGACCATTTCATATTTTTCTTGGAGGCTTTGGATGTAGGAGCTTTGGCTTTGTTGTCTTATTCTGGTTGTATATCTTGATCTTCTTTGTCATCAAAGTAAGGTTCTATAGTCTGAGTTTTTTAATGCTGTTTGCTCATTTTCCCAGCTAATTACTTGACTTTTAAACTCTTTGTTAAGGTTGGACTCTTCTAATGTGGAGGGTGTACTGTCCCAAGTTTCAGGGGTTTTGTGTAGCTTTTTTCAGTGATTCTTCTAGGGATTTTTCAGTTTTTCCAGGTGGCATGATCTAAGGAGAGGTGTTTACTCCTCTCCTGGCCTATGCTTTGCTCTGTGAGTGACCACAAGCACTCTTTTCTGCCTTGGAACTGTGAGAAGGGCTCCCCTTCACTGCTGCTATAATCTCTGCTATGGTACTGCTCCTCATCCTGGAACTGCCACCCCAGACTGCAATTCAGATTCAATTATGGCAAAGCAACAGAGTCTTGCCTTAGTGCCAGCAAAGAGACCCCTGTAATCTCCTTCTGACCAGTTGTTTGATCCCCTTCCTGTCTGTGGGCTAACAGCTACAGAAGTGGCCATTGCTATTTCCTCTACCACTGACTTTACTGATTCAGTCACTCCCAAGGCCTGCTCCTGATTTGTTGGGGCTGGTGCTGGTCTGCACTTCTCTCTCACTCAGGTCTGACAGCCCTTTTCTACTGACCTTCTAAGTTGTCTTTGACATTTGTGGGTTGAGAAGTCTGGGAACTGCTACAGCTGCTAGTGATTCAGCCCCTGAGGCCTATTCTGGATTTGCTGGGTCCTGGTCTGTGCTCATGTGATTGTACTGGACTCTGTTCCTCTCACAGCCTGGTTCAACAGACATTTTCTGTCCACTGTCCAGGTTGTTTTGGGCTGGAAATTTGTTTCACTCTGTCTTTTTGTGGGTTCTACTTCTCTAGAATTTGTTTAGTCATTTTTACAGGTATTTAGAGGGGTTAGGGGGAGAACTCTGGGGAGTGCTGGATTTTACTCTGCCATCTCGACTCAGTTCCCTTTACCCCCAAGACAACAACCTTAAAGGGGATCTGGAAAGGTGAGGGAAAGCATACAGTAGTGTGGTATGGATATAGTTGGAAAGTGGGATGGCAGCCTGTTTCCAACAAAAATAAACCAAAAGCTCACCTATCAGAGCCCAGGGACCCTGGGACAGAGCCCAGGCTTGCCAAGGTGATGGGTGAGTGGAGGGCATGAAAATAATGGCCAGAGTGTAGAGAGTACAGAGTGGGGATGGCTAAGAAGTGAATATAAACTGCTTATCTTGGTTTTAAAGACTCCCCTCTCCCTGATAATGTGGATCCTCTTGAAAACTTTCTCTCATATTACTCTGCTCAGCACACTGTATTCTAGCCACTCTGGTTATTCACTGTTCTCTTATCTTATTCTTTATTATTCTGTCTCCTTCACACAGTATCATTTCCATATATAGAATAGATTACCTCCTAATTCTCTCCATCTTCCTGGATTCTATTTTAAATTCGGCTTTCATGTCTCACTTGAAGTTGCCAACTCACCATCAACATTGAATTTCTTCTTTCGTCTTCCTTTCTTCATTAATATAATCAAGCTTAGATTCAATAGAATAGGTTGGGCAGAGATTGTTTCATTTTTGTCTTTCTAGTTACAGTGTTTCACTTGGTTGTAGTTGGAGTGAGTAAATGAAAGCTTCAGGTTTTCAAAGGCTATCAACCTTCATATTACCTCCCTTCTCTCCCTTTACATCATCATAGACCCATTCAACCACCATCACTACTTTTCACCCCTGTGCAAATGTTATGTTGGCTATCAGTAGACAGGTAAGGGATGGATGAACAGTCTTTCAGTGTAACAACTTTATTTTTTTGCTACAAAAATACTCAGATCTCAGCAATATAACCTGTGGCAGCCAAGAAAACAAGACTTTAAGTAATTCAACACTTTGTTGAATCACATTTTCTTTAAATAAAATCTTTATGTTGCATCTTAGCACCCTCTATAAAATATACATTTCAATTCCCTTCCTTCCATACATGCCATGATAAATTCAGAAATATGTGTCACAATATGGCAGATATTGGAAGCTTGGGTTAGAATACGGCACCAATGAGACCAAGGTTGGAATTCGATTATTGAATAGTAAGCTTTACATAGGTAAATTCAATGGCATGACTAGTTCAGGTGAGGTTTTTAGCTTTTTTGGAGAAAGGCTGTTTTATTGCCATTTGTGGAGGATTGGCATAAGGGCAACAAAATACTATTTTTTGCAGCCCATGACCACTACTAGGAAGACAGAAGGAAAATAACTTGTTGACATGCCCAATACTGCTACTAGTGCATAAAGCACAGTAACTGCATGCCTTTGATTAGGAAAAAGGGAAAGATTTATTTTTTCTTGTATCTGGAAAATAAGACGACTGTATCTAAAATATATACTTTGTGTATTTGAGGGATCCTCCTTCCCCCAACCAAATGTTCTTCTTTAATAAATACCTCTCTTCTCTAAACTAATGACACATTAGAATAATACATTTGGGATTCAGGGTAGGAACAGTAGCTATTGAATTGAATATGGTATTTTAGGGGGCTTAACCCCCCTTTTGAAATGATTCAGTTATCTTTACTTAATAATGTGCTAATGGGAAATTCTAAAAATCAATACATACTTTCCTTGTTTTCATCTAGAGAAAATACAGGGAATGATTTCAGTTGGTATGGTTCTCTTCAAATGAGCAAATATTGACTTATTCCTCCTCCTCCCCCTACCCTTTCTTCATTAGTGCTGAGTTCACTGAACCTTTCAATGGACTTTCTCCCTAGACACCATCAATTTCATCCCTTGGGTCTGATCCAACCACCAAGGAGGAAGTTGATTGTCTGCTTTGGGGAGGTATATGTGTGAATAAAATCTTTTAGTTCACTTAGACTTCAATTAGTAAATTACTTTTTATAGTTTTCTATATGTGGTAGCCAAAATGACCCCAAAGAATTAAAACTGTCTCTTCCAAGTCAAGCAATTTCTCCTCTCCCTTCTTTTCTTTGCAGGATCAGGGGCACCTTGTTAACACAGTTCTGGGAAGGGGCTATTTGACAAAATGTACTTTCACTAACTTCCTGACTGGATTTATGGCTTGAGTAAAATATTCCAAAGTGATGCCTTGAAAAGAAGTATTAAAAGAAGCATTAACAATTGGCAAGACATTACATAATTATATCCTCTGATTTGTTGATCCCAACCCTCATAGGTCAATTTAATTTCTTTGTGAGAACCTTGGGGGTGTCCTTTCTGAGCCTCAGATTCCATATCTGTAAAATGAGTAAATGGGAATAGATGTTCCCTAATGTCCCTTTCTACCCTCCAGTCCCATGATTCTATAAGCCTACCTTCAGTTTATAAGTCAGAACACTAACTTTTCATAGCCACTGGCAAAGAAAATATTAAGTAACTTACACACCCTGCCCATATGATATCATAGAAGGAGCATTAGTTTTGGAATATGAGGATTTGGTTTCAATCCTCAGATTTGATTCTTGCTAGCGGCTTATGTCTTTGGGTTTTCCTCTTTCTTCATCTTTACAATGGATCAATCATTCAGAAATCTATGTTTTCCCTCTTTTAGTTTCCACCCTTTGGGGAAAGAAAGAAAAGCAAAATCTTGTAACAAATATGCTTAGCCAAGTGAAACGAACACCTGCATTGATCTTGCCCTAGCAAATATGTGTCCTTCTGTACCCTGAGTCTATCATGTCTCTGTCAGGAGGTGGGTAGCACACTTCATTATCAATCTTCTTGAGCCATGTCATTGCATTGTTTCATAGCTTTTACAGCTTTCAAAGTTACTTGTTTATTCAGGAAGACCTGACTTCAAATTTGACTTCAGTCACTTACTAGTTATTTGAGCCGGGGTATTACTGAACCACTTGGGGGAACAAGGTGGTGCAGTGGATGGAGGGCTGGATCTGAATTCTGGAAGATTCATCTTTCTGAGTTAAAATCTGACCTCAGACATTTATTAGCTATGTGACCTTGGGCAAGTCACTTAACCCTGTTTGCCTCAGTTTCTTATCTATAAAATGAGCTGGAGAAGGAAATGGCAAACCACTCCAATATTTCTGCCAAGAAAACTCCAAATGGGGTTGGTTACAACTGATACAAAGGAACAAAAATAATCACTTACCCTCTGTTTGTCTCAATTTCCTGATCTGTAAAATGGGGGTGATAATAGCAGCTACCATCCAGGGTTATTTTGAAGATCAAATAAGACAATTGTACCTGGGACATAGTAAGCATTATAAAAATGTTAGCACTCTATAAATGTTCTGCTTCTCCTCATTCAATTCTTCACTTCACTCAAGTCTTTATGAGTGTCGATGTTGTGATATCAATTGTTTGGTTCTATTCACTTCACTTTGTGTCAGTTCATAGAAATCTTTCTATATTTCTTTGAAATCATCTTTTTTTCTTTTCTTTTTCTGTCTCACTCATTTATCCTGAATTGTTCAGCCATTCACCAGTTGGGATTAGTTGAAGATCTTAGGTGAAAGCAAGATGATGTTGTGTTGGATAGATCATGGGACGTGATTTCAGGAAGACCTGAATTCAATCTTGCCTCAGATGCCTTGTGACTGAGCAGGTCATTTAACCTCTCTCTGCTTCAGTTTCCCCATTTTAAAAATGGGAAAAATAATAGTACCTATTACATAGTGTCATTGTGCTGATCAAATGAGTTAATATATAAACACTTTGCAAATGCTGAAGTCCTGTATAAATGCTAGCTATTATTACAGAGGAAAAGGTTCTACACGCACAAAAATCTTTATAGAAGCTCTTTTTGTGTTGGCAAAAAATGGAAACTAAACGGACATCCCACCAATTATTCAACCTCTGACCAACATTTATTAATCACTAATTATGTGCATGGCAAGACAGAGAATTGTATTGGTCCATATGCTAGTCTGAAAACCTTGGGCTTACTACTTACCACCTATGTGACCATGAACAAGTACTTCATTTTTATGAGATTCTCAAAACTTTCTTACTCAGAAATAAGTTGCTAACTCCATAGGTGGAGGGAGCTCTCACACCTATTAAATCACATCTCTTTGATATATTTGTCATATGTGCCAGACACCACGTTAGACGTTCTAGGAGTGACAATTAAGTGAAGTTCAGGTCCTATCTTCTAGGAGCTGACTGCCAAGTCTAGATATGCCCATAACTATAGCATAAAACTCAAAATATTATCATTGTACATGAGAAGCACTGACAGATCACAAGAATTCAGATGAGGAGCAAATCACTAGAAGCTGGAGGAACATCATGGAATCAATCGATCCATCAGTAACCATTTATTAAATAACTACATTGTGCCAGACACTCTATTAAGGGCTGGAGTAGAAAAACAAAAGTGAAGCAGTCCCGGCCCTCAAGGAACTTACGTTAATTCATGTTAATTCAAGTGACAACATGAGCTTTCTCAATGTAGTATTTTTCCTTTTCCCACATGAGTGGTTTAAGCTCAGGTTGTGCCTGGGTCCATTTGGTCTGGTTTCAGGTGATCTTTTTCTCTGCTATTAGATAATTATATAATATGGGTTGATCATATCACCTTCCATCCAATCATGAGTCTCTGTTTTGCTGGAAAATACCTCCCAATTCTAATTAAAGAGAACATCGGGGAACCTAAGATCACATTGTAATATTTAGATGCTACAGGTCATGAACAAAGCGGGACAAGGTACTTTTGTTGGGGCTCTTTTTCTCAGTCCATTGTGGAGCCAGAGAAATGGGTCTGTGAATTCAAATTGCAATATAACAGCAGTTTAATGAGGATCATCTTTGTGGGAACTTGTTTTCCTAATGTTGAGTGATAAGTGTAACCAAAGAACTCATTAGAAATGAGATTACATGGGGTAAAGACAATTGATATCTGGAAGGAAGAAAAAAAAGGCTGAGACTGTTCAGACTTTTAAATGTTTGATGTATTATGATGAAAAATAGTGATGTGATAGTCACAGGCAGCTAAAACAGCTTCCACTAATGTACTTTGTTAAGCAATGCTTTTACGATGCAGTCCATGTACTTGTTAGCACTATTTTTTTGGAAATTTTTAAAGCAATCAAAAATGAATAGCATTCTAATCTCCCTAAAAATTGGTATAGGCATCTTGAAGAATTTGAGTAACTAGCAAGAAAAACAAAATCAGGATTAGCATGTCTCAGTCATTTGGATGTGTGCATTTGACTGTATCTTAACGTACCCTCAAAAAGAGTTTTTTATGAAAAACATGTCTATGTCATTCCATCTATACCTAAAAAATCCATAGGTAGAGAGGAAAACAAAGATTATATGGATGGAAGCCAGAAGTAGAAATTTGGTAATTTCAATGTTAATTTCAAGTATATAGAGAGCCAGACTCTATAATGAAAGCCAAAAAACTGACTCTGGGGTCTTAATTAACCATAGAATGGTATCTAACAAATTAATTGCTTTATTTTTCACTTTGTAGATATATCTCTATGTAGGTATAACAAGAGAGAAAAATAGACATTGCCCAGGCATACCTGCCCTGTACAGTGGTTCACCACATGGAAATTTATAAAAAACAATGGAACAAGAAAAGTAGGGAAGAAATTTGGTATGTGGTTCTGGAACACACTTATAGGAGAAAGGATTCTAGGACCATGTTAACAAAATGTGCTTCCTTTTTTAAAAAATTAAATTTATATATTTATTATTAGTTTTCCACATTTACTTTTATAAGATTTTGAGTTCTAAATTCCACCTTCCTTCCTTTCCCCTCTGCCAAGACAGCATGTAATCTGATATGGGCTATACATGTAAAATCATATTCAACATAGTTCCACATTAGTCATATTGTGAAAGAAGAATCAGAACAAAAGGAAAAAACACGAGAAAGAAAAAAACAAAAAAAGAGAAAATTGTATGCTTCTATCTACATTCGGACTCCATAGTTCTTTTTCTGGATATGGATAGCCTTTTTCATCATGAGTCACAAAATGTGCTTCCTAACTACGTGTATCTCATAGCAGTCCCACTAGGCTGATAAATAATTTTCTTCCGTATCTTCTTTGAGCATTGAATGTTAACTGACATTTCTATAACACTTTAAAATTAGTAACACATGTCATATGCCTTCTCATTTGAGTCTCAATTATGTAAGGTATATATCATTATAACTATTTTACAAATGAAGAAACTTGGGGAGGTTCAATGTTTGGTTTATGGTCACACAACTAGTATTGTGTGTGACACAACAACTATGATCACACAAATTGACACTAATCGAGTGTCAATTACAGATTACAGAATAAGAGGTGGAAAGGAACTTTGAAGTCTTATACTCCACCTCCTGAATTTAAGAATTGAGGAAACTGAGGCCAACAGAGGTTATATAACTTGTCCAAGGTCACACAGTTAGTAAGTCACAGAACCAGCATTTGAACCCAGGTTCTGTGGCTTTAAATCTAATACTCTTTTCCCCTACACCATATCCATATCCAGCTTTCTATCCACTTAGCCATGCTGCCTCTGTATGAAGGAGGAAGAACAAGTGATCAGAAGCTCGATAGTCTACATACTTATGGCTTGCATCTACTGCTTCCTTTTCTTCACTAGGTGCTGGGTCACCATTCAATAGAAAGGGTACAGAGAGGAAGAGACCAAGAAGATCCAGGAGCAGAAATGGTTGCCACAGTGGAGTGCTGCAAACAACAGCTGTTGCCATCTCTAGTTACTCTACTCTCTGTCATCAGAGGCAAACTGTAGTCATGGGAAATGGAAAAAAATCTACCTGCCAAGGGCTGGTTGTCACAGCTCTGATCAGCTTCTATTCTTCTCTTGGCATATGTAATCAGCATTCAGTTGACTAGCTCCCATTTTACAGTGGGAATCAATGGGAAACTAGACTTAATTGTACAGAAATCTGTTTCATGACCAATATTTCAGAAATCTATCTATTCTGCCGAGTTAGGTACACTTAATTGGTGCTCAGCCTTCCCTCTTCCTCTATTACTGGCAAATCACATATTTAAAAGTGCACCAGGTACTCACAAACTTGTCTGGGTTTAGCAGGTCTGCTTCCTTCTGTCTTGACAAACACAACCCTTCTTATTCCTATTTGTGTAACTGGGCTGAGGAAACATGTATAAATATCTGAAGACCAAAGATAACCTAGAAAGGAAAGGAAGATCTTATTAGATATTTTAAGACTGTTTGCCTTGAAGCCTGTCTTAGTTCCATTTCAGGTTGACCTCGTGTTCTCAGGGTCGTTAAAACATCTATAGCACAGTATGCTCTGCCCATAGTCTACATTTAATGATTACATTCATCAATTAAGCCAAAGGAATTTAAAGCATAGAAGCCGCTAATTTAGGAACAGTGTCTGAGAGCAAGGAGAAGTACACTGCATGATTAATTCTTGCTGGCATTTGTAGCATAAACTCTCAGAAAAAAAATGTCAGGTTGCTTGTGACTCAGCTGATGTTCTGATCTTTGCCAGGAGAATGATCACCTTTTCATGAAGAAAATATATTGGAAGAAATGACAGCAGAAAACTTGTTTTTTTTTTATGGAATAAGGCCTATGTAGCTCTCTTTTCATAATGGAAAGGATAAAAATGAAAGATTCAATCAGTTTTGGATAGTGAGATTCAAGGACTATTCTCTCATTAATCTGATAACCATAATTAGTTTAAGCAGAAGTCTGGCTGCTCAGTATGGAAAATGGATGTAGTCATGTAAAGTATTTATCATTCTGTAAATTGCTCTTTGGTGTTGCAAAAGATGCATGTGTGGGGCGGTCATATTGTCTAGCGTAATTGGATTGTCTAATGTTCCATTAGTGTTCCTAAGAAACTGGATGATCCAGATGAGTAGAATGTTCTCTTAGTCAAATATTCTGGCTATTAAAAAGTTAGCATCCATCACCAACTTTCAACACATTAGAGTATCATACCATAAAATGCACTTAAAAAGTCAATACTTCAGTATAACTCAGTACTTCAAGGATCTCTAGTATAAGAAGTCAAGTACTTACTGGTATCTAATAACTAACATTTATTTTATCTTTTTTTTTTTTTTTGGTCTGGATTTATGATTTTATCTACGTGGGGAACTCCCTGGATAGATAGAATTTTGTTAACCACTTACTGTGTAACAAGTATTGTGTTAAATGATGAGGATAGGGATGCAAGCAAAGAAAAAAAAGATCAACTTCTGCCCTGAAGGAGCTTATATTCAAATGGTTGAAGATAAAGAGTAAAAGGGAACAGGAAAAGGGGTGGGGTGGGGGAAAGGACAATGCAGCAGGTCAAACTAAAAATGAGATGTTTTGGAGAAAGAATCCAAGCTTGAGGATTGTTTCCTAACATTCTGGTTCTGGGGAATAAATCATCAAACAGGAGATGAGGGCTTCAGGGAGAAGGTTTTTTCCAGGGTGGCAATGCCTGATGTAGCACTGATAGCATTCTGCACTTCATCTGTAACGTGGAGTCTTAGAGAATTACGTGAGACATTGAGAGGTTAAGTGACTTGTCTAGGATCACACAAGTCAAAATGTAGTAGAGGCAAGACTTGAAACCAGATCCAAGTCTAGCAGTTGATCTACTACAATCGCTCTGATTCCATCCATAGATGGCACTAGGATACATGAAGTGGAAGCTAAAAACAATAGTGATGGTAGCTAAAATAAAATAAAACAATAGTAATAATAGCCAAGAGTAGCCAAGTGGCACAGTGACTGGGTCTGGGGTTAGGAAGACTCATATCTTCTTGAGTTCAAATCTGACCTCAGATACTTTTTACCTATCTGACCTTGGGCAAGTCACTTAACCCTGTTTGCCTCAGTTTCCTCATCTATAAAATGAGCTGGAGAAGGAAATGGCAAATTTCTGCAGTATCTCTGTCAAGAAAAGTTCAAATGTAGTCACAAAGAGTTGGATGTGCCTAAAAATGACTATACACCAACAATGATAATAGCTAAAACTTTAATGTTGTAAAATGCCTTACAAATACTATCTCATTTTATCTTTACAGCAACCATAGGAGGTAGATGCTATTATGATCTCCATTTTATAGATGAGGAAACAAACACAGGTTAAATGACTTGCTCAGTGTCATATAATTAGTAAGGGGCTGAGGAAAGATTTGAATTCAAGTCTTCTTGATTCCAGGTCCAGCACTCTATCCTCTATGCCACCCAGTTGGCATAACAGCTATATAATTAAAGACATGGCTCTTGTCTTTAGGGAGTTGGTCATCTTGTTGTATTTATACATTATCCCTTATCACTAAAGAATCCTCTCTTTTCATCTGGTCTCTTAGAATCCTTAGCTTCATCAAAGGCTCACATCAACTCTTAAACCACCTCTTCATCTATATGGAGCCTCTTTAGATTTCCCCAGTTTTAAATGTGTTTTCCTCCTCAAGTTACTTTGGATTTATTCTTCTGGGTTGTATCTTCCCCTTAGAGTAAGTTCCTTGAGGGCAGAGACTGTTTCATTTTTGTCTTCCTTTTGTCTCTAGTGCCTAGCACAGTATCTTATATGTGATAGACAGTCATTAATGTTTGTTGAATTAAATTACCCGTCGTGGGGGATAAGATCTACTTACTTGAAACAACCAAAGAACAATAGAAGACATAGTACTGAGTCGGGCTTTGCTGGCAGAGGATCTCAGCTTCAGTTTCCAAATGTGTAGACATCATGATTTGAAAAGTACTTCACATATATTATCTCAGTTGTTTCTCACAATGACCAAGTTAGGTTGATGTTATTAGCATATCCCCATTTTACAGATGAAGAAACTGAAACACAGGGAGGTTAAAAGACTTGCCTGGAGTCACAGAGCTACAGTCATAGAATCATTAACCTAGATTTATTTTTTTCCATTTAATAGTATTTTTTTTTCAATTACATGTAAAGATAATTTTCAAGGTTCACTTTAATAAGATTTTGAGTTCCAAATTTTTTTTCTCCCTCCATCCCCTTCCCCCTCCCCAAGATGGCAAGCAATTTGATATAGGCTATATATGTACAATCATATTAAATATATTTCCACATTAGCATTGATGTGGATTTGGAAGGGACCACAGAAGCCATCTGGTTCAATCCCCTGATTTTATGGAAGAGGAAATGGAGGCACAGAGAAGTTCATCAGTGTCTGAGGTGGGATCTGAACCCAGATCTTCTTGACTCTAAGTCTGGTACTTTCTCCAATATGGAATACAAACATTTGTATATGCTTTCTGAGCTACAATGAAAGACTTGCATCAAGCTATAAAACAGGAGCAGGATTTGTCTTGGGAGAGCTTTTATGGTGGTATGAAGAGCCTCACAATGTGGTTTTGGCCATTTTTGTTTTGTGACCTGTGGAAATGGGAGAGAGAGACCAGGAATACAAAGACACTGACACACACACACACACACACAAACACACACACACAGACGCACACAGACACACACACACACACACACACACGCACACAAACTATCAAACTGGGAGGGGGAGACCGTTACTGTTCCTGACCAAAAGAGAAACAGATCTCACTCAAAGTGAGAACCTGAAAAGACCTTAGCCTAAAAGGGCCAGGGTCTCCCACTGCATCCTGGGCCATCTCTAGTCAACCTGATGAATATCTGACCACTGGACCCAGATGGCTCTGGAGGAGAAAGTAAGGCTGACGACCTTGCACAGCTTCTCTCACTTAAATCAATATCGACTGCAAGTTACGTCATCATCTCCCTGATGTCATGGTCTTCTTTGGGAGTGAAGGATAAACACAACACAACAATAACACTTAGCATTAGCAAAGTCCCAGATTTAGCGGGATATGGTAGAACAAGCTGCAAAGAGTCTATCCCCTTCTTGTTAATAGAGTATAGCATTCACCTTATCAAGAGAACAAGTCACAGATTATGTATGACACCCATCAAACATGGCCTTAAAAAAGAAGTCTTTAGCACCTTCCCCATGACTGGAAGTAGAAAAGACAGTTTGCTGGGAGGTGATATTAAACTAGAAATATCATCCTCATAGCTACTGTGGCACAAATTCATCCACTCTCCTCTAAAATCAATTGTTCTGGAAAATAACACTGCATGGGACTGACACATAGAAGCACTTTGTCACAAGTAATTATAATATGCTACATTAAACGGCCTTTGTAATCTATTGCTGGTATAGGGTACTGGACGTAGCAACGTACTTCTAAAAATAGCACAGTAATGAAGTGTTTTTGTAAACAGAGCTTCATAATTTCATTCCAGGCTTTTAGAAGCCCAGTGTGAAGAGAGCCACAATGATTGCATATTTAGAAATAGCGAATAAGATCAGGGAAAACATAAATCTTATAATTTAATGTATGAAAAAATGTCTTCAGAATGCTTTGAATGACTTTTTTCTAAAGAATTATAGAAAAGATAGTGTTTGAGTAATCGATTGTAAGAAGGATTGACATGATCAGATTTATGGTATATGCAGTTTTATCACAGTATGATCGTGATCCTCAAACTTGTTGGTATGGACCTCTTTATTGGTGGATATCTATGCCCATAGACTCCATCTCGTCTTCCATACCTCATGCATATTTATCTCCAACTTCTTGGAGGAGTTATGGTGGAAAGAGCCAGAGGACCTGATTTCAAATTCTACCTCTGGGACTTATTAGTTGAGTGAGATTGGACAATTCACTTAATGTCCCTTAACTTTGATTTCTTTACTTGTAAAATGAATAAATTCAACTACTTGGCCTCTAAGGGTCCTCTGACTTTCATAGAAGTAATAAATAGAACTAGAACCAGGTTTCAAATCAATTTCCCATTACATCACAAAGAAGTTCATTGTAGCAGCAAATCAAGGATGGATCAGATATAGGTAGAGAATAGAAGTGGAAAGCTAGGTGACATAGTGAACAGAACACCAGGCTTCAAGTCAGGAAGGCCTGAGTTCAAATACAGCCTCAAACAGTTACCAGCAGTGTGACTCTGGACAAGTTGCTTAACCCTGTTTGCCTCAGTTTCCTTATCTGTATATGAGCTGGAGAAAGAAATGACAAAGTTACTCTAGTATCATTGCCAAGAAAACTCCAAACAGGGTCATGAAGATCCAAACATAACTGAACAGCAGAAGTGGAAAGACCCATTTTTAAAAGGAGGTTATTAGGAAACCAGTTGGGTGATAATGAGGCTCTCTACTTGAATGAGGGAAATGAGAACAGAGAAGAGAAGGATACAAGAGATAGTGTGACATCATAATAGTCATGACTTTGTAATAGCTGGACATGAGGGGTGAAAGGGAGTGACTGACCAAAGACAGTGACAAGGTTTTGATTATGGGAAACTGAATAAATCATTGTGCTGCTGACCGAAATAGAGAATTAAGGAGAATAATCTGTCTTGGGGAGAAAGAAAACTAGATACTTCACATGTTAAGTTGAGAGTATTGGTCTGACAGTATGATGTTTGGATCTGAAAGTAGAGGACCTTGGTTTCAACCCAGCTCTACCTATTACCTCTATGGAACTCTAAATCCATCTAACTTCCTGTATCAGCAAGCACCCTAGCATACCTAGGGCAGCTGCTAGCACAGGTTCTTAGATCTGCTTTTCTGAAGGAAAGCAACTCAGAATGGGTTAACAATCTTACTTTAATCAATCAAATATCATTTACCTAGTTCAGGAGAAAAAAGTCATCACCCTCAACTTCAGAGAATACAAACAGAATAAAAACACAAGTTACAAGCAGACAAAGAAACAGATCAGCAGACAGACGGCTTCCAGCATCTGACCATTACATCAGTTACCTAGTCAATTACCAGAGAGGGAAGCACCAATATCTGGATTTTTCAAAGCCAGGGGGGGCTCAACGGCTTCCCAGAGTCTCGTCTGGCCAAATCACACAACTCTTCTCAAAGTGAGCCCCAAGGCAAAACCTCACATCAGGGCGTATATATAGCCTTCTCCTGGCTCTGAGAATGTCACAGCCCTCTTGATCCACTGCCCAATCACAAAGTAATAAAGCATGGGCATTCCCGAAAAACAAGCCTCCCGCCACAGGCTCCATGTGACCACATTCAGCCTTTTAGGGAACAGAGTATACTTTCAAATAGGGGAAGGTTCTCAGAGTCACGTAGCCACTTTAGCAAAGGGCCTAGGGGCAGGGAAAATCTTTAGATTCCCATAACACTTCCCCATCTAAATGACATTCTAGGTGACATTTTCTAGTCTTGTTATCTCCAGGTTTAACTATCTATCATTTATCTATACATATAAATGCCTGTTCATATACATATATATATATATATATATGCACATATATTTATATGTATATGTGCATATATGTGCTTGTGATCTACATAAGAGATAATAAACATATGGTAGGTAGCTGATGAAGTCAATAAGTGAACAGGTTTAGAGACAGAAAACAAGAAAGCCTAGGAAAGAGACTGGGAATACAGCTAAAAGTTCAGTTTGGCTGATAAGCCAACAAAGGAGACTGAGAATGTTCAGTTAGGCAAGAGGATAACCAATAGAAGTTAGTCACAAACATATGAGGAAGGAGAGAATGACTAACAGTATTAAATGCTGCAGAATGGTCAAGTATGGCGAGAGTTAAGCAAATATCAAAAGGAAAGAAAAACAGTCTTGTTTTGCATTGGGAAGATGTGCATGTTTGTAGGTGTTAGTGAGGAGAAGAGCAAAAGATTAAAGATTCATGGGAGAGAACAGATGACTGCTAGGACAAGGTTCCAGAAGAGAGATTAGGGGTGGAACCATGGATTTACATTCATGTAAATTGCTTGTATACGGGGATCAACGTTTTCAAGGAGAAGGAATACATCTTTATTACTAGAGGAAAGGAGGAAAATATAGATAATAATGATAAATAAATTTTGGGGCATGAAAAATAACTAAGGGGGTTTCTACTACATAGTCTCAACCTTCTCAGTGAAGTAAGAGGCTTAGTCAACATATGTCAATATGAGTAAGTGAGCAGGTCTCAGGAAAGAGGAAAAGATTTTAAACAGTCATTTTGGGGAATGAAATTGAGACAAAATGAAGATAGAGTAGAAGGTTTTTCAAGCATCAGTAAGATGCAGCTGAAGTTATGTAACATGAATTTGTAGCCAGTAACTACAATTGTAGCTAACTTTTGGGAATTGTTCCAGTGATACTCAGCTTCCCAGGAAGGGAAAAAAAGAAATGTGATGATTGTTATTCTCCAGGGAAGAAGATTAGAAGATTGGAAATGGAAGAATGGCAAAAAGTTGAGCAATTCTAGGACTATAACTAGTGAATTTTAAAAGTAACATGAAAAGGAATTACAAGTGAGAGCAGAGGAGAGATGACTCAGAAGAAAGAGAAAGGTCAAGAGTCAGAAGGTCATGATCTCAGAATCTCAGAGTTTAAAAGGACCTTAGGAAGCCATTAAGTCCAACAGGTGCCTAAACAAGAATCCCTCTGCCCCAGAAGCTACCCAGACAAATGACTATTCAGTCTTTGTTGGATGCTCCATAATGAGGAGGAACCTACCACCTCTTGAGGTAGAACATTCCATTTTTGGACAGCTTTACTTGTTCGGAAGGTTTTCCTTACATTGAACCAAAATCTAATTCTCTGTAACTTGCATATACTTTTCCTCATTTGTCCTTTCAGACCAAGCAGACTAATTTATTTCCTCTTCCACATGATAGTGCTTTAATATCTCAAAGACTGCTATTCATCCGTGCTAAATCTTCGACCATTCCTCATACAATATGACTCTATGACAATCATGCTGTTTTTCCTGGGTGTTCTTAAGCTTATTTATACTCTTCTTAAAGTGGGGCATCTATATTTTGGCACACAATATTTTGGTTAGATTTTGATGATGCTGACCAAGGAGTTTAATGCAGTAAGAAAAGAAGATGGATAGGAAGTTCAAGACTTTGGGCATGGTGCTATTAGGTGGCACGATGCATAAAGTATTGGACCTAAACTTAAGAAAACTTAATATCTGGTCTCAGACTTTACTAATTGTGTGACCTTGGGCAAGTCATTTAATCTGTGTTTCTCTCAATTTTATTACCTGTAAAATGGGAGTAATAATAGCACCTACCTCCCAGGGTTGTTGTGAGGATCCAATGAGATAATATTTGTGAAGTACTTTGCAAATCTTAAAGTATTGTGATTGCTGTTTGTGGTTGCTGCTGCTGGTTGTGGTGGCTGTTGTTTTTGCTGTGCTGGCTGACGGTGTTAAAATGGTGAGGACAGTGGAGTGGTAAAAATTGAGAAACGGTATGGTCAAGATTTTAGTAAGGTTGTGAATGGGCTAAGGCTTATGGTATGGGATCCATGGGAGAAGAGGACAACAAAAGGGCTGACACAGTAATTGAGAAAGTGGGAGATCAGTAGATGACAGCCACAAGGATGGGGAGAATCTGGCCAGCATGAAAAGAACAGTCATATGTCTATAGATCTTTATAGTGGATTGCATGGATTTACAAGGATATTGAGGAATGGAGATACTGTAGAGGTGCCCTCTATATAGAGTGGTAGTAGAGAATAAAAACTTATGCTAACCCTTTCCCATGTCCCTATAAGTCAGGGAAATTGTAAGCAAGGGTAGTCTCTAGTGGAAAAGATTGCAAAGAGAGACCGAGTTTTCAGTTAAAGAAAACTAGATGTTTAAAACAAAAGAAAATGTTAGTGATGTGGTTAGAGTTAGGGGTGCTCGAGACCCCAAAATACCAACACTCTGGGTCCTCCCAAATGAATTTGACTCAAGTCTTCTCTCAGCCAAAGAAAAGTAAAGTTTATTAAAAGTTCATTAAAAGTTTGCCATATTGGGTAGACTCTTAAGGAACCTAGGTATCTGTGGGCAAGGGGGCCAAAGCAAGTCTGATACAAAGTAAGTCTGTGCTAGGTCATTCTATGACACTCTCACACAGCAAGTCTCTGCTAAGTCATTCTATGGCACTTTCACCACACATGGAGGGAAGATGCAGTCTTATGAACAGAAAGCTTGTGGGAGGAATCTAGGGGTTGTCTAGAGGAGGAGTCTGGGAGGGGTCAATGAGGTCAGACTCCAGTAATGAGTGATTAAGGGTGGGAAGTTGCTGGAGGCTACTGACAATGGTGGGCTAGGCCAGTTCAAGGGTGGAACAGGAAGATCAAAGGTAGGAAATTGCAGGACAAGAGGGCTAGCTAAAGACTTGGCCAGAGGGGGGCAGAGCCAAGATGGCGGTGTAGCAGCAGCAACATATCGCAGCTCTCACATAGCTACCCCAAAATACCCATAAAATAGGACTCTAAACCAGTCCTAGAACTCCAAAACGCACACAAAGATACTTCCCACTAAAGTTGGCTCGGCTACGAGGAACCATATCAGCACTGCGAAACCAGCCTGGCCTGAAGCCGCTGCT
>CM053588.1:260035741-260056173 GCA_028646515.1 Pseudochirops corinnae | reverse complement strand
ATAGGAGAGAATAGACTGGGGGAGGGGGAACACACTGGTATGGCTGTTTTGGGGCGGTGTGTGGGGGAAAGAGGGGGAGAAAATATGTAACTCAAAATCTTGTGGAAATGAATGATGCAAACTATAATAAAATTAAAAAAAAAAAAGACTTGGGCAGAGCCACAATAAAAGGCCTATGGCCTCAGGCAAACGCCATATATTGGAAGATTCAAGGAGAGCCCAAGGGGGCTCACAGAGCCTGTACCTCATCATTAGTTGGTTCAAAAATGTAATGGAACATCATTATTATATGTTTACATATGTATACTCAGTACACATATTAGAATGAGAAAAGACTTTACTGATTATCAAGTTCAAGACTTTCTTTTCTAGATGACAGCATAGACGCAGAAAGTTTAAGGATGCCAATATAGCTTCCTGAAAATTCTTAATAGCAGTTAATATTACAGCCAGACTGGAAGTTGGGTCTTTGGATTCTTAGTCCAATGCTTTTTTCATAGAAACTTGCATGTTGTATTTTCAGTGACAATTGAGAATGTTGCCCCAGATTGTATTGAAAGACTTGTAACCTTGGTGAAGGAGGATGCGTATCCCTGTACATGCAGACTTCAAGGTGAAAATGAAAGAGAGATGGGGATAGGTCCTAAGACTTGGGTACAACATTAAAGTTGTGTGTGTATGTATGTATGTATGTTTGTGTGTGTGGGTATACATATATCTATGTATATGCAGGCACACATATATTAATTTATATTATTGATGCCTCTTTTTTTGTGAAGACGCTTTCTTTCTTGTAGATTATAAGTTAAGTGAGAGCCAGAGCCATACTCTATTTTCATGTATCTTCTTGTACCACTCTTTAACTATCTGGATCCTCAATCTATAAGTTGGTTGAAGGACTCAGTAACAATTTCATGATTTACATACACAAATAGAAGAGTCACACTTTTAAGTGGGCTATAATTGTTTTCTTTCCATATAGGATTGATATGAGGAAAGGGCTTTGTAAAATGCTATATATTGGGAGCTAGAATTCCATGCTGGCCATATAAATCAATGTAACTTAGCCCCTCTAAGTAACCAGATAAAAAGGACTCACCATTTGTTGTCTTAAGTGTTTGCCTGGGGATTCTTTTTGAAAAGCGTACTAGAATGTGAGATTTCCAAGATCTTTTTGAGGAGTTATTTTTTAGCAGAATTTAAGCTCCTTGAGCGCAAGGACAGTTTGATTTCTGTCTTTGTATTTCCAGTATGTTAGGTGGTATAAGTGCTTATTTAACTGAGTTGAATTTTATTCTGAGAAAATGGTGTCCGTGTGAACTGAATCTGCTACAATATATTGTTAAGAAACTGTAAAATCTTAATGAAACCTAGGCAAGAACAATTCTTATATCAGTCTAGCTCTATGCAAGTCAACCCGGAGTAGTAGACAGCAAATTGGTCTCAGAGTCTAGGAGACCCGGGTTCAAGATCTGCCTCTGATATCTGCTGGTTATGGGACTTGAGACCAGTTTTTTAACTTCTCATTGACCCCAGGTAACTATAAGCTGCAAGCAGGTACTAATCTACTTTGGTTCATGGAGTTTATCTCCACAGTCCTGCCCATCACTCGCTCCTCCAAAAAAATCCCTCTAGTACTTGAAGTCCAGACCACGTCTCTCTTTCGGTTTCAGATGAATCTATAAAGCATTTATTCACTGTATCCAGGGTATTATAATACCGTACACACTGAAATCGACCACGGATTTAATCCTTTTTGTCCCACAAGAGCAGCCATCTCAAGGATTTTAGGATTGTCTTTCAGCAATGTAGGTGATTTCAGCACTAATGCTAAGCAAAGCAAATGCTGATTTTCCAATTTCGTATGTGCTTCAAACCATTTTGCTATTTTACCTCATAAGGTCAAGTTACGGACTCATCTTATAGCGGCCACAATTTCACCTCTGCCTTTGAAATTGTGCAGTTTAGAATTAGGGCAAAGTATACTGGAACAGCCTGTTATTTCAATGTGGCAGTCAATCTCACCCCTTCTTACCTGGAAAGGAGAAGCTGGATTATCAGTGGGCTTTGAAATATCATATCATGGTTATTAGAAAAAAAAAATCTGTCTTCTGGGTTAGAGTCACTTATAACTGAGAAACCGCAGTATCTGAAAAGCCAGTATACCCTCTTTCTTCATAAGGGAATAAGAACTATCAGTCATAAACCTTTGTCCAAAGTGGACATGGAATGAGAAATCCAAAACACCCCTAGGAATCCTCTATGTAGACACCAAAAATAATGATCTTAGTGTTTGCAGTGATGAGAATGTCTTAATTGGCATATGGAGCTAGAATGGAAGGGGAGATGTCAGCATGGCTTCAATGAAGAGAAAATAATGGCGTACTTGTCAATTTTAAGCTCTCAGGGAATGTCAGCTCCTCTTCTCTCCACTCTATGAAATGCTGTATGTCAGGGCAAAGTTTGCTAAGTCAGACCTAGCCAAATTCTGGAAAATATCTGGTAGGAGAGGTAGGAAAGGGAGGACAGGTAATGGTTTAATGAATGAAGACCGTTTAAGGCTGAAGGTTAACAGGAAGAGATTTATCACAGCACTGCCCATATCTTTGATGTTCAGTAAATCCTGGTTGTTGGATGGATATGACAGTGTTATTCAGCAGATCCCACTGTATGGATGCAAAAACTTACCCTCATTGGTCAAAACCATTTGGCACTGGATCACCCTCTTCTCCTTGATCTGCTCTTTTCTCTGAATTTCTGCAATGCTGCTCATTCTTGGTTCTTCTACCTTTTTGAAGTCTCTTTCTCAGGCTTCTTTGTTGGTTCACTATCTGTATCCTGTACTTAACTGTGATATACCCCAAGTAAATGTTCAAAAGTGAGCTCATTTGTACATGACACTACTTGCCTTCATGCTATCAGTTTCCAGGGTCAAATATCCCTGAAAGTAAGACATAGTTATTTTTAAAATGGGCAGAATTTGACCAAGAATTCTGTTGCCAGAAAATTTTGTTTTGCCATTGTATTGCTTGGTCTTTTCTGTTTTTAATAATTTTAAAATAATGAACAAAATCTCTTAAATTTTCAGAAGACCTGCTTGGCCTGAATCATTGGTTTTGGTCCCCTCTATACTTATCAGTCTCATAAAATATATACCTTAAACCTTCTTTCACTTGTCTCTACACATTGCCAATCTCATCTTTCTTGACTAAAAAGCTTTTGGCACTTGCTTACCCTCTCTTCCTTGTTATTTTGTTTTCTTTTTTCAGTTTTTGCAATGCTATTCTTTCTTGATTCTTCTCTTACCTTCTTTCTCAAGCTCCCTTGCTAGATCGTGATCTGTATCCTACTCCTAACAATGAGTGTACCTCAAGGCTCTGTTCTAGGCGCTCTTTTCAATACTCTTTCTCTTAATGACCTCATCAACTCCCATAATTTCACTGAATATCTTTATATAGATGACACCCCCAAAATAACATATCCAGATTTTGTCTCTTTTCTGAGCACTGGTCTTAAATCATTAACTTCCTAATTGACATTTCCTTCCTAATTGACATTTCCAAATAAATGTACCAGAGGCATATAAAATTCAACATGTCCAAAACAAAACTCATTATTTTTTCTCCTGAACCCATTTCTTTTCCCAGTTTCTCTCTCTGTAAGGCCACTGCCATCTTTCCAGCCATTCAGGTTTGCCACCTAAGAATCATCCTGGATTAGTCTCTTTCTTTCACTTCATATATCCAGGTAATTGACAAATATTGTAGATTCTATTTCTACAACATCTCTTCCATCTCTTACATTTCTCTACCACCCTTTCAGCACCCTAATTCAGGTCCTTATCACCTCTTAATTAGTCTCTCAGTCTCTTCTCCTCTTCTCTCCTCTCCTCTCCTTTCTTCTTCTCTCCTCTCCTCTTTGTCATTTCTCCAGTTCTTCCTCTTCTCAGCTGGCAGAAGGATATGCCTAAAACACATATCTGACCATGTCACTCTTCTATTCAATAAACTCCAGTGGTTCTTTTTAGTGGCTAGATATAATACTCTGGAATTCTTTAAAAACAACCACAAGCACCTACTATGTGCCATGTTACTCTGCTAAGTCCTTTACAAATATTATCTCAGTTGGTCCTTATAGTTACCCTAGGAGGTAAATGCTATTATTATTATTCCCATTTTGCAGATGAGGAAACTGAGGCAGGCAGAAGTTAAGTGACTTGCCCAGGATCACACCGCTAGTAAGTCTCAGGTCTTCTGACTCTGCGTCCAGCAGTTCAATCCACTGAACCATCTAACTACTTAGGAGGGGCTTAATGCTTGCTTATGGTTTAGGAGAACCAAAGCAAATGCTTGATTCAGTGTGCTTAGTGCCCAAGTAATGAAAAAAAAATAGAATTTTTTAAAAAATTAGGGTTTGAATATACTTTAGAGGTTGTGATTGGATGATCTTATTGCAGATGAGAAAGCATGTTTATAGAGGCGAATCATGTTGTCCAAGGTCACATAATAGCAAAGCCAGAACAACAATCAGGTTACTCAACTTCCAGTCCTGGTCTCTTTTTGTTATGCTGTGTTGCCTTCAAGGTAGTGTGGCATTGTGGGGAACTGGTTTTGGGAAGCCCTGCCATCCTGCCCCAGGGTTGAGAAAGTATGGGAGCCTATCATCCCCAGACAGGGCTGAGAAAGAATCACCGACCCAGAGGCTGCTAGTGTATAAAAGAGAGACGGGAACTCTCCAAATGGTGAATGTGGAGAGCCAACTTTACTACCCCGTGTCCAGGCTTTTATAAGACACTGCTTAATTGCTTTCCCCAGCAGACATTGCATACTTCTTTGTCCCAGGCCATGGGTGTATTTGCCATGCATATCTCTAGGACCTAAGCCTCACACTTGTATGCTTGAGTATCTTCCTGGGAGATGGGGAACCGATCTAGGCCTATCAGCAGGCCAAACACCTCAGAGGGCTTGTTCAGCAGTCAGGGTCTGAGTCCCACTTGCTTGTGGTCCTCAACGTGGCATGATGAAGAAAAACCTAGTCTTGGCTTTAAGAATACTGGTTCACATGCTGCCTTGGGTGCGTGTGAGGTATATGAGCATTGAAAAGTAACTAAACTTCTCAGTGCCCTAGACTATTTCTCTAATACTATAACTTGCATTGAGAGAGAGTCAGAGACAGAGAGACAGAGAGAGACAGAGACAGAGATACACACAGAGAAGATCTCTGTACTGGAAGTTTCCTGCACCATTGAAATCACAGCTCCCTTCCCTTCCCCCTCACGAAATGAGCCTCTCTGTATAGGTACACATTGTGGATATGCCAAGATTGAACTCTTTTTTAGTCATATTTTTACCTGCATTTTTGGCAGTTGCCCACTATGCTTTCATTCAGTTCCTCAGTGTTAATAAATTTATTTTTGAAATATCCTAAATTCCCAGCCTCAAAAAGTCTTTGTGAACTTTTGCCTCCAGGACCTTTGCAGAGGCTGATATGCTTTTTCTTGTTTCTAAGACTTCAACTTACTTCCCTGTCTTTTTGACTCATCCAATATAGATTCCCCATTTGAAGCATTTCAAATTAATCTATCGCTACCTAGACTACAAACTAATTAATTGAGTTGTAGTAATGATGAGCTTTGGATTGAGACCATTAATTCATGTCTCGCTTGGCTTTAGTCATAACTAATTGGAGTTGGATGGGGGGGTGGGGTGGGGCATAAACTATAGTCTCTAGCAGTACTCTAGTCCATTCAGAATGAGTATAGGGAATGTAGGTCACTACCAAGACTTAGATACTAGAGCAAAGGAAAAGTGCAAAAGGCATAATTGTAGTGAAAAGTGCGTTCAGCTGTCACTAATTTCCTAAGTGTCCAAGGGCAAGTCATTATCTTAATTTTCCCCTGTAAAATGAGGAAGGATTAAATAATCTTTTATTCTCCCTATTTTCTCTCTCTAACTTCGACCTCATCCATTTTCTACCACTTTATGATTCCAAATATGAAGAATCTTCTCATCCTAGTTAGCTATCCAGGGACATATATCTTAGCAACTTCTTCCCACCTAGAAAAGCACCTAAAGACCAGATCTCTGGGAAAATGTCCCCAGTCCCAAAGGCTATTAATTCACACAGCTCTAGAACTCTAGTTCTGAGTAGAGTTGTCTTGATCGGTAGAGGTGCAAACCCAATGATCCCATAATATCTACCTATCCCCAAACCACCAGGTAGGACAATGTTTCCCACCCCAGCCAGCAGTTCGTTTGCTATCTGTCCTGAATGAACCTCTCCACCTTCTTCTAGCTCTTTCTCTAGGTTCAGCAATTAAATCAATACTACCATAATGCTTTGACTCCAGAAGCCACTGTATCTGTTGACTGCCCTATAGATTGATTGAGCCTCCATGAGACTCTCCAGACATTCCCTTCCCACCACTCTTATTCATGTATTATCTGAACCTATGAGAATATAAGCTACTTGGCAGAGACTGTTCATTCTTCTATTTTTATTCCCAGATCTTAGCAAAGGACCTAGAATATTATAAGCAATTAATAAATGTTTTTATTAACTTATTTTATTTTTTAAAATTATGAATTTGACAAATAGCAACACAAATCAGCATTTTCATACAAAAAGAACAGGAAGCAAAGATTATTCATGAAATGGTGGATTTCTTTTACAGCCAGGTGCAGAATGGATAGAACATTGAGCCTAGATTCTGACAGACTTAAATTAGAATTTGAACTCAGACACTTCCTGGCTGTGTGACCTTGGGAAATTCATTTAACCTCTCTTTGTCTTAGTTACCTTGTCTGCAAAAAGAGGATAACAAACACACCTGCCTTCCAGGGTTGTTGTGAGACTCAAATGAGACAAAAATCGCAAAGCATTTTGAATAGTGCCTCGTACATTGTGCCGTATGTGTTAAATATCATCATCATCGTTACATAACAAGCTTATTTCTTATTTAAGTATATATTGCATTTAATGCAATCATATCAACATTGCCCTGTTTGCCTGTGTCCCTTTTTGTTCCCTCTGTTCTCTTCCACGTGTTTTTAAAATGTGTCACCTATGTTCTTTTTTTCCTTTTGCATCATTACTATCTTGTCATTGAATCTTGCAATTCTTTCCCTGCCCCTCTACACTACTTTAAGTAGCAGCTCTCACTTGTAACAAACAAGTTAAATTATGCGAAACAAATTTTTACACTGGTGGAATCTGAAAATATCTATCTCTTTTGGTAAGTATAGTTCAACATCTCTCTGCCTAGATGTGGCAAATATGCTCCATCATTAGTTTTCTATAATCAAGATTGATTATATCGTTGATCGGGTTCTTGAGTCTTTCCAAGTTGTTTTCCTTTGTAATATTATAGTCATTGCGTACACTGTCTTTTTGTTTCCGGGAGAGAGGTTCCTCTAGGTCTAGGACATCTTGTGCTGCCATCTGAACCAGAAATCTTTTTCTCTCATTTATTTATTCACTCGTTAGCCACCCACCACCCTAGAATCTTCTGCTTCCCTGCCCTTCTGCTTCTCACTTCCTGAGCCTTCCCCCTCCCATGACTCAATCTGATGTCTCTGTACCTAGTCTGTGTATTACTGGAGAAAATCAGGAAATTAAATGGATTTCACCCCCTACAACAATTATGATGTTTAGCCTCAGCTAGATGTCATTCTTTACAGTAATTCTTTGACTCAATACTTATTTACTTCTCTTATCTCACAGAGCAGCTAGGTGGTGCAGTGGATAGAGCACCAGGCCTAGAGTCAGGGAGACTCATCTTCCTGATCTCAGACACTTACTTAGCTGTGGGACCCTGGGCAAGTTACTGAAACCTATTTGTCTCAATTTTCTCATCTGTAAAATGAGCTAGAGAGGGAAATGGCAAACCACTCCAGTATCTTCACCAAGAAAAGTCCAAATGGGGTCACCGAGGCAGACACAACTGAACAACAACATTCCCCAAGGCAACTATTTTAAAACTTCTTTTTCCTTAAGCCCAAACCCTGATATAATTCTTACTTTTATAGGAGATGACTTAGCAGAAGTGTTATCACTTTACTAAGAAAAGTGAGGTCCTGGGGGTGGAGTCAAGATGGCGGCATAGAAGCAGGAGAACTCTGGGAGCTCCTCCCATAACCACCTCAAATACCTATAAAATATGACTCTAAACAAATTTTAGAGCTCCAGAACTCATAAAATGACAGAGAAACAAGGCTCCCACTGAAGACAGCCCAGCAGGTGGACAGGAAGGGTCCCTTGCAGCGCCCTGGGAGCAGAGACCAGCCCCGCATGAACCTGGGGTTGTAGCCCCAGGGTGGCCAGAACAAGCCTTGGCTGGAGCTTCCAGGAGAGTGGATCACTGGCAGCTGTGGCAGTTTCCAGCATTATCAACTCATAAGAAATAAGGACAAAGTGAAAGGTCAGTGGAACTCAGCTAAATTTGGGAGAAAAGAGTGGGTCCGGCCATCTACTCCCAGAGCACAAAAGCAGCGGAAGCAGTGACCCTGCATCCACCTCCACATGGCTGCTTCCGAGCTCCTGGCCTGGAGATTTCAGGGGTGCCAAGCAATCATTCAGAGGCTAAGTGCTTTTGCCTTAACCTGGATCAGGATTGTGGTCTTGGTTGGTGGTCCTGAGGTGCGTGATCAGTGAGCCAAAGCTAGTGGGGGCTGCAGAGACTGTGGCCCCCTAATAGCCCCAGCACCTGTGAAAACTCCAGAGATTTGGGACAGAGCTCTCCTCTCTTTAAAGCAGAGTTCTACTGAGCCCAAAAGTCAAGTGACTGACTGGCAACATGAGCAGGCAAAGGAAGCAAAGCAAGCACAACCATCCAACTTTAGATTCCTTTTTTGAGGACAAAAAGGATCAAAGCATGGAATGGGAGGAAGACAACACAGTCAGAACTCCCGCACCAAAAGCTTCCAAGAAAAATGTAAATTGGTTACAGGCCATAGAGGAGCTTAAGAAGGATTTTGAAAACCAGATAAGAGAAGTGGAGGAAAAATTGGGAAGAGAAATGAGAATGATGAAAGAAAATCATGAAAAGAGAGTCAACAATCTGACTGAAGAAAAGTGAGGTCTTATGAAGTGAATTCCCACTGCCTTGTTTCCTATACTTCTTAAAACATCTCAACATTATTTTAGGTACTCTATGTTTCCTGCTGTCTTGGAGGCAGAGATCTATCTGCTCCTTGTTAAAGTGAATTCTCCTGTCTGTACCCTTGAGTTCAACTCTTTTCATTTCCTTCAGGATTTTTTTCTGCAATCATTTCACAAGCCTTTATTAAGTACCTGCAATATACTAGGCACTATCCCAAGCTCTATATACAAATATAAAGCATGAAGCAATTCCTATTTTCATGGATCTTACATTCTAATGGAGGTGATGTAGTCCCCTCTAACAGCTTAATTTAATTTAATTAATTTAGCTACTACCTCTTTCCCGTCTATTAATAGATGTAGTCAGGGTTCCACAGGGCTAAAATGCATTTCTTTAACCATTTTAATATATCCAGCCAGTGTCCAATCTCCCTTCTTCCCTGCACTGCCAGATTTTCTGAAGAAGTTGCATATACCCAATGACTCTACTTTGTGACCACTTAATACTTTGTCATCTGACTTCTGTCTCCATAACTATACTAACACTGTTTGCTTAAAGGTCACCAAACTTAGTCACAAAATTCAATGTCATTTTTCTTTCTAGATTCATCTTTCCTGAGCCTTTTCAAACTTCTGACACTCTTGATCACCATTTCCTTCTGCGTATTCTCTTCTTTTAGCTTCTCATCCTATCTCTCTAACTGTTCCTTCTGTGACTTCTTTGAATGTTGGTTCCTCTTTTTCTTCCCAACTCTTCATAGTGGCCCAAGGTTCTGTTTTTGACCCTCTAATTTTTTTCTCTTTATATTTTCTCTCATGGGAATCTCATTTACTCCCATCAGTTCAAATTTATTACTTTGCTAATGACTTTCAGATATTTATTTCCAGGACTGACCTCTCTTCCAATTTTCAGACCTACCTGTTATTGTCATGACATAGACATGCTTAAATGTCATTATCATCTGGATGTTCTCACTGGTTTATCAAATTCAACATTTCACAGCAAAGTTTGTTATCTTTGACTTGAAACTTGTATCTCCTTCTGACTTTACTACGTCCCTGATATTACCAGTCACTCAATTTCCCGTATTTGTTTGGATGCTTCCCTCTCTTTACACTGTTGATTCCATCTCCACAATCTTTTGCATATATTTTTTTAATAAGCTCCTAATATTTTGCCACCTCCACTCTTCCCAGATCCTCTAACTCATTCTTCCTACTGTTGTCATTAGAATATTATTTACCTGAATCAGTTAAAAAGTCATTTTAAAATGCCTCTGTGGAAGGGACTGCATAAGAGTTGGCAGTATAAAGATAAGAATGAAATGGGTCCTACTCTCAGGGAGCTTACATTCTACTGGAGAATACAACATGCCCACAGGTAGGTTTGTACAAAGTAGATACAAGGTGATATGAGGAAGGAGAGAATGCTGCCAGTGGGGTTAAAGTCCATTACCTAGAATTCAAGGCCCTCAACACAGTGTCACCCTTCCTTTCCTGTCTCATATCATACTCTATGTGCTTCACATACTCTATGTGCCATATGTTTTTGCAATGCCTCCACCATGCTCATTAGAAACACAGACTCTTAAGAATTAGAGGAAGCTTCATGGTAATCATGTAGTGTAATCCCTTCCACTTTACAAATAAGGAAACCAACATCCAGAGAGTTAAATGACTTGCCCAAGGTCATGCTAGAGGTAAGTGATAGAGTTGACTTTCAAAATCAAGTGTTTTCACACCAAATCCTATGGCCTTTCTATTTCAATAGCTTCTTTTTGGAAAGAGTGCTGGACGGGGAAGAGGCAGGTTCAAATCCTGTCTTTGTCACTTAACTAACTGTAAGATGATTATCAATGCGTTACAAGCTCTTTGAGTCTGTTTCTTTATCTGCACAATTAGGACAATGATGACTAGCACTTACCTCACAGTGTTATTTTGAGGAGCACAGCAGCTAATAGTCAGGGTGTCTGAAAAGTCTTAGTATAATTTAAAGCTGTTAAAGTATGAGAACCACCTAACTAATTGCCTGGCTTTTAGTCTTTAAAGTTTAAAATTACACTAAGAATTCTGGGCCACCCTATGTAAGCACCTTGTTAACCTCAAAGGGCTAAATATTTCTATCTTTTTAGTGTTGGTACCATTACTCTACTTCCAAAATTTCAGTAAGCTCATGAACATCTACTATGTGAAAATACTGTGCTGGGCACCAAAGTGGCTAACGCTTCATCTCTGCAGAATATTAGGCACTATCCGAGGCTCTATATACAAATATAAAGCATGAAGCAATTCCTATTTTCAAGGATCTTACATTCTAATGGAGGTGATGTAATCCCCTCTAACAGATTTATATCAGAAAATGTCATCACTGTCTCACCTTTTTTTTTTTCATCCAAAGCTTAAATCCATCAAATAAACAGCCACACAGGTTTTAATATTGAAGTGTGCAACATTTGACTGGTTATTCCTCTCTATTCTGAACAACACATTCACCCTCCATCCCTTAGCCAAGCCCTAGTTTGCTATCAAACCAAGTATATTGTTCCCAATGCTGTATTTATTTCCCCTATGGGCAAGTCCTTTCTATGACATTTAATCAAAATCTTTTTCTAAAGTACAGATAAATTACATATCAGTTATCAGTGGCAATCAGTCACTGTTTTTCCCCCAATGTAAATCAATTAGATTTCCTCTAAGTAATTTTTTTTGGGTGAATAAATCCATGTTACCCACTCTTAATTATATAACCAATCTTTATCCCCCCATCACAAGTCTGAAGAGTTTTAAAAATAATTCATATATATATATATATATATATATATATATATATATATATATATATATCAGCATAGATAGCACTTGTTCAATATAGGCTGTTCAGAAAATAATGCCTCCTAATTTCAAATTTCCCAACCAGTCTTTGGAGACCAGATCTCTTTCCAAGTCTTTGAATCACTCATCTACTACTTAAGTTGCATTGAATTCCATCAGAAAGCCCTCAGAAACTGAGATGAAAACAACATAGATGTGTGGCTGAACTTTGATGTATAAGAGAATTACTAACCACAGTAGCAGTTGGGTAGAATGGTCCAGCTCTTCAACACAGTCTCTGAACACTTCAGGGAACTGAGAGCCACTTTTAAGGTCACTGTATGCTTCAGTTGTCAGAGAAAGTCAGAAAACCTTGGCTTTTTCACAGTCAGGTACATGATAGCGAGGCTTGTGGCTACTGTGTGCACCTGTCAGGGTTAGCCGTCATCTGGCAGAGCTGCTCTGTTGCTTTTTATCTGCTAGAGATCACTGTAACTTGAGAGAAAGGAATGTAAAGTGAGATTCCAGAACCTCAGTGGGATTTGGGGAGGGCTCAATTTCTATAGCTGTATAGGATGAGAAAAATCAAGTAGCCTCAGGCCAGAATCTCCCTATTTAGATCAGGAGCTCCTGATCAAAGCAACCCCATGGGCCTACCCTACCCAAAACTAAACCAAAACCAACACTCACCCATAAAGCAACAACAACAAAACCCATGAGATTTTTAAGACTTGCAAGTATTTTCGTTTCTCATCAAATCAATTCATTAATGTTGATGAATGTCAAAAAGCCATCCATGTTCTCTCACATCCCTCCTCTGGTGACAAACTGTATATATTTACAAAATAGCCATCTCTGAGCTAACGGTGTAGTTTGTAGCTGGGGAACAAATTTTTCTCTCTGTGATGCTAATTGGCCAATTAGAAGTTTAAACCCACAATCTCAGCCTCATTAGTGCTGGTGGTAGGGGAGAGTTCTACATCTTCCTCCAGTGCTCTAGTGCCAGCCTATCCTTGAAATCTTCCAAATCTCCTGCTGTTGTAATGTTCTCTCCATTTGCAAAATTTCCTGAAGCACTTTGGCTGATTTCTGTTTCCTCCATTTAGCATTTTATATAATAATTCTTTGTGTACATGTTATATCTCCTCAGTAGACTATTTCATTTCCATCTTTACACCTCCAGAACTTTGTATTTTGTTTCTGATCAGGTCTACAATTTCATTCAAAAGAGGCTAGGTGGTGCAGTAGTTAGAGCACTGGGTCTGGTATAGGCAAGGCCTGAGTGTGAATTCGGTCTCAAACATTAGCCAATGACTTGCCAAGTCATTTAAACTCTGCCTCAGTTTCTTTAATTGTAAAATGGGGATAATAATAGTGCCTACCTTATTTCAGGGTTATTGTGAGGATCAATTGAAGTAATATCTTATAAAGTGCTCTGCAAACCTTACTAACACATTATAGCTACATGTGTATACATATTCCATTTCTTACTGTTATTATTTGTAGTGGTATAGATTCCATTTCTGCTATCTAAGTCACAGTTTTAGAGGGTTGTCTGGGACACTGAAAGGTTAGGTGATAGGCCCAGTCACCTAGCCAGTACTTGTGATAGGCAGGACTTCAACCCAAGTCTTCCTGACTCTAAAGTCAATTCTCTACCAGATTTTCCACAGTTGTAGGAACTTAGTCAATATTTGACTATTCCTTCACACTGTGGTGTAGCTACTACCTTCTACCCAAGGTTTTTCTTCATCTCTCTCTTACCTCCTTCCCCAACACCTCATTACCTTGTACTTACTGACTTTCACATATATTTTACCCTTCTGGAGAATGTGAACCCCTTTAGGGCGGGCAGAGGTTATTGGGACTTTTACGGGTTTGTACAAGTGCTAGCTCTTTGTTGCAGTGGATAGCATACTGGACCTACAGCCAGGAAGCCTCCACTTCCTGAGTTCAAATCTGGCCTCAAATACTTACTAGCTGTGTGACCCTGGTCAAGTCACTTAACCCTGTTTGCCCCATTTTCCTCATCTGTAAAATGAGCTGGAGAAGAAAATGGCAAACTCCAGTATCTTTGTCAAGAAAACCACAAATCGGGTCATGAAGAGTTGGACATAACTGAAAAATAACAATGCGCTTAATGCACTTAAATTTGTTGAATTGGATTTCATATAACTAAGCCAAGTATAAACATCTATTTGCAGAAGAAAGGGGAATAAATATATAAAAAGCCTACTATGTCAGACACCATGCTAAGTGCTTTACAGATGTCTCATTTGATCCTCACGACGAACCTGTGGGGTAGGTGCTGTTATCTTTGTTTTACAGTAGAAGAAACTGTGGCCAACAGGTTAAGTGACTTGCCCAGGGTCATATCATAGTAAGAATTTGTGGTTAGATTTGAATTCAAGTTTTCCTGAATCCAAGCCCAGAACTCTATCAGAAAATACACCTTGAATAAAGGATGAGCTGACAAATGTTTAATAATTAGATTTCTGGAAAAAAAAATCATGTATGGACAGACTTTTAATTTTGATCTGCATTATTTTTTTTAAATTTTTTAAATTGATTGATTTATTTACTTTTAGTTTACAAGATTCAGTTCCACAATCCCTTGAGTTTCAAATTTTCTCTCCTCCCTTCTTCCCTGCCCCCATGGTGACACTATTGTGCTATTATACTATTGTATAATATGTTATACATATAGTATAATATATCTTGTATATTATATATTAATATATAATATAATATATATTGTATAATTGTATAATATATAGTATATATAATACTATCATGCTATAAGAAATGAGGAGGAGATGGACTTTATATTTACCTGGAGAGGCTTATACACACTGATGCTAAGTGAGAAGAGCAGAACCAGGTAAATCTTGTACACAATCACAGACACATTGTATGTGTGATGACCAGCTCTGATAAACTGGACTCTTCTCAGCAATGCACAGGTATAAGACAACTCTACAAGTCTCAGGATGGAAGGAGATACCTACATTCAGAGAAAGATCTAGAAAGAACAGAGTTTAAATGGAAACTGAAGCAATCTACATGCTATTGTTCTTTTTCATGTTTGGCTTTGTTTTTTCTTTCCCATTGTTCACTTCATCAGTTACAACCCTTCTATACAACCAGACTAATGTCCGATGTGAAAGGATGTACAGATCCTATTCTTGAGATCTGCATTATTGACACTTTCTCCATCAGTTTCTTAAGTCTAGACAGTCAATGAAACAATAAATCTGATTTGTAGTATTTGCTAATAATTTTCGAGTTATCAAGTTTCATACTGAAAATTTAACAATGGTCTACTAAAGCTGACTTTAATACATCACTAAATTCTCCCTCTCTTCCAGAACCAGATTCACTTGGAAATCACAAGGGAAAAAACTGTGACGGAAAAAGGGTCTATTTTTCAGTAGACCTGATTTTTACTGGGCCAGAACAGAGACAAGGAGTAGGGAAGATAAATAGACATCTAGAGTACAACGTGGGGGGGGGGGGGGAAGGGAGAGTGTGAGCACATTAAATGGGGGATGCTTTTAAATATTTACATATTTTAATATGTACATGTTTACATATTTTAAAAATGTATGTGTCAGAAAATCTGTAGGTTTTAATTTTTAATAAATCAAATAATCTGCATCTCAGTAAAGGCTCATGCATTCAATCAAGGATATTTATAAAACATGTACTTAGTGCTAGTCTCTGATAGATGCTGGGAATACTAAGATAAAAATAAGGCCTTGCCTGCCTTCAAGGAGTTTACTTTCTATTCAGGGGAAACAATATATCCATCATAAATACAGGAAAAGTAAAATAGAAATACAAGATAATTTTTAGAATGAGACATTAGCAGCTAAGGTAATCCAGACAGTCTTCATGTAGAAGATTATGTCTGAGCTGAAGTTTGAAGGAATTTAAGACTTCTAAGGCGAGGGGGATGTTTTAATAAAATTCTGGAGGTTTTTTTTTGGTCTGGACAACCTATGTAAAAGTATTAAGATGAAGGAAACAGCAAAAGAGCCAATTTGGCTAGACTTTAGAGTACAGGAAGGGGAATTCTATATAATGAAACTATAAAGGTAGGCTAGAATCAGATCTGAAAGTCTTTAAAATATGAAGTTTGCATGTGATGCTAGGGGTAATAGGAACCCACTGGTAGATAGTGCCAATGTTTGGTTTTCAGTTTCTAACCCTTTGAAATTTTCAAACTTTGTGTGATCAACAAATGCCTTACATAAAATTTGCAATAGACCCTCTAACTATTTTCTTTAAACCTCAACTAATTTCCTTAGATTTAGACATGAGGGCCCATGGTGTTTTTCACTGTTGTCTAAGATTGTGCTATTTTATTAAAATTTCTTGGCCATTTCAATCACGACTTCCACCCCCTTTCCTCTTCTTCTTCTACACTCTCATTCTTTGGAATAAACTGTAAGTCTCTTCTCTCAACTTTGGTTACTGCAGAATCTACTAAGCAATATAGTTATACAGTTCTGATGATACAGAAGTTGGAGCAATGCCAGCAGACACATTAGATTTCTTCTATCCACCCCCAACCCATAGTCTCAACTTTTTGAAATTTGGACTCAGTTCAAAAATGACAGGCAAATGAGTCTTAGGATATAGAGATTTCACATCCTCCTTGATGATTCACATCTGTTCATCTCAGAGAACAGTTTGAAAACAGCAAGATTGTGTGACAGTATGTTAAGTGTGGGCTACAATTCTCCATCGGAAGGTATCAAAGTCATGTCCTTTTAGGATCCTACTCTGTGTTTATCTCTTATTCTTGAGAAAGAAAGCAGTTTAATAATGGACTTTAGACAGAGTACATTTATTTTACAGTCAAAGTAGGCTGATGCTAGGAGGCTTATACCAATTATAGAGCTATTAGGAAACTACTTGATAGAAGGAATCAGGACTAAATGAATATTCTGACAATGGCAAAATTGTCCTCCAGTTATACAAAAGAACTTTATCAAATTGTCCTAGGAATACATGACATTCACTAGTGGTTTTTGGTTCAGCCACTCTTTAAAAACTCTTTCTGGTCTGAATTTGGTCTTTAGGATTCACAAAGAACAAATGAGAATCAAGTGCTTTATTTTCCTTTATAAAGGGAAGTTGGGAGTGGGAGTGGAAGTTAAATGAGTTAAAATGAACTATTTATTTGGGTTTTTTTTTTTTTTGCTAATCTAGGACTCTAACTAGCAATTTTGGTAAGGTCCTTGACAATAATAGAAAGTTAGGAAAAAGGGAAGGTTTTGAGGAAAAGATGAGTTCATTTTTAAACCTATTGAGTAATTCCTTTTATGCTATTTCTGGCATGAAAATGATTTCTGATAATATGTTGCAAACTTCTGCCATCTACACACTTTCCCTTTGTTCTTTAGGTCATTTGTAACTCTAGTTCTTTAGAGGTCGTTGTGTTTAATGATCTGTAACCATGTAGTGCCACCAGAGGAATACTGGTGTTAAAGAGATGGGCTTTCTGTATTGACGGGCAGTTTGGGATCTTTGCAAGCACTACAGTTTCCTGAATGTGATCTAGTTTAGTCTCCTCCTCTCGCTCCATTTTAGACCCATCTTATTATTCATCTGCTGTGCTTGTCTGAGATTTTCATATGAATGTAACACTTTGATGAGCTGCCCATTCAGCTGTATTCCTAATCTGGCCGACATGCATTTTTCATGCTTTGTTTTTCCAGTGAGTATGGTTGGTTAGACCAGGCTCTTTTGAATTACTGTGGATTTTTCTGGGAGTGTTTTTTTTTTTTGGTCTTTGGAGGCTTAATGCCATCAGCATGGTGTCATCTTCAGTTAGTAGAATTCTCACTTAAAACAAACAAACAAACAAACAAACAAACAAACAAACCTGGATGTGTTATTTCATTGGGATAGGAAGCTCTTAGTGACATATTTTGTCAGTGTTGACCCAACCTTTCTTTGCAGCTTACAGTCTTACAAAGTTGCCTAGGGCACTGAGAAGTGAAGTAGGTGTCAGGGGCATACATGCCTACATATATAGTTATACATGTATATATAATCCGTGTGCTTCCCATGTAGATTACGTACGCACACACATGTTGTCTATATGTGACTACCAGGAGGCATTGAAAATTGTCTTTGGAATCTTGTCCGTTCTTTTGGGAGAAGCTGTGATTCCTGCCTTGAGGGGTACAGGAGAAGCCACCACTAGGCTGTTCTTTTCTCCAGTCTCTGAGTGGGATACTGGACGAGAAGTATATGTCTTATGCCTTTACATATTGCTATTCTAGAGGCATGATTGGTTCAGGACAAAAAGCCACCTTCCTATCTCTCTCTTTGATGTGTTCTATTTTCATATTACATACATATTACACATACACTTTCATAACTCCTACTTTGTGAGATATCTCCTAATAAGGTAAAACAGATAAGTAAAACTAATAATATGAGGATTTCATTTGAAAGGGCACATAAGATTTCATATTTTGTAGCACCCTTATACTTAAAAAAATAAAAACAAAAAACTAAAACCAAAATCAAAAATCTGTTTTCTCTCTTTCCTACCTTCTACCCCATTAAAAAAAGAAATTACTTGTAATAAATATACATAGTGAATCAAAGCAAATTTTCCTGTCTCTTAAGGGTGGAGGGTGCCTCAAGATCATACCCACTAGCTTCATCCTTTCTGGCCAAATACTGTTCATATGCAAGGTCACAGCTCTAGTCCAGGCCCTTACCACCTCTTGCCTGTACTCTTGCAGTAGGTTCCTAATTGGACTCCTGGTTTCTGATCTCTTCTCTTTCCAATCCATCCTCTATGCAGTTGCTGGAATAACCTTCCTAAAAGAAAAGTCTCACCATGTCACTGCACTGCTGATAAACCTTTGGTGACTTCATATTGTCTCAAGGATAAAGTATAAACGCCTTCTTTTGACATTTAAGCCCTTTGCTGTCTGATTTCAGTCTCTCTTTCCAGGGCAATTTCATATTTTTCCCCTTTACCGAATCTTAGTTCCACATAAATAGTCATACTTACTCTTCCCTGAACTTTGTTGCCCTTTTGCCCTGGCTGACATGGAATCCTCCCCTTTATTATCTGGAACCTTCCTTCTAGTCTAAGCTCAGCTGCCATTTCCTGTGGGAAGCCTTTCCTGATCCTCCTGGTTGTTAGTGCTATCTTTGCCATATCAAAATGAAAGATGCACGTGTGCGCGCACACATACACACAGTTATGGGTTGCATTCTTCTGGTAGAATATAAACGACAATAAATGCTTGTTGAATTAAATTGGACAAGATTAGAAGCTATTAGGTTATCTGTAAAACTGAACTCCATCCTTGAGCTGATGTCTTAAGGTTTTCGTCCTCTTCTTTACCCCAGTAGCTATCTTTTCTGTATAAAAATTGCTGGTTTTTTGTTCTGTGCTAATGTCTTTTCATTTTCCTTTTTTTTTTTTTTTTTGTAAAGTACCATTTATAATATTTTTATTCTTTTAGGAGTTTTCCCCATTTTGAGATATTTTGAGAATTGGTTCCTAAGTACCATAAAATAATTTCTCTTCCAAAAGATTGCTTTTGCTTATATATGTTCTAGTCCAGCCACTTGGCTGTACATGACCTTCTCAAGTATAATTTTTGATATTTCATATATTGCATTCAGTATTGAGGTGAAAGCATACAAAAATGCTAGTTTATAGTATTGTTGCCTATGAAAATTATTACCATAAAATTATGTTGAATTTTGCATTAGTTTTTTTTTCCAGTTGCATCTAGAAATATTCTTCGTCAAATCAGGTTTAGCTATATCCTAGGCCAAGCTTTTGGCAGACTTTTTTGGCTCTTTCGAACTCCTCATTGTTAGTTTTCCATTAGTAAACTTTCTCCGGGAAATGGTCAGAATCAGAGTCATTGCCTTTACTTTTTTCCATTTCCCATTTTTCAGAATTGATAAATTATTTCAACTAGTTGGGTTAGAGCTGCTATAATCCTATGTAATGCCTTTCTTTTTTATCTTTATCTATTCTTCTAATCTGGTATTTACTGTAACATCTGTTCTAACTAGATGGTAGTCTGACTATAAATAGCTGATTCTGAAATGACTTCTCTGTAACTAGTTACTTCTCCTGTTTGTTCCAATTTTTATTGTATTTTTCAGTGTTTGTTTTGTCCAGAGCCTTCTTACTTTCTTCTTCAATGAAGTATTTATAATGAACACATCTGGGATGTTTCTGAGTCCTCTCTAGCCTTTGGTCTCTTTCATTCCCTCATCAAAAGCAATATTTTGCAACTTAATTTTTGCTGTCTTCCCCACTCCCCACTTTCATATTAACTCCACCAATGTTCAAATTATATGTGAACAATTTGGAGGATCTTTTCAACTTCCTCAAAGAATTTCTCCCCCTTCAGTGTTGTAACAGCAAGCACCCTAGCATACCTAGGGCAGCTACTAGCACACGTTCTTAGATCTGCTTTTCTAAAGGAAAGCAACTCAAAATGGGTTAACAGTTTCACTTTAAT
>CM053588.1:260024800-260035241 GCA_028646515.1 Pseudochirops corinnae | reverse complement strand
GACCCACCGCCCAATCACAAAGCTACAAGGCACAGGCATTCCTGGAAAACAAGTCTGGCGCCACAGGCTCCACATGACCACATTCAGCCTATTAGGGAACAGAGTATACTTTCAAATATCCAAGGGTCCTCAGAGTCACATAGCCACATTAGCAAAGGGCCTAGGGGCAGGGAAGATCTTCAGATTCCCATAACAAGTGTGTAAATTGTGGTTATATTTATCAGGGTCTGTTTGCATTCATTCTGAGTACTAAAAGGGGATGTGTTTTTGGTTGCTTTGGGGTACAAGATCATACCAGTCCTTTATTCTTCACTACAAGGAAAACCTGTGATCTATTCATCCCTTTATCTGTAACTGCTATACATCTTCTACTTTCATATATAGTAAGAATGTCAATATGCCTATCAGTTTCTCTTAGAATTCTGTTGACTCAATGGTCCTTGAATATTTATTGTACCACAAGTTTCTAGTTGTTAATACATATTTATATAGATTTTAAAACTTTGTTATTTTTAGGACTTTTTACTAGGGTTACTTTGACTGCACATATATAGCTACATCATATTGCTTGCTACCTCAGGGAGGGAGGGAAGGAGAAAGAGAATTTTGAGCACAAAATTTTTTAAAAATGTTAAAAACTGTGTTCACACGTAATTAGGAAAAAATAAAATATCATTTACAAGGGCTGCTTAAGGCCAAGAGCCATTTTGTACTTTTGGTCAGTTTCATCAGTTGTTGTGACATCCTTCCCTACCCCACTGAACATACATACATACATATGTGTGTGTGTGTATATATATATATATATATATGTATTGATAGATAGATATAGATATAGATATAGGTACCTATATCTATATGTATGTAAATCTATTTATAAGTCTAGTGTACATCTTTGTACTAAATACCCTCTGAATTAGCCTTGTCTTTGGACAAGACACATAATTTGTAACTATATCCAAATTTGAATATTTTCTATCCTATTAAGACCTGCAAGAATTTGGACTTCACTAGAATCACCTTTGAAAATTTTGGGCTCCTCAACTCTCACCAAGGTAAGAAATCTAAAAAGGACATTATTTCAGAGCATCTCATTATATGTAATCATCTTTGCTAGGCAGGGAAGCAGAGGGAGCTTTACATCTTCTTCCTGAAGTCCCACAGGCAAGGAATCATGTTGAATTTAGTGGTTAAATTAGACTGGTTTCAATGGTAGTGATTGTGATTTTTGGAGGCCTAAGCCCTAGAGAAAACCTCCTCCTCTACAGATCTTGTGATTTCCATGATGCTGAGTGACAGTTTTCAACTACAGGAAAAAGAAATGCCAGACTATGTGCTGACCCTTGTCAAAGCTCAGAAAGGATATCAGAATACCATTAACCTTTTACTCCAGCTTGAACTGCTGCTTTAAAAATTAATTTCAAAGCAACATAAATAGACAAACATAATTTGCTGTGTTGGGGGAATTAATGAGTTTTAATAAAAATATTTTGAGGTAAACACTCCCAGCCCAGAGTATCCTCTTTTGAGGTCAATAACTCCATGCCTTCAATTCATATCTACATAAGGTAATTGAATCATGTGACAATCATGAACTCTTTTGAAATAATTTGTTAAGCAAATTGAAGTCTACCCTGAGACATTATTACCTTCAGTGGTCAAATGTCATTCGTTAGGCAAGAATGGCTGTTTACAATTGATTTTAGTTTGAGTTCTGACAGAAAATAATAAGATCAGAGATTTAAAATCTGGAAAGAACCAGTTTTACAGGTCAATGGGTCCAATCACTTCATTTTACGGTTGAGAAAAATGAGGCCCATAGAAATAAAGTTGCACATCTAGCATCACAACCAGTATATATCTGAGGTGAGATTTAAACCCAGGTCTCCTGGACTCAAAGTCTGCCATCAGGTGAAATTATATATTTTGTGTGATATGGTTTGATTCTTATGAGAGTTCATGTGGTCTGAAATACATGTGAGACATTAACTAGAATATCTCTTTATGGCGTCTGGTTAAGCCAGAGGAAAAAAAAGGAATTTCTAATTTCTTTTTGGAAATAGCACCAAATTATCAATGGTCTTGGTGTTCTAGCCTAAATTCAATCTCCCTTCAATCCTCTCTCACCCCTCAGTAACAGAGCATACTTTTGAATTAGTCATTCAAAAATGGAACGGAGATCAGTTAAACATCGTGGTCAAATCCTTTCCAAGAGATGAGAGGTCTGTCTCAATGTAAGGCTGGACAAATCTGCTTTGAATTTAGGAGCTGGAAAAATTTTCATCTTTCAAGGAAAAAAAAAGGCTGCATGTTGATATATATCGTTTGGAATCCAAATACAAATTAGAGGTATAGAGAATGTTTATAAAGGAAGGATTCCTTATTAAGCCTTAAAAAGAGTTTAGTATGCATTGGCACAATACTTCATGATTATACATTCAGATAGAGATCCTAGTAATCAGCAAAGACTCCTACCAACACTCGCTCCATCTATTTCTTTCCTGTGTCCCTAGTCTAGGCTGGAGTTAATGTAGTAGTGACTGAGAAGCCTGAGGAACCCTCATATATTTCTCCACTGCTCCCCATACTTAGTGACACTTTACAGTGCAGCAATGTTTCATGTTTAATTTTTAGGGATAATAAAACTTTGATGTGCATGAGCTGGAAAACCTAAGAGCACTTTTCCACTTCAGGTAATATTGTGTTGATCTAGTTCTTGAGATTTTGAATTCCTTTATCAATGCTATCGATAGATTACAACTTTGGAGGCTTAATATTTGATTTGGTCCAAGTGTCCAATTCCTCTGAATTAGGTCCACCTCTGTATCTGACCTTTAGAAACCTATTTTTATTCATACCCATATTCAAGGCTGAGCTATTTTGTTCAACTCCCTTGTTAATTAGAAAAGTACTGTCCTTTGTGTCCTTTCTGTATAATCCTTGTTTGTTTTGTGCTTGTTTTATTCATTTAGCTTACAAATTGAAAGTCCTCTCCTTGAACCTTGAATGGATAGCATCTTTGGACTTCATCCAAAGAATTCCCCTTTTCTTTTTTTTCCTGAGCTAATAGATATATCTTTTGTTTTTCCATCATCTTTACTTCCCAATATGTCCTCTCCTTCCAAAGAATCATCTCTTACAACAAAAAATAAAAAAGGAATGAAAAAAAATTTAGCAAATCTAATTAATATCATTAACCATTTCTGATACTACATGCTATATTCCACATCCATAGTCTATGCAAAGAAGGGACGATGGTGTATTTTCATTTCCATTCCATGGGGTCAGGTTTGGTTGCTCTTAATTTCACATCATACAGTTTTGATTTTTTTATGTTGATTATTTAGTGTACTGTTTTCTTCATTCTGCTCATTTCACTTTGCATAAATTTGTCTTCCCATGCTTTCTATATTTGTTATATTCACTAGTTATTATAGTTTAATAATTAATATTCCATTACATTCATGAACCATATTTAATTTAGCCATTTCCCAATCCATTTCCCAGTCACTCAAAGATTCTTCATTCCTTTGGTTTCCCTTAAATTCTTTTACAGTCTTTCCCACAACCCCTGAGTCACATACAGCCTGGGTAGCACGAGTTTTAAGTATATAGAAATGTCTTGAAATTATTTATACATCCAAAAATTGGAGGTATTCTTTTAAAATTTTCAGATGACACAAAGCAGAGTTGGAGGGCTGTGACATTCATAGATGGAATCAGGTTCTCAGTGAATCTTTACAAGCTGAATTTAGTAAGATAAAATATAATAGGGATAAATGTAAAGTCCTACATTTGGGTTCAAAATATTAGCTGTGAAAGTAGTCAGCATTGGGAAGAGGCAAAAGACAGTCCCTGATCTCAAGAAGGAACCATGGAAACAACTATGAAAAACCAAATTGTACGCAGGATAAATTAGGGTAGTCTCATAGGAAAGCCATTAAGATTAAGGAAAATTTAGAAAAGATTTCTTGCTGAAGGTGGGACTATAGGTGAGACTTGAAGGAAGCCAGGGAAGTGATGAGGTGGAGATGAAGAGAATTGCAGGCATGGGACATGGCAAGGGAATATATCTGAGTCAGGAGATAAGTATTGTGTCTGAGGAATGGCAAGGAGGTCATTGTTACTGGATTGCGAGGTACGTTGGAATGGGAATGGGGGCGGTTAAGATGTAAAAAGTTTATAAAAGTTGGAATGAGTTAGGTTTTGATGTCTTTAAAAGTAATTATTAAGCGCTCTCTATGTGCCAGGCACATAGCAAAGCACTAGGGATATAAAGTAAGGCCAAAAAAAGGAAGTTTCAAAAAACCACAACCCGCACAGCCAATACTTTCAAGGACCTTATACACTAACAAAAGTACTGTGAAGAGGAATACTTGTTAGACACCAATTCCTGTAGAAAACTCTCTGGGAGTTGGAGTGGATTGTAAGCTCAACAGTTTGATAAGATATTCAGAAAAGTTAAGGAGATCTTAGCCTATATCAGTAGGGGAGTAATATCCAAAGTGCAGGAGATAGTAGTGCCATAGTACTCTATTCTTGTTAGTCTATATATTGGGCATCATGTTGAATTCTGACCGTCATATTTTAGGAAAGACATTGACAAACTGGAATGCATCCAGAGGGGAGCAACCAAACAGGTGAGGAGATGGAAATCATGTCACACAAGAACTAAATGGGAATATTTGGTCCAAAAATTAGACTTAGATGGGGCATGAGAGTTGTCTTTAAGGATTTAAAGTGCTGTTCTATTTAAGAAGAATTAAACTAATTCTGGTTTACCTCAGAGGTTAGATCTAGCAGCTGTGGTTAGAAGATGAAGAGAGGCATATTTTGACTCAGTAAAATGAAAAATCACAATTAGAGTTGTCCCAAAATGGAATGGTCTGCCTCAGGCAGTAGTGATTTCCCAGCTACTAGAGATCTTTATCTGAAGGTTGGATGGCCTTGTTGAAGATATTGTAGAGAGGGTTCCTATTCCATCATCGGTTGGCCTGAATGATTTCTTTCAAAGGAAATTATATCTTTTGTTTTTATACCATTTCTCAATACGTCCCTCCTCATACTCAACCCAGAGGGTGATCCCTTATAATAAGAAGGGAATAGCAGTCTTGGCAGTTCCTCTGCTGATCTTCGGTTTTGGGTTTCTCCTTTGTGTTTGTTCTTTTTTAATCTTGGATGAATGAGTAGTGATCTCAAGGTGAAATCCTAGATTCAACAGTCCTGGGTCTTTTGAGAGTTGACTGGAAGCAAAAGGAGAAGTCTCCACCAACTATTCCAGAGCAGAGCTGAAAGGAAATGTCAACTCATCAATCCTACAAAATAGATAACCCAGACCAATGATTACCTCTGTGGTAAACAAAAGAAATAGTGCCTCTCTCTAATCCTAGTTTCAGGGAATCCTACCCTCTCCTTTAACTTAATTGTCCTCTAAAAAGGAAGACTGCTTAAACTTTTCAAGGAAGTAAGATCTAGAACACTGAGATTATTTTCTCAACATTTTTGAAAGAGGGAATTGGGAGTAGGTGGGTAGGCATTTGTGTGTTCTCACATTGGATCAGATGTTGGAATCCATGATTTATAAGTAATATATGTCTTTCATATTTGATGAGATCCTGGTACTAGATCTTGGCTGGTTTAACTGATATGGATACTTTAGGAATGTGATAATAATTTCCCATGATAAACAATTATGCCAATCTAATTTTGTCAAATACTATAAGCAAAGTGATAGGAGTGGGAGTGTGTATGGCTTACTAGAGGGATCTCAACTAGACTAGTGTTTCCTTAAAATGTATTGAAGTCTTCCTGGTGACTTAATTGGTCTAAGGGACTAAGATTGAATACCATTGGAAGAGCTTTATCATTGCCTAAACACAAAAGGCAGCACCTGAGGAGTCAAGGACTCCTATGACACAGACTTCTGACCAGCAGGCCCCCATGGCAATTGTAGGGGCAGGGAAGCAGCACCCAACTTAGTCAATACTGTATCCATGCTGAATATCCTTTCCATGCTAAATATCCTTAGCTATGGCTAAATAAACTCCCTTTTGTTGACTGCTAGATGGCCTATGAGCTTTTAATTTTATCCCGGTCTTGAATCTGAACTACCCTGAGTCAGCCTGACTCAGAACACTATATCAATAAGATCACAACTTCATTTGAATATTTGGGTATTTTCTAACGACCTTGGCTTGATTTTACCTAGGACGTTAGTTCTCACATTTTATGTAGTGGTGTCCTGTTTTTTAATCCCACCACTGTGAAAAAAAAAATTGTGTCCTTCTCCACTTTTCATAAAACAATCCATGCAAATAATTTTCTTAGATTTATTCTAATGCAATTAAGCATTTATGACAACTTTATAACATCATAGTTTAAGCACACAATAAAATTATTTATTGACAAAATACTTTTTAGTTTTCATATTTATAATTTTAAAAATAATAACAATAATAGCATTAATTTTATGATAGATTTATTTTCAGTAGAATTTTCTCAAAATGCACTATTTCATTGCTGTTTGATTTAAAATGAAAATTGAGATAAATATTTGTCATCATACATATGCAGCAGAAATCTCCATTTCACAACAAGATGTTAAGAATGGTAGTAAAATTTGTTTTATTTTATTTGACTGAAAAAAAAAAAGGAAAGTATTAGAAAACCTGAGTTCTAGTTCTTGCTTTGCTAACTTCCTTTGTGACCTGCGGCAAATCACTGAACTCATCCATTTATGGATAAGCATCTGTTCTGTGTACCTCATATGGTTATTTCGATAGTCAATCATGAGAATATATGTGAAAGCAGTTTTAAAACTATATGGCACTATGCAAGTAAGGTATTGTTATTTTTATTATTAATAAGCCCAAAGGATAGATGTATGGAGGGAATGAGTAAACTGACAGATAGATGTATAGTGGGTATGAGTAGGCTTTGGCGTGCTACCAATGATATTTGCATTCAACAAGTTGTATAAAAGACATTGGGAAAATCATACATGAGTTGGAAAGGAGCAGGACTGCTCTTGTAGCCAGAATAAGAGGCAACAAATGGCTATAGCACAGTGGTTCTCAACCTTCCTAATGCTGCAACCCTTTAATACTCGTATGCCGGTGTATCCGCATGTGGGTGGACCCACCTGGAGACAGATAGAGGAGCGGTGTCTTGGTTCCTAAGACCATCGGAAATATGTGTTTTCTGATTGTCTTAGGCGACCCCTGTGAAAGGGTTGTTCGACCTCCACAGGGGTTGTGACCCACAGGTTGGGAACCACTGCTATAGCATGAACCACTGGTGCTCCTGAGATACTGAGAGAACCAGAGGATGGCCTCCAGCACATTGGATAGATCCTATATAGAGGAGTCATGGTAGTCCTTAGGCAATATCTGCTCAGGATGAGAAAGCATGTCAGGCTTGTGATTTGTACTGGTGAAAAGAATACCCACAGTTATCAGATCACAACTATATCAGTGTATGTGAGGAAAATATCATGAATAGAAGAAGGCAGCCCAATGTGACAGGCTTTTTGTAGGACTGTGTGCAGCCATTCAAGGTTCCTTCCTGGGCTGTGGTGCCAACTACAAGTTAAAGTGTAGGAATTTTCAGCTGTGAATGTTAATTTGAGCAGCTGCAAAATATAAAGGAAAGACAGTAAAACACCAAGTGAAGTAAAAATAACGGGTTTGAATGGTATTGGACAAGAAGATTGGTATCAAACACTGCCAGCTCTGTCCATTAACCAGGACTATCTTTAATTAACCTGCCTGCAGTCAAATACTGCATATTCCAGGCTCCCAGCTCCATTGAAATCCAGTGGAAATGTTTATTTTTGCCACTGGTTTTGGTAATCTTCTGCCAAATTATGGACGTAGGAGGCAGGGGTGATGATGGCAGTGGTTTTACATACCAACACTCATGCGGACAAGATGAAAGTGCTCCATGGTACATATGTGATATAGAAATTAACTGCATATGTTGATCTGCTTGACATTAAAATGCTTTTCCCCCTAAAATCAATAGTGCAGTTACTGTAAGAAGCCATAGTTGCTTTTACATACGATTGCAATCTGCTTTTCAGTAGCTGTTACTGGAGGGTGAATTTTGCATTTGGTTCTGTCTATGGAAGAGTAAGTAAGTGTCTTGGCTATTAATTAAAGTTAGCATTTATAAAGTACCCACTATGTACCAGACACTTTACAAATATTATATCGTTTGATCCTCACAACAACCCTGAGAAGTAGGTGTTATTGTTATCACCCCCCTTTTAATAGTTGAAGAAACTGAGGCAAATAGGTTAAATAACTTGCCCAAGGTCATACAGCTAGTGAGTGTCTGAGGACAGTTCTAAACTCAGATCTTCCTGACTCCAGGCTGCTGCATCCTTTAGCTGTATGTATATAGACACACACAAAAATTTGAACTCTGGACTTTTGTTTGATTTTGTTTTGTTTAATGCTCATAATGCCATGTAAACATCCTTCATATTTTTAAAATTAACTTTTGTTTATTTTTAGTTTACATCATTGATTTCCACAAGATTTTGAGTTACAAATACCCTGTCTTTCCCCTACCCACCCCCCCAAAACAGCAATCCCACTGTATAGCAATCCCCCAATCTGCTCTCTCCTATGTCCTCCCCCTCCCCCATCTCACCCCTCTGACTTTCTGGTAGAGCAAGATGGATCTCCCTATCCCAGTGCCTGTATATCTTATTTCCCAGCTGCATGTAAATGATAATAATAATAATAATAATAATATATAAATTTTTAACATATTATTTTCGATTCTAGATTCCTTCCCTTCCTCCCTTGTAACCCGCCCCTCACTGGAAAGACAAGCAATTCAATATAGGGCGTACATGTGTAGTTATGCAGAATATCTTCACAGTTGACATATTGTGTAACACTGACTACATTTCCCTCCTTTCCATTCCACCCTCCCCTTGTTCCATTCTCCACTTTGTCCCTGTCCCTCCACAGAAGTGCATGCCCCCAACAACACCCCCCCCCCTCCCCCAGCAACCTGCCTTCTCTTTCATCATCTCCTCCTCCCATTACCCTCCCCCTTACTCTCCTGCAGGGCAAGATACCCAATTTAGAGTGTATGTCATTCCATCCCCAAGCCAAATTCAATGAGAGTAAGGTTGACCCACTCCCCCCTTGCCTTCCTGTTCTTCCCCTCCACTGCAACAACTATCCCCTGCCTCCTCCACATGAAATGATCGACCCCATTCTGTCTCTCCCTGTCTCTTTCCATTCCATTCCTCTCCCCCATCTTAATTTTGCTTTTTAAAATATCATCCCTTCCCATTCAACTGATCCTGTGCCCCCCATCTATGCATACATATATACACATACTCCCATATATATTCATATGCATATATATACCCTCCCATATAGACATATGTGTGTGTGTGTGTGTGTCTCTCTCTCTCTCTCTCTCTCTATATATATATACATTTACATTCCCTTCACCCATCCCTACACTGAGAAAAGTTTCATAAAACACAATTCTCATTTTTCCATGTTGGCATGCAAATATTTCAACCCTGATAAGTTCCCTATGGTTTCCTTTCCATGTTTACCCTCTCATGCTTCTTGTGTTTGAATGTCAAATTTTCTATTCAGTTCTGGTTTTTTACTCAAGAATGCTTGAAAGTCCTCCACCTCATTGAATGACCATATTCTCCCCTGAAACATTATACTCAGTTTTGCTGAATAGGTGATTCCTGGCTTCAATCCTAGCTCCCTTGATCTCCAGAATATCACATTCCAGGCCCTTCGGTCCCTTAATGTAGAAGCCACCAGATCCTGATTGTGTTTCCACAGTATTCAAATTGTTTCTTCTTGGCAGCTTGTAATATTTACTCCTTGATCTGGGAACTCTGGAACGCGACTATAACATTCCTAGGAGTTTTCTTTTTGGCATCCTTTTCAAGAGGTGAAGGGTGAATTCTTTCAAGTTCTATTTTACCCTCCGACTCCAAAACATCTGGGCAATTTTCCTTGAGAATTTCCTGAAGGATGATTTCTAGGTTCTTTTTTTGATCATGGCTTTCAGGTAGTCCAATAATTTTTAAATTGTCTCTCCTGGATCCATTCTCCAGGTCAGTGGTTTTTTCAATGAGATATTTCACATTGCCATTTATTTTTTCATTTGTTTGGATCTGTTTAATAGTAACTTGATTTCTCATTAAGTCATTTGCTTCCATTTGCTCCACTCTAATTCTGAAGGAATTATTTCTCTTCAGCGAGCCCTTGAGATTCTTTTTCCATCTGGCAAATTCAACTTTTTAAGCCATTCTTCTCCTCATTAGCTCCCTGGGCCTCTTTTGCCATTTGAGTTAATCTGTTTTTTAAGGTGTTATTTTCTTCAGTCCGGTTGTTGACTCTCTTTTCATTATTTTCCTGCATCATTCTCATTTTTCTCCCCAATTTTT
>CM053588.1:260000473-260024700 GCA_028646515.1 Pseudochirops corinnae | reverse complement strand
AAAATCCTTCTTAAGCTCCTCTATGGCTTGTAACCAGTCTACATTTTTCTTGGAAGCTTTTGGTGCAGGAGTTCTAACTGTGTTGTCTTCCTCCTGTTCCATGCTTTGATACTTTTTGTCCCCAAAAAGGGAATCTAAAGTTGGATTGCTGAGCTTTCTTTGCTTCCTTTGCCTGCTCATTTTGCCAGTCAGTTACTTGACTTTTGGGCTCAGTAGAACTCTGCTTTCAGAGGGGAGAGCTCTGTCCTAAATCGCTGGGGTTTTCACAGCTGCCAGAGCTATTAGGAGGCTGCAGTCTCTGCAGCCCCCACCAGCTTTGGCTCACTGGTCACACATCTCAGGACCACCACCCAAGACCATGATCCTGATCTAGGCAGCTCAAGGCAAGAGCACTTAGCTTCTGAATGATTGCTTAGCCCCCTTGCAATCTGCAGGCCGTGAGCTCTGAAGCAGCCATGTGGAGGCAGCTGCAGGGCTGCCACTTCAGACTACTTCTAGCTCTGGAGGCAGTTGGCCAGACTCTTTCCCCCAAATTTAGCTGAGTTCCACTGACCCTTTCCCTTTGTCCTTGGCTCTTATGGATTGGCAAGTCTGGAAACCGCTACAGCTGCCAGTGATCTGCTCTCCTGAAAGCTCTAGCCGGGGCTTCTCCTGGATAGCCTGGGGCTAAAACCACATGGGGCTGGACTCTGCTCCCAGTGCGCTGCGATGAGCCCTTTCCATCTGTCTGCCAGGCTGCCTTCAGTGGGAGCCTTGTTTCTCTGTCATTTTATGAGTTCTGGTGCTCTAAAATTTGTTTAGAGTCATATTTTATAGGTATTTGCGGTGGTTATGGTGGGAGCCATGGAGTTCTCCTGCTTCCGTGCTGCCATCTTGAGTCCGCCCCTCCATCTTTCATATTTTTAAAGATTTTTAAAAAAGATATATTTATTTTTAGTTTCCACCATTCATTTCCACAAGATTTTGAGTTACAAATTTCCCCCCCATCTCTCCCCTACCCCCACCCCAGGATAGCAAGCCTATTGAATACCCTTTCCCCCCAATATGTCCCTTCCTCCAACATATTTTTAGTTAAAACCAGTATTAAAACCAATATTACCTTTGACTATTCATAGAAAAGGTAAAGCTTGATTTATTTTTTTTTATTATTTATCATAGTAAGTATTCTAGCTAGGAAGACTCATGAGGGAAATTCAGTAGGGGTATCCCTGAGATGTTTTCATGAATGTAGTCAAAACAATTTTTCTTACTTTCAATCACTGCCTGCATGCCATTATCCAAGATTTGAATGGCTGGACAAGAGAGAAGTGTACATCCTTATGGTATTATGACATTCTCTTAGGATGCCAGGCTGGTAAGGTGGGACTTTGGCTATGGCAGTGATCAGACCCAAAGCTGGCCTTGCTTGGCCTACAGTTCCCCTGCCTGCCTCTCCCTGTAACTAGACTCCATCAATGATGCTCCACTTCTTGTCATTCTCCAAAGGATACAGATTCTCAAATGACTAAAGGGAGAAGAAAAGCCACATCATCCTTGGGTGTTCTCTGACCTATACCATTTGAATTAGTTATGCCACTCAAGAATGACAGACACTGTCAGATACCGACATGTTATTTATGTCATTGGCAAATATTTATTGAGTGCTGTCTGTGTGCAGAATTCTATTCTGGGTACTGTGTTTACACGAGAAAGCTTTGGTCACGTTGTTCACTTAAAAAAATACCAATGTTCTTCTGGTATTATGTGACTCAGAGCACTATAATCTTTGGAGACTTAAAATTGAGGGTCATCCAAAGACCTATGAATGAATGAATTAAAATGAATTATTGAATGGAAAAGCTTACTTATATGCCAAATACTTTGCTTAGTGCTAGAGATACAAATACGGAAATGAAGATTGTTCTTGCTTCCAAAGACCTTACATTGTCCTTGCTGGAGAAGAGTGAACACAACCCATATAGGGGAATGATAGCTAGGTAGGAACACTCTGGTTTGGAAAGATGTTGATGGAATGATCGGATGGGATGGGATGATGGGATGATGAAGAGAGTTGTGAGGGATGAGAGAAGTGATTATTTCTCTATTACATTAATAATAAATTATTAAATTAGTATTAAAACTCTCTCTCCCCTCTATTTTCTCATTTAAGGACCAGTCCTTGTAAGTCAATCAGTCTCTGAAGACATTGCTGATAGATCAGATTGTCCAAGTCCTCCTGGAATATGAGGCTGGATCTTTGTCTGGATCCCACCCAATTAGAAGACCTTACTTCTGTTTAGAGTGTAAACAGAATCTCATCTCACTGAATTACAGCTGCAAAGCATTAAACCCATGTCCCTGTATTCCTCCATTGGACTTTAGGGTAACCCAACTCATGAAGGAGAAAACCAACCAGAGTGGTCTGGGTAGAGATGGATTCCTTTGTCCAGATTGTTGGAGGTAGATGAGTCTTATGATTAAGTCATGTTCCCAGCTGGAGGAGCTAAAGACTTTTAGCCCACCTCCTCATTAGTATGCCACCCCCTCATTAATTGTTCACCAATGAGGGCTGATTTTCACTTGTCAGGGGCACCTCCTTTTCAAAGTCATTTAAGCATTCAGTGATCTCTTTGGTTTTGTCTTTGGTTACCAAGAGAAACTACTCACCATCAATTACTGATTATCAATTAGCCTAATTAATAAATTGATTATTAATTACCCAGAAACCCTGTCTCTTGGGTTTTTCATTTCTCTCAGGAGTATATTATGCTTTCCTTTTTCCTCCTTTTCTCCTTCCCCTTCTGATGACAGGTAGGTGGCCAGTGGATGGAGTGCTAGGTGTACCTAGAATTAGAAAGAAGAGTAAAAATCCATCCTCAGACACTTATTTGCTGTATGATCCTGGGCAACTCACTTAATCTCTGTCTACCCATCTCCTCATCTGTAATACAGGGATAGTTATAACAGCATCTTCCTCTCAAGGTTGTTGTAAGGATCAAGTGACATGTTACTTGTAAAGCACTTTAGTGCTAACTCAGTACTTCTCTCTGTCTCTGTCTCTGTATCTCTCTCTTTTTCTTTCAGAAAACAAACATAAGCACTTAAACCAATAGCCACATTCAGATTTTTTGCAATTTTAGTGCCAAAGAACAGATGATGAAACACATTTTCTTTCTCTCTGTAGAAAAATGTAAGTGTAGGGCTATGGAGCATCACCTGTGCTTACAGATAGAGTCTTTTAGAGGACTGATTATGCTGAATTGTTTGTCTTCAATCTGGGGGTTAGATAGGGTCTTAAGGGCAATATTGGCAAATGACTGTGGTATAAGAAACAAAGGACATCAGTAAAACTAAAAATAAATGTTATCATCCTCAAACCAGCTCCTCCTCCTGCCTTCCTATTTTTGTTAATGATATTGCATACAGCCAAGTCTCCCAGGCTCATGACTTCAGAGTCATCTTTCATCTTTGGTTTTTTACCTCTCCCTTCACCCCCACATATTCAATAAGTTGCCAATGCTGATGATTTTACCTCTGAAACACTTCTTATATCTATTCCTTCCTTTTTACTGCTATTGCAATTACCCTGGTTCAGAACTTTGGTGCATGTCAGATGTACTAATGTAATAACCTTTTAACTCTTCTCCCTGCCTCCCATTTCTCCTCCCTCCAATCCATGTTTGTAAGTAGTAAAACTTCTTGATTACCAGTGTGGGGTTTTTTTCCCTTTTAATTTTTTTTTTCCCTGAATTTAAAACACCAAACAACCAGAAAAGACATTCACATAGCAGAACATTCACATGGCAGAACACTAATAGAAAATTCTACATGAAACTGTGCATCTTCATTTCCTACCACTTGCTTAAAAAAACTCCACTTTTTCATATATTATAGAGGTATTTTAAAAACTGTCCTGCTTGACTTTGCTTCCTTCTGAACTTTTACTCTCTTCTATGCATTTTTCAACTTTTTTGGCATCACTATTGCTAAGCCCTCCTCCCCTTGACTCCAACCCCCCCAAAAAAAAGAAAAGAAAAGAAACACAAAGTCTTGTAACCTAATAAGCAGAGTCAAGCAGAACAAATTTAAACAGCGGCTATGTCCAAAAACATATAGCTCCATTCTGACAGAATCGACTTGATTATGGTTACAGGATTGGAAAGAGAAGAGCACAACAAAGGGTACGTGAGCCATGGTATGGTGTCTGGTGAGGTATCTGGGAGAAGAGTGGCTAGAGCAAGCCCCAGATGGAAGGGGCAATTGAAACAACTACCTGTCAGCACAGCAGGGCCTTACAGTGGGAATTCCAGGCATGAAAGGGTTAAATTGTCTAAAGTTTGGTTTCTGGCCTGGGAAAAGTTACATGGTAGGGCCAAGTAGTCTGCATCACATCACAAACAAGGAATTATTAAGGAGACACATCACCAGAGACGTAAATAAATACATATTTGAAAATAAAAATCTGCTGGTCATATGGTGGAAGCAAGATATAACAATGGACAGTCATTGTGCTCTACTGGAATTCTCTTAATATTTGTAGAAAATTTAAAAAGGGCCTCCAGCCATTGGGTGGACCCTTCATGGAGAATTTAATGGGGTAGATGGACAAGAGTCATACCGGATAGGTAGGTGTTCATGGGTTGAGGTATTCATTCCTAGATAGTCATTAATTCAGAGATAAATTTGAGTGTTTGAGACATTTACATGTCTCTGTGTATACAATATACATGTCTGAGGATAGCAAACGGGTATGATCTAAGGAGCACTAGATTTGGAGTCACGGGGACTGGGTTCAAATCCCAGTTCTTCCATTTGTGATGTGTGACCATGGGGAAGTTATTTAAAGTACAGTGCTCCTCAGTTTTCTTACCTTTAAAGTGACAAGTTGGACTTTAATATACCTTCCAATTCTACATATGTTGTTCAATAATCTCCAGTTCTCTGCCATAAGTCTCAAGCTTCTTTGAGAACATGACCAGTGCCTTTTTCTTATTCAGAATCTGAAACAATCCTTTGTACTTAGTTACTGTTTAATGTATGATTGTTGAAATAATGTAAGTTCTGCCTACATACTGCTCACCCCACCTTCCAGAGTCCTGTTTCTCTTATCTCTGGATCCCTTTTTCTCCTTGGCTCCCGGTTCCCATCCTCTTAGTCTTTCAAAGTCTCCAGATTATGGAGGCCAGGATGACCTGGGAGAAAATTGAGATAGTTTATTGGTCTGATTATAGTTTGCTTTGGAACAAGCATTGGTAGAAGAACAAAATGAAGTATGAAAAGCAACTTTATGGATGGATACCAACCTTGGAGTCAGGAAGTCTTGAATTTAAGTTCTACTTTATAACACATACTATTTGTGTGAGCACAGACAAATATTTGACCTCTAGGTGCTCCAGGTAACTCTCTAAATATACTTATATTAAAACTATAAATTACAATAACAGTATGGGAATTTCCACACCAGATAGTATTCCATACCATTGAAATCACAAATGCAAAATAAAAAGCTTCCAAGCATTCTCCATACCCCAAACTTTAACAAATTGTGATATATGAACATAATAAAATAGTATTATGTTATGATAAATAAATAGAAATATGAGGCATTCAGAGAAGCACGGAAAAACTTGGATGAACTTACACAGTAAAGTAAGAATTAGCAAAATAACATATTATTACTATAACATTGAAAGAAAAAGAATGATAATGAGTAATGTGTAACTGCAATAACTAATTTTGGCTCTAGATAAGAGATGAGGAAATGTATTTCCTTCCTTTTGTTGAGGAGATGGAAGACTATGGGAGCAAAATGCTACATATACCCTCAGACAAGATCTGTGTGTTAGTCTGGTTTTAACTGTTTTTTTTAACTTGTGTTACAAGAGGAGGCTCTCTGAGATTGGAAATAAGGAGAAAGGTATATTTGGAAATTACTGGGATAGAAAAAATGGAAGGAATCAAGAAAGTTTGAAAAAAAAAGAAATTTAATCATGATAGAATTAATTATGCAGGCATTTACATTCATTCTGGATAAGTAACATTTTCTAGGAAGATATGTGGACCAAGGAAGATCTGAATCTAGAAGAAACTTGGCATTTTCTCTGTTTTTTCCCCATTTCTTCTTTGACATATGCTGTAATCTTCTCCATAAAATATGTTCACATTTTCTTAAGAAATAAACACAATAGCACTCCAAGAATGTGATAGAGGCTTAATGATCCTTGTAATCCTTGATACAGCTACCAGTTTCAGCCATGATTGTTAGCTATGCAATATTGATAGAAATTCATGCATTAAGATTAAATTTCCATCCATGGTGCAATTACAGCATAGTGTTTGTATCATGCTTCTTTACAACATTTTAGAAAACAGTCCTTGAGCCAAATTACTTTCAGTTTTAAATTATTGAGATGTTCATGGAACTTACTGAATTTCTGATTTGGGATTTAATAAATGAAATATATTTACATTTGTACTGAAAAAGGAGAGAAATGCTAAAAAAAAAAAAAGGGATTCTGACTTTGCTTTAATAGGCCCCTTCACTTTCTGATTTTACTGTTATTTCCTTTTTCTATTCCCAGTTTGCCCCTTTGGCTTATGATCTTCACGCTGAACTGTGCTCAATAAGCCTCCTCCAGCCCCTACCTCTATCCTCCCACTCCTCCATTTTGAGAAGTATAGAGATTTAAGTTGCTTTTGACTTTTTGAGAGGAGGCACATTGTGGAAGAGGAAAAAAATGCCTATTGAACTTAGTTTGATGTTTGTGAAGAAGGAAAGACTTTATTTTAAAAGAATGTTCTTTAAAAATCCCAATATTTGTGTTGCAGGGGAATAGGCTCTATCATCATCATTTTTGTTTTTGTTTTCATCTTTACCGTTTAGTTATAAGTTTAATGTGTATGACTATACAGATGCTTTATACGCATATATGCATATTTATGCATGTGTATATTTTATGCATGCATATATACTGCATGTCCCAAAAGTTTTAATGTGATTTTCAGCGTTAAAATGTAAAAATTGATCTGATACTTTGGTACACCCTGCATATGTATATATGTTTTGTATGTACATACAGAAGCATATAGAATTAACTCCAAACAAAATAAAACCGATTTAGTATTTATTGCAAAAGAATAAAATTTTGAAATTAACTCAAATTGTATTTTTTACATCAAGTTACTTTACAAAAAAAAATTAAGAAATTACTAAAAAAGTTGGGAATTATGTCAAGAATTTTATGTATCTCTACATCTACATCTATACAGCAATAGTCTATCTATCTGTCTATCTATCCATCCATCTGTGTGTGTGTGTGGTGTGTGTGTATTGAAGCAACTAGGTAGCCCAATAGATAAAGTATTAGGCTACAGCTGCCAGTGCTGTTTGTGGCCATTTAAATCTGAATTGAAATACTACAGCAGGCTTGGGCAGACTTAATGCTGTGCTTTAAGGCACATGAGGAAGGGTTGCTACTGTGAATTGGATGGGCTGCTTTCACTGAAATCCCACCAGAGTGGTCACCACTTACAAGTCACATGCAGTTTCTCCCAGACTCTATGAACAACTTGCATGAAGTCTTGGAGAGTGACAGGGGTGGAGGAAGTAGCTTCATTTGGGACTGCTCGACACAGTGTCTGACATGTAGTAAGTGCTTAATCAATGCTAGCTTCCTGACTAACAGGTAGATCTGCTATGCAAGATGCCTTCAGGAATGCCTCTGGAGATATCTAGAGAAGTATCAGCTTGCTTAGTCAAATATACAACCTGAATTGTACCTGAATTACCTCCAAGAAAGTTGATTGTCAACTCCCCTGACTCTGAACACCAAGCACAGTCATAGTTTATGAAATGCCTAGAGGCAAGAGATAGACATATAATTACTGCATGCCTGAACCCTTCTTCCTTATCTAACCCCCTTTCCTATTGCCTGCTTTCCATCAGATCAGAACATCAGAAAAGGCACATAGTGTACCCACAGAAGGGAAGACTATAGTAGCCCACAATCTTATAAAAGTCCTTTCCTTCTCTGAAGGGATTACTTGAAGGGAATAGTCCTTGATTACCCAGATCCATTCCTCTGATTCATTCTAGAATAATAGGACCATAGATTTAGAGGTGGAAGGGACCTTAGGGACTTTCTAGTCCAACCCCTTTATTTTACAAATGAAGATGATCCGAATTGACAGATACCAGTGTGGTGGCCGGTCTTACATCAACCAGCAATTAAACTTGCCTTCTCATCTCTTCGAACACCATAGACTAAATACCACTTCCATACATTAATTGGTTGCATAATTATCCATGAAGCATCTTTGTCTGGAGCCATTTGGCTACATGGGGTTTACCTAATTACCATGCTAACAAAGCTCCCTATTGGTACTGATGCTGGCTTTGCTCTTGGCATGAGCGTGGATGAGGACATTGGGTGAGACTGTTTTCCATCCTCTTTTTCAATATTTTTCTTCTGTAAAACATCAAGCCCATAATTTTACATGGATTCAGGTAATTCTTCCCGAAGGGATGGGTATTTACATGTCTTTGAATAATGATCTCTCCCAAGAGGCAATTTCCTGTGTCTTAAATAAACAGCAGATGTTGAATGTGAGGTAGCTGGAGATGGAAAGGGATGTGCTTGGAAAGATGAGAGCCTATTTACTGTTAGGTTAGCTAAGGGACTGAACACGATGTTCAGTGAAGTGGAAGAGACCAGAAAGTTATAGTATCACTGGGCACTTTCAGTGTTTATGCTTAATAAAAACAAAAACAAAAAACAAACCTTCAGAGCCTCTGAGATGTGACTGATAAAAAATGCAGCCTTGAATAAAGGAAAAACTCTCCCCTCAGCATGTCGTGGCTCCACCTTTTTAAACCAGCAAGCAAAAGCTAAGCCCCAAAGAAGTAGAGGTCTTGAAATCAGAGCTTTAGACTTCAAGAACAAAAGAACATAAAAGATCGTACTGATGCATGGTAGGAAAAAAATGATCTCTAAGGAGACTGGGGTTTTAGAGATTCAAATTTACATCCAAAATTGTGCTTCAATTGAATAGTAGCCAACTCAAACAGGCACAGGTGAAACATGCTCACTGACTAATTCTCTTAAGCCTCTGAATTGTCACATTCAGTGCCATCTGAAGCTTCCTGGTGATTTTCCAGGCCTCCCTTCTAGCACATTACTCATTACGGCGATCTTCTCTGAATATTTTACAGGCATGGAAAACTGGAGTTGGCGCCACATTAGGAAGAAAGTCTCACAATCTCTGTATCAAATGGCTGTCGAAAAGGACACTCAGAGAGAGATGAGAGAGGGCTGCCAGATACTTTACTCAGCACTTTCAAGTACTTTATCTCATTTGATCCTATCACCAACTCTGGAAAGTAGGGGGGTAGGGTATTATTTATCCCTGTTTTACAAATGAGTATACTGAGACTTGGAGAAATTAAGTAACATGTGAAGTTCCATGACTAGAGCAGCAGAATCCATCTCACAATTCAGGTCTTTGGCACCTGATCTAGCATCCTTTCTATCATCTCATATTGTGTCTTTCTTTGTCTCTGCCTGTCTCTCTCCTCTCTCCTTTGCTCTCTCTCACAGCTAGCTAGAGCACAGGGCCTGGAATCAAGGAGAAAGACTTGAGTTCAAATGTGTCCTCAGATACCTACTATGTGACCATGGGCAAGTCCTTTAACCTCATTATGATTCAGTTTCCTCATCTGTGCAATGGGAATAAAAATAGCACCTACCTCCCAGAGGTGTAAGAATCAAATCGGATCATCATTGTAAAGCACTCGGCACAGACTCTGGTGAATAATGAGCACTACATCAATGTTTGCTGCTGCTCCTGCTGCTGTCTGTAAAGAGCTTAGCACAGCGAATGACTCTGCAGGTGCTTAATAAATGCTTATTTCTTTCTATCTTTCATCTGAAATGTTGGTATAGAGGAAAAATCATAAACCTTTGAAGTTAGAGTCTCCGAGATCATCAAGTGCAAGTCCTAACCAAAGGAAGTCCACTGAAGGTAAAGTAACCTAATTTAGTTTTGTCATATTTTCTTGGTCTTTTAATAGCTATTAGTAATAACTAACATTTATAGAGGGTTTTTTATATGCTAGACATTTTACAATTATCTCATTTTATCCTCACAACAACTCTGAGAGGTAGGTGCTATCATTGTCTTCATTTTACAGATGAGAAGACTGAGGCAGAGGTTACGTGACTTGCCCAGGATCACATGGAAGCATCTCAAGATAGTTTTGAACTCAGGTCTTCCTGGCTCCAGATCTTGTGCTCTATTCACTATACCACGTGGCTGGCCCCTTTCTAGTCTGAATCAAGCCCGAGTTAGTCTATTCTCATCTCTGTATCTATTGCTGTTTAAAGGAACTGGGAAAATCCCAGAAGTCCCTCTAAGTCAGTGGTTCTCAACCTTCCTAATGCCATGACCCTTTAATACAGTTTCTCATGTTGTGGTGACCCCCAACCATGAAATTATTTTTATTGCTACTTCATAACTGTAATTAAATATCTGATATGTAATGTAAATATCTGATATGCAGGATGTATTTTCATTGTTACAAATTGAACACAACCCACAGGTTGAGAACCGCTGCTCTAAGTTCTATGACTGAATATTTTACCCCAGTTTTGGGGACAGAGGTAGATTATGAGAGTCGGGGATTGATAGATCAATACAGACTGATGAAGGATAGGACTAGCACTGACGGTTATCAGATATTAAAACTAGTGTAGACAACTTTGCTATCTCTCCAGTCAACCTGACACTCCAAACAGAATTTGGAGAGGCCTTGGGGGGAGCAAGGGAGACATAGGAGAACTGGAGGAAGCAAAAATGAGTGGAAATGCTGGGGAAAGGACAATGGGCAGGGTAAGCATTACACAGGAACACATGCAAGTCATTTCTCTTTTAAAATGAAATGCAATCATGATTGAAAGACAGGTGGCTCAAATAAGATCCTCAAGCCATAAGGAGGGCAGGAGGATCAGGGCTTTGTCCGCAGGATGTTGCTCTCTGGGTGGGGGTGTACCTTTTTTCTTCCACAATGGAACTACTCCTCCATGGCCTATACTCCCCCATCTTCCTGTGCTTCATCTTAACCACCAATGCCAAGGTCTGAAAACCACAGTTACACTTTTGTGGGGGTGCCTCCAACCTATCATGGGCATCCTAGGTAAGACTCACTGGGGACTGGGCCATTCCCTCACAGAGAAAGATTTCACCTGAAGTCCTATATTCCTTTGTGCCCTTCTACCAGCTGCACCTTACCCCTCTCTGCCAGTCATTTTTAACTCAGGTGACAGAACTTCTAGTGATGAAGCTGGTAGAAATTAAAGTCTCAGTGGAAAGAAGTATGATAGTTACTGTTTGCCTCAGAAGATGAACAATTGTATTTATTTGTCTATTAATCTGTTGTTTATCCCCAGTAGAGATTGTTTGGTTGTGGTCCTTGTATGCCTAACTCATAGCATAGGGTCTGTGGCATAGTCAATGCTTAATCAAAGCTTGTCAAATTGTCTTGAATTGAATGAAAAAGAAAAACAAGTGTCTTTCCTGTCCCAGGAAACCCCAGGTTTTAATTATTTGTACAGAAATAAAAAATTTTTGATGGAGAGAAAAAAAAAAGCATAATTCGTTTACTAGAATTGACTATCATATTGTGTCAATAAATAGTTGTCCACCTGTAAGAAGTGATATAAAACTACCATTACCTTTAAATATGGTAGGATGCATTCTTAATAGGTTACATAGTTAGCACATGATGATTTCAAGGTTTACATAAAACCAAATGCTTCTAGGAGCTCTGGCAGAGTTCTTGTTGAGCTGTAGCTCCAGGCCAAGGTAACTGTGGAAGGGAGGACAGCTGGCTTGAATGGAAGCAGGCAGCCTATACAGTACATAGAAATGAAACTGGTGCCAAGCTAAATGAGGAGCAGAAAGAAATCTTGGGATTTTTTCCTCCTGTATCTAAAGAACTATTTAAGCATTAATCTCAAAGCATTTTTGGTTACCTCAATATTGGAACCCTTGAAGAATCACTACAGAACAACACAGTTGCGTTTGCCCCCTAAATATTAAGGGGCTTTTTGCTTCCTGACAATCACTTGTGATTTTTTGAGGGGTTTTTTAGATTTAATTCTAAAGAATGAATATGGAAAATAAGACTGAATGGGTAGGGTAGGATGAATTGACTTTCGTCTGAGGAGAAAGCTTAATAGAGCAATCAGATTTTCTAGTTGCATTAGCACATCTTTGAAAGGTAAAAAGCCCCAAATCTAGTATTAAACTTTTAAAAGCATGCTTTGAAGGAATGTGAAATTGGTTAAGAATCCTTTGAGCTAGGAGGAAAGGAAGAGGCTCTGTTATATTATTCATTCCAGGAAATTTTAAGGCAGCTTATTTTCTCCTCAGCTAGCTTATTTTAGTTTTAATGAGCATTAAGCACTGTATCAAAGGGGAAAATAGTAAGCCGCTAAATGTCAGCCTGAAAGAAGTCATTATATTTCCATAGGCAACTGGAAAACCAGAAAGATAATTCAAGATCTACAAAACTGAGAAACATTTTGAAAAATTAAAAAAAGGGAACCTGGAAGAGATAAGAATTGTAAGGACTTATGTAGACTTTTAAAAGGTTCGCATAATATTTAAAGGAAAAAAGAATCATAACTGTATATTCAGCTCACACTGATGAGTCTTTTCTTTAGAGAACTAGAAACACTAGATAGGAATAGAAGAGAAATTGATCTCCTTATGTCTTTCTTTAAAAATAAAAAAAGTGAACATTTAGGGGGCTGACATTATCATCTGTAGAATGAGTTGATTGATGGTTTAGAAAGCAAATTTTCAGACTTGCAAATTATACTAAATTAGGGAGGAAAGCAAACATACAAAGACTGATTCAATGAGCTATAAGAGGACATAAATCATTTTAGCACCATGACTGAGGATAACAAATGGCAAATTCACTTTTAGTTCCTATGAAAGAAAAAAAAAGCTGCATTGATGACAATGAGGGACGTTTCCACCAAGCGAAGAGTGTCAAAATATTCCAAATGCAGGGAGATTTTGGGATGGTTAAAAAAATCCTTCACAGTGGGCAATAAAAAAAAAAAAACCCAGTTACTTAGAGAAAACAAAAAGGGATAATTTGAGAAGAGGGAATCCACATTAAGACAGAAAGGAACATTCTAAGGAGTGCTACTGAAAGGAGTTACTTCCCAAAATGTTTCTTTTAAAAGAAAGCTGGAACATATTGACAAGAAAGGACAGATTTGCTAGAGAGAATTAAAACAGATAGTTTCCAGTCCTGAACTCTAGGGCTTTTCTTTATTATTAGTTGCTATTTTGGTTCTTTGTTGTAACCTTCTTTGTTCTCTATGGATTGGATTGTTTTTCTACTTTCCCAGTGTTCTGAGTTTGAGGGGATAATTTCAGAGTTTAGAGATGTAATCAGTCTCTCCTGTTTACTCTCCAACATTTAGCAGCAAATGCTCCTTAAATGGACCTCTATGTGGTAAGCATTATCTCCAAATCACTAAAACGTGAAAGAAGAGCCTGGCATATAACCCGTGAATCCAAAGGGTGTATATTGAACCATATAGTATAGCTCTTCAAAATCCAGGATACTGGAGGAAGGCAGGACTGTCTCTAATGGTCTTTTGGACTTGTGATGAAATACAACAGCAAATCTTCAGCAGCTTTTATCTTCAGTAGCCTGGTATCTTTGGCAGAGTATGATTTGAGACTGAGAAGCTTCTACTTACATAAAGGAAAAGTCTCAATTTTAATAAAACTTATCTGCAAAAGTCTCATTTTCAACATGTCCTTGAAGATTTTGAGAGTGCTAAATCAGCCAAGACATAGACGTGGTTGAGTTCATGGACAATCTTTCTGAAACTGTGATTGATCCTTTGGGCTATTTAGCCTAGGCACCCATTTGACACCTTTGGTAACCCTAAACACATACAGCTAATGTCTGAATAGGAGGTATGTACTGGACAGTTTCTAGTAATTAACCTAAGAATGATGAATGTTTAACAGCTTTAAAAGTAGCTGTAATCTCAGGATGGTCTACTCAGTGCACATGCTAAGGGTTATCTTGACAATGACCTTGGGAGAAGTTATGGGTAGACCACCTGTAACACTAATGGCCCAGGCTTCTCATCCAAAGTCAATGAGAACAGAGTGAAGAAGGCAAGCAGACAGGGTTTAATTCTTCAGAGTAACCATGAAAAATAATCTATAGCATTAGCCTTACAAAAAAAAAAAAAAGCAAAGCAGATGGTTGCCTATATTGGATGGTTTGTGGGACTTAGGGAAAAATCCTTTCTTCATAATTCATCCTCTATTGGTCAGGGCTCTAAATTTCTATCATGTATTCCTTTGTGTTTAGGAGCCTTTTTATTAAGTCTTATTAAAATGAATTCACCTGATAGGTAATATCCACAGTAGTTTAGTGCAATTAGTTGAAGACTGGCTCAGATAAAGTTAAGTGATTGCATGGAGGGTACCTTAAAATTTTGTATAGGGCTAGCTCTACCCAGGGGGCTAAGAGAAATTCAGCTGGGTTTAATGAAAATCAGGCAGCAAAAGGATTAAGTTCTCATGAGAAAGTTTTACATAGTATGAATCATTTGGGATGGGACAAGGGAGGCGGTCCAATGACTTTCTTCATTACCATTAATAATAAGAGTAATTATCGTAACAGCTAGAATTCATATAGTGCTTTAAGGTTTGCAAAATGCTTTACATAAGGGCAGCTAAGTGGTACAGTGAGTAGAGCACCAGCCCTGGAGTCAGGAGGACCTTAGTTCAAATTCGGCCTCAGACACTTAACACACAAAACTAGCCATGCGACCTTGGGCAAGTCACTTAACCCCAATTGCCCTAACTTCCCCCCTCCAAAAAAGCAAAAAAAAAAAAAAAAAAGCTACCTACATAGAAATAGATAACCCGATTTGATGGAACTCTATCTATGTGTAAGATTTACCTTGCTTGTGTTTGAGGGGAAAGGGACTCAAAATGTGTGCTATAGGGAGGATTGGTCCGCTTTTAAAAAAATGTTTTTGAATATCTTTTATTTTTGTACCATTTATATTTTTTACAATATCCTTTTTCCTCTAACCCCTTTCATGGAGCAATCCTTTATAACAAGCATTAGCTAAGTGTTTACCATTTTCTAGAAATTGGGCTAAGAATTGGAAAAAAAAAAAGGCAAAAAACAGTCCCTGGCCTCAAGGTACTCACAGACTGATGAGGGAGACAACATTCAAGTAATAGGTACATACATGAAATATAGGAAACAGTTAATAAGATAGTTTTAGAAGAGAAGACTCTTAGCAGCTAGGAGACTACTGAAAAGGCTCTTGCAGAAGGAGGAATTTGAAGGAAATGGTAAGTTTTAGTTAATGAAGATTCAATTTTTTTCACATTCAAGTTGATATAACCATGATAAGGTGTCAGATTGAGACCCTCTGTAGAGCACTCTGGGGCAGCTCCCCCATTTTCCCTGGCTTGTAGTTGCTGTACACTTAGGAAATTCAAATGACTTTCTATGAATTAAAAGACAATTTTGGAGAGAAACTTGGCTTATCAAAAGAAACAACATCCTCATCTTGTAATGCAATCCCTCGTTAAAAGAGTATTTTTTTTTTTGCTTCCCTTTTCTTTTGGATTATCTCTGACGTTGTTCTCTCTTTCATTAGCATGGATAATTGAGTAGTTACTTTGGTTCTTATAATTTAAGGATATCAGATTTGAAGGGAACAAAGAAGAAGGAAGAAGGGAATTGATAAAAGATAGATCCAGGGGATGGATGTTTGCAGCCTGATAACGTTGTAAAAACTATTCCCAAGATGGCCTTAGACTAGTATATTCCATTTTTTTTTCTTCCACAGCTTATTTTTGGCACCTGATTAAATTTAATTGACCCATTTTTAATTTTGATACTTTTCTTCTTTCATGTTCTAGGGTCACTGGTCCTTTGCACTTTCTCCTTGTATACTTGACAGAATCTTTTCTAATTATTGCACTTAAAAATACCTCACTTGGCAATGGATAGGACATTGGACTTGGAGTCAGGGAGACCAGGCTTCAAATCCCACTTTAGGCCCTTATTAGCTATGTGTCTCTTGGAAAATCACTCAATCTGTCTCTGTATCTAAGGGTCTTCATTGGTTGAATGAGCTTCCTGGTCCCCAAATGTCTCTTCAGAAATCGGTGATCTCATGCAGAATTATAGCTCTAGAGCTGGAAAGAACCTCCAAGGCCAACTAGTTCACCCCATTCACTTTACAGATGAAAAACCTGTGGCCAAAATGCCCAAGGTTGAAAAAGCAGTACTCATCACAAGCAGGGTTTGAATCCAGGTTTTCTGACTGCAGAGCCAGTGCACTTTCTTTTGAGCTACAGTCATTCCACTAGGTGTGTGTACTCTTGCAGAATATACTCTTTGTATTCCCTTAAGTACAAAAGGCAGTGCTGTTTTCTCAGTGCTAGAAAGAACTTGTTGGGTCTCCACTGGGGAGTGAAATGTGCTGGTATGCATGCCTTAACCCACCGCTTTTCAAGGGATGGGAGGGGAGAGAGGGAGAGAGGGCAAGGAGGAAGTATTTATGTAGTGAGTTATCAATTTAGATTTATTATGTTACTTTGTGCCAAGAAGCTAAATGGGGCAACTGAGAGTAAGCAGGGCAGAGGAAATATTTTACAGATGCCTTGAAGCACTGCTTCATATAACTGGAGTAATCAGGGCACCCTTTATAAAGTTAGTTTTCATTTTTTCCTTTATGCTTCTCCATGTTTCCCTCCTCCTGACCTTGAAGTGCTTTATTACTTACTGCACAACTTTCAGAAGTTAGTATCTCCATATTCTGTCTTCTCTTTCTGTCTCTTTCCCTATCAAACCTATACTTGGGCATATATTTTACATCAATCATTTACTCCTGAGTATGAATTTCAATTTGGTTTTTTATCTTTTTAGAATATTTATGTTTTAAGCCTTGCCACTGATTGTGAAATGAAAGTTTTGGTTCTTTGTTAGACTGTCTAGGATTAACATCAGATATGAAGGGTCTGGTGAAAAAGACAGCTTCCCAGTGCCTCTAAAAATTATACCTCATAGACAACAGCTTACTGTAATTATGTAAAGAGAATAGTTGTACAACAGTTCTAAGCATGAAGCAACAGACTATACAGTGTAGAAGGCAGACTAAAGGGGTCATTTGGGGACAAAGTTCTGAGCAAAACATAATTTTAAGACACAAATAGTAATAGACTGTGCAAATCAGGACAGTCTTTATTGATTTAAATCATTGAAAGGACTCCTGATTACTCAATGAATATTTTTATGGAAAAGAGTTCTAATCACAGGATACCTAGGTCTCCAATATCAGTATGATTTTGAATGAGTTGCATGACCTTTCTAATATTTAGTAAAATGAGGAATGAAGAGTAGAAAGGAAAAGTAAAAGGAGGTCACTTCCAGTTATGATTTTCTGTAAGAGTAATAACTGAAATTTGTTAAATTTCTTAAAGTTTTATTTTTATTTTCAGTTCCCAATTCTCTTCCTCCCTCCATCCCAACCCTCAGCCATTGAGAAGGCAAGAAAGATAATGCCAATTATACATATGAAGTCATACAAAATATATTTCCACATTAGCCGTGTTTTAAAAAATAAAAAGCAAGAAAAATCAAAGAAAAACTGCTTTAATTGGCATTCTTAATCCATCCATTTTTTATCTGGAGGTAGATAGCATTTGACAACATGAGTGCTTGGTGCTGTGGTAGATCATAGTATTGATCAGTTACTAAGCTATTCACAGGGGATTTTCTTTATAATATTGCTGTTACTGGGTAAATTGCTCTTCTCTTCACTTCACTTTGTAACCAGTTCATATGTCTTTCCACATTTCTTTTATGTTAGATAATTTCCCCCATTCTTCCTCTCCCTTCTTGTTTTCCCAGTGCATCCCTCTTTCACATTCTTTGAGTCTTCTTTTGATATCATCCCAGCATAATATATTCTCTTTCATGCCCTCTGCCTAAGTAGTATCCATCTAACTGTCTAATGATGATAAAGTTCTTCAGGTTTACATGTATCATCTTTCAATATAGGAATGTAAACAATTTAACCTTACTAAGTTCCTTATGATTTCTTACTCATATTTATCTTTTTATGCTTTTTTTCTTGAGTTTTGTGTTTGAATATGTAATTTTCTCTTCAGCTCTGGCCTTTTCTTCAGAAATGCTTGAAAGTCTTCTATTTCATTAAATATCCATTTTTTCCCCAGAAGAATTACACTCAGTTTTGCTTGGTAGGTTATTCCTGGTTGTAATCCTAGTTCCTTTGCCTATTAGAATATCATATTCTAAGTCCTCTGTCCCTTTATTAGTAGTTGCTAAATCTTGTTTGATCCTGACTGTGACTCCATAGTATTTGAATCATTTCTTTTGGTAGCTTACAGTATTATATTCTTGTCCTCATTGCTCTGGAATTTGGTTCTAATATTCCTGGGATTTTTCATTCTGGCATTTCTTTTAGGAAGTGATTGGTAGATTTGTTATTTTTACTTTGCCCTTTAGTTCTAAGATATCTGAGCATTTTCCTGTATAATTTCTTGAAATATGATGTCTAGGTTCTTTTTTTTAATCATGGTTTTCAGGTAGTTATTTTCCAGGTCAGTTATTCTTCCACTGGGAAATTTCACATTTTTTTCACATTTTTTCCCATTCATTAGATTTTGTTTTATTGTTTCTTAATGTCTTATAGAATCATTAGCTTTGACTTGACTAATTCTAATTTTCAAGGAATTATTTTTTTTAAACTAACGTTTTGTACCTCTTTTGCGATTAGGCCAATTGTACTTTTTCAGTATTTTTTAAAAAACCATGCTAGTATTAATTCTCTTTTCATAATCTTCTAGCATTGCTCTAATCTCTTTTCCAAATTTTTCCTCTACTGCTCTTGTTTGATTAAAAACACTTTTTTGCTCCTTTTTTTTTTTTTTAATCATTTTATTTGGTTTTTTAGGGGGTAGCTAAGTAAATGTAAAAGCAGTAAATCCAGTAAATAGAACATGGGCCTGAAATCAGGAAGACCTGAGCTCAAATCTGGCCTTAGACACTTTCTAGTTGTATGACCTTGGCAAGTCACTTAACTAACCCTGTTTGCCTCAGTTTTCTCATCTGTAAAACAAGCTGGAGAAGGAAACGACAAACACTCTAGTATCTTTGCCAAGAAAATCCCCAAATGGGGTCATTGAGAGTTGGATATGACTGAAATGACTGAACAATTACACATATGCATGCACACATGCATGCATGTGCATGTGTGTGTGTATGTGTATAAGTAATATACATCTCTTGGGTCACCAACCATGGTTCTGTAATTTGCTTTATGGCTATATGGCTGTTACAAAATACTTCACAGAACAGAAGCTGACAGTTTCTAGCTTCTTGATTTACTTTTGCTGGTACACAGTGGGGGTGAATCACACATGTGTAATGTCACACATCAGAAGTTTATATATATATGTATTTTGAAGTTTCAGAATTTGGTTGGTTTTCTATTTTCACCAAGTGGCAGCTGGTATAAGAATAACAGTTAGCTTTTTTTTTTTTTAATTCTATACTATTTATTTCTCAGGATTATTTATATTTACATTTTGGTGGGACCAAAGCAGAAGGCAGCCTGGAGCAATGTAACAGTATAATGACAAAGGACCAGCCATCTGGATTGTCTGTCTGAGAGCTGGTAAAAGCTTTAGGAGACCTCCAATTTAATGGATACATAATCAAAGCAAGTAATCTGATTATGACCACATGGTATATAACTGTTTCAAAGATTTAAGGCTATCTTCACGTAAGTGTGATTGACACTTTTAAAGAAAGGTTAGAAGAATAATCAAAGCATAGGCGAAAATCTCTTTCTATAATATATGATAATCTAGTCTGATCTATTTTCCTGGGATTATCTTGTAGTTATTTAATAGCATAAGTCTTAGTGAAAAATGTATATGTATGGAGGGAGGTATAAGGTATGTTCCTAGTTCAAGAAAACTCAATATTCAAAATATTAAATGAACATACACAATACATTGAAAAACAATTAAATTTTCTCCCCCAAATAAATTTAAACATTATACATCAGCATACATGTAAGAGTGTAAAGTGATATATGTATCCTTGTTTCAAATTTTCTCACCATTGATTTTACTATCTAATGAGATGTACCAAAAGAACCAATTGATTTTCATAGTGTATATTTCAAACAAATGTTTCCATAATATATTACCCCTGAGAGAGACTTCTGCATACAGTAAGAAGAAAAAAAAATGATCGCTTCATTTTTGGCTTGTGAAGATAAAAGATAAAGGTAACTGGAATGTCTGCTCATTGAGGGCAGGAACTATTCCCCTCCCCCCCCCCCCATTTCCTTGCATCTCCAAAGTTTAAAAAAGTGCCTGGCACTTAGAAGGTATTTAATAAATACTTGTTGATTGACTGTTCTTAGTCCAAAAGTTCATTAGAAAAGCCCAGGTAAGACAAGGAGAAAAAAACAGAAAAAAAAATTGTTCCATGAAACTATTTAAAAAGTAGCTAGGGTTTATGTTTATTTTCTGTGGTACAGTAACTCCCCGTTTATCCAACATTATTGGAGAATCAGGTATTCTCCAGGACTGAATATGCCAGATAAAAAAGCATGCCTTTTTAGGAAGGAGACATTTCTAAAATATATTATTACTATGTACTTCCTAGCCTTTATAAACAGATCAAACAGAACATAGGCTCACATAGAACCTGGGCTGGATGTGTCAGGTGTGTTTTCCCTCTGAGGGGAAGGTGAAGGGCAATGGTTAATGAGAATAATCCCCTACTTTTGGCCAGTACACAGTGTATGCCCAAGATACTGAACATAATACTTTCTTGAAAACTCAGTGTCATCCTTATATGTCTGTCTGTCTGTCTGTCTATCCAGCCATCCATCCATCTATCCATTGTCCAATGACACTGACTTCATTGCTGTTTCTCTTGAGAGACATTTCATATCCTGATTCAGGGCATTTTCATTGGCTGTCTCCCGTATCTGGAATTTTTTCCTTCATCTCTGCCTTTTGCATTTCCTCAAGGCCCTACTAAAGTTTCACCTTCTGCAAGAAGACTTTCTCAATCCTCCTTACTGCTCCTCTGTCATTATTTCCAATTTGTCCTATATGCATCTTGTTTGTGTAAAATTGCTTGCTTGTTGTCTCCCCAGTTAGATGTGAGCTCTTTGAGGACAGGGACTTGTTTGCTTGTTTTGCTTTTCTTTATTTTTCTATCACAGTGCCTGGCACATAGTACTCACCTGACCAATGCTTTTTGAGTTGACTTGGTTTGTTGGCAGTTTGTAAACACTGGCCCAGACTGATCTATGTGCCAGTCAATCTACAAATTTTTATTAATTTCTTACTCTGTTCCGATTACTGCATGAAACAAAGAAAGGCAAAAAACAAAAGTTCTTACCCTCAAAGGGCTCACATTCTAATAGGAAAAGACAAGCCACAAATAAGTAGATACATACAAGATCTATGCAGAAGAAAATCTGTTAAGGGGAAGACATTGGGAAAGGACTCTAACCCAAATGCAAAATATTGAGAGAGGGATGAAAACTTTAATCAACAAGTTACCATTGGGTAATTAAAAATTTCATTCCATTTTAGTCACGACTACATCTCCCTTCCTACTTCAATCAGTCAGGCCTTCTTCCTTTCCTGCAGAAGGAGATCTCTAGTATATTGAGGAAGGGTGTCTCTTTCCTTAAATCTCTCCTCCCTCTCTTCCTCTGTCCAGACTGGGTATGAACTGTAGGACAGAACACAAGTTAATTTTAAAAACTTGTAACTTTGAGAGAAGGGATGCAGGAAGGCTTGGGCCTATTGGGTACTCAGTGGAACACCAAACCCTCCAATTTTTGGGAGATGGAAGGAAGAAGGTCATTTATCTGTCTCTGCTTCCTTTCTTCTTGAAATAAGAGGAATATAATTTCTGGGGGTAAAAAAAGAAAATGACTATTTCTTTATTTCCATATTTCAGAATCCCTAGCTTCCTTCAAAACTCAGCCCTTGCCATCTACTATATGACACCTTTATTGATAACCTCAACTTCCAAATTATTTTGCATTTACTTTGTACATATTTTTGCATTTACTTGTCTATGTATGTTTTGTTTTCCTTTACTGACTGTAAGTTCCTTGAAAACAGGGACTTTTTTCCATTGTTATGCATCAATTTATCACAATTCCTATCACATATTAGGAATTTAATAAATTCTCACTGAATTAAATTAGATCACAGATCATAGATTTAAAAATGGAAACTACTTCAAAATCTAACTAGTCCGTACCTATCATTTTACAGATGAAGAAACTGAAGCTCAGAAAGTTCAAAGGACTTGCTTGGGTCATATAAGTAATAAGAAACAGAACTAAGGTTTGAACTTAGGTCCTCTGACTCTAAGTCCATTATTCTTCCCACCGTTATCCAACTGCATCCCATGTCAATTGAGAATATGTAACCTTGAACGACAGTTATATAGTATCCAAGGACAGTCTTTATTTTTTGGACTATGATTCCTGTAATCATAAATCATGGGAGCAAGCTCAACATAATGATGGAAGAGTAAACTTTGTTCACAAGAAATATATCTGATGTATCAGATTGGAGAATGACATGGTATATTCTTTGTGTAACTTTTTTCCTGGTGAGTCATTTATGTGACTGTCTCTGCACAACTTTTAATATCAATGGGGAAGGTATCATCCCCATTTGCTGTCTGATTAAGTGGTTTGTATTATACTCCTATGACAGTATCATTTCTATTTTCTCTCTCTTTAAAAAAAACAACAACACATTCTTTGAATTATGCTTCCTGAATTCTACACAGGAACATTCACCTTGACACATGTACTAGATTTCTCACTATTCATGGTGCTGCTAAATGTGGCTATCTACCTGCGTTCTCTGTTGTCATTGTTTAGTGTTTACCGCATAGCCGTCCATTTTAAAAGCTACTATTGGTACATTTTGAGGAGAGACTGACTACTCCTCTAGTCTCTGAAATTATGGATGATTGATCCTCCTATGCAGAAATCTCTGAACCTGATTAGAAATATGCTCTGAAAAATTTGGCTCTGAAAATATAATTTAGAACAAACGATCATGAATAATTCAAATGAGGAAGAAAAGTAGACAACATCTAAGGAAACCAATTTAGCTATATAGTCAGGCTATAAACATTTATTAGGGGTCTACTATATGGCAGCCAACAAAGATGAGATGCAACAGAGTATGAATCAATCCTCTGCTGCCTATATGAATTTTGTTCTAACAATTGATACCAAGAAAACACAGGTACTTCATCAGCCAGCACCACACCACCCATATGTGGAACCATTGGTTACAGCAAATGAAGAAGTTTTAAATGTTGTGGATAAGTTCACTTACCTTGGTAGTGTACTTTCTAGGGACATACACATTGACAATGAAGTTGATGCACACATTACCAGAGATAGTTCAATGTTTTTGAGGTTCTGAAGAAAAGTGGGAGAGAAGAGGTATTAGACTGACTACCAAACTGAAGGTCCACAGTACCGCTGTGCTGACTTCATTGTATGCCTGTGAAACCTGGGACGGTACACTCACACCATGCCAGGAAATGGAATCACTTTCATTTGAATTGTCTTGGGAAGATTCTGATGATCACTTGGCAAAATAGGATACTAAACACTGAGGTTCTTTCTTGAACTAAACTGCCAAGCATTCAAACTGTGCTTCAGAGAGCACAACTCTGATAGGCTGGTCACGTTGTTCAAATGCCAAAAGTACATTTGCCTAAAAGATTATTTTATGGAGAACTCACACAGGGCAAGTGTAGTGCCACACACGATCAGCTTTCCAGAGGATAGCTGCTGTGCATAGCTTTCAAGTCTCTGATTACATATAGTGGACACTCTATTTATTCAATAACAAATCAGAGCAAAACATTCACAGTAAATCAAAGTACAACATTCACAATATTACAATTTAAAACAGAAAATCAAAATAGAGCATTCACAGCAACTTATCACAGAAAATGGCCACAGAGTTTTCACCATAGTGGTCACAAAGTTTGCAAAAAATAACAGTCATTTAGTAACTCAATCATTCAATCATCCTTAAGGAGGTTTGCCTCCTCAAGGAACACAAAGTAC
>CM053588.1:259948577-259999973 GCA_028646515.1 Pseudochirops corinnae | reverse complement strand
AAGTAACACCCAATATAGAAAAGTATAGAATTTGGGAGACCAGACTCAGGAGGGGTTCATATGAAAAAAAGACCTGGGACTTTAAGTTGACCACAAATTTATTACAAATCAACAGTATGGTGGGGCTGCTACAGGAGCCAGTGTAATCATAGACTACATTAACAGAAGTATTGAGTTTAATTTAAGGAAAATATTAGTTTCATTGTGCTCTGTGTTAGTCAGACACATCTTGGGTGTTATGTATGGTTTTAGGTGTCAAACTTTAAGAGGGGTATTGACTAACAGCCACAATGGAACAGACAGTGAGTTGTCTGTTACTGTAGATTCTTCATCAGAGGTTTGGATAACCATTGGGACTTTCTAGAAGAGATTTCTGTTTTGGGAGGGAAGTTAAACTAAGTGACCTCTATAATTCCTTTCAGTTTCATGATACAACATACACAAAGCCAACAAAACAAAACAAAACAAACAAACCTGACAACAAAGAAAATGAGAGGCAGCATAGTCTGGAGTTAAGATCATTCGGCTTTGAGTTACAAAACCCAAGTTTAAATCTCTGTTCTGCTGTTTACTGGGAGATGTTAGTCTCTCTGCTCTTTATTTTCCTTATCTGTAAGATATGATTAATAATACTTCTTTTGCATTAACACCATGCTTTCCAAGACTTCTTTGGAGATAAAAAGAGATAACATCTGTGAAAAAGCTTTGCAATTAAAATACGTTATAAAATATAAATTATTATTATTATTAAGGAAAGAGACATTGGATTCTAGTTCTGACTTTGCTCAGGAACTCAAGATCTTCATCTAACTAGGCCTCATTTTCCTCATCTGTATAATGAAATGATTGTGTTACGTTATCTCTAAAGTCTGTTTCAGTCCCAATATTCTATTAGATGCCTAAACCAAGAGTGGGCAGATCAAGCTGAATGGAACTTTAATTAGTGAAATGAGGACAGAGAATTTTAATAACAGATAATGATGTCATGTAGGATCTGAGGAATTATGAATTTTTAAAGTTCTTTGGTAATTTGCAATGCCATCAACATAATTACTGCAAAATTAGGTTTATGTACAAAATTTGTAGCAATTCAAGACAATTTAAAATGATACCATGTGTACTTCTGTTCTAAGCACTAGATAAAATTTAAATGAAAACCTCAGGAGAAATGGAAAGAAAAATATTAGTACCAGGCTCAATGATTATTTTGATTTGTATGACATATCTAGAGTTCCTATTAAAAGGAGAGCCTGCAAGATTGGCAATTGATGTAAGTCTTTATTGAGAGGATACTGTGAAGGAACAGTTAGTATCTGATGGCTTATAGTGAGAGGAAAAAAATGAAAACTAGAAGTGGCTGTTAACTAGGTTTCCTTAGAAGACCTTGTTGAAGATAATGGCTAAGAGCAGGCAGTGACTATTTTCACTACCACATTGGCAGGAATCTGCTAATTGTAGGTCAAATATCTGGGCAAGGAGCATCATGTGAAGATGAAAAAATCAATGAAAAGGAAAGGAATTTCCAGTCAAAAGCGGGGAAAACAGCCTTGCTCAGGAGCCCCCAGGGCTGCTTATGGGTATGGTAAATAGTCTTTCACCTTAGTAATAAATCAATTCAGCAAAAAATGAGAAAACTGAGAATCTGATCTTAGCAAGTATGGAGAAAGCACTGAATATTACAATGACCTTCAGAAAGGGTATGACATCTATGCTGATGCTGATGCCAACTCACAGCTGCATGTTTTACAAAATGCAAATTGATCTTTTTGAAGAGAAGTGAAAGATACAATTGTCCACTTCCCTGGTTTCATTTGAGGTCAAATGATTTTCCTAGAGGGAATTAAAAAAAAATATCTGTAGGAGTTTTGAAGTCCTAGGTAAGAAATGAAAACTTAGAGACAGAGATGGTACTTTAATTCCTGCTGCCAATTAAAGGTAGGAACTTCAGAAGGAAAAAAGGAGGATTTAGGGAATAAGCACCTGGTTAGGAAAATGGCATTTGGATTTAAATGTGACGGGCTCTTGGCCTGAGATAAAATGGTATCTAATCAAGGCTGGGGAGGATAGATTTCGTTTCAGTCTTGTGAATATGATCAAGAGAGCTTTCAGCTGAAAATGAAAGGAGAAAATGAAATTGGATACCACAGAGAGTAACAGGTACTCCCTGGGAAGAGGAATAGCAATTGAGGTCTAATAATTCACAGGAGAAAACAGTATTGAGAATGAGGGTGCAATAATAATATCCATGGCTTCAGATATTTATACAAATGTGCAGTCTTTAAAATAATTTAAAAGTGAGCCAAAAATCTTGATGAAGAGTAAATTTGACTTCATGGATGTGATTGAGATATTTATGATGAAACTCATAAATTTGACAGGGGAAGGGTACAGAAGAAAAGAGATAAAAGGGACAGTGGAGGAGAAATGTATATAAAGAAAATATACTCCTAATATGCAGGAAAGAGAACATCTTGGTAAGGAACAACAGAGGGAAAAACAGCAGAGATATTGTGGTAGGTTGAAATAGCACTTAACTCATCGGGTGCTTGTGAGTATCAAATGCCTATATAAACTTAAGCATATTTTTATATAAACTAAGTTTTTAAAGGCAACAACTCACGACCATCTTGTGAGTTAGGTGCTCTTGTTCATTCTTGGTTTTTGAAGATGGCATCATGAATGTATTGTCTTGACCTGCCCATGAATTGAAGTGAGATGGGCTTGCGCAAATTGTTAGCCTCACTCTGTCTTCTAGAGTCATCCAAAGTCCAGTGACAAGACAAAAACTCAGGAAGCCTGGCTCCAGCCCAGGATATGGTGGCAAAGACTGGCTGACCATTTGTTGGGGATGGTGCAGAGGGAGTAATTCATGTTCAGGTTGTTACGGATGGCCTCTGAGGTCCCATCCAATTCTGCTGGCTTTCTGTGATTCTGCTAGTGGCAGCCCCGTTCTTTCAACCATGCAGGCTCACAACATCAGAATCCTCTTGGGTTCTTCCCTTTCCCTTACTTCCCATACTCAATTCCTTGCCACATCATTTAAGTTCTACCTTCAAGATTCAGCTTTGGTGTCACTTCCCTTTTTAATCCCTTCTCCCTTTTCAAATATTCCTGGAACACTTTATCTGATTTCTCCCTTGCTCACCTCATTCCTTCTCATGTAGTATATTTATCACAGTGTATGTCAAATAGCCACAGGAGATGGTGAGCTTCTCAGTGACAAAGACTATTTTGTTTTGGTGAATGTATGTATAGCGTCTAGTGCAAAAATTTACACATAATAGGCCCTTACTATTTGTTGAACAGAATTAGTTATTGTTCCATCCCCATTTTGCAGTTGCAGAAACTGAAGCAGACAAAAGTTAAATGACTTGCCCAGGGTCATACAGCTATGTCATATCTGAGGTTAGATTTGAACTGAAGGCTTACTGACTAGACCCAGGATTCTATCTACTGTGCCAGCCCAGCTGCCAAGAGGAAAAGGATGATAAGTTCAAGAAACAGTTGTAGAGAAGTTTAACACTAAAGACATCTGCTTCAACTCCATTTTTTTTTTTTACCCAAAGCTGAGCAGCTAATTAAGTAAATATTGATCCACTTTAATGATAGTTTAATTATTTAAAAGGTAGAACAAATGAAAAAGAGAAATCAAATTCTGAAACTGATAGTGACCAGTAAGGAAGAACTGGTTGCCAAAGCAGAAATTCTAGCAACATTGAGAGGACTTGAGGACTCTGTCTTAACTTTGTAATATCTTAAATGACATCACATATGTAATTGCAAACCTTAAAACTCAGTTTGAATGCTAGCTAGTAGTAGTGGTGGTGGTGGTGGTGGTGGTGGTGGTGGTGGTGGTGGTAGTAGCAGTAGCAGTAGCAATAGTTGTTGTGGCTAAAAGTGTCATTATGTAGCCTATCCTTTGCTGATATTCCTCTCCAAACATAGGTAAGCTGGTAACAAACTAAGTCTATTCTTGGGTCTATGACGTGGCATCAGCATCAGTGTAGACATTATGCCCTTTCTGCAGGTCACTGTAATAGTCAATTCTTTTTCCATACTTTTCCATACTTGCTAAGATAGACTGGTAAGATAGACTGGTCTATTTCCATTTTGGTAGGGCTTAGATTATCTTCCATGAGCATATTGTTTTTAAGACCCTGTAACCACCTCCATGCATTATGAGGCCTCAAGAGTATAAGTATGTGATTAATTTCTGATTAATGGAAATGTGAAATTCCCTCTTTGTTGGTAATTTGTCCTAAGTTTTATGCCCCTGGATCTCACATTATACATTTAGTAACACTGCTTACCAGCCTTCCTAAAACTGGACAACTCCTGAACACAAGGACTTTAGAAAACTTCCATTGGATAAACAGTAATCCCTTTTTTAGGATGACTTTAGGCTGGATGGGTAGCTTTCTCTAGGCGAGGCCTACTCAGAAAAAAAACATTGATAAAACACATGATAATTCAGCTGTTTTTTTTTTCTACAAAATTTATTTGAATTTGATTTAATGTATGAATTTGAATTTGATTTAATGTATGAATCCTCCAGGAATTTTCAAATGAATTCCTTTTGTAGATCCTGAAGTACAAGATGTGTGGAAATGCTGTGGGTATGATTTGGATAGCATAAATACAATGTCATTATTAAAAGTTATTAATTATTATTGCCTTTTCTTTCTTCTTATTTTTGCCTTGATTGAATTCGAGAAGCATTCTAAAAGTGCCTTCCGGGTGTGATGACAATACACATGTTACATGCTAGAGATAAAAAGACAAAAGCAAAACAACTGCTTCCAAGGAATTTGCATATTTCATCGGAGGGGACAGTATATGTACACAAATAAGTAAATGCAAAATGTTTTCAAAATAAAATAAAAATAAAACTGAGGTGTGGAGGTGAGAGCTTAGGCGGCACAGTGAATAGAATGCCGGGCTTGGAGTCAGGAAGATAAAAGTTCAAAACTGGCCTCAGATACTTAATAGTTGTGAGACCCTAGGAAAGTCACTTAACTCTGCCTCAGTTTCATCATCTGTACCATGATCTGGAGAAGGAAATGGAAAAACCGTTCCAGTATCTTTGCCAAGAAAACCGCAAATGGATTCACAAAGAATCAGAGATGACTAAAACAGCTCAACAACAACAAAGGAGAAAGAGAAACTATGATTGGGGATAACAAAAGAGGGCTCATGTAGGAGGTGGTCCTTGAGCTGAGCCTTGAAGGGCACTGGAGGCTCCAGTGCAGCTGAAGAGAGGGTGTTCCAGGCAAAATGGGCAGCCATACAAAGAGAAAGAGAGAAAGAGGCAGGAGACTGAAAGACAAAGATGAGAAACAGCAAATAAACTTGTCATAAGGAGCACAGCGCTCCCCGTAAAGTAAAGGTTGATAGAGATAATTGACGTTCAGAAAAGTTGGAACTCCTAAACATAGAGCAAGTGTCCTTGTTATTCATTTTCTCCCTCTTTCTTTATAAAAATAAACATTTGTCCTTATACCTAGAAGAATATTCGTATTTTTTAAATTTCTTGGCTGCCTCAGGTCCCTTTTCACGATTCCTGGTTCTTTCGTTACCAGCAATGTACCTAGTTACTAGGGAAATAAGTGGTAATACTACAGAAGTACTTAGCATCTTCCCAGCACTAGTTGAGCATTAGCTACTTTTATTTTTTCCGCACCAAAGCCTCAGGTGTCTTGCTGTGGGGAATGCCCAGCCCCTTCATGATGCTCCTCACCTAACTGGTTATGAAGATTTCTTTTTAAGTAAATTTTTATTTTTTCAACTATTATGCATTTATTTTTCCTTCCTGGGGGGGGGATAAAAAATAGGGACAACTAAGTGGTGCACACTGACTCTGGAGTCAGGAGGACCTCAGTTCAAATATGACCTCAGACACTTGACACTTACTAGCTGCATGACCTTGGACAAGTCACTTAGCCCCAATTGCCCTGCCTTCCATCCTTCAAAAAAGATCCCCCCCCCAAAATAATGAGAACCCAAAATCATTGTATCATATAAACATAGTCGAACAAAACAAATTGCCGTGTTCAGTATGTTCAAAAATTTGTTTCTTATTCTGCATGTTAGTCCATCCTGTTTATGTCATGAGGTAGGCAGTGTTTTCCCATTTTCTGATAGGTTCTTTGTTACTAACTATTCTTCTCCTCTCCCCAAAGATTAGTGTTCTCCTTTTTTGAGACTTGAAACTCAGTCAAATGAAAGCTTCTACAACTAGCAGGAGGAGGTGGATGAGAGAATCAATGAAATGCAGCATCCAAAACAAACAGGTCCAACACATAAATTGGAAGGAAATCCTAAAGAAAAAGATTTTTATAGCTAACACCAGGAAGATGTCTTTTCCCCTGGGACCTACGCCTGGGAAAAGCAGAAGTACTGTATGCTACTATGGAATCATGGTTGATCATTGAGTTGATCAAAGTGCATCAAAATTGTTTTTACATTACTGATATTCAGTATCTAGTAATGCTTAATCATTTCACTCTGCTGAAGGTTATACAAACATTCCCCAAAAAAGACACACCAGATTTTTGTATTGAGATCTCCTGATTAAGCATTCATTGAAAGATGTAGCCATAACTAAGATGAGGTGATCATCACCTAATTAAATGGAGTATGTCTTAATTAAAATTAGAAAGATTTGTTTAGTAAGGGTCATAGGACAAGGAAAAGTTCCCTTGGAGGGAAGATTTAGGATTTTAATTCTCTTCAGCATGCATCACTTGTAGGAGCTTGGCAGCTAAGCAGAAATGATAGCAAAAATGACTTAGATACCTAAGTTTCCTGTGATATCAGGTATGAAATTAATCTCATTTAAAATATAAAGAGAATCTATAATCAACAAACATCTTTATTGTTTGGTGGGTTGTTTTTCCTTTGTAGAGAATGTTTTTACCTAACTACCCTATTCCTTAGAGGGAATGTAGACCTTTTGAAACAATCTTCAATGGCAAAGACATTTAATTATTGATATCACATAATAAAGTTTATTTCCCTGTACTGCCTTGGGCTTGGGGAGGAAACAGTAGTGCTGAGATGAGGGGTAAGGATGAAGTAGGGGAGAGGTTCAGGTGGACTATTATAAGTCAATTGTAATACCGCAATATTGTGAGTCAGGAACATACAAAAATTAATGTTAAAAGTAGTACTTATGCTTTTCCCAGGCCCAAGTCCCAGGGGAAAAGACATCTTCCTGGTGTCAATTATAAAAACCTTCTCTTTAGGATTCTCTCCTAATTGATAGGTATTGGACATGTTTACTTTTGGCACTGCATTTCATTGATTCTCCCATCCTCCTTTCCCCAGTTGTAACATCTTTCTGTTAGCTGAGTTTCAAGTCTCAACAAAGGAGAACACTAATCTTTGGAGAGGAGTGACTAGTAGCAAAGAACTTTCTAGAGAATAGGAAAAGAAAGACTCTGAAGATAAAAATTATGAGGTCCTGAGAGGAAAGATGAAGAATGAGGAAAACAATAGAAGAGAAGCTGAATCTTGAAGAAACAAGTTTCCTAGATCCTGGAATTGTAGTGAGTTCAATTGACCCATAGGGATGGAGGAAATCATTTGCCAAATGTTGTACTTTTGCGATCTTGATGATTTTTTGATGGTTACCACCTCTATGGAGTGCTCACCTTTCTAGCACTGTCTTTTAGAGCCTTTTTCCTTTCCCCAAGGCTAACACTTGAAATTCTAAATAAGGAAGACAATCCTTTATTACTACTACCTCTTTACTTTCCACCTTATCCCAGATAAAGTTTATTGTGGTATGCTCTACCAAAGCAGTTAGGAAATAATGATAAATAATCATGACATAATGGTAATTTACATTCTCAATTAGTTTTCTGTTCCTGGTCCCCCATCCCACCCCAAAAGACACTGGATTTATTTTGTTTCTCAGTCTCTACAACAGTGTCCCTTACCTTTAAAAAAATCATTGGCTGGAATTTTGTTTAATTTGCTTTGCTTGGTTTTTGTTTTATTATCACTGATTCATCTAGTCTAAATATAGCTCATTTGACAAAGTCTCTTGCTGCTGTTTTCAGTGAGTACAGGATGTAAGTACTCCCTGTTCTTGAGCTTTAATTTCAATATTAATATTTCTCACTTTTTTGAATCTCTGGGTCTTTAATTCATGGGAGAAATATTATATTTTTTTTTTATATTTAAAAGGAAAGGTTAATGCAACTGGTTGGAAATCATTCACAACAAAATGTTACCAGTATCATATATTCTTGAGTTGTTACAAGTTTTAAGAATGTTTATATGCATTTTTGTAGAGCCATGGTTCCCATATGAGTTGCCAGAGAGGTCTTTAAGGAGTGTTATGGTCTTTGCTCAGTAGCCAATTTCAAAGGACCAACCTGTCTGAGATCCAGAATCATCTCAACTATGTATCTTCTTGCCCTTTTTCATATGTCTGTGAAGTCTGGATATTGCAATTTAAAACTCATTTGAACTCAACAAGCATTTGTTGAAAATTGACTATATGCAAAGCACTGTCCTGGGTGCTGATGAGAATATGAAGATAATAAGACAAGGTTCAGGGTTCTGAATTGAGCAAGGAATTAAGGCATTCAAAAGGAGACATGCTATCAACTTAAAAAAAAGGAGACAAACACTATAATACATATAGAAAAGTTAACATTTTTTGAATGATGTTTGAAATAAATGAATTTAAAATGTTAATAGAAAATTAGGTGTTTTTTATTTTTACCCTACTACTGAAACAATTGCTATGCTTTTACTTTCCCTTCCCTATCACAATCCCAAACCTGCCACCCCAATCCTTATTCCCTATCATACATACATACACAAATTATACATTAATCTATGATAATTTTAGGCAAATCCCTGGAGGCTGAGCTTTTTCAGAGTAGAATTCTTCAGAGGAAAAAGAGAATTTTGAAGGAGATTTTCTGATTGCTGATGCTTTTAAAAAATAATTATAATATAACTTCTTTCTTGAGTAGAGATTGTTCCATTGTAGTCGTTAACACAATACTTGGTCCATAGTAAACATTTAATAAATGCTTGTTGACTGATTGGTGTTTTAGAGTTTTACATGGTAGAAAAGAAACAAATAGGTTCAAACACATTATATAAAGCTGTATGTATGAAATATTTTCATTACATGCTTTTTCCCAGATTTTAGAATAGTTAGATACTGTTTTAAAAAAACACAGCAAAATCACTTCTAATTGCCTCCTACACACCCAGAGTTTATCTCCCTGACAATAGAGCAAGTTGTGTATATAGAACACGTATGAAATATGAGGATCGGAATGAGAATTTGTGATTAACACAATACAAATTGACATTCTAAGTATTGGGTTGGGAGCTAAGGTTCAGCTAGATTTATAGTCCACATTAAGTAGTCTGTGGTCAGAGAGGTAGAATGAGTGATGAAATCCACACAGACCATACAACCTTAACTTGATTCAATCCCACTCCTCTACTAAGCCTGTTATCAGAACTATTTGGAAGTAATAACACTAATTGGTTTGAATTTATGTTCCTTTTTTCCTGTCCTCTAAAAATCAATACCTCACCTATCATTGTTAGTTGGATCCACCAAAATACAACATAAGGCGAACAAATGTTACAGAAAATAGACAATACAACATAAAGTGAAAATATGCTACAGAGAACAGACAATGCAGCAAGTCAGATCTGTGTTCCTCAATAGGAAGAAGCAGAGGAAGGTGGGAGATGGTACAGACTTGCAGGCATAAGGAACTTTCCAGTACTGAGTTAATAGGGGAAGGAAGGGCTATATGGCTATATGTAGGAGTTGGTCATGTTGAGATGGAGCAGACTGTACAAGATTGGGTTGACTTTGGTTATTTGAGGCCTGGAGTTTTACAACCTTAAACTGAAGTTGGGTGAGGTATTGATGCTATCAAAAGTAATATTGGTTGAAGGTAACATTATGTGGAAGTATGCCTGTAGTTATCATTTCAAAAGCAGAAAAACAGGGAGAAAGAGAGAATAGTGGTGGTGGTGGTGTGCACAACAGAGTACCTACACAATTCATCAGTTCTTTAATAATATTACTATTCCTCAATTCTGCATGTTTGGTAAGATGAGCTAAGCCCTATAAACTTTTGGCATGTTTCTAAAAAAACCGAACAATCAAAAGCCAGAAGAATAGACATATCTTACATTTGTATAGCACTACACAGTTTGAAAAATTGTGAACTTATCTCATCTGATAAGAAGCCTCATGGTATTCTAAGTAGAGTCACTTTCAGAGCCAGCAATCTTAGAAGTAGAGAATCTAACATCCTCATTTCATAGATGAGGAAATAGTGAGTGTCTGAGGAAGGATTTGAACTCAGCTTTTCCTAATACCAAGTCCAGCATGCCACTTCTGACTCTATGTCTTGTGACCCTGGGCAAGCACTTAACCTCTCTCAGTACTCCAAGCAACCATTTAAGACTATAAGTTGCAGAGGCACCAATCTGTCTTGGTAGAGAGAGTTTTCTCTTCTATAAACTCTCTAAATCAATGAAATCACTGCTCTAGTTACCATCTCATTTGATGACAGAGTGAGGTAGGTAGGTAAGGCAAGTATTCCCATTTTTTTAACCAATTAAGAAATTGAGGCTGCTTGAAGGCAGATGCTTAGTATAGTTGAAAAGATAAAATTATGCTGAAGAATTATAAGAAAGTCATTATTATTTAAAATTTACCTGGTACTAAGGTGTGTTGTTTGTTATGTGCCACACTCTGACAGTCTCCAACTTGAATAAGCTTAAAATTGGAGGACTAAATATTGACAAAGCTAATCTATGCTAGATATTATTACAGTCTCTTAATTTCATTATGGTTTTATTAGTGAAGCTCTCTTAAAAAACAAAGCACTTCTTCAAGTCCTTCCTACTCAACTTTATGGATAGGTGGCTAAAAAGAAATTCACTTCCCTACTTTTAAGATCCAGTCTCGTATATCATAGAACAGAAACACAGTCATGCTCACCTCTAATATAATTACAGTTTATTAGAGTACAAAACAGGTGAAAAATTCACTCACATGAAAAGACACAAATGTTTCTTCCTCAACCCAGCCTTGAGTTTGGGGAAATGAAGCTGCAAATATAAACACAATTCAGGAAAAAGATGCCAGAGTTCCAGAATATAGACTTATGCCATAGAGGTCTGCGGAGGGTAGAGTCTGGATGCTTTTATACTAAGGCAGACAAAAAGGGGATGGAGCTTTTTACAAATTCATCAATCTAGGGTTTGGATGGGTGGAATGACAATAACTGACAACCTGGCACTCAGCTTTTACCTGTGGGTCCAAGAAGCTGTAGCATGCACTTGACAGACAGACTAATCCCATTGGTGAGTTAGGGAGGATGTCTACCTCAAGCATGTGAAGACCTCCCCCAGTGCAATGGGTAGATAAGAACAATTTATTCCTATGACCATGAAGGTGCTTGAAGTAGGCACTGTGGAACATTTAGAGCTTGGTCAGGCACTGAAGAAGCCAACATCATCTATTGTGTCCTGGGCCATTGCCAGTCATCCTGACTTCTGTCTTGGACTTCAATGACTCTGGAAGAGAGAATGAGGCCAACAGTTTTGTGCATTTTTATCTTGCTTAATCCCATCCATGCAAAAGTCAAGATGTCATTGGTCCTCTTTGAAAACAAAAGACAACAACCGATAAGGGTAAAGATTCTGATACCTGTCTGAATTCACCAATCACAAGAATCTCAGATACTGTCAAATGTAGGGTCTGGTTGAATTTCTTTGGTGATAAAGGACTGTACTTAAGGAGACATCAGGCATTATAGTTGCTTTGGCCAGTGGATAAGGTACTGGATTTGGAGTCAGGAAGAACTGAATTCTAATCTTGATTTACTAGTCATTTGACCCTGGGTGAGTCACTTAACCTGAGATTAACCATAGAACTTGCTTCACAGGGTTGTTTTAAGGATGAAATGAGATAATGTGTAAAATGCTTTGAAGACATTAAAGGACCTATAAATGTCAGCCATTGCTTCTCCTCCTCCTGCTTCTACTCCTCCTACTACTCCCTATCATCCGCCTGGGGAAAGGGGCTTTATCTAAGCAGCCTGCATTTCCTACAAAACTACCCTGTATTTTCTCATAGTCATTCTGACCTTTCTGTGTTTATTCTCACAGTTCAGCGTTAATGCTTCTATAGGCAGTGATCATCAGTGGCTTGAAGGAATATGATGCCAATAGATGGTATCACAGGTTGATTTTTATTTATCGTCAATTTATGTCTTTTTAATCCTATCCTTTCTAAAATTTGCTTACCATATGATTCTAAATAAGTGCTTTTATTTCGTTGAACCTCAGTTTTCTCACCTGTGAAATGGGGATAATTTTTCTGTATTGCAGGGTGACTGTGAGAAAGTGCTTTACAAATCCCAATGTACCATCTGCATGTGAATTATTATTTCTGAACCTGGGCTTGTCATTCTCATTTATGTAGCTATTCCTAATGCATGGTTTTAGTCTACTGCATATAACATTGCTGCAATCAATGTCACTTTGCAATAATGGTATTAAGACATAACCATACTGCTACTTAATGCCTTAATCTTGCTTTTAATGTGGTAGACCAATTACCCAAGAACAATCCAGTTTAGCCCCAGTTTTGCCTTGTTCTATCCCAGTGTGGAATCCACCCAAGACCTTTATGTAGTTACTTTTCTCCTGGGTCCCCTATCACCAACTGAACCTCCACCTTATCTCAGATTGCCAGCATGGTTTTATGCTCTTGTTCCAGCCAGCCAGCTTAGTGAGTCTCGGATGGGGATGGCTCTTGTCCCCAGTTAGCTTTGCTCTGCTCAGGTCTGTTTTTGTACAACTCACTGCTCCCAGTAATGTTTTGCTTATCATGTTGTTTTCATGTGGAACTAATAAATGATGCTAGGCAACATATATTTTCATAAACAACTCAGATTTTAAGCTTACACATCTCTTTGTGGCATGCATTATATTCCTTCTTGGAAATGCATAATCTTGGGAGACCAAGAAGGGATAGAGAGCTTGACATCTAGAGAAAAACTGGGGGCCAGCACGAATACAGGATTGTTATCACTGCAGAGTAGATCTGGAAATAGATGTTGGAAAAATGTTGACAAAATGGCAACTTTCAGATGATTTTCCCCTTACCTTACAATTTAAAATAATGACTCCTATCCCCACATCTCACAACATTGCCCCTTCATTTTATTTTGTAAAATAAAAAGACTTCTTTAAAATATCTTAATTTCTTTTAATTAAAGAAACCTATTTTTAATAGTTAGTATGTTTATACATGCAGTGCTTTCAGCTTCCAAGACATCAAACCCTGCTGTTCATTAGGGAACTATTTAAAAAGTCATTTAGCATAGACAGTAACTTCTCCTTAGCAAATGCTAAGCTATAATTCATGATCATTATAATGGAGATACTATTCTCAAACTCAGGGGCAAATTGTGTAAACAGCCAGCAAAGTTATGCTTGGATATTTAATTGTTCTTTATGCATTCAAGAAGATTGGGCAGCGTAGGCTGGGAGATATTTTTTAAATGAGCAATGGGTGATGCTTGTAATTTTAATTCTTTCTGCCTTTATTAGGAACATGTGCCCTGGCATGAACCCAGCCCTGACTGGAAGCTCGTGATTCTTGCCTTCAGCCATTGCAAATGGCTTTCAATTTCAACATGCATTTTATTGACAAAAACAAAGCTCTGGATTTCCAGAAGTTTAAATTAAATTTCATGACGTATCCTCTTGGTCCAGCTTTTGTCTCACCCAGACAGGTCAAAGTGCAAGGGGGAAGGAGCTGATCCCATTAGCCTGCTGCTCAGAAGCTGCTGGTTATTACAGCAGGCTCAGGTTTTTCATGGGCACTGCTGTGAAACCTAAAACCCAACACAAAGGGAGGGCACAGAGCCTCCAGGTGGTCATTTCCCGTAATTAATGCCTTGGGGAAAGTTCAGCCCCATCATAGCATAATAGCCGGGTAAGCCTTCCAGTGAAGTGGTCCTTTTTCAAAATCATGCATTTCATCTCTCTCTCTCTCTCTCTCTCTCTCTCTCTCTCTCTCTCTCTCTCTCTCTCTCTCTCTCTCTCTCTCTCTCTCTTTCTCTCTCTCTCTCTCTCTCCCTCTCCCTTCCTTCCTTCCTTCCTTCCTTCCTTCCTTCCTTCCTTCCTTCCTTCCTTCCTTCCTTCCTTCCTTCCTTCCTTCCTTCTTTCCTTCCTCTCTGTCTTTCTTTTCTTATACTTCAACACAGAAATCCCATTAAAAAAAAATAAACTTGATATGGGATCTACTGAGAAGTCCAGTTTTTGCCCATTGTTTCTTAAACTGGTTTGTACTGAAAAAAAAACAAACAAAAAAACCCCCAAACCAAACCAAACCAACAAACCAGGGAGTGTTTATCTAGAGTGTTTGATTTTGTTTCCCGATTATCGTTCTCTGCATTTTATTGGATGCAGGCTTATCCACTTAAGGTGCATAATTTGTGCTATATACAAAATCTTGTGGGGCTAATCAGTGGCATGAAACGAAATGGAATATTTGCTTAGCACTTAACAAACAGACTGTAACAGCTTCTCTAGTTGCAAAGAGCTAATTACACCAGGAAAAGTACACTGTTTGCAAATAACACGCCTGTAATAACTGCTCACTCTAAGCCCCAGACTGGAATGGATATTGGGTACTATATAACCTAATAGAAAACAGGTGACATAAGTGTCATTTTTATAGGCCTGGACGAGCTAGGGCTCTCCAAACCAAATTGCTCTATCACCAGAAGAAAAATTGGTTCCTTAAATTTGACTTGAAAAAAGACCTATTTGGTTAATTTTTCCCTCTGCCAAAGAGGAATTATGAGAAAATAGATAATGGAATCACAGATTTAGTTTGATAGGACCTTACAGATCCTCTAGTCCAACTTCCTTATTTTACAAATGAGGGCAATGAGACCCAGAGAGATTTGAATGACTTGCACAAAATCACTGGGTTCCTCTTTTAATCTGCCCTCATCTAAATATTAATAGAATGTTTAGCATGTTACCAATGGTTCAGTTTCAGAGCTTACGCTTGCTTCTCATAGAATCATACCTTCAGAGTTAGAAAAGAGGAATCTAATCCTTTTGCTTTACAGATGAAAAGGTTAAGTGACTAGATCATAGGGCTAGTGAATGAGAGAACTGGGAGTCAAACCCAGGTCTTCTGACTTTAAATCCTGGATTCTTACATTGTATCACAATGATAGGGCCACCTATGATGGCTTAATTCAATGACAAATCATTTTTGTGGATTTTAATAATTGACACTTTCATGGTATCTTCTATGCCACATTTCCATACACCTGGCTTTTTATTTTGTGACATGACTCCATTTATAGTGATTCATTGACACCACTAAACTTAAAGCAAAAGACCTGTTTGTATAGAACCATAAATTCATGGACTTTAGACCAGGGGGGATCTTAGGGGTCACCAGTCCAAATTCTTCCTTTCATAAATGAAAAAGCTAAAAGTCAGAAAGGATAAGAGATTTGCTCAAGGTCACAGACCAGTTAGTATTAGGGATGGAATCTGAACCCAGGTTCTTCAATAATAAATCCTGTTGTGTTTTTTTTTTTCATTTCATCATGCTAACCCTCTGGATTTGTTGTTTTAATTGTTTTTAAAATGAAATAAATAGCATCAAATATTGAGTGATTGAAGTCCTGATTCTCATTTTATGCTACAGATTTCTGCCATTAAATGAGTAAAAGATATCTAGTAATAAAGTTCACTTAATTGTAATTCAGTCTTTCAGAGAAAAAATACACAACATAATTGAAGTTGAAAGGGATGATGACTGAGATTTCCTCAAAAGGAAGATATTCTCTCTCTCTCTCTCTCTCTCCTATTCTCCTTCTCTCTCTCCCTCTCTCTCCCCCCTCTGTCTCTGGCTCTCTCCTCTCTATTATTCTGTCTCCTTTTGTCTCTGTTCCCTTTGTCTCTGAGCTCTTTTCTTTCTTTCATAAAAGTCTAATAAGTCTACTGTAAGCAACAGGAAGGGCCTGACTGCAGCCTTTTGTAATGAAAAGAGCTCTCAAGTTAATGAAGGATCTGGGTTTGAGTTTTAGTTCTGCAACTTTTCTAGCTTAGTTGAGTGACCTTGGACCAGTCAGTCAGTATTAATTAAGCACTTACTATGTTCCAAGTATTCTGCTAAGCACTAGGAAGATTAAAAAACAAACAAACGAAAAAGGCAAAACCAGTTCCTACTTTTGAAGATCTCACATTCTAATGGGGAAAGGAAAGATGAAAATAACTAGGTACATACAAGATATATACAGAGTAGGTGGAAAATAGCCTTAGAGAGGAAGGTGTTGGTAGCTTGGAAAGGCCTCTTACAGAAAGTAAGATCTGAGATGAGTCTTAAATGAAGCTAGGAAACTAAGAGGCAAGAGTAGGTGTGGGTCGGTATGCATATGGATAAAGTAATCAATTAATAAACATTTATTAAGTACCTATTATGTTCCAGGCATTGTACTAAGGGCTGGTAATTCAAAGAGAGGTAAAAGACAGTTCCTGCATTGAAGGAGGTCACAATCTAATGGAGAGAGCATCCTAGCCTTGGGACATAATCAGTATAAAGAAGTGAGATGAAGAAAAAGAAAAGAGGCCAGGATGGCTTGATTACAGAGTATTAAGGAGAGTAAAGTAGGAGACTGGAAAGGTAGGGAAAGAACTTCTTTCTAGGTCTCAGTTTCTGTATCTGTGAAATGAAGGGATTAGACTAGATCAGGGGTTATTAATCTTTTTTGTTTCATGGATCCTTCTGGAAAGCTGGTGAAGTTTATACCTCTTTTCAGAACAGTATTTTAAAATAGATAAGATAAAATACACAGTATTATATAGGAAATCAATTATTTTGAAATAGTTATCTGTCCACAGCATGCATACATGCCAGGTATGTATCTATGTCTCTCTCTCTCTCTCTCTCTCTCTCTCTCTCTCTCTCTCTCTCTCTCTCTCTCTCTATATATATATATATATATATATATATATATATACATATCTTTCTCTCTCTCTCTTGTTCATAGACCACTGGTTAAGAACCCCTAGATTAGATGATTTCTAGGGTACCTTTCATCTCTGGATCCCATGCTTCTCCTTGTTTCACGTTGAGACACTCTGCTTGTGTAAAGCCTTTAGGAATCAACAAGTCAAATTGGAACTGGACTTTCTTATTCTCCAAATTCTTGGTTATATGTGAGAGCATGGTACTCACAAAATGAATGAATATTCACATGTGATTCTGATACTGTTGAATACTGTGTGGTAATGGCCCATTCTTGGGTGTCTCAGGATCAAGAGTCTAACGAAATTTCTGGAGTATCATAAATTTAGAGCTGTAAGAGCCCATCGACTTCAACTCCCTTATTTTATAGATAAGATTTATAGATAAGACATAGATTTGCCCTAGGTCACATAGCTAGTCAGTGGCTGAGGTAGTATTTAAAACCTGATTGTTCTGACTCCATGTCTAGTGTACAATCTATTATACCATACTGCCTTTTGAGTGACTAAGCACGGATATTAACCTTTGGATGAGATTCAGTCTTGGCAGCTTCTAGGATTTGATATGGGCTGGCTCTCAGGACAGTGGACTAAATGTCATCCAAATTTTGTCCATACCACTCTTCCCCCTTCCCACTTTCAAAATTTCAGCAATAATCTTTCAAAAATGATGAAAGCATCAAGGTGTTATCATGGAAAGAACTCCTCTTGGAATCTGAAGAGTTGGGCTCAAATACCACTTCTTATTCTTACTGCTTATGTAACTTTGGGCAAGTCACTTACCCACTCTGGCCCTCATCTGTAAAATAATAGGATTGGAACAGATGGTCTCAGATGGCCCTTTCAGCTCTGGATCTATACTTCTATGCTCTTTAGTTAAGTACAAAATTAAAAAAAAAAATCTATTCGTTGCATGGCTTCCTCTACAGTACAGTTGCTGTTTGGGAAGTAATTGTAGCCTGATCAAGTCCTCTGGGAATCTAGTCTTGTGCAGATTTCCAGGCGCTTGAGTCTCGAGACCCTGGGATTATGGCCCTATCCTGGAAGAACGGGCTTTGGGGATTTGGTCAGCATATGATGACCACGTTATCTAAATCAAAACTCAAAACACATGGTCTGAAATAGGTTATACCTTTCCTCAATTCTTTTTGAAAGTGTAATTTCCTTCAGGGCAATCAGGATTACCATGGAAAACCCAGGATGAATGAATACCATAGGCATTCCTCAGCTCTTAGAAGTTATAGCATGAAAGGTCATGGGCCTTTTTTTGCAAGGGAACACAAAAGCCTGTGATATGCAGAATCTTTTAATGAGGCTTTAGGGGCAGCTAGGTGGTACAGTGGATAGAGTGCTGAACCTGGGGTCAGGCACACTCATCTTCCTGAGTTCAAATCTGACCTCAGACACATAACGGCTATGTGACCCTGAGCAAGTCACTTAACTTTGTTTGCTTCAGTTTCCTCATCTGTAAAATAAACTGGAGAAGGAAAGGCAAAGTACTCCAGTATCTTTGCCAAGAAAACCCAAAACAGGGTCATGAAGAGTCAGATATGACTGAACCAATTAAACAACAACTGTGGGTCAAGTCTAATGCCTATCCTTTAATCTCATTGGTTGTGTCAGACTTAAAAAAAATGCTTCAGGTGACATGATTTGATCCATAAACTATCTGAAAGCATGGAGAAAAGAGTCTTATTAGTGCCTTATGATTATAGTGCAAAGAATTATCCTGAAATTGTGGTCTGGGAATTTTCCATCCACCTTAACTAGCTTATTAGATTTCTTCAAAGCAAGGCTTGCCACTTGCACATGTGACATCTGGCTGCAGACAATGGGCACTCTGGGCTGTGATGACATACCCACTTTGAAAGCTGTGCTTTAAGATTCTGTTTGGAGAAGAGACTGATTTCAAGCCCTGGCATACTCTGCTTTCAAAGACTGATGACAAGGTTGCCTATTAAAGTCTGTGTTCCAATTTCATCTGAAGAAAGATAAGCAAATTCCAAATCAAGACCGCACAGTTCCCATTGCCCTTAATAAAACATGCCTGCCCATAGTGAGGAATGACATTTTAAAAAACTCAAACATCTCTGTCCCCTAAAAATCCTACTGGATCACAAAGGGGAATTTCTGGGGAAGTTGATTAATATGTAAACCAACCTAGGCATTTTAAAAGGATGAGTTCTAAAGTACTCCTTAGAAAATTCATTTCATTTGGAGCAAAGCTTTACCAGAAAATTAATTTGTATTCATCAGGCTTATACTTTCCACTTTAGAAAATGACAGGACATGTTCTTCCCAAAAAGTTAGTGGGTTTTTTTAAACAATGTGAGAAAATAATTCTGAGGAACAAATATTTATAACTGAAGCTATTACGTTGAAAACAACAGAGAAGGGGAAAATCAAGCACATTTTCTAATCCTGTATGGAGTGCACAAGTTTGCTAGTTTGACTAGACGTATTTTAAAAAGCTGGTATATGGTATTGCTCATTTTAAACATGATTTTCTGTAAAACCCTCTTAATTTCAACCCAGATAATCATGGCTACAAATATGTTTGTTGATTGTTACTCTTTTCTGCAAGTACAGCATTATATTCAGTACTCAAATACTCAAGGATTTGTGGTTAAGTCTATTAGCTGTGGTGATATAGATCATAGGCCATGTATGCCTATTTAGACTGTGTGATTCATGTCCATGACCCTCCAAACTTTTGAACACAGGTGTTTGTGCCCAGTCTTCCAAAGGCCTTCTTTGCTTTCTCCCGATATAAGGAGGAAACCAATGGAGAACTCTGACTGTCTACTCAACATTCCATACTGTTGTCATGTGAAAAAAAAAGCATCTTGTGGGCAATAGGAGGTAGTACAGAAAAGATTAGGTATTTGACTGAGTCTCCTGTTACAAAAAGTGATCATATGTTGACTATTTTCCATTTAGAAGTTTCTATTGTATATAGCTCATTCAACGATGTTCTTTTAAGACTGGTAAAGTTAAGTGTTAAAATTGATGTTAAACATTCAAGTCATGGAAAGAGGCTCCAGCCTAACAAGAAATTTTTGAAAGACATTGTTGGACAGGTTCATTCCTGATTCTTTGGGCCTTTGTGCACTCCTAATTGCTTGGTTGGGAGAAGCACATGATGTTGTTTGTCATCCATTTGTCACTTAGTGTCTTCTCTGTGACAGCAGCTGCAGCAGTATCACTGCCTCCAGAGAAGAGGCGTTCATGGAAAATAGCAAGCCTTCTAAGTCACTTCTCTTCTAACTCCAGGAAAAAAGGCCTTGATCAAGCAGTGGAATGATGGAGGCATTCAGTTATGTGGATGACACAAGTCTTGCTGGTGAAGTGGCTTACCTCTATCCTTGCCTTCTTCTGTATATCCAGCATTGCTAAGATCCCACAGTTTTGAAAGTCATTCATTTTCTAGGCAAATCTCTATCACTATTGTTATTTTCGTGAGGTGAAACATAAATCTTGTATTAGGCTTATGTTATTTATTTTCTTCCCAAAAGGCAGAGAGATCAGTTGGGGGAAAAGAAATTCCCTGATAATAGCAGAAAGGTAGTTCCAAATTCTAACCTTCACTCCCTCTCTCCCTTCTTCTCTCCCTGAGATGGTAAGTAATCTGATATAAGTTATACATATGCAATCATGTAAAACATTTCCATATTAGTCATTTTGTACAAGAAGACTAGAATAAAAAATATAGAATGAAAGAAAAAAAGTGAAAAATAGAAGCTTCAGTCTGTATTCAGATAATATCAATTCTTTCTCTGGAGATGGATAGCATACTTCATCATGGGTCCTTTGGGATTGTCTGGAAATGTTGTTTTGCTGAGCACAAGTGAGTCATCCATAGTTATTCATTATACGATAGTGCTGTTACTGTGTAAAACATTCTCTAGGTTCTGTTCATTTCACTTTACATCAGTTTATGTAAATCTTTCCAGGCTTTTCTTAAATCATCTTGCTTGTTATTTCTTAAAGCACAATAATATTCCATCACAATCATATACCACCTCTTGTTTAGCCATTTCCCAATTTATGGGCATCCTCTTGATTTCTAATTCTTTTGCTTCTTATTTTCTAATGAGCTATTCCAACTGTAGAAACATCTATCTATTCTGTTGCTGTTGAGAGAATCCCTTTCCCTTTAGAACTCAACTCAGAACATAATTCCCCATCAAAGTCACCCCATTGTTCTCAAATTATTTAATGTGTTCAGAATTAGTTATAGTGTAAAATGTTCTAATCCATTTTGTGGTCGGGAATAATGTATAACTCCAATTATGTAAACTCCTGTGGGTCCAGAACCGTGCAACAAATTCTGTAAGTAGTCGATAGTTGTTTGGTGGTAATAATACTTATCTCTCTGAAAATGTTAGACCAAAAAGTGTACTCCCAAATGACACATCAGAATATATTTCAAATTTATATTTATATTCTGATGGAGAATAGGAAAGCTACCATTGATTTAATTTCTGTAGTTTGTGATAGAAAATTAAATGAATTGATTTGTGTCTCAGAGCAGATAATGTGGTCCTAATCTTTCAACCCATTTCTTGTCAGCGATTAACAGAGAAATATATTTCTCCAATTTTGGAATAAGAGGAAACAGTATTTCTAAGAAAACCCTATCCATAACATCAGTAAATTGGCATCTCGAAATATTGGCTATGCAAGTGAGATGGAAGTAGGAATAGAAGCTGAGGGACAAGGAATGAAAAGGGGTATGATTTTTAAAAACAGTAATAGTTAATTATCATTAAAAGATAAATAACATGGTATAATGGTTGGAGAGGTAGTCTCAGTGTTAGAACAGTGGTGGTTCAAGCCCTTTTGCTGGTACATACTGGATGATGTTGCTGGGCAGATCATGACTTTTCAGAGGTCCAAGCAACTCTGTAAGACTCTCGGTTGCTGAATACTTGTAGCTCTGTTCCTCTCTAGTATTTTCCTACATCAGTAAAAACACAGATCCTGACCAAGAGAATAAGAATTCCTGTTTCTTCAGTGTTTTTAGGAAGTGATTTACTACTCTTTTAAGTCTATGGATCTCTTTTTAGTGTCAAAAATATTCACATGACCCCACATGATAGTACTTGTATTGTTAGTGTCTGTCGATTGAGAAAATATCAGTTTACTATGAATTGAGTGATACTTTCACAGGAATTTGTATTTTATTAATGATAATTACACCTATATACATTTGGAAAAATGTGAATTATTTTCTCATTTTATCTACAAAATGACAATGTTTTGTGAACATATAGATACTCTAACCTTATATAAAAAACCCTGCCCTTTTCTGCATCAGGGTGTGTTTGGCCTATAGATTTAAGATTGCTAACATATTTTCCTCACAACCATCCCAGTAGTAAAAATATTCTCTCCATTTTATAGATGAGAATGCTGAGGCCCATGGAATTGGTGACAGTACCATATAACTAGTAAGTATTAGAGTTGGAACTAGAACTCTTACTTCATGATCAGCACTTTCCAAAACATCACACTGTCTTTTATTAAAGTAGGTGGTGCCCATTGCTTATTTAAGCTACTAATATCAAACATTAGCTTCAATTATGTTTCAGTTTGGCTCAGAAGAAAACCTAACTCATCTAGAAAATTATGTGACCACTTTGGTGAAAACTATGTGGCCATTTTAGTGATAAGTTGTGAAGTTATAAAATTCTGAATGCTGTCCTTTGTTTTCTGTGAACATATTGCTCTAATTTGTTACTGAATAGAGAGTTCTCTATACTGTGTAATCAGAACCTTGAATAGCTATTCACAGCAGCAGTCCTCTGGAAAGCTGCTTGTGCTTGGCTTTATACCAACTAACAAGACTAACTTCAGGTTCAAAACAATTAATAAAGCAACTGCAAAAAATGTAGTTTGGCACCATTGCTTAGCTCACTACTTTGGAGTGAAATACTTCATAACCATATCTAGGGTATATGATGAATGAAAAAACCCAAGAGATAGAGTTTCTGGGTAATTAATAATCAACTTATCAATTAGGCTAGTTAATAGTCAATAAATTGATGGTTAGTGGTTTCTGTTGGACAGCATTACTTGTACTACCAACCTTACAGAGTTGTGAGGAAAGTGCTTTGCAAACCACAAAGTGTTATGAAAACTTTGAATCAATTTTAATAATTCGTGATTGCCAGTAACATAACATCCTATCCATATGGCCATACTTCTTCCCAATTTGCTACTTTTAGTCTTTGTTGGTATGTGGCAACATTCAGTTTGTATGACTGAAATGACCCAATGTTTGAATATAATGGGGAAAAGATAATTTCACTCCCTGATGTCTAATTAGCTGAAACATTAGCTATTATTTTTCAGGGATACTCACCCATCTAATTATGAGGTATTGAAGAGACAGGCTGGAAATGTAGCAAGTATATGACAAAAATATGACAATAACTTCTTCAATGTGGTGATGACAGAATCAGGGCTAAGTGAAAAATTCACTAGGTCAGTTCATTGCAGTTTGGAAGCTTTTAAATGAGTGTGGGTAGCTACTTCTGGGTTCTCTTTTGCTCTTGGAGATGTGTAGAATGTCTTCAGGAAAGTAAAACACCTTAAATTTTCTGTTACTCAAATAGGTCATCCAGTAAACAAGTAAGGGTTTTGCTATACTTTTTTTTCATCACTAAATTTATTTGCTAGTCTAGAAAAACATAATAATGTTTCTTGTCTTGTCATAGTCGCCTTGAGAAGCAGACTTGCTATTCTGGAACACCAAATGTGATATGTCCTATTGTAATTCAAAGGAAAAACTTTTCTCTGAAACCTGTATGTATACTCAAGATATTGGTGTCAGATTTTATAATAAAAGCCACAGTTTTAGTTGATTTAGCAGGAGAGTAGAGGGCAGTTTAGTTACTTTCTGAAATGAAATAGTCAAAAAGATATTGGCTTTCTCCATTTCCGATCTGAGCAGTTCTCTAGAGAGAAAAGAGTTGATCACTTATTATTATCCTTAGCCTACACCAGATGTCAAGTCCTTCAATTCAGGAAAAGAAAACTTTATTGATTTGTATAGAAAGTGAAGAACTAAGCTAATAATTTAGAGTTATCAGTCAATATGGACAAAGGTGAGAGAGAATGTGCAGGTCTTTGTGTTATCTTTAAATTCCAATAATTGCGAGCATGTAGGTGAAAATAGTATATGGATTTTAACCACATAAACATTGTTTTATGTTCTTTGGTAGAAAAAAAGATATGCTATGTAGCAAGTAACAAATATAAATGTTCTGTATCTATATATGTAAACAAGATAAAAATGTTCATGAAAGATTTAAGATATTAGTCAGATTAGATGGGTAACATGTTGGACATGTTGGTACTTCTTTACCCAAAACCTTTCAGTGACTCCCTATTATCTGACAATTAAAGTTCAAAATCCTAAGTTTGGTGTTAAAAGCTCTATAGTTTACTCCTACCTTATTTTTTATGGCTTAACATACGGTTGCCCTCTGTGTACTCTATATTACATCTAAACTAGACCTTGTTGTTATTGTTTCGTCATTTTCAGTTGTGTCTGACTCTTTGTGACCCCATTTGTAGTTTTCCTGGCAAAGAAACTGGAGTGGTTTGCCTTTTCCTTCTCTAGTTCATTTTACAGGTGAGGAAACTGAGACAAAAAGGGTTAAGTGACTTGTCTAGGATCCAGCTAGTAAGTGTCTGAGGCTGGATTTGAATCCAGGAAGATAAGTCTTCTTGACTCCAGGCCCAGCACTCTATCCACTGTGATAATCTACTGATCAGCTTAAACATTAGCTATGATTTTTCAGGGATACACACTGTACTACCTACCTGTCCTTCAACTGCACTACGTACCATCATTTATGTATGCTCTCTATTTTTTTCACACTGTATTTGTTGAGACCATTTTCTTGAGTAAATGACCTCATTTCCCTCTATCTTTTGAATTCTTACCCATTCTTTGAATGATGGGAAAGAATTCTCACTTCCATGTCTACCAGTGAGTAATAACCTTCAGACACATCACTTGTATTCTTATACGTTTATAATAAATTATTTTCTTTTATTTGTATTTGTGTCATATTCCTCTACTAGACTGTGAACTCCATGCTGGCAAGGACCAACTCTTATCTAATGACTGTATTTGCCATAGTGCCAAGTGCAGTGCTTTGCACAGAGCATGTATTTAATTTGTGTTTATGGAATGGATCTAAATGGAATGTAGTAAAACAGAATAGAATGGAATTAATTCCGTGATTTATCTGTATAGAAAGTAGATATTCTAGTGCCATAAAAAAATTAACCAGAATATGGATTTGGTGACCATATATTTAAGACACTGCTAGAATTAGTATTCTAAAGACTTATCATACTTGTTAAATAGGACTACATAATTCTGAGCAGTGTATAGAATCCTTTTTTCTCACAAAGGCTGTCTATACCTGATTTACTTAATCTGGCTAGTCTCATTTCAAAGAAATCATTATCATTTGAATCCTCTACAGTACCTATCAAACACAGTATTGGGTACTTATATACCCAGCATTCAATTGCCTTTTGATTAAGAGAAAAGACTTTGCTAGTCACAACTGATGAGATGGTAAACTGTCCACTATGACAATGTCCTGAAAGCTGAAAAAGCCTTTTAAAATTTTACATTCTGTCTACTTACCTTTTAAAATTAAAAATATTTTTAAAATTAATGAATGTTTACATTATACTAGAAATAAGAATAACGTAGTTTACATGGGATGCCAGTGCTCCATTAAATGACTATGTAGAGGGCAGGAAAACTATGTATACACAACATAGAATCAATTGGGCAATAAACAATTTTCATAGTATCGCAGCATGGCTTAGTGAATAGAGAGTTGCCATTGGAGCCAGAAAGACCTGGGTTCAAATAATGCCTTGGACATATGCTGGCTGTGTGACTCTGGGTAATTTAATACTCAAGGCCATAATAAATCTGGTTCCAATTTGATTTTCCAACCTTTTCTTGGATTACTTATACAAACTTATCACTTTTGCTTAAGCTAAATTGAACAAGTCACTGTTTCCTTATCTCCATTTGCCCTCTCTCGTCTCCATGGCAATGATCAGCTTAAACATTAGCTATGATTTTTCAGGGATACACACTGTGCTACCTACCTGTCCTTCAACTGGACTACGTACCATCATTTATGTATGCTCTCTATTTTTTTCACACTGTATTTGATTTTCCAACTTATTATTTCCATTCCATTATTATTTCCAACTTTCCAACTCCATGCCTTTGTATATACATACTCCATTCTTGAAATGGACTTACCCCTCTTTTCAGGTTTTTCTGTTTCTTGAAATCTTTTAAGACCAGTTTAGGTAGTTTTCCATGATGTCCTTACCAAATGGAAGGGATTTTTCTGGCAACTTTGTTACAGAACTTGTTGGGGCCGTTTTTATACTCTTGTCATATTTGAATTTATATTAGTTGTTTACAAGGATGTGCTGGTAACTGTTTAAGGTAAATGTTTAACAGATAGTTCTGAGAGGAGAGAAGCACACTGGATACACTTTGAAGTTTAATGTATATTATTATAATTTTCTCAAATCTAGAAAATAAAAACAATAAATTTGTAATTTTTTGTAATGTTTGCCCAGTTTCAAGGTACAAATATTCACACTGAAAATTTAACAATGGGCTTCCCAGATGGTTTGAATTCATTTCAGCATATCCTTAATTATTTTTGTAAGTATTCTATCTCCCCTCCTAGAGTTTAAACTTCTTGAGCCTACCAATAGCTTTTATCTTCATTCCTATCACCTAACATTGTATCATACACATAGTAGGCACATAATACATGATTGCTGAGTGAAGTCCTTATTATTTCATCTATATTTCCTTTTGAATCTGAATTAATAGCAATTTGAATGGAAGAGATCCAATTTTAAGTACCACTCTACAGTAAGTAGCCTACAAAGGCAAAACCTGAGCATTAATTGTGCTCCTTTATACTAAATTAATGTTATCACTATTTGTACAGATTAAAATGATACTATACCATGTTAAAAAAAAAGCACTAAAATTGAAAATGTTAATTTCTTCAAATTAGGAAATCTAAAATACTTATAGGAATTCCCACTTGCTTGTGTAGTAACTAATGAAATAGGAGATTTCCTAATTAGATCATGAGAAAACTTATATGAACCTATACGACTTTTGTTGTTTTCTCTTAGGTTTTAAATTTTTCTGGTATTTTCTTTTTCTCTACTACATTATTTGATTGAACACTTTCCCCATTTATTGTCATGGAAATTTGTGTAACAAATACATTTTCATTATGCATGCAGTTACTCAGTGCCTGGTTCTCTGTTCTTGTTTGGTGCATAGTCTGGCAGCTTGATTTTTATGGGTGCCAAGAGGGCAACAATGCCCTGTGCTATTTGAAAAAAGGTTTGTCAGGTTGGTAATTGAGAAATATCCTAAAATTGGTCCCTACCCTCATTCTTTTGGATGTCTTTTTTTTTCTTTTTGAGAATTAGCATCAGAATCAGAGTCAATAAACATTTTTTAAAGTGCCTAATATGTTCCAGGAATGACACTAAAAGCAATCTAGTGGGAGAAAAACCAGACATAAAATGAGGGGAGAGATGGGCATCATGAAGTCCTGTAGCTAGAGTAGGAAATGATTTAAGAAGATGTGTTACAGAACTGAATTCATCTTGCAAAATGATGAGTTTATGGAGATCATGAAGTCAAGATTAGTGGGGTAGGAAATAAACATCATATATACATTGTTTTTATATTTTATAGCTTGAAATAACTAACATAATGGCAGCCTATTCTATAGGGTACCTTGAAAACATAAAAGAATGTATATTTTGCTTACCTTTGATTAAAATGTAATATATTACATCTATACTCACATATGTTCAATAGGTAAATCAATCAGTAACAAGGACTATCAGTTATTGTAGATGACCAACAAAATATTGCAGTTCTGCAAAGCAATTAGAAAACTTCAGGGAAACCTCACTATAGAAGACATAGTTTAAAAACATCATTTTCCTGACTACTTAATGGTTGCATTTAATTATTTTCTGAAACATTCTGCAATCCAAATCTGGTACACTAGAACAGGGAGCCTGTGTTAAAGATATGCCACTCGGGTGGCCTTTTGAAAACTGAAATTATTTAAATATGAAGCGTGGCAAAGATGTCCTTATCAGGGCTTAGGCTTTCTGAAGGGACCAGCATGCAGTAACAGCATCAAAATAATAGGTGCTGATGCGCACTGCTAGCATAAGGTACTGTGGATGCAGAACCTTCTTCCAGTCTCCTGCAGTGACAATTTCAGTGGTTCCCACAAAGGACACTGGGGGTGCTCCCAGTTGTGGTTCAGCATGGGCACTGTCTATCGGTTCATTTGTACCTGGTAGGAGGCACAGAGACCAAGGTAGGACTTTTGAGAATTAGTGAGACTTCTTTGTTTCATTCCCCCTCCCCCAACCACTTCTATTCCTGTCACTGCTGTTCCCTTGGACAGCTAGTAGGTGTGGACGACATTTGTCGGTGGTAAGCAACACTATTGTGGAATGAATTATCTTTAATTGGAAGAAGACATACAGTGCTCATGTGGAAGTTATACAAGAAGAGGGCTTTTTTAAGGATGGAAAATAATTGGAAAGGTAGAGATATTTGAGTCAGTAAGTGACACCACAATGACTGTTTCTTTTTTAATAAGAAAAGTTACACATTTCTGCTAAACTCCAAGTCTTGTTATGCACTGGTTACCTTTCTTTCCTGGTTTGTGTAATCTCATTTAAACACACACACACACACACACACACACACACACACACATTCACTTTCTGCCATGAGAATATCCTTAAAGTTACACTGTATTTTCCCAAGTTCATCTCACATGACTTCTTAAAAAAATATATAGATATAGGTAGATAAAGAGATAGATAGAGAGATATGGGTAGATAGAGATATACATATGTATTTATCTATATTTATCTATCTATATTGTGATATTTAAAAAGCTTTAAGAGAGTTTCTGGGAAATTTTATCATCTTATTAATAAGGCCAGCAGGTTATTAATAAAAGGATGGTCATTTGGCCAGCTCTCTTAGACCAAAAACCATCATGGTGGTGGGCTCACAGTTTATATACCCTTCCAATAGGGGCTGATGTCACCCCATCATCATGTCACCGCTGGACAGAGAAAATATCTCTATACCAGACCACTTCCAGTCTTATGCTATTTAGACAAAAGGATCTGTCTCAAGCTTGAGTAGAACACAAAGCTTCCCCACTCTAGATTAAATTCCTTGTAAGGAGTCTGACCAAGATTGAGGAGAGTCAATGCAATCTCATTATCAGTAATGTCCTTCTGTTGAAAAACTGAACCTTTAGTATGAGGAATTTAGAAGAAAGGGAGAGTCTCTGAATCTTCCTTAGATGTTGGTTATTAATGATCACTTCTCACATTCCCCCATTTGATTCTTAAGAGGATTGGCTTCCTCAATGAATCACTAACTGATATGGCAAAAACTTTATCAAGGGTTTCTAACTAAGTGACTTGTGAGGGGAGACAATGTGAGAGGAAAAAGGGAAGGATGGATGGGTACTTTGACAAAATCAAAGGGGGCAATCCCCTTTGAGAAAGAAGTAAACAGCAAAATAAAATTCATAGATGTGTCTCTGTCAGTTTCTCTGGAAACATCTGATGCAGTCCTGCATCAGGTTCAGATATGACCTTAGAGCAGTTCTTCTCTGGCTCAGGTTGTTTGTAGAAATTCTCTGCTATAAATTACCTACAAAATTAATCTTAACACAAATTTAAACTTACTTTGCCAGTAACCAGGTCAGATATGAAAGTTAGCTCAAACCTTGTCTATTACTAGAAAATCAAATTTGTAACATTTTAGATCAGGGAATTTACAGTTTTAGATTTGTCAATTGTTATGTTTATATACATATGTACATACATACATACACACATGTACATATACACACAAACACATATGTACATTTGGCATTATTCATTCCCAATTAGGAGAATGAGATTCTACTAAAGAATTAATAATAGTATTCCTTTTTTTTTTTTTTAAGAAGATAGACTATATGACAAAAATGAATTCATTTAAAAGTTGCCAGATTAAATTCAATTGTAACAAAAGGTTTTGGGATGGGATATATGGAGATACTGAGTAATCAATTTTAAAATGGCATATTAGGTAAATTATTTATAATAAAACATTTTCAACTTCTGGCCATGTTCAAATGAATAACCCTTAACAAAAGTGGCTGTCTCTTTAAGGAATTAACAATATAGATCACAAGCCATTTTTCTTCTAAGACAATTAATTGTAACGATATTCCCTTCATTAACACAGAATTCATACAGCTATAGTATTCACTAAATAAAAGAATCATATCCTGGTTTCACAAGTCTTTGCATCATTTGTTTAATTATCCCATACCGTTTTGAGAAATTAAAGGACCTTAATTTACATAAGAATATATAGAAAGACTTAAAATTCTAGGCCAAATACTTTGAATCTTATACCTGCATTTTATTATAGTAACTCACATATGCTCCAGTATTAGCCTATAGGATAAAGATTTAATATTGTGTTCATGGCAATCATCTGATATGATTACAGAAATTTGCCATAAATGAAGAATATGGACATAAGGAAAGTCTTCTGTTATCTTGATGTCAATTCCAGGCAAAAGTTGTATAGATGGCCAATTATATTGAGCCAGACTTAAAGTCAGCCAGATAGTATATTTACTTTCCATCAAGAAATGTCATATTGGGGAAATTGAGTCAGCGAATCCTACTTCATCCCATGCTAATATTTGTTCTTCCAACATTTTTACATAGAAATCCACCTTCAGTTTATGCATATAAACCCCATAGAGTTGCTGGCATCATGGATCATTGGCTCAGTAGCATTCCTTGGTGATCATACCTAGAGTCAGATTCAGAATAATATCAGTCAACAGTCCCATAAAGTCCAAAATAGCAAGTTTCAATAATCAGGGCTTCAGGTGGCTTCAGCTCTCAAGGATCACATATCCTAGATAATAATTATTGAATATAATCTCACATTGATAACAGTAAAAGATTCATCATGAAAAATCACAGCTTATATTGATATTACTAGTACTCATGCTAAGTAGCTGTTTTTTCATTCCTAAATTCAACATTACACAAATGATTTTGCTTTAAGATGCTTAATAACAAACAACAAAAGATTTGGGATATATAAATATAATAATCCCAAATTATATACAGAGAACAGATTAGGCAATGTTTCATTTAATAGTATACAGTAAAACATGATCAGTTATTAGCCTTGTCTAAGTGGACATAAACACAAACTACAGCTCTTAGAACTAATCCCTTTAAACAATGGGAACATCTTTAAGATAACTCTGAAGTAGTTTGCATGTATTTCTACATTTGTTCTATTTCTAGACTAAACAACAAACATAAGTAAAATTGGATTTCCCTTTATAGTGACACAAGACAGCTCATAAATGACTACTCTACTAAAATCCTGTTCCTTAATAAACAAAATAGGTTCCTGACTTTTACCTCAAGACTTAATAGATTTACATCTTTATTTTACAAGCTTGTTTACCTTTGTCTAATTATTCTTATATCATTCTCAAAGAATAAGATACTTCAGGAATTGAATCTTGTATATTTGACAAGTTCAAACACTAGTTTAACTCTTTTTTTTTTTTGAAAAATTTTTTAATTCCTTTTTTTTGTTGTTGTTTTTTGCTTTTTGGAGGGCGGAAGGCTGGGCAATTGGGGTTAAGTGACTTGCCCAAGGTCACATGGTTAGCAAGTGTTAAGTATCTGAGGCCCAATTTGAACTCAGGTCCTCCTGACTCTAGGGCTGGTGCTCTATTCACTGCGCCACCTAGCTGCCCCAAAGCTAATGTGGAACACTAGTTTAACTCTTGCTTAGGCCAAGGAATGACAAGGAATTCAGATCAAAAGAGCAAGATCTTTCCCACTTAAAGCTTATAATAGAAATTTAGATGCCTTAGTATTTATCTAATACCTAATCAATTCAGTATTGCAATGACAAACTTCTACTTTTTGTCTAACCTGATGATAGAAATTTGCTGTGCGTGTTATAATCAGGGACATGGTTATAACAGCATCAAAATTGGTCCTCTACTGTGACCACCACAGTTATATGGCCCAGCAAACAGCTTAATAAAAGAGAGAGAGATGGGGATGTATTTGATATTCTGTTTATTACAGAACCATTTCATACAGACCCAAGATACAAGAAAATCATAAGGCTTATATTCCCTATAGCAGAAATTCTTACATAACCAGAATGCAAGGACCCTCCTTTGGAATTGACCACTCCCTACCCCAGCCTAAGGCCAATTATTCATTAAGACTTCATCCTAGGACCATGTCCAGAGGCACAAACAAATTGGGAGTCACACACAAGACTTGCTAATTAACTACCCTTAATTCTCTTTAGTTATTCATAGGACCAATGCAGGCATCCATCCAACAAGATTATACTCCTCCTGCATATCTGCCTAAGTGACCTCATAGAAGAGGGAAGCATTTCTTTAATGGGGCCAGGGGACCCCTGAAAGTCTAGTCTACTGCAGTCCTTAAGGTCTATACCACTATAAATAGCTTGAGGACCTAAAGGACCATACAGGGCCTTGAGGCTGTAGGTTCCTCACCCCTGCTTAGATGAAACTCACTCTACATTATAAGTAGGCTTGAAAATCTCACTCCATTTTGTGCAAGGATTTCCATTTACTCAGTAGGAATTCCACAGCTCAGAAAACTCAGAAAACAAGGTCAATAAGAATTTATGACTAGACAGTTCCAAGAATTCTTCTAGGTTTACAAAGGAGATTTTACAAGGTCTTTTCTTTGTATTATTGCCCATTTTCCTTTTAAAAATACTTGTGTAAATACTTGATTAAAACCCTAACTCCAAATAACTTTGTTAACAATCTCATAAATAAGTGATAGGCAAATAATTTTAGGTGAACTTCCTCTTAAATATAGACAAAACTTGTAATTTTATAATTTCTTAAATTACAGTGCTTCAGAATTGTGCTTCAGAATTTTATAGCACATGGTCAGGAGGGCTGATAGAATGACCTAACAGCTTCTTAACTCACTCATTCCCTTTTTTTCTTCTAAAAAGAAAACCAGTATAATTCTGAATCTAAAAACATGTAGGTTATAAGAGAAATTGCTTTTCTAATGACATGGCTGATACAATTGTCTACCAAATTAGACAACATAAGAAAATTTAGAAATATAACAATACCCTAAACAACAGGATGTATTTACAACTTGAAACAAAGCCAATTAATTACCAATCAGGTGATTTCAATTTAGGTGACTTTATTTCCAAATTACCTTACAGAGAAAATCATTCATCCCATCAGCATTGGCATTGTATACTGATCACATCTAAAAACCCATATAAAATTATCAAGTATGAAGCAGTTACATCCAATTAAAGAGATAAGAAAAGCAGTTAACATTCATGTAGCATTCGCTCTATGCCAAGCACTTTACAATCAGGTGATCCCCACAGCAACCCTAGGAAGTGGGTTCTATTATTATCCACTTACAGAAAAGTAAACTGGAGTAAACAGAACTTTCTTGGGACCATGAAACTAATCAGTTTCTTTCTTTCTTTTTTTTTTTTTGTTGCTTTTTTGGAGGGCATTTGAGGTTAAGTGACTTACCCAAGGTCACACGGCTAAGTTTTATGTTAAGTGGCTGAGGCCGTATTTGAACTCAGGTCCTCCTGACTCCAGGGCCGTACTTTAACCACCTAAAAACAGTGGGGCTAGATCCTGAAATCTTAAAATACTGGCACTCTAACTCAGTTACTAATCTGATACTGTTTTGTTATATTTTTTTACATCAGTCTTTTAATAATTAAATGCATAATCCAAAAGATTTCAACAAGAATTCACATTTGTAACGATCTTTCTATTACAATAAATTATCAAATTAATGTTATACATTATCTTTACACACATTAGAAATCTTATAACTGTGGTAACTTGGCTTAAAATCTCATAACTAACAAGTTTCCTGGTATAATATAATAATAGTAACAATAATAATAAATTTCATTTAAAATGAGATCAGAATAAATTCAGTTATACCTGAGTCTGTATTCCAAATATTATGATTTAGAACCTCAATTTATAATTTTAATTATTGAATACTATATTTTACACAAGGGTTATTTATTCCAAGGATATAACGAGATTCACTACTTCCATTTAATCCGCTGTCGAAGATTTTGAAAGTGACGGTACATGACAAGGAGTCTTGAAACACGTGGGGTTTGTTTTGATTACTCCTATCCCTCTATAATTTTGTCTACTGATTTTCAAATCAAGCTTTGAAATTTTCATTCTCATCTTTCTGCTTAAAAAACAGTTAAACTTCCTCATACCCTCTCAATGTGCTTAAACCACCTGAAGCTGGCGCAAGGGCACCCAAAGCAACTATTCAGGAACAGGAGGGGCTTGGAGCACATGGACTTGTCCCCCATATCTTTTCTTTTTTTTTTGCTTTTTGGAGGGCAATTGGGGTTAAGTGACCTGCCCAAAGTCACACGGCTAGTAAGTGTGTCAAGTGTTTGAGGCCGGATTTGAACTCAGTTCCTTCTGACTCCAGGACCGGTGCTCTACTCACTGTGCCACCTAGCTGCCCCCTCATATCTTCTTTTCTACCTTCCATATTTTCTCTCAAGCCTTTATTTCTCTTTCTTAATCTTTCAAACCTATAATTCAGACTACCTAACTTTCCTTCACATTTTAATCATGTCCCATACTATTGTTAAATCAATGTCTTACAACAACCTACTTTCCCAGCTATGGAGTTTGTTCCAACCCAGGGGATTCTCTTCCTTAATCTGCATATCACAAAATTCAGGTGTTCCCTAGGAGGATCAAAGAACTCCAAATCTTTCATTTTCCTGAAAAGGAGATAGAGAACTGCACTGTCTATTCCTATTCCCATATAGGAAGAAAGTGTGGGACAAATCCTTAAAAGAAATCCATTAAGATGTTGTGATTATGAAAACTTTTAGGAGACATGCAGTAGCTTACATTTCTGTTGCAACACAAGAGTGGGGTTCTGGCTACTGGCAAACTCTATTAACAGATTACAAAAGGCTTAACTGCCTACTTAACACAGTTTTCCAAATAAAAAATCTTACCCTCCTTTTTTTGTTCTGCTTCTCTTCACCTTTTAGAATCTGGAGAGAGCCAACATTTAATGATTTACAAATCAAGAGAGCTATGCTTCTCTCATACCCTTCACCAACATTACTTATAAAAAAACAGCTTTTACAATGTGAATATACATTTTAAACAAATTACCGAAATTCTAAAGTGATTACATTTAAGGCTATGATATAAAATCCCTGATCATAGTGTCTTAAAAGACAAAAAACTTATTTTTGCCATTTTAAACACGTCCTGATGTCAGATATATTGGAAGGGAGGGGGAGGGTGAGAAGGAGGCAAAGAGTTCTCTAGATTTAATTAAAACATAATCTACAAACTTTAATTTTTGGATCAAATTAAATTTCTCTCATCAGCCCTTGCTATCTTTCACTTTCTCAGTCTAGAAGATCTTCATTAGTATAAAGCTGCTGCTACAGCTTAAGCCAAAGAAAACCTCTTCATGTTTTTATTTAGAGAAATTCCTTCTCTGATTCTACCTCCCAGACTAATTCCTGGGAAAGTCTCACTCTGTTTTTTTCAGTTCTCTTACTTAACAAGCTTAACTTAGAAAACCTAATACAAATGGGCGCAGAGACAAACGGAACAGAACCTTAGTGACCCAGAAAGTGAAAAGTTGAAATTAAAAATGACTTTCTTTCCTTGCTTCAGTGTCTCATTTTGGTTACTTTAACTGACGGTAAGAATTTTTTTGATATAACTCTGCCTGAAAATGCTAAGAACAGGGCCTCAAGGCCCTCTTGGGCAGTTTTACACACTTCTATACCTTTACTTACACACACTCTGTAGCCTGTCAACTGGTAACAAATGACCAAAGAGTCACCGAGGTTTTTAAACTCAAAAATACCAAAGAACTCACACAGATTAAAAAGCAAAAGGCTTTCTTTATTCTGTGGGGGAGAGAAATTAGATACATGTGTCGAGGCCTCTAATGGGAGACCCAAGCGAGTGGGGCAAACCTTGATTTATGTATTTGTGGCTAGATAAGGAATCAAATGGTATAGCGTACCAATAGTGGTGAGGCACAATGGCAACAGTGAGGCAAGGCTGTCCAGTGACAAAATGTTCATAACAGGGCTTCATGTCTGGACCCACGTCTGGACCTGTTGGTGCTTGCCCAAGCTCAGGGACCATGTGTGATATAGTTGCAGCCAAGTTTATCCAGAGTGCAAAGGACTGTTGCTATGCCAAGCTCAGGGCACAGCTTGTTTGCTAGGCCTTAGATCTGGAATACAGGATGTCTAAAAAGAGAGAGGTGGTCTTGGATCCCGACAAAACCCACAAACTTGAAAGCAAGGATTGTAACTTTAGAAATTCTCTCACAGATTATTGGCCTGTTGGATTACCCTTTTTGAAACCCTAGTCTTGCAAGAAATTTGGAAAATATGCTGGTACTTTCGGGGCTTACCAAGCAATTGGTTTTGTAAGCTGAATATCCATAATACCCCGAATTTCCCAGGTGGCCCCTCTATGTCCACAGTTTTTTCTCTTTCATCCCCATATAGCATACTTCAGAGGATCTTCTACAAGTAGGCACATCCACCTGATGATTGCCTCCCCGTAAGACTGAAAAGAAGAAAAGTGCTGCAACACAAACATTAAAGACAGGCATATAGGCACATATGTGCCTACTCTGTGGCCAAGTGTGGGTCATATTTCTTTTGAATTTCATAACAACTAATGCAACAGTAGGGAACCAGTAGGTATGCAATACTGACTTGCTAACTGATTATATTTTTAGTGTTTATTATTTATAATAATAATAGCTCCATTTCCCCTCTATTTGGCTGGCTTTCTTTTATCTAGACTTTGGTTTGAGTTCAACTCATGTTAATTTGCCTGTATGTGTATAGATTTGAAGAGAAGTTTATGCAGATGCATCATTACAACAAAAACTGTAAATGAGTGGTATGGTCAATGAGACATTGGGCTAAAAGGCCAGTTGTGATTAAATATATTCAATAAGTTCTTATGTGACTATAATTCCTTTGGGGGATATGATACATTTGAGTATAGGGTCGCTTCTTGCTGGAGGAATCATAGATAGCTTTGTGAAGGAGGAGGGACCAGAGCTGGCCCTTGAAGAAAAGAGAAATTTTCAACCACTGGAGATAAGGGAAGTTCATTCATCTATTTCAGGCTAGCATGGGGTTGAGGAATGGCATTAGTAACAGACAGTGAGAAGATAGGATAGAATCAGATTTTGGAATGGCAAGTAATCCAGTTGGCTGAAACACATGTCATCTAATGTTTCAAGCATAAATGAATTTAAATACTTTGGAGAGGATGATTAAGAACAGTGGGCAAGTTAATCACACTTCTAGGGTAGGAGAAAGGAAAAAAAATAAAATAATAAGAAAGAGATGGCTTATTGATTTTGCTAAAAAAAAAAAAATTGTAGGAGTGGTGGGAAGGGAGGTGTAATATAGATGTTCTCACTGTTGAAGACCAGAGGGGAAAGAGCTATGTCCTGGTTGTCATAGGGTGGTTCAGGTGACATCAGTAGTTCAGATAGGGGAGGTGGTATGCTAGAAGATGTATTTACAAAGATCTATTTGTCTGAGTACTATAATTTCTAGCCACTAGTGTCCTTTGACTGTTGATACTGAGAGAAAAGGGCATGATTTGGAATATATTGCTCCTGATCTCATGTCTCAGATTTATCATTGCCCTACTTGCAGTGTTCTTTCTACCCAAGACCTTGTGTGGTTTGACTGAATGGCCTCTGATACAAAACTTCTCCAGGGATACACATGGGAAAAACAAAGCAGACACACAGGGAAATCTACCTAGGAATAATTCTTGTATCTAACCACTCCTCTCTATCACACTTCTACTATCCTGAAATAGCAGGTCTTTCTGCCTCCACTATTTTGCCCCTCCAATTGATATTAGTGTTAGATTAATCTTTCTTATCTATAGACATAATTCATCCACTTAAAAACCTTCTTTCCTACTAAATCTAGTCACAATCTCTTGCCTGACATTCAAAACCCTTCAGTCAGTCTTACTAAGTACTTACTACTTACCAGTTACTGTACAAGGCACTGAGGATAGAAAGAAAGGGAAAAAAAAAACTCCATCAAGTGTTACCACACGCTTTCAGCTTTGTCTCATACTTTGCTCCATGAACTCTGTTCCATCTGAACATGACTCTACTTTGTCTTCAGAACATTCCCTGTTCTCATCTAGGTCTATGCTTTGGCTTAGGTAGCACCTATCCCTGGTCTTCCTGTTAAATTGCCATTCATCCTGAAAGACGTAACTCAAAGACAACTTTGTCATGGGGCACCCTGTCAGCAATGACCTTCCCCCTCACACCTTACATAGTACACTGCTTTACATCTCTCAACTTAACATGTTGTCATTATGTATTACTGTAATCTGTTTGTATCTTATCAATTTATTATATTAAGTTGTATGAAACCAGAGATTTTCTCATATCTAAACTTTGTATTGCAGAGAATGTCTAGCACAATACTCGGTACACAGAAGATGCTCAATGAATGTCTGTTGTGAGAAAAAAGGTCAGATATGAAAGAGGTGCCATATTTTTGGGAAAAACAATTAAATGACTTGTGAACTATTTGACTTGCAGTGTGATAGAGAAAGAAGAGTTGAAGATAATTGGTAGGGCAGGAGAAAATCATAGAGGCAACAGTAGTTCTACTTCATTAGTGTTTAGTGTCAGTTGATGACAGGGCATTAATTTAAGATTTCTGATGGGTAATTTGGAGGCAGATAGGTGATTCAGTGGTGTAATGCTGGGCCTGGAATTAGGAAGAGCTGAGCTCAAATTCAACCTCAAGACACTAGCTGTATGACCCAGGGCAAGTCAGTTAACCTCTGTTTGTGTTAATCCACTAGAGAAGGAAATGACAAGTCACTTCAATATTTTTGCCAAGGAAACCCCACATGGAGGTCACAAAGAGTCAGACATGACTCAACAATAGCAGCAACAACAACAACACGGTAGATTACTATTAACCAGAAAATAACGAAGACATCTATGGCCTACCTCACAAGAATGGAATAACTTCACAAGATAAAATATCTCAATCCAATAAATTTATTTGTATCAATAATTCTATATTCAAAACCAATTATGGCTAACAACAAGTTATTGGTAAATTCATTATTTGATGTTCTGCAAGATATATGTATAAAGGTTGAATTCAGTTAATCAATCAGTCAAACACTCTACCTCACTTAAAACAAACTACCTTCATCAGGTCTCAACACCTTTGTTAAATCAGTCAACCAGTCAATTAAAGGCGTTAAGCTAGGTGCAAAAAGTCTTTAATCAATTTGGAAGGATTGAAATCCACTGGGTGAAATGAGATGACACTATATAGGAGGTGTATTGGGATTGATTATGAAGACTCTGTCATGCCCTTTGGGGACTGTGTAAAGTAGCAATACGGTGCAGATCCCAAATATTCAAGAGGCAGTCCAACTCCAAGGTAGAAACAGTTCCAGTCAAGCCTCTGAGAGAAAATTGTTTGGAAGGGGGAGGGGAGAAGAACCTTTCGTTTGTCTCACCACTCCTTATCCAGATAAAAACCTTTGATAACTTCAAAAGGTCCAGAAGACTTGGCCTTTCCCTAAGTTGTCTAGCACTACCCTTGGAATAATAATACCCTTGATAGCAGTGTCTGCATCTGGTGCCAAGGATGAACTAGAGGAATTGAAGAAAGGAAGCTTTAGCTCTCAACAGTGATTCCTGAAGTAAGCTAACCCATGCCTAAGGGGAAATTCATTGGGATTCTATGGATGTAAGAAAAGGATTTCCAAAACAAGGACCTATAGGAGCAGTGATTCACCTCCCCTTCCCCCTAGATTTTCTACTTGTGTTCTAAACTTGAGCCCATTTACCTAGGTCTGAATGTACTTGTGAGAGAGTATGGCTACAGTATGAGGGGATGTCTTGTACTAACTCTTATTATATCACCTTACTCAATACCAATTTCAAAAAAGTTAATCAAGTCTGACTAGCTAAATGGGTAACTAATTGGGAACATACTGGTGGGGGCTCATGAGCTATATAGTACTAGAAAACCACCCTAAACTCTCAGGGCTTTCTTGAGGACTCTGAGGAGAGAAGTATTATTTGTCCTTTGTTTCTAAGAGGACCAATGACATAATGGAGTGATGTCTTGACTTGTGTGCAAATTGGATTTAAGTGAGGAAGAATTGCACAAAATTGTCAGCTTCACTCTCTCTTCCAGAGTCATTGGGCCTGGGTTTCAGTGGATGAGCTTGGCATCTTCAATGTTTGACCAAGTTTTGAGTGCCCCACAGTGCTTGATTAAGCCATGTTCATGGCCATGGGAACAAATTGTTCTTATCTACCCTTTCCACCAGTGGAAGTCTTCATGTACTTGGATGTAATGGTAACTGGAATTTTAAGATCTTCCCTGCCCCTTAATATGCCTAAGGGAATTTGAAGACCTTCCCTGTTTTGAAAATAAACTTTGCCCCATAATATAAATTATGGGGCATATTATGGGGTATACATACATATATATGAATGTAATCACATGGAACCTGTGGTGGGAGAAGTTTGCTGAAGGGTGGAGCAGAGTCCACAGGAAGCTGGGAGTCAGAGCAAACTCGATGGTTGAGAGGAGAGGAAGTTTTGAAGGGAGACAGATAGGCTTATGAGTAAATATAGGTCTTGTGTTGGTTTGTGGAAGGCTAAATGATGCTGTGGCTCTCTATGCTGTTACAATTTATTAACTTCTTTGCTGCTATGATGGAATTAGCTAACTTGTTTTGGGATTTGGTTTTCTGGTATCTGAATAAATGTTTTGCTTCTGTCTTCTATATGGAGAGTCTGTTATATTTTGCAATTGAGCAGTATGCAGATATATTTATAGTGACCATGGGTGCTGTGAATACTTCATTGGCACTACACTGGAGTAGCCAACCTCCTCACTCACCAATGGGTTTCAGTTCTATTGGTTATCCTTAACCTGGTTTGACCCATCTGCTGTGATGATTTTTACCAAGGTGTTGTCTCTGTATATGCTTCAGCTTCTTGGAGCCATGTGTGAGAGTTGAGTAAGGATGGATGAACAACCCTGAAAAGGGCTCAGCAAGCCAGTGGTGCTAATTCTTCCTGAACACCCAAGAAGTAGCCAAATACCCAATGATGACCTAGTCTATCTGTATAAATAGGGTATTTAGAATAGTAATCCAAGTGCCTGTGCTATATTTTCCAATAAGTTCACTAGTCAACTGGACTATTTTTCCTTAAAAAGACAAGAAAATTATCTTTGGTCTCTAAAACACACACACACAAAAATGATCATTCCTCACTTATATTTGCCATTAAAAGAACATTCCATATGATTAGCTTCTCAGAAGAATTTGTTCCCAAGATCAAGTATCCAAATTGCATTTATTAATAGTTTGTGAAAGAGAGAATGCTTTCTTGGAATGTCACATGATTCTGGCCTTTTTTTTTTAATGATCTATTTTCTTTGCAACATCATCTTTGCTCTATCCTAGAGTCAGTGTTCTCAGAGAAGTAAATAACAGAGTTAATAACTTGTAATATTTTTTGTAGTAAATGTCAACCCTTTAACATTTAACAAATTATTGCTACAAGTAAGCTCATGAAATTAAGATATTGATGAGTATGAAATCCGAGAAAAGACAATAAGCATTAATACCATGACTTTGAATAAGTAATCATTCAGACCTTCCGGGCTCATGGTGCTGACCAAATAGTGGCCAGGAATAATTTTAAAGGCCTTTCCCCCCATAGACCAATTACTTTTAACATATCAGTTAGTCCAATTCATTTCTTACCATCAAGACTATTTTAAAATCTTAAATATAACAAGCTTTTCACTGGTTACTGGAAAACTTTCATTCCATTCCATGTTAATGGATGCAAATGAAATTCTCATTTCTATGCTGCTCTTGCTACAAGCTACTGTGGCTAACCTCTGAGAGTGAACTGTATGCCTGCTCATTATCCTGGGTGGTAGTAATGGTAATGGGAGAGATAAGAGAGAGACGGGCATTATTTCCTGGGGGTCATAAGAGAAGCTTCATATGTATAGCTGGGTTTTCCACCTTTGGGGGATGAGAATTTCTCAGTCTTTCCTAATGATGCTTTTACCCTTGCTTAACTGTATTTGTTTAGCAGATTTCTGGCAAAAACACAAGTCTTCCACTTTTTTATTAATGTAGAAATACAGCTCCCAGCAAATTCATTATCTTTTCTCCTATTAGCTGATCAGACTATAGTCAATTTCTACATGACTTCTTGTCTTTTTGCTGTATCAGATCTTATCATGTTCCTCTTCTGGTCAAAACCTTCCAATGGCTTGCTATTACCTAAACAGAAAGGATTAAGTTGGATGGCCTGATGTTCCAGTTCTGCTGCTGTTTGAATAGTTACATGACAAAACTCCTACACCTCATCCACTTCAGATCCTAGACTTTTCCAGACTCTAAAGAGAATATCACATTACTATTTCACTTTCAAAATAGATTTTTGTTAATATTTTTGTTTTTCTGTTGCCTAGATTTCACCCTGTATTCCTTCACCTCCAAAACCCAGAGAGCCATCCATTACAACAAATAATTTTTTTTTTTAATGAAAAGAGCAAAAGAGGATGAGAAAAAATATTCAGGAACACTGTGCAATACATTGAAAAAAGAGTCTAACATTATATGCAGTTTTATAAAACCAGGGATTGGAACATTCATTGGCATGTTAAATACAAATTAGTCACACTTCAATATCAAGGCCGACAGCAGGCAATGGATTTAACTTTACTATCACACACATGTCTCTTAAAGCAATGAACAGGGAAAGGCAGCATCCATTTCACTATGAGAAAGTATCCAATTCAGCCAATAGTTACAAAGTCCTTTCTTTGTGCAAAGCTCTGGGACCATGTTGTAGGAGACTTTAAATGCCAGAGAAAGGAGCTTAAACTATTGTTAAGAAATCATAGGGAGTCATTGAAGAGTTTTGCTACAGAGAAGTTACATCATGATATCTGTGCAAAGGAAGCTGAAAGACAAGCTATAGATAGAAGGTAACTGATTTCTGACCATCAGTGAGGGGAGAAAAAAAAGAAGAGTGGCTAAAAGCTGTATTTCTACAGAAGATCTCATAGATCATAGTTGGGGCTGGTTTCTGTTTGGATTAAGGATTGGACTGGAATCCTCTAACTGTGGATCAAGTGCAACTGCTGTTGCTGTTACTTGTCTTTCATTCTCAAAGAGGACCACGACACTGGGGAGGTGATGCCCTGACAAGCAGGTGAATTGGATTTAAGTGAAACAAGGATGTGCATTGTTACCTGCCTCACTTTAACCTCAGGAGCCATCTAGTTTCAGCCACGAGCGATATAGTTCAGGATGACTGGAGTTGGCCTTGGATACAATGGGAGACTTTTTAAGCTAAGGTCTCAATTTGACTGGGTAACACCCATTTAGGGATTACGGCTAGGTAAGAAATGAACAGAGAATGACCTCTTTACCAAGTTAAAAAAAAAAAAAGTCAGTCTGGGAGAGGGAGGCTCTCCGATTTCTGGTCAAACAGAAACAAATGCTGAATGCTATTTACATTCACTCTGAGCCAGTCAAGGTTCAAACAATGACCACTAGCTGGTGCTTGGGTTGGGACCTATTGCTGGCCAATAAATGAGAGCCAGAGTGATTTGGCTTCAAGGCTTGGTCCTTAAGAAAAAAAAAGTTTATGGCAGCCAAAATTTACATTCCTTTTGGGCAGAGCAACCTGAGGTAAGGCTATGAAAGAAAGGAAAGGAGGAAGGAAGGAAGGAAGGAAGGAAGGAAGGAAGGAAGGAAGGAAGGAAGAATGGAGGGAGAGAAAGAATGAAAGAGAACTGTGTTTACCAACTGGTCAGTTCCAGTTGGGTTCCCAGTGGGGCAGCTCCTTTTCTACTCACAGAGGTTATTTGTCCTTTATTCCCAAAGAGGATCTTGAAATCAGGGAAGTGACACTATCTCACCACTGGACCCAGATGGCTCAGGAGGAGAATATGAGGATGGTGACTTTGCACAGTCCTCCTTCACTTAAATCCAAGTGCAGCTGAGCGACTGTGGAAGTGCCTTCCTTTCATGATAATGGATAAAGAAAGTCCTAGGCCCTACTTTATTCAAGGTCAAAAACTTTCCTATAGCTATAAAGTCTCACCCAGGGGCTCCCAGCAATGACTTCTACATTTCTTGCTCCTGTCACTAACTACTCTGACCTTAGGGAAGTTTCTTAGCCTTTGTGGGCTTCAATTTTTTATTTATAAAACCAGAGGACTGGAATAGATGGCCTCTGATATTTCTTTCAAAATCTAAAGTCCTACAAAATCATTGTTCATCTTGGTGAGTATGAAACAAACATGCATTTCATTGTGGGAATTGTTCAGAATAGCTGGCACAATTATAGCAGAGAACTGAGGATTTAATTTCTATCAAGCATAGAGGGGAATTGGAAGTGTTCAATGGTTGAATTCACTATCTTTTCTGCAAAGTAACAACATAAACAAGATACAGATTGGTATCCTTATTAGAAGAGGTAAAAAGGATTAAAAGAATAGGTCTCTATTCTCCAGATTAGCAGTGAGAACAAAATCTCACTTGAAGATTGGAAGAAGGGCTTTGAAAGATAATCAAAGAGGAAAAAGAATCTGGGGAGGTGGTGGGAGAATTCTAACCCACCATGAAGTTGGAAAGTTGGAGAACGTGACACAGAAACTAAACGGAAGGAGGGAGACCACTGAATGTTTGGAGAGATGTAATGGGTAAAGCAGATGTTGGATAATCAATAGAGAACTGACCTTGGGGTAAGGAAGACCTGGGTTCAGATCCTATTTATGACAAATACAATGTCTGTGATCCTGGGCAAAGTACTTAAACTACTTAAGCCCAAGTAAATTCCCTAAAATTCAATAATTCAATTCAAAAAGCATTTTGTAGCACTTCCTATATTTTAGGCACTGTCATAAGCCCTAGGAATATAGATAAGAAAAAGAAACATAGTCCTTTCCCTCAAGGAGTTTACAATTTAATGGGGAAGATAACCCCCAAAAGGCAGCTGGAAAGTAGGAGTGGGGGGAGGGATGCCACCAGGGGATAACTGGGACAAGTGTATCATGTTCCTTAGAGTTCAAACCAAATAAAGCTATAGATGGAAAGTGGAAAGTTAGCTGGAGAGTCTAGGTCCAGCCCTTTATAAAGGAAAGCTTTGGGAAGAGTTGAGTATTTTTCCCTCCAGTTCTATCAGAGAGGAGAGGAAGCTCAAGGAGTTGAGAAGATGTTGACTATTCTAAGCTGAGTTAAATAGCATGGTGATAAGATTTCAGATGCTCACTTTATCCTGGAAGGGGCATCATGTTCCTTGTAGTTCAAAAACAAAGCAGAGCTTTAGATGGAAAGTGAAGAGACTACAAGTTGTAGGGAAGATACTACTTATGTTGGGTGAAAGAGTATTTTTGTCAGGCATTCTGTATATCAGTGAAGTCCCAGATTCAGTCCTGAACAGCATTGGTAGATCTTAGGCATTCCTAGGAATGAAACTAAGTGGTTCAGGTGGTACTATCACTGTTGATAGTTTAAGGTAGTGGGTTCAGAAGGGAAAAAAATGTGGGAAATGGGCAACTGGTTAAAAAGGTGGCATTTAAGAATAGCATTTGGATATTGGGATAATATTTCATAGGGATAATGGGCTATCATACATGGATGGGATGCATCTAAGGAGGGGTCATGGGCATCATCTGTTCCCTTGGATATTTGTGAATTTGATCAAGGGAGTTTTAAATTAAAAAGAATAATTACAATTATAACTAACGTTGATATAGCACTTATTATGTCCCAAGCCCTTTTTACAATTGTTACCTCATTTGAGCCTCATGACAACCCTGGAAGGTGGTGGTATCCCCATTTTAAAGATGAGAAAACTGAAGCAAACAGACATTAAGTGACTTGCCCAGTGTTACGCAGTTAGTAAGTATCTGGGGCTGGATTTGAACTCAAGTCTTCTTGATTCCAGGCCCAAATTTCTCACATATTCTCACACAAACCAAAGTGCTGAAGAGTAGGAAGTCAAAGGAATATAGATCTAGACGTGACAGTGATTCTGGAGACCACTGAACCCAAACTCTCATTTTATAGATGATGAACCTGAGGCATAGAAAGGTTAAGTGACTTCACCAGTATCATCCCTCTATTAAGTGTCTGAAGGAGGAGTTGAACTCAGGTCTTTTTCCTACCAAAATGCTGATTACACAAAAGACAAGGAACATGATGGGAGGAGTTGAATATCTAGAGGCTCCAGTCTACCAATCAGAAGTTTTCACCATTCAAAAGTCTCTTTCTCTTGACTTTCTTTGGAGGTACTTTCTCAAACTGTGCCTACCAACAACTTAAGTCCATTATAGTTGGTACATAGCATTAAACTTGGCATTCTCTTATCAGGAGTAATCTCTCCCCTGTGTGTGCAATATTAAACAAAGGGCTCACTTTTAGGGCAATGTCCAAGGGTGTTTACAGAAGTAAAGTTATAAATTTGAGGAACAATATAGTCCTTTAGGAAGGAGTGGTAAACCTTAGAATAGGCAGAAGTTCATTCAGGGATATTCTAGCTATGTTGTGGGCAAGAGGAAAAATAGAGAATAGAACTGTTGCTTGGAGTGGATAAAATAATAAGAATGATGCCCCAAACATGGTATTGCTATTCAAGTTTCATATTGCTTCTTTTTTCTCCATCAGAAAAGATCTTTAAGTAGATTAAAACAAAAATTAATAGGAAATTTTGAAAAAAATATAATCAAGATTATATGAAAGTATATACTATATCTTTCTTCTTTATGATTTTAATTTTTTTATATTTAATATTTTTATTTTCAGTTCCAAAAACTCTTTCTTCCTTTACCCCCTCCCAACCTATTGAGATGGCAAGAAATGTGATAACCAGTTATACACATGAAGGCATGCAAAACATCAACACAATAACCACTTTGCAAAAAAAAAAAAAAAGCAAGAAAATAAATAAGGAAAAAAATATACTTCAGTTGGTGCCCAGACTCCATCAGTTTTCTTCCTGGAGTCAAATAACCTTTTCCTTTATAAGTCCTTTGGAATTGTCCTGGGTCATTGTATTGATCAGGGCAGCAAAGTCTTTCACAGTTTATTCTCTTTACAATGTTGTTATTGTGTAAAATGTGCTCCTAGTTCTGCTTACTTTGCATCAGTTCATGTAAGTCTTTCCTAGTTTTCCTGGACCTACCCCCTTCATCATTTTTAAAGTACAATAATATTCTATTACAATCACATACTATAACTTGTTCAAACATTCCTCAGTTCATGAACACACTCTTAGTTTCCAATTCTTTGCCAACACAAGAAGAATTTCAATAAGTATTTCAGCACATATTATTCCTTTCCCTTTGATATCTTCAGAGTTACAGATATAGGAGCAATACTGCCAGGTCAGACAAAATGCTCTTTATAACTTTTGGGGGGATAGTTTTGAATTGTTTTTCAGAATAGTTGGACTAGTTCACAGATGTACCAACAGGGCACTAGTATACCTCCTTTCTCTCAAAACCCTCCAGTATTTGTTTTTTTTTCCTTTTCCATCATCTTAACTAATTTGACAGGTGTGAGGTAGTACCTCAGAATCATTGTAGTTTGTATTTCTCTGCTTATTAGTGATTTAGCATTTTTTATATAAAAACTGATAGCTTTGATTTTTTTTCTCTGAAAACTTCCTCTTAATATCCTTTCCCAATTTATCATTTGAGTTGATGAATGTCTCCTTGTTTTTTTTTAAATACATTTGACCCATTTTCCTATATAATTCAGGAACTAAAAAATCAGAAGAAAACTTGCTGTAACAATTTTCCCCAATTCCCTGCTTTTCTTCTAATTTTGGCTACATTGATTTTGTTTATGCAAAAACTTTTAACTGGGACAGAGCCAAGATGATGGAATGGAAGCAGAAACTTTTCTGATCTCCTCCATGAATTCCATCACTAACCTATAAAAAGAGAATCTGAATGTATTTTAGAATGATGGAATCCATTGGGAGACAGAGGAAAGCATACATGTAGGTCTGGGCAGGGGGAATGCAGAGCATGTGAAGGCTACACCAGCAGGGACCTGAGAGTTGAGCACAGCAGAGTGAAAGCAAGCCCCAGTCAGTGGATCCACCCACCCCAAGGGCAATTCACAAATGTTTCATCTCCAGATTGGTTGGAGCTGGGTAAGAGAAAGCACAGGGCCCAAGGCAGCAACTTCTCCTGGGGCTATCAGTGCACAGCTTGGATGTCTAAAAATCACCTACCAGAACTTTCAGGAGCCAAGATGGTAGAGTAAACCCTAGCAGCTCTAATCCCCTTTCCTGACTCTGAAAACCCAGAGACTAATGCCCCACCCAGTGTAAAATCCTGAAACAGTGGAAACAGCCTCAGACTTGGGAGTCCTAGAGAAAGGGTGTGACTGAAGCTGTGCCAAGCCCAAAGTGAAGGGCAGGAGGCTTCCCAACAAGCCCCACCTCAGCTGACCCTCAGGAGATCCCAAAGCCCAGGGGGACAAAACTAACAAGCACTAACAACAGAAGCCAGGAATGCCTTAGCACCACCAGGGGAATCTGCAGACATCAGCTGCTGGCCACCAGCTGCTGAGCCTGCCTCAGCTGTAGCCAAGGGGAACAGGGCCAGAAACCTGAAGTGGCCAGCCCACCTCTCCCCCACACATTACTCTGTGAGCCTCAGGGTAACCCAGGGGAAATTCTGGGAGTCCTGGCCTTGGCCTCAGTCTAGACACCCAGAGGCTATAGCACACAAAATCAACAACCAAACCCCTAGCTCCCAGCCTGAGAAGCACAGTACATCTGTACCCCAGAAGCAGAAATCCACTCTAAAAATTCAGAACATAGGCAATCACAATGGGTAAGAAGGAAACTGTGAAATCAAGAATGAGACAATCCTATTATAATGAGCAAGAACAAACAAATTCAGAGGACAATATGGACTCTATACTCACACCTGAGACCACAGAAGGAAATATGAACTGCTCTCAAGCCCAAAAAAAAGCATTTTTTGGAGGAGCTCAAGAAAGATTTTAAAAGTCAAATTAGAGAGGTAGAAGACAAATTTAAATCTACATTGACCAAATTGGAAAAAAATTCTCACTAAAGAAAACAAATCCTTAAAAAGTAAAATTTTTGAACTGGGATGGGAGGCTTAAAATCTAACTAGAGAAAATACCTCCCCAAAATGGGATCTTCAAAAACTAACTGAGGAAAATAATTCACTAAAAATTAGAATCAGTCAAATCGAAGCTAAGGACTCTATGATGCATTGAGATAGTCAAACAAAACATAAATGTTGAAAAATTAAAATAAAGTGTAAAGTATCTCACTGGAAAAACAACCAACCTGGAGAACAGATCTAGGAGAGATAACCTAAGAATTATTGGTCTACCAGAAAGTCATGATGAAAAAAACATCCTGGACAGCATCCTCCAAGAGATTGTCAAAGAAAACTGTCCTGAGGTCCTAGAAACAGAGGGTAAAATTACTATTGAAAGAATTCACTGGATACCTCTTGAAAGGAATCCCAAACTGAAAACTCCAAGAAATATAGTAGCCAAATTCCAGAATCACAAGGTCAAGGAGAAAATACTGCAAGCAGCCAGAAAGAAACAGTTCAAATATTGTGGAACTACAGTCAGGATTACATAGGACGTAGCAGCTTTTACATTAAAAGGTTGGAGGGATTGGAATTAGATATTCTGTAAGGCAAAAGAGCTTGGACTGCAACCAAGGATCAACTACCCAGGAAAACTGAGTATAATCTTTCAGGCAAGGAGATGATCATTTAATGAAATAAGGTACTTCCAGACTTTCATGATGAAAAAGCCAGAGCTCAATGGAAAATTTGGTCTCCAAATACAAGACTCAAGAAAGACATAAAAAGGTAAACAAGGAAAACACACACACACACACACACACACACACACACACACATGCACATAACTTGTGAATCAATAAGAACAAACTGTTTACATTCCTAGATGAGAAGCTGATACTTGTCAATATTGAAGTTTATGTAATTATCGTGACATTTAAAAGGGATATACATGGATAGAGTACAAATGAACTAATCTGATAATTAAAAAACCTTATTAAGGGGTACAAAGGGACTGTAATGGGAGAAAAGGAAAGGATGAGGCAGAAAAGGGTAAATTATGCCACTTGAAGAGGCATAAAAACATACTGTAGTAGAGGGAAAGAAGGGAGGGAGATGAACATCATATAAACATTATTCTCATTGGTTCTGGTTCAAGGAGAGATCAACATAATCAGTTAAGTTTAAGATTCTAATGTGAAAAGACACAAAAATTCATCATAATAGAGGGAAAGGAGGGAGGGAGAGAAGCACTGTATGAAATTTACTCTCATCAGTTTGGATACAAACAAACACACTCCATTAAGTAAAAAAATTTATTGTGCCCTACAGGCAGTAGAAGGAGTAAAAGGGGAGAAAAGGGGATTGGTTAGAAGGGAGGGAAATAGTAGTGAGGGGAAAGAGTAGATAAAGAGAGGAGGGGCACAGGGAGGGAATACTGAGGGACATGGTGATCAAAAGGAAAACTCTTAAGGAGGGGAAGGGAGGAGGAAGAAACAAAAATATAAACAGGAGAGGGAATAGGATGGAGGGAAAGACACAGATAGTAATCATAACTGTGAATGTGAATGGGATGAACTCGCCCATAAAACAGAGGCAGATAGTAGAATGGATTAAAACCCACAATCCTACAATATGCTATCTACAAGAAACACATTTGAAATGAGGGGATAAGCACAGGGTAAAGGTAAAAGGCTGGAGTAAAATATATTATGCTTCAACCAAAGTAAAAAAAACAGGGGTAGCAATCCTTATCTCAGATAAAGCAAAAGCAAAAATAGACCTAATTAAAAGAGATAAGGAAGGAAACTATATCCTGCTAAAAGGCACCATTGAGAATGAAGCAATATCATTACTTAACATATATGCACCAA
>CM053588.1:259929690-259948077 GCA_028646515.1 Pseudochirops corinnae | reverse complement strand
TGTGAATATTATAATGTTTTGAATGTTTGTCTTGATTTGTAATGGAATAAACAGAGTGTTCACTATATTTTGTAATCTGAACTCTAAAAGCTGTTCACAGTAGCATTCCTTTGGGAATCTGCTGGTGCATGGCATTACACTATGTAATTTAAAACTCTCTGCCCTGTGTATATTTTTACATCATTCCCACACCCACCCACTTCTGATCATTAAACTGTGTTTTCTCAAATACCCACAACCCATTAGAAAATATTCTTCATTCCTTCCCGAAGCATCTTAAATTCATGTGTCTGAAGAAAGATTCCAGTTCCACTGACCTTTTTTTAATTAGCCTGCAAAATGAATATAAATGCAAACATTGGGAAATATCTTCTTACCACAGATGCCTTTTAAACAGTGAAAGAGCCAAGCTTCTTCAAAGAACCTTTATGTTCGTCCTCCTATGACATTATGGAGGTGCTGTCTTCTATTGGCCCCTTTTAAAGATGAGGCAATGGAAAAATGAAAGATTAAGCATCACTAAGGAGATACTGCAGACAATCAATCATAGGATTGTAGATGGAAATACTAATTTTATCACTACAAGGACTACAATATACTCCCTGACTAATGAATCACACCATTATCCTTGGTTCTTTCCTAGCAATAATACCCAAGTTTGACAAAAACTCATGGTCCCAAATAATGAACTTCAGTCAAATTGCTAATACAATTCTTAAGTTTAATAAAACAGAATTTTTCTTTCAGGAAATAGAGAAAAGAAACAGCTCCTTTGTCCTACATATAGAAAATAAAAAGTGGAATGTGGGTGTGGGGATAAGACATAGCTTTTATTTGCATATCTTGGGCCTTGCCCTTCTCTCATTTCATATTTTGGAAGCTTAAGAAAGACCTCTCTACTGAACTCTGGAGTGCATGGATACCAAGAAACTGGTTTCCTTAGCAATGGTTACTAAGTAGAAGTATTAGGGGTTCTTTCTATCTAATTGTAGGATGGGCAGCATTTTTTAAGAAGCCTGATTATTTGTGAAAATAACATGATAAAATTATCCAGTTCAAATTGGCTTTAGAGCACATGTGAGACACGGTATTTATTATATTCTTGAATTTGCTGCTGCAGCAACCTGAACAAATGAAATGGTTTCTCAAATAGATTGAAATATGGTTAGGTAAAAAAAAAAAAAAAAAAAGTCAGAATTCTTTGTTTGCTCATGAACCTGCTGTATAGATATAATGGCATCATATTTTGATTTTTGTATGCTTCCTAAATGAAAAGATCTTTTTTCATTTGACTTAATAAAGACAAATAGACAACTCAGCTTAGCTTGGAGTCTGCAATCTGTAGCAATTTCTATTTGTTGATAATATTTCATTCTTCATACTGTAGAATTTAACACTGATTGAATGCCTACAGGAGTTAAGGTTTATGGCATGGAATGTCTGACACATGTTTGGTGTATTTTTTATTGAAGACTTCATTATCACTATATGGGATCATGAGGACATGGGACAATAGTTAGAGAGTTGATCTCAAAGCCAGGAAGACCTGGATTCAAGTTCTGTCTTTCACACATACTTACTATATGTCATTTAACCTCTCATGTGCCTAGGCTCCAAGAGTAGAAATTGCAGAGAAGGATTTGATTTGTATTAGTAGGAGGGTGGGAGTTCTGGGAGTTCCCTATTCTGACGAAATCATAGGCCTAGTTTTTATGCCTACAATAGATGAAAGAGTTAGACCTGGACCTCAAAGGCCATTCAGTCCAACTCCTCCATTTCATAAATGAAGAAACTAATCCTTGGAGAATTTAGATGACATGCAAGATCACAGAGTTAGTAAATGTCAAAGGTAGGATCTGAACCCTGGTTCAAATCATACCAATATAAATAAAGAGTATCTCCCCTAAAATATTTCTAATTTGCCATATTTAAAATTCACAATACATTCAGGTCAATTATATTTAGACTCCACTTGCATAACCAATGTAATTTGTCTAGATGAAGCAATTATCCACACTAATGTAAACCAACAAATATTTAGTGCTATTGAGCTTAAGAATGGTCCTTAACTTTTAGAGTAGTGTAGAAAGGAGAGTAATAAAGAAGAGATGGGGTTAGGAAGAGATCATCAGCAGTACACCATCAATCCTGAAAAATCTTCCTATTCCTGATAGCCAAACGTTTGGTTTTGAACCACCCCAAGTTCAGCTAAACCAATCTTTAGACAAAAGCCATACAATCCCATCTCAAGCCTATGTTCCTAGTCTTTCCAGTTTGGTATAACCTGACAAGAGTTTATGTTCACCTGTCACAGCCTTTGGAAACATAGGATCACCTTCATGTTATGATGATGCATCAGATATGTCTAACTAACGTCACAATAAAATACTATATTCTGTGAGAGTGGCCCCTGGAATACCATTGGTTATATACAGGTCCCCAAGAAAAATTTCTTGGTTCAACATACATTGGTCAATACTTATTCAAAACCATAATAAACACAAATAAATGTGTTTAATTTTACCAATTAACCAGAAAACATTAGTTCAAACCAAAGACATTTAGTCAAATAGCACAGCAAGCAAACTGACAATATAAGATTGCCCTGATGTACATATCAGGTGTTTTCCTATAAGTTACAGTGTCAGCAGTGAGAGAGATATACACATATAATGATGATGATGATAAGAAAATATTTATGGGAGCAAACATGTAGGAAAAACATGTTGGGGAAGGACCATAGACCAGCCATCTCCAATTCTCCAAATTACCCTACCCCCTACCACCATAGCTATATGTGGATCTTCAGCTTGACATCTTGATTGAATCACAGTACATTGTTCCAGACATCTCTATAACTTAAGGCCATAAAATCTGCATGACCTCCATTTAACCACTCTTATGAATCCTGTGTACCAGGTACCAATTTTGGGCAAGAATAAAGAGAGGTGAATTTTGTAAAAACAAACAAACAAACCAAACCAATTCCAAAGCTCTCCAGTATCAAACAATGCCCAAGTCTTTGGCTTGCATTTAGATGACTTTGACCCAGAACAAAAGCTAAATGAAAGAGCCCTCTGTTTTCCTGGACCTTGTTCTCATCTTTCATTATGTATTATCAGTGAGAAACAAATTTCCCACCCACTAGATTTGATGCTAAATTATGAGTAGCGAAAATATCACTGTTCCCTGACACATAGGATCATAGAACTAGGGCTGGAAAGGAATTCAGCAGCTATCCCAACCTCCACATTATACAGATGAGAAAACTGAAGCCCAGGGAAGTTAAGTGATTTGATCAAAGGAATATACATAGTAAGAAACAGAGATGAGTTGTGAACCCAGGTCTCTGACTCCAGAATTAGTGATCCTTCCCTGTACTCACAGATAAAGATAACTTGTGTTATTGAATGTCCTATGTTATCTTTTTTTTCTGCCCAGACAGATTTATAAAAATCTATACAGCTTGGATATGTGAAAACCAATCAATCAATAAGTCTTTATTTTCTACCACATGCTAGGTGCTTATGGCATATTACAGGGTTAGGGAACCTGCAATCCATGAGGCCACATGCATCCTTCTAGGTCCTTGGGTGCGACCTTTTAACTGAATCCAAGTTTTACAGAACAAATCCTTTTATTAAAAGAATTTGTTCTGTGAAGTTTGGATTCTGTCAAGGGGCATACTTGCAGACCTAGAGGGCCAAATGGGGTCTTGAGGCTGCAGGTTTCCCATTCCCAGCATATTATCTTATTTTCATCTTATAAAACAAATTACTAGTCCAGTTAAAAGCTGAATTACAATATGGTGTCCTGAATTAAGATGAAGGCTAGTAGCTCCAATTTTTAGCTCAATTTAGTTTGTCAATATGTATTTATTAAATTCTTATTATGTGTAAGAATTAAGTTCTAATCCAGACTCTTCTCTTTTTGAGATTTTCAAATAGACTTGACATCAAGTAGTATCAAAATTTAAAAGACTAAGAATAAATGTTCTATGGTTTCAAGAAATATATTAATTGATCAACAAAGAAATGTTGAGCATATACTAAGTTCAGGGCACTATGCTAATCACTATTGGGGAACATAAATATTAAATAAAACTTGGTCCCTCTTCTTAAGGACATAAAATCTAATTGTAAGAACAAGAAATATACCTATGAAAAGATAATTGACTTGCAAGATAATAATCTATAATTATCAAATGAGATGTAAGATTCTATTTAAGATTCACTTTGTTAGAATCATAGGGTAAACCCTAAATGCTCTAAACCACATTGCCTTTCATCAATGATTCAACGATAAGGTTGGGGATGAAAATATTGCAAGATGTAACTAAGACAATCAGAAAAGTCTTTGTATGTTCAAGTATATAATATCTAATACACATATCTAGAGTAGGCCAAAAGTGAGCTATGGCTAGGACGAAGAGGAGAGACAATCTGAGATAATTCAACTCCTCCTGAACCATCCAGAAAATATTCTCCAGAGTTATCCAAAGTCATCATTGCCTTTGCTTCCCCTTTGTATTGGTCCCTGGAGATTTGCCCCCCTAAGCACAGCTGTTTCTTGTACATCTCCCTTAGGAGTACATCTGTACAGTAAGGCACAATGAATGTTGCATCCCACTTGTACTTTATTTAGCTTAACTTTTCTTTTTTTAAATGTCTCTTCTCCAATTTATTTAAAGAAGGAACCAAGACCATCATGATGTCAAGGTAGGAATTCTATAAGAAGGGCTTACTTAGTTTTTCTATGGAAGTGATTTCATTTGTGTCCAATCAAAATGTTGATTCCAAAAGGAAGCGAGGGCAGCTTTTGCCTTGTACATAGATAGATGTGATAGTGTTCATTCTGGTCTGATTCTCATTCACCTTACAATTTTGTAGTGGTGTATCATCATTTACCTTAAGTACCACCATTGTTCTAAATAAAAACACTAATTAGGATAAATGAAATAATACTGTCACACTAAATGGTTTTATTTTGAGTACAAAGAAGCTTGATTATTTCCCTAATCATTTCAATTAGCACCACTGATAACATTACTTTCCAAAAGGAACTTGGTAATTATTGATCCTTCATTGCATGGCTTCTCTTTGAACCAACCAGAAGTTTTTTCTTAGGGGAAAAAAAACAAAGGCCTGCAGCTTTGTTCACCTTTCCAAATTCTATGGTGCCTTTTTTTCTCCTCTTCTCCTCTCCTCTTCCTCTTACTCTGACGAATCAAATCTCCTCTTTCCCAACATCTTGACCTCTGATCTCTGCATCCTTTCCTGTTCCCAGAGTCTTTGCCTTCTGAACTCTGCCTTCATTTCCACAGGCTGTCTTGGCTCCAAAGTCAGTCAACTTCAGTTAGCCCCAAAATAGCGTCCCTTCTTCACCCTCTCCTGTTATTTTCTTGCACTTTTAAGCTTCAGTAGGAGGTAACTCCTACAGTCAAATCTCCCTAACAAGTCTTGCTTATTTTATCTGCTTTGAAATCAATTCTGTATAACCTTACCTGAGCCTTCATTATTTTTTTTTGAATGACTTGTTTATTTACTTTTAGTTTACAAGATTCAGTTCCACATTCACTTGAGTTTCAGATTTTCTCCCCTCCCTTCCCTCCCGCCCCATGGTGGCATGCAATCATGTATAGGATCTACAAATACTTTCACATTGTACAATAGTTTGGTTATATAGAACGGTTGTAACCTATGAGTGATCACTGGGAAAAAAAAAGCAAAACCAAACATGAAAAAGAATGATAGCATGTTATGCTTCAGTCTGAGCCTTCATTATTGCTGCTAATTTTATTCAGTACTTCTATTTACATATTTTATTTCTCACCACAACTAGTGCTGTCTGCAGATGTTTCACCACGGTTTGGACATGTCCCTGGGTTATCAAAGGCTTTGGCAGCAAAATATAAGCTCCAGCAGGAACTACTATGGCTCCAAATACAATATGAATAATAAGTTACATCCTCTTTCCCCCAAGGACCAGTCTACCTAAAGAGATTCGTCATGAGGAGGCTAAATGGTTTGGGTGTAGCAACCCAAGAAACAAACAAAAAAAAAAGTACAGGTGCATCTGCATTGTTCTCTGTTTCTTAGGTTGCGCAGAAAGGTGCTAAGAATTATGCATTTTTAGGCTATCTATAAACATTAACTTAGGTGTTGAAACGAAATGTGACATCCTTGCCAAAAATTCAAGGAGACATATTACTAGAGGAGCTGAATCACATCGGTCTTGATATTCCATGAAACTAGACAACATATGGAAATCAGTCAGTCAATCAAAAAGCATTTATTAAGCACTTACTTTATGCCAAGAAATGTGCTAAACACTGGATATCCAAAGAAAGGCTAAAGAAAGTCCCTGCTCTCAAGGAGCTCACGATCTAACGGGGGAGACAACATGAAAATAATTACGTACAAAGAAGCTATATGCAGGGAAAAGAGGGACCAATCACTAGAGGAATGGCACCTGAATCAAGGGAGATTAGAAAAGGCTTTCTATAGAAAACTGGAATTTTAACTGGGACTTGAAAGAAGCCAGGAGACAGATCATTCCTCAGCATAGAAGGCAGCCAGTAAAAATTCCCCAAGTCAGAAGATGTAGTCTCTTATCAGAAGAACAGCAAGGAGATCAGTGTCACTAGATACAAGAATACATAGGGAGATGTAAGAAGTAAGAACAGGTCAAGGAGAGGTCATGAAGAGTTTGAGACATCAAATAGAATTTTATATTTGATCCTAGAGGTCATAGAGAACCACTGAAGTTTGAACTGACCTGAACTTAAGGAAGAACACTGACAGCTGAGTGAAGGATGGACTGGAATGTGGAGACACTTGTGGTAGACAGAACAACCAACAGGTCACTGCAATAGTCGAGGCATGATGTGACGAGGGCTTAGTCCAGCATGGCATCAGCTTCAGAGGAGACAAAGAACCATAGGAGAAAAATGTTTAAGAAAGCCAAATTGACAGACCTTGGTAATAGATTGGATGAGACAGAATGAGAGATGGAGGATGACACTAGATTGTGACTAGAAGAATGGGGACTATTAATAGGGAAATCTGGAAGGAAGATTTTTTAGGGAAAAGTTAATGAATTCAGTTATGGACATGTTGAACTTAAGGTTTTTATGAGACATCCAATTCAAGATATCTGAAAGACAGTTGGACATAAGAGAATGGAGGTCAACAGAGAAGCAAGCCTGAAATAGTAGATCTGAGAATTATCAGCATAGAGATGATAATTGAATACATAGGAGCTAATGAGACTCATCAAGTAAAATAATAAAAAGCAGAGGGTATGAGAGCACATGGAGTCTACAACACTCCAGAGTATAACATGAACCAGATTAAAATGTAATTGAAAATATTTAATAAAATAAATTTTTAAAATGCAACAAAACATCGTTAATGTTAGTATGTGGTTTTCTAAGTGAATATGCTGCCTACAGGGATCCCCATGTATGGTTTAATTAGCCTATTTGTATTTGAATTTTACACTATTGATACAGAGGAAGAAGAGAAGAAAACTAAGGACAGAATCCTGGGGGGTATTCATTGGTAAAGATATCTCAAATATTTTTCTTAGGGAAATAAAGGGTAAATATTTACAAAAAGTCCACCATGAAAATAATTGCAATCTATTTACCAACAACTGTTTCAGGGGATGGAGAAGAGCAATATGATTGATAACTAGATAAGACACCTCAAATTGGGTTAACATGTTCTTTTAAACTTGGTGACTTCAATGAAAAGTAAGGAATTTTCAAAGATGGCAAAGATAGTCTTGGAAAGTATTATTTCAGAGGAACATATGGGAGAGGTCAAAGACTGGCAAACGATACAGAAGCCTCATCCATACAAATTGTGAATGCTTTGTTCAAGAAAAAAATTAATTAGAAAGTGCTAGCATGGCAAGAATCGAATAATATTACTCCTTCTACCTCCAAAACCAAACATATTATATTTTAACAGTTCAGAAACAACTTGTTACTGGTAGGAGATACATTCACTCTTGAATCGACTCTGTGTCTAATCAGACCATTGACTTAGAATAAAAACCAAAATTCAAACAAATCTAGGAAAAAATTAAGAAAAATATGAAGCAGCTAAAACAATTCCAACAAGAACTATTTTAATGAGTTACTGACATTCCCAAAGAGGAGATGGGGAAGAAATGATTGTGGAAATTATCTTGACATTCAATCATTTCAAACAGAAGCAGAAAGTTTTAAATTAATTGTCATAAAACGGACACTGAAAGACCAAGCCCCCTCCCTCTCAAAAATTACCTTAACAAACACTTGAAATATTTCTAACCAAAGCCATCACAATTATGCTTCACATTGACTTGGATCAACTGATTTGTAAAATTTTACAGAGAAAAATAGTGAAAAGTTGGAAGGATATCACTTCATAAAGCACAATATGCATGAAAACAAAAATTAGATTGACATATATGATCAGAGACCCAACCAAGCAAACTCCTGTAGAATTCATTAAGAATAGAATGACAAAAAGAATAGTCAATAAGTTAAAGATTTTTAAAATCTTCAAGGATTTTTGTGACAATTTTTTTTTAACATTATGGACCATGGAACTATCACATTCATCCTCTATTATGCCAGCCTTGATTTTAATAAAAGCAGAAACTATACTAAAGGAAACAAAAGTGTAAAAAGCAGCTGGACCACACCAAGTATACACAATGAAGATATACTTGGCTAGAGGCAACACAATTTTAAAGATGTTGAGAGGCTGAAAAGAGAAACTATAAGAAAAGCAATGGAAAAAAACCTCAAACCATCTTACACCATCCCTGACTTAAAAAAAAAAAAAAGAGAGCAAGCAATCTGATATAGGTTATACATGTACAATCATGTTAAGCATATTTCCACATTAGTCATGTTGTGAAAGCAGAATCAGAACAAAAGGGAAAAAACCATGAGAAAGAAAAAAACAAAAAGCAAAAAAAAGTGAAAATAGTAAGCTTTGATCTGAATTCAGACTCCAGAGTTCTTTCTCTGGATGTGATTAGCATTTTCCATCAGGAGTCTTTTGAAATTGTCTTGGATCATTGTATTGCTGGAGCAATAGATATACTTCCCTGAGAACAAAACACATAAATACCAAATGCATCTTTGATCATTCTTAGATGGGTAGAGGAAGATTTTCATAAGCAGTATCACACAGTAGGCCACATCTTTCCTACTAATCAATCAATAAACATTTATTAAGTACCAGGTTTGTGCCAGGCAATATGCTTGGAGAGCGAGAAGAGAACATTTATTGTTTGCTACGTGCCAAGCTCTTTGCTAAGCAATTCAAATAAAAAACAGAGATACAAAAGTGAAATAGACCTTGACCTCAAGGAACTTACACTCTATAGAAGGAAGAGGGATGTAACATGTTCCTAGATTTGAGGGCAAGTTGAGGGGGTAGGAAAATAATAGCTGGGCAATAAGGTGAAAAGGAACTTGAAGGAAGCAGCACATCATCTGAATCTTGAAGTCCTCTAAGGGTTCCAGGAGGCAAAGGTGATGAAGGAAATCATTCCAGTCATGAGCAACAGCCATGAGAGACATGATTTTAAAAATAGAATGTATGGGGAAAAGCAAGTAAGGCCAACTTGACGGGAGCCTGGAGTTTAGGAGGGAAAGTAGTGTGGAATTAACCTAGAAAGATAGATTGGAGCCAGATTGTGAAGGACTGAAATTTGTAGAGATTAAAACAGTGCTTATTATTTGTTGGCTGTAAAAATGTGTTTGATTCAGTAAAGGAAATCACCATTTATAAGGCTCAAAAACAAGATGTCTCTAATGCATATGTCAAAATTATCCAATACTTTTGAAAAATATAAAAACAAAATAAAAGTATTCGAAGACGATCATGGGAAGATGTAAAATGAGGAAATGTAGGCTCATCAAAGACATTCCTCTCCGTCATGGTGGAGATTTGGCAGACTCCAAGCTAGAAAGAGATTCACTCTAGATGGTTGGGTCTGCTGGATGCTTCCATTTGACAATGGAATTTTAGATTAAATATAAAAATGTTTTTCAAGAGATCTATAAGCAACAAAAATTTTTAAAAATAAAAGGAGATCCATAAGTCTCAAAAATTTAACCTGTCTGTCCAGGGGAAAAACTAAGTGGGTAAAGAATCTTCTTTGTTCACTCTGTGATAAGTGGTTGGTTGGGGACTCTCTAGAAATATCTTGGGTATATATTGTGGATAAAAAAAAATGAAGAGGAAGTCTTTGGGAAATTGCAAAGTTATTTTAGAAACTCTAAACTTCTCTCTGAAATTAAGACCCATCTTTTAAAAAAATGTATTAATATCCTTCAAGTCCTATTTTTGGTTTCAAGTTAAGTAACATTTCAGTCTTCAAAGATATGAAGTTGACAATCACGTAAAGAGCAAGAAAGAGTAGAAGATAATAACCAAACAGCCCATGTTCTCCAGTGGTATACTCAATGTGTCAAGAGAAAGTGAGGGAGACTCTACAGCAGCATGGTTGAACACTTTTTCTTTTCTTTTAATAGTATTAGTATTTTTTTCAATTGCATGTAATGATAGTTTTCAACATTTTGACTTTCAAATTTTTCTCTCTCTCTCTTTCCTTTCGCCTTCCCAAGACAGCAAGCAATCTGATATAGGTTATACATGTACAATTGTGTTAAGCATATTTCCACATTAGTCATGTTGTGAAAGCAGAATCGGAACAAAAGGGAAAAAACCATGAGAAAGAAAAAACCAAAAAGCAAAAAAAAAGTGAAAATAGTAACCTTTGATCTGCATTCAGCCTCCAGAGTTCTTTCTCTGGATGTGTTTAGCATTTTCCATCAGGAGCCTTTTGAAATTGTCTTGGATCATTGTATTGCTAAGAAGAGCTAAATCTAATCATTGCACAATGTTGTTGTTGCTGTGTTCAATGTTGAACACTCTTTAGTAACTTTATCAGAGGACAAGGACAAGATTTGCCCAGAATGGATTATGTTTCACATTGATGGAGGAGATGCTCATATCAGTAAGGCTACAAATTGGTTTGAGCATTTTGAATTAAAGCTGTTGCAAACCATTTCCTCTCTTTTCAAGTCCTCAAGCCAAACTCCTTAGAATCACACTTAGAGCAGATGACATCACTGCTTCACTGAGGTCACCCAAGGCAAGTATACTTAATTCCTTTTCTATACCACCTTGAAATGCCTTAGTATCATCTTTCCTCATTCTTCTTATCTAATGGGAAGATGTGGCACTACTTCCTTCCAATGCTATTCTCTCTACCTTTGATTGCCTTTGATTCCATCCTCTCCAGCCTCTTCCATCATGTTCCAACAATCATTCCCTGTCTCTTTTACATTTTAAACCCTTTTCTTTTTATTGGTTCTCTGGGTTATGTCTCTAAACATACTCTTATCTTCACAATTCTAAGTCAAAAAAAAAAAATCTTTCCCTAAGCCTTCTAATCCCAAGGTACTATGCTATCTCTTCTCTCCCTTTAAATAACAGACTGCTTTAGAAAATCAGTCTATATGTTTCTCTTATCTCCTTCTCCACAACAGCTTTTGTGTGGGCTGGAGGAAGTCAGTGTTATGGGGATTTCTTCTCTGAATCCTTGGCCTACAAGCCACCACCTAAGAGAAGCATCTAATTTAGGATGAAATTGTTTGAGTTAATGGGCCAGGAAAAGAAACTGTTTCCTCTTGAGAAGCTTAGTGATACATGGTGGGAACATGAACACTTTTTTTAAATGCTATTTTTGTGTATTTGCCCCAGTGAATGGTTTACAAAACATCAATTCAAACTTGAATTCTTGAGAGGAAAAAAATGTATAAAATGAAAACTATGGAAATAGTATGAGAAGAGCTCTTATGCAAGCCTATGTTTATGAAAAGAACTGTCTTAATATGCAAAGCTTATTGGCAAAAGTAGGAGGAATTCAAAGAGGGCTTCCTCATTTTGGCACTGAATAAAATCCATTAGTCTTCTAGGATATCTGGATCTATGGGGAATAGGGGAAAGAATTAGAAAATTTAAATTTTGGCTGACAAAATTCATGTATTATTATAGCAAATTGAAAAAATAGACTCAAAACAAAAATGTAAAAGGTGAAACTTGCTGAACAGCTTAATATGAGAGAATTATTTAGATCCACAAAATCACTGAGTTTTTTAAATTTATTTTTTTAATTGATTTGTTTTTTTACTTTTAGTTTACAAGATTCAGTTCCACAATCCCCAGAGTTTCAAATTTTCTCCTCCTCCCTCCCCCAGACTCCCATGGTGATGTGAAATCAAGTATAGAATACTTTCACATTAGACATTAGTCTGATTGTAAAGAAGGGCTGAAACCAATGGAATGAACAATAAGAAAGAGGGAACAAAACCAAACATGGAAAAGAAAGAGAGCATGTAGTTTGCTTCCGCCTGCATTTAAACTCTGTTCTTTGTAGATCTTTCTCTGAATGTAGACATCTCCTTCCATCCTGAGTCTTTTAAAGTTGTCTTATAACCTTGAAGATTATTGAATGTTGCATTACAAGAAAAAGAAGGAATTCTGTGAAGCCTTAACAGTAGGATATGCACAATATCTGGTATATTATTGCTTAATGGGAAAACAACATATATGTTTTGCCAAAATTAAAGAACTATAAAGGAATTTAAATAAATGTGGAGGAAAAGACAATTGAAGAACTTGAATGTGATGACCTTAAAAAAAGAAAAGCAAGAATGGAGAGAGGAGGCGTGAGAAACAAAATAGATGAAAAGAAACACATAAAAAGAAAAGGAAGAAAGGAAGGGAAAGCAAGCTCATGACAAAGAAGTTTTTCTCAAAGTAGGCACTTCACTGAAGCTCCAAGAAGAAATGTAGCAAGCCCTAAGACCAAGAACAGTCAGGAGGTTGAGAAAAGCCTGAGCAGTAATAGAATTTGATGAAAAAGTAGAAACATCAGATTGAAAAGAAAGCATATCTGGTAGTGGAAACCAAAGAAGATGAGAAAGCTAAGACTGGAAATTACTGACTCAAAGTCAACAGTTGGGACAAAGAACAATATAGGACATCTAAAGAAAAAGACAAAAGAGAATCTAAAATTTTTTTTTAAGTAGTATGAAATCTAGTAGTTGACAAAAAGGAAAATGAAAACCCAAATACTGAATCTAAGGGATTCTAAGAATGAGATCAATGGAACCAGTGAAGATGTTAAACCTGAAGGTGACATGCAAGCTAATTAAAATTGCTCTGATATAACCTCATATCTGATACAGAATTATGATCCAGAGAGTTTTAGTAGAATGCAAAGATAATTTAAAGTAAAAACTGACTCAAATGAAATTAAATAAAGCTGTAGAGATGTAAGTAATGTTATAGACTATTTACATTTTTTTAAATGAAAATAAACCCAAGACTGATATGACTTTGCAGAATTCAGTACGTGTTGATAACATAGATACCAATAAGAATTTAGGTCCATGTCACTTTATTTTTTTAAAGATTTTAAAGACTATAAACATTACTTAAACATGTGGTATGAGACTTCCAATGCCAAGTGGAATGGTAAGCAAATTAATACTTCGGGATTTGTTTTAGCTATTCAAGGGCCTTTGAGCCTACCCTTTGTTTGTATCAAGACCCTTTTTTGGAAACAATTTATATTGTGTTGCCCTTAATAGGCCTAAGGGAGTTTGAAGACCTTCAATGACCTTAATAGGCCTAAGGGAATTTGAAGACCTTCAATGACTTTAATAGGCCTAAGGGAATTTGAAGACCTTCCCTGTCCTTAAGAGGCCTAACATCACATAAAGTGGGAAGAGTTTGCCAAAAGAGCTGAGCAAGAAGGGTGAAACAGGAAGGAGCAAAGCAGAAAATAGCTCAAGCAGAGCTGGAAGCAGGCAGAACCAAGAGAGAGAATGCTTGTTATTTCAGTGCTCTGTTGACCTGTATTATTTTCTGAGAACTGAGAGAAAGAATGTTTGTGATATCATCACTCTCTCTGTTGTTCTGTTAGACAAAATCTTGTCTGTTCTTCTGTCAGACAGAAGCACCCTGTCTGTTGTTCTTAGACAGAAGTCCTGAAAGAGGATTTTACTGTTGTTACAAAAGTCCTGAAAGAGGACTTGACTGTTGATTTGTGTTTGATTTCTCAGACAGAAGCCTTGTCTATTAATTTGTATTACTTTTGTCAGACAGAAAGTGAATTGAGATGATAGTGCTGGTAATGTGTGGAAATATTGTTGTAGCTCTGTTAAGCTCTGTCTTCCTAAAAACAGAAACTGCAAAGGGCTTGGAGTGGAGCTGTCCTTGTGAGCTGACATATAGAACAGGAGTGGAGAACTGCCTACATGTGAATCCAGGCAAGAGCTGGGAGTGGTCAGCCTGTGGAAGAGGAACAGAGGAATTTGGAAGCCAGCCTTGAGTCAAGATGAAAGAAGACTTTACTTGGGTACTCTATTAACTGATGAGATTGACTTACTGAAGTACCCTGTCTGTTGCTCTTAGACAGAAGTCCTGGAAGAGCATTTGATTGTTGTTACAGAAGCCCTAAAGAGGTCTTGACTGTTTATCTGTGCTTGATTTCTCAGACAGAAATCTTGTCTATTAATTTGTGTTACTTTGTCAGACAGAAAGTGAATTGAGACGAGAGTGTCAGTAATGTGTGTAAATATTATTGTAGTTCTCTTAAGGTCAATGTGTGTAAATATTGTTGTAGCTCTGTTAAGCTTTGTCTTCCTAGACACAGAAACTGCAAAGGGTTTGGAGCAGAGTCATCCCTGTGAGATGAAATATGAAACAGGAGTAGAGAGCTGTCTACATGTGAATCAAGGCATGAGTTGAGAGTGGTCAGCCTGTGGAAGAGGAGCCAAGGCATTTGGCAGCCAACCTTAAGTCAAGATGAAAAAAAGACTTTACTTGGATACTGTGTATTGACTGAAGAGATTGTGACTTACTGAATGATAGATTCTGTTTAAGACTATGTCGCTACCTTAGTAATAAGTTGTTATGTTATATTGTTGTGAATATTGTGTTTTAGGTTCTTGAATGTTTTGCTTTCATTTATTGCTGAATAAATAGAGTGTTCACTATACTGTGTGATTATATCCTTAAAGTTATGCATAGCAGCTGGCCTCAGGAGAGTTACTTGTGATAGATTTTACAACAAGATACCAGAATGAGACAGAAATTCACCTGAGCCCTACCAAATTCTCCAAACAATCTTACAATACTGCCTCAGAAATAACTTAGAATGGTGAAGCAGTTTACCAGCCTAGGAGAGCCCAGAGGGTCAATAGGAAAGACCTGTCTTGCTGCAGTGGGAGAAGAGAGTGATTTCACAAGGAAGCCAGCAGCAGGACACAGGGGGCCAGTAGTGAGGCCTTCAGCCCCTGGGCAAGATACTGGCAAGACCCTAACCCCAGTACAAACCAGAAGCAAAGTCCAGAGTCCCCAGGTAAGACAGCCATCCACAATGCAGACCAACAGTGAGTCCTTCCCTCTTTCCCCACTCAGGCTATCAATAAGACCCCAGCCCCAGTGCAAACCAAAAGTAAGGCCCTACCCCTAGGGCAGGCTAGCATGGAGGTCCCCATCAACTGCAAGACAGTAGCTAAGCTCCAAGCCCAGTACTAGAAGTTTGGGAAAGGACCCTCTGCACTTCAGGAGCAGAGCCCAACTTAAACATAAAGTTAAAAATCACAAAATCGGTATATAATGAGGAAAACGAACAAAACAATTTTTTTTTAAAAGAACTTGACCATAGAAAGTTACCATGCTGACAGGGAGGATCAAGGCACAAATTTAGGAGAGGATATTATTGTCAAAATGGCTACATGCAAAGTCTCAAAGAAAAATACGAATTTATCTTAGGCCCAAAAAGAACTGTTGGAAGAGCTCAAAAGTGATTTTAAAAAGCAAATAAGAGAAATAGAAGAAAAATTGGGAAAAGAAATGAGTAATTCAAGAGAATCATGAAAAAAAATGGTCAACAGCTTGGGAAAGGACATTTTTATGGGAAAAGACATACAGAAATTAACTGAAAAAGACAACTCCTTAAAAAATGCAATTGGCCAAATGGAAAAGGAGATACAAAAGTTCACTAAAGAAAATAATTCCTTAAAAATTAGAATTGGGCAAGTGGAAGCCAATGACTCCATGAAACATCAAAAATGATAAAACAAAATCAAAAGAAATAAAATATAGAAGAAAGCATGAAGTACCTAATTAGAAAAAAAAAAACAACTGACCTCAGACAGATCCAAGAGAGATAATGTAAGAATTATTGGACTACTTGAAGACAATAATCATAAAAGTGCCTGGATATCATATTTCAAGAAATTATCAAGGAAAACTGCCCTTATATCCTACAACCAGAGGGCTACATAAAAATGGAAAGATTCATAAAAATAATCTGGTACTAGATAACAAATAGAGTTGTTGATCAACAGAATAGATTATGTAAACAATATTCAGAAGCAAATGATGCCAGTAATCTAGTGCTTGATAAAACTAAAGATTCTAGCTACTGGGACAAAAACTTAGTATTTGAACAAACAACTGGGTAAAATTGGAAAGAATTCTAGCCAAGACTAGGTATAGATCAACATCTCACATTGTATATCAAATAAGCTGGAAATTAGTACATGCTTTAGATGTAAAGGATGATAATCATAAGCAAATTAGAGAAACATGGAACAAATTACCTGTAAGATCTATGGATAATAGAAGAATGGTTTTAGATAGATGCAACTTATTATTTTAAGGAAGACTCCATTTATTCCAGTACTTTCTAGTGTTTTTAATAGGAATGGGTGCTGTATTTTGTCAAAAGCCTTTTCTACATCTATTGAGATAATCATATGGTTTCTGTTAGTTTTGTTGTTGATGTGATCAATTATACTGATAGTTTTCCTGATATTGAACGACCCTTGCATTCCTGGAATAAATCCTACCTGATCAAAGTGTATTATTCTCGTGATAAGTTGCTGTAGTCTTTTTGCTAGTATTTTATTTAGAATTTTTGCATCTATATTCATGAGGGAGATTGGTCTGTAATTTTCTTTCTCTGTTTTGTCTTTGTCTCTTCTTGATTTATGTATCAGTACCATATTTTTGTCATAAAAAAATTTGGTAGAACTCTCTCTTCTCCAATTTTTCTGAATAGTTTGTAAAGTATTGGAATAAATTGTTCTTTAAATGTTGGATATAATTTGCCAGTAAATTCATCTGGCCCTGGAGATTTTTTCCTAGGGAGTTCATTGATAGCTTGTTGAATTTATTTTTCTGAGATGGGGTTATTTAAGTAATTTATTTCCTCTTCAGTTAATCTGGGCAACTTATATTTTTGTAAATACTCATCCATTTCACTGATTGTCAAATTTATGTGCGTACATTTGAGCAAAATAATCCCTAATTATTGTTTTAATTTCCTCTTCATTGGAGGTAGAATCACCCTTTTCATTTTTGATACTCATAATTTGGTTTTCTTTTTTCTTCATATTAACTAAAGGTTGCTCAATTTTATTGGTTTTTTCATAGAACCAGCTCCTACTTTTATTTATTAACTCAATAGTTTTCTTAATTTCAATTTTATTAATCTCTCCTTTGGTTTTCATTATTTCTAATTTCTAATTCTAATCTTCTATTTAATTGGGGATTTTCAATTTGTTCTTTTTCTAGCTTTTTCAGTTGCATGCCCAGCTTATTGACCTGAACTTTCTCTATTTTATTCATGTATGCATTCAGGGATATAAAACTTCCCCTAAGAACTGCTTTTGCTCCATCTCACATTATTGTCTCATTATTGTCATTCTCTTGAATAAAGTTACTGATTGTTTCCATAAGTTCTTGTTTGACCCACTCATTCTTTAGGATTAAGTTATTTAGTTTCCAATTTTAGTCTATCTTTCCATGGCCCTTTATTACATATGATTATTATTGCATCATGATCTGAGGAGGATGCATTTAATATTTCTGCCTTTCTGCAGTGAATTGTGAGCTTTTTATGCCCTAGTACATGGTCAATTTTTGTGTATGTGCCATGTACTACTGAGAAGAAGATATACTCCTTTTTATCCCCATTCACTTTTCTCCAGAGATCTATCATATCTAGCCTCTCTAAAAGTCTATTCAACTCCTTAACTTCTTTCTTGTTTATTTTGAGGTTAAATTTATCAAGTTCAGAGAAGGGGAGATTGAGGTCCCCCACTAGTATAGTTTTGCTATCTATTTCTTCCTCTAATTCCCTTAACTTCTCCTCTAGGAATTTGGATGCTATACTGCTTGGTGCATATATGTTAAGTAATGATATTGCTTCATTCTCAATGGTGCCTTTTAGCAGGATATAGTTTCCTTCCTTATCTCTTTTAATTAGGTCTATTTTTGCTTTTGCTTT
>CM053588.1:259909693-259929190 GCA_028646515.1 Pseudochirops corinnae | reverse complement strand
AAGCATCAACATCTAGGTTTTTCAAAGCCGGGGGGCTCAACAGCTTCCCAGCATCTCGTCTGGCCAAATCACACAACTCTTTCCAAAGTGAGCCCCAAAGCAAAACCTCACATGAGGGCATATATATAGCCTTCTCCTGGCTTGGAGAATGTCACAGCCCTCTTGACCCACTGCCCAATCACAAAGCAACAAGGTGGCGGGCATTCCCGAAAAACAAGCCTACCACCACAGGCTCCATATGATCACATTCAGCCTATTAGGGGGCAGAGTATACTTTCAAATCTGGGAAGGTTCTCAAAGCCACTTAAGCCACTTAAGCAAAGGAGCTGGGGAATTACAACATGAGGGAAGGGAAGATCTTCAGATTCCCATAACACCGCCTTTGCTGTAGAAATAGAATATTGTTATTTAATCATTTCAGTTGTGTCTGACTCTTTAGGATCCCTTTTGGGGGTTACTTGGCAAAGATAACAGAGTGGTTTGTCATTTCCTTCTCCTGATCATTTTATAGATGGGAAACTGAGGCATACAGAGTTAAGTGACTTACCCAGGGTCACACAGCTAGTAAGTATCTGAGGCTGGATTTGAACTCAGATTTCCTGAATTTAGGTCCAGTGTTCTATCCACTGTACCATGTAGATGTCCCAGAAATAGAACAGGCCAATTTAATAATCACCTGCTCAGAAGTTCCACCTCTTCCTGTTTTAACCTGTTGTTTTCATGCAGCTTCAGAGTAAGGAAGAGAAGTTGTTATGGTAGTCCTTGCAACCCACCAACACGAAAGCTGTTATTTCCCTTTTGAGAGACAGATATACATTGCTTCTCTGTGTGCTCTTGGAGTTGGAGTGGGAAATTTCAAGCCCCTGAAAAGGTCCCTCTTTTTGCTTGTTATTCTGAGCTGTTAATATCAACTCACTTCTCCTGGCCCAGTAGTCATCGTAAGTTAATGGCTGTTGGATCAGTGTTTCCTTGTTTGGAGCTTTCTTCACATTCTTTCTATTGTTAGCCCTTCTTTCAGAGGACTAGATTGTGCTTGAGACTATTCCAATTATTTCTTGTAGTCTTTTAGGTCCTGCCAAAAGAATTATCGTCTAGTGCCCTTTTTGGAAGGGCATTGAGGGGTGAACTGCTGACTTTTGTACTCTTTTATGATCTCTTTATCTGGTTTGCAGAAGGGAACTTAAAGGTCTTGTCTACTGGGAATTTCTATTTGGCTCTGTACATGAGGAATCTCAAATCACTTCCCTCTTCAAATAGAGGCTGATATTGTAACTTCTGATAGGTCATTGTATTTTCCAATTTCTCCTCCCCAAAGATTTTGAAGTTGCTTTCTGTTGATGCACTGCAGTATCAGGGGAAGAACTCAGGCCCCATCCCATTATACTCCCAATGTCCTGCAATCTTGATCTGAGGGAGGTAAATTGATCTGCATTCCCATTAAGTTGAGGTGACCCAATTATCAAGGCCAACACCCCCAAAATAAGAGTCCTAGTCAGGTCAGATGGCTTTGTCATGGATACTAAAGTTAGCTTATTTCTCTTGTTCTAGTCATATCCTTCCCCTGTTTCCTTCAGCATAGCAAGGGTACTGGTTTTCTATTCAAAAGACTTAAGCTCAAATCCTGTTTCTGCGATGTATTTCTGCTATGTGATATAATCTATCTGGGGCTCATTTTCCTTCTGTGGAAAATAAAGGGTTAAACTAGATTATCATTAAAGACCTTTCTAGTTCTAATTCCTGCAAGCTATGATCCAATGACACTAACCCTAGGCTTTCTAGCACTGACAGGTTAGATAATACTGAGTCAATATAGATCATGTTGAATTCAGTGATGCCAACACCAAATTTTGTCATTTTCAGGTAACATTCAGCTTCACAAACTAATGACATCTCCCTTCACTTTTGGTCCTAAACCTTGTCCCTCTTCTAGTTCAGATAACTGTCATCCAGCTAAAGGAATATGTCCAGGAGACTAGTAAGAGGTGAGTGCCCTGCCACTAAGACATAAGCTTCATTTAAGCCCTTGTTAAAGATTTAAATGAACATTTTATCTTCCCAAGCTCAAATAGTTCTTGACCAGCAGAGTTTATTTATGTATGGAAGCAATAATGTCTTTCTCTGCCAGATACTTAATAGCGTATACAAATATTATTAGACATTCTGCCTTAAAATGTTGGTTATCTCCAAATCGGGCATTAGCTACTTTTTTTTCCATTAGAAAAAAGTGCTCAATCCATTATTATGCTCCATCTAAATTTTTATGATAATAAAATCTATACTGGGAAAGCCTATTTTCATGGTTCATGACTGGGTCTTGAATACTAGTTCATAATAATCTAAGAATAGCTGTGTCTACTCAATGTTGCTGCTAGAACTTGAGCAAGAATAGAAAGTTTTTCTGTATCAGTTGCAAATTCACCGTAGCCTGAGGTATGGATAGAGTGAAATGTAGTCAGTTCTATGAGATGCTTATGCAAGGCCACAAACTGAGCAACCCTGTCTTCACTGTAGTTTCTGTGCTATTTTCCCAGTCCCTGAATAACCTTCATTTGACCCTTATAAGAAGGAATTATATTGGAGAGTGCTCTCCATGGTACTGGTACAGTATTACTCTCAGAATGCCATGACCTCTGACTCAGGCATACCTAAAACAATACGAAAGTTTCAGGAGACATTGTCAAGGATGCAGCTTGTTGCTAACACATTCATTGATCACCAGCCAGACATTTCATCATTCACTTACAAAATATCTTGGTGAGCACACAGCATGGGGCAATACCCAAGACTTCATGGACACACACACACACACAGACAAACATAAAGTTGAACACAGAGACACTCAGAGATCCACTGAGGTGTTACAAACTCTTACAGCTGGTGTTTAGAGTTCTTATTTGGCATATATTCTCTCATTTCTCCCTTGATAAACAACTCTCAAACAGTAGTATTATGGGCCAAGCTAAAATCACTAGCCCAGATTTTCTGCTTCACTTGATGCCTGCAGGCACCTTTAGAGTAGAGAAAAGAGGAGTGTAGTCCTCCAGGCTATTGCCTACAGCTTTTATGTCCCACCTGCATATCTCAGCTGCCCAGGCTCCTTTATTGTGGTAAGAGAAAGATTGCTTATTTCTTCAGGCTCTGAATACAGGTATTTTATAGGCTTCAAATCTCTGTCACTTTACCAACCTTGGCCTTCAATTGATTGGAATTTTTCAAAGAATACAAACTTTGCTATGTGTGTGGTGAAAATCTATAAACTTTGAAGCTATTCTAAAAATATGGAACCCACAGGGGACAGTGGGAACAGAATAGCAAAAATGGCATTAAATTTGTTTTTCTGTCACTTGTCTGAAAAATTTGAGTCAGAAAGTTTGGGGTTTTGAGTGGTTAGGGTGGTGAGATGTTTTGAAACAGACCATTGCTAATTGGGTTTGGAAGAAATAAGCATCTTGATTTGGAATGCCACCAAGCTCGGAAAAAAAAGTGTTTTGTTTTTGTAATTCATCTGTTCTGTTGCCACAGTACTATAAGGTGAAGCCATGATGAAAACAACTAAGTGAAACTCATGCAAGTAATTCAAGAAGAAAAATCTCATCACCAGTTAATGGATCTGGGATTTCATTTATACGTAAGCAGAAGGCATATTGAATGCAAAAGATAATGAAACAGGACTTTCATATTTAACTAATAAGGGTAAGAAAACACCCACTAGTTTTCAGATTGCTTGTAAAATACACTATTATCTCCCTATCTAGTTCTTTCTTTATGCTAAAAAAAAATACAATTTTCTCTCAATATTATAGAACATGGAACTTAATATTATTGGTATATCAACAGGCCCTATCCACAGAGCCTCCTGTACCCGTATAAAATCAAAGTATATTAAACATGTTTTGTGTCAATGAATGAGATCAAATGTGAATATATGTAAAGCATTTTTCCAACATTAAACCATGAATGATGCTGCTGTTGCTGTAACATCATGTAATATTCATGTTAATGTAACATTCATGACATCCCATAGAAAAATGTGAGTTGTTATACGTCTGTGGTCTTCTCTTCAATTGCCTTCCTGTTCCTAGCAGTAGAGGTGCCAGACCCCTCAGGAAAGCCTTTTTTGTTATAACTCTTTGCCCTGGTTTCTTAACACATCAATTTGTCCTTTTTGTGCTGCTTGTAGAAATGAGAGGCATTTAGGTTCACTGGACCATGGAAAACCCTTCAGCTTTAGTGATGAGTCTTCAGCATTAGGTCAATAATAAACACTGTTGCTGTCCATCTCTCACAGGACTAATCCTCATTACAGATGCTAGGTGTGGGCTGGCTCAGTCAAGATAATGGATGCCAATAGGCTGAACCTAGTCAATTTACTCTAATTGTGCCACCATCTAGCTAGAAGATTATTACAGTTGCCCTGTAAGAGACAAACAACCATTCAAATTCAAATGGTCAAGAGCAACGGGTGTAAGTATTTCAACCAGCAGGGCTCCTCAAACTGTCCTCAATGTTATAGCATCCAGGAAATGACTCTCAGCACTGGTTTCATTTGAATCAAATAAAATGGCCAGGTTAGGTAGCGGGCAATCCTTTAGTCCTAAACTGCTGAGAGCAAATTTTAGTTGGTTTAAATTAAGGTCTGCCATTCATGTTAGAACCTGTTACTATGATTTCTACTATAGCCAATATAGCCCCCTTTCAGGACAGATAATTTTTCTAGATAGCTCACCAGAGTTTTAGTTCATTCCTTGAGTCATAAATAAATAAACCTAAAATGGATTCCAACAGAATTAGTGCTGGAAATGAAATACGGATACGAAAGTTACTTATAATTAAAGTCAGCAATAACCAGAGTCCTTCATTTAAGTAGCCCATGGTTTATAACCAGTCATTTTTTTCTATTTGAAAGTTACCATTGCATTAAGATTAAAGGAATTTAGATTTAAAAAATGGGAAAAAAGATTAAAGGAATTTATTTAAGTGTTTGTTGGAAAAAGCTAAGACATTCAATCCATATGCCTGGGCCTTCCCATTTTAAGAGAACCACCCATATGTTGCCTCCCTCATATGTATCAAACTTTTGGGGTTTGTTCCAGTATATGAATATTAATAAAAATAAATATGAAGCAAAATTATCTGATTATCACTTGTTGGCATCTTTGATCTAAACTGTATGAATCTCTCTGCCAAGGCTACAAAGACATCATATGGCTAAGATTGGCACACTAGAATTCTAACGCTTTAATGCCAGAATGGGTAATTCTTTTTTTTTCTCTCTCAAGGACCTTTGACTTATAGAATAAAGATCAATGAAGTCTCACTGACAAATAAAGAGCGCCTAGATTAGGGTTGTTGTTTGAGATTTTTGTTGACATAATTCTTGTTTTGAGAAATGCAAAAGCAAAATATTTATTCTCTATTATGCCTTTCTTTTTAAAAAGAAAGATCACAGAATAAAATAAGATGCGTTAGTCCTACATTATGGCCAATGAAAGGGGGAGATGGGCTTGAGGAAAATAGAGAATATGGAAGAAAGAGAAGGAGAGAGGAAAAATATATACTCAGGGCATACACAGGGAGCAGGCAGTGAGACAGTGAAAAGAGAAAAGTCAATATTTCTACCAGGAAACACTAAGTGCAGAAGTTTACAGGGATGGTTTGTTTCCTCTGCATTTGGGAGGTGACTGGCTTGATTGTGATAATCAGCGGCACCTGGCCTACACTGATTTCAGTTTCTCTTCACTGCAGTAATTCAATGCTCATGGCCCTGGCCTCTTGGACCAGAGATTCTCCTGTAAGGGAGCTCCCAATGGGAACTTCAAGCTGCCCGTTTGGAAGATCTCTTCAAAAGAAGCCAAGCTTGGACTCCTAACTTGCCCAATTCTTTTTGTTTTTTCAGACAAAGAGCTTTTTTTGCATTAAAAGAACCATGGGTTCTTTTTTAACATTAAACAAAGTCTAAAAGTCTATTACATTGTATGCTGTATTTTGTCTTATTTCCCATGGACATAAGTCTCTGTTAGTGTCTATTTGCATATTTTATACATTGCCTTGAAAATATTTTCATTTTCTCTTTTTTATCTCCATGAAGTCCTACTTTAATTCTTCATTTTGTGATGGAGGTGACCCATAGATGTCTAGTGGAATGGAAACTCTGGCAGTTTCCACCAACCTGGAAAAATGGGAACAATACCAGTTCATGATTACTTTTCTTTTTAGGTGATGAAAAGAGAAAAGAAGATATCCTTTCCAGTTCAGAACGGGAAATGTGACCTTGCCCTATTAATCACAGGGGAAGTGATGACAAATTGATATTCCAGTCCATTCATGCATTCTAGTTTGAGTAACAGAACAGTAGGGCCACATACTGGTCAGTGACTTCAGGACTTTGGACCTCTCATTTCACTTAGGAAAGAAGGACTGGTTTTCCAGTTTATGTGTGACTATGTGAATCATAGCATCAAGGCAGTTTTCCAGTGGTTGAAGAGAAGGGAATGCTGATCTGGATTTCTGCCTGCCATCAAGCATTTGCCTCCAGTGTCATGTTGCATTCACAGTTACAGAATAGCACTGGCATTAGAGTCGGAGGACTTGAGTTCCAATTCTACCTCTGATATTTACTATCTAAGTGGCCTTGGACAAGTCACTTTAAATCTCTTGGTTTCAGTTTCCTCATACTTAAAACCAGGGTATTGGACTAGATTTCTTCTGAGGTTCCTTCTAACTCTAGAAATGGTCCTGTATTTGAGAATCAATTCATTCTCTACCTAGGTCAGTGAATTAGGAATCTGAGCTAGGAAAGCGATTGACATCAATGGCTAAGAATAAAAGATGTCCAAAGACCAGAGAACCTCTGAGGATATCTCAGATATCTCTCAGACGATCTTGACTAGTGAATAGGGAGCTAGGGTAGAACTACTAAGGGGCATGGTAGCAGGAGAAGAGAACAAATTGAGCTGTTTATGAAAAGGGTCTGACGCAAGAGTGGCAAAAAATGAGAACAGCATGGGATTTGGAGATGAGGAATCAGGCTCATGAAAAATAAAGTCAACAAGCATATATTAAGTGCTTACTATGTACCAGGCACTGGGCTAGGTGCTCAGAATACAAATAAAAGCAGAAAGACAGACATTCTCTGTCCTTAAGGAACTTACATCCAAACGGGGAAAAACAGCAGCACATTGGACTGAGGTGATGTACCTGAGCAGAGGCATGGTGGAGAAAATCCAGAGAATTAAGGGTGGACACCAGAGAATAATAAAGACATGGTTGGCTTAGGAACTTCCCTTAAAATGGAGGTTCTGGAAGGAAACAACCAATTAGAGGAAAGGGTTCAGGGGTAGAGTGTATTGGCAATGTGAAAAGACCAGGATTCATGGAGAAAGTCTGGACAGTCAGTAATAAAGCCTAGAGAAGAATTTATTACTTGAGACAATGGATAGATCACATGGCAAGAATAGTATATGGTAAATCACAGAATTACAGAATCTAAAAATGTTGGCAACTTCCGAGGTCATCTCCCTAATCAAAAATCCCCCATATAACCTCGCAAAAACATCCAGCCTCTGTTTGAGGACCTCCAGTGGGGGAAAATGTATTTGTCACCTCAGGCAGCCTATTCCACTTCTACATAGAACTATTACAAAATTCTTCTCTACATTGAGCCCAAATCCATCTCTCTATATAGTTCACTCACTGCTCTTAGCTCTTCCCTCTGGGGCCAAGCAGAACAAATATAATTCTTCTAGCATATGATAGCCTTTCATGTTTTCGAAGACATTTATCACAGGTCTAGAGCTCAAGGGGAATTCAGACAGGATCTAGACCAGCTCCTTGATCTTTGGGTTAGACATCCTCGGTTGCTTTAATTCATGCTCAGTTCACTCTATTTTTAATTTCCTCGACTTCCTAATTATCCTCCTCTGGACATGCTTATCAATGTGGCATCCAGAACCGAACAGCATGTGTCAGATGTGGTTGAGTCAGGTAAGAGTAGAGTATGAGCACTCTCTTTCTGGACTCTAGTACTTAATAAAAGCTTAAGACATTTGATAATTTAGAGACAGTCTAATGGCCATATTAAATTTGTATTTCTCTAGCTACCTCCTCTAAGTTTAATCTCTGCATTATATTAGATCAATTCCCCAAACTATATTTAAGACCTCATAAAGTTCTGCCTAATGTATTGGTAGAGTCTGTGTAAGTAACTTTTGATACTAGAAAAAAATTCACAAGGAGAGGAAATGCTCTGGAATTATCTGAGGCATAGGTCTGAAACACGAGACTCACAACACTCAAGTGCTGCTGGAACTAGATTAAGATGTAATTGGGAAATGTTTAACAAAATAAGTAAAAATACCATATAATATAGGTAACATTACATTTAGAACCTAAGTCAATATGCTGCTCACAAGGATCCTTCTATATGGTCTAGTGGCACCCATTTCTACTTGACTTTGACACCACCAGTCTGAGGTACTGTTTATGAAATTGCTGGGATGAGATCATGGTAGTATCTTTCATCATCCTTTTCTGGGCTAAAGATTCTCTCTCTCCACATAATAACTCTATCTCTTCCAATCCCTATTCTTTGTTTCCTATATGTCAAATCTATATCCCTTACACAATGAGGTAAACCATCCCTTTCACACAATCCTGTATGTATATGTGTGTGCATGGACACATATACGTGCATATATATTGTGTATGCACACACACATGCATATATGATGTGTGTGGTATGTGTATATACACATACATATATTCCTCTTCTTATATATACATAAATATGTATATGTATAAACATATACATGTATTATGAATATGTATGAATATTTGTAATGTTAATGGGATTTAAGATCTTCCCTGACCATTAATAGGCCTCACATGAAGCCCATTAAGGGAAGCTTGCATAGGGGAGGTTTGCTTGTAGGAAGGCTTTCACACATTTTGCTAATTTCTAATTAGGCACTGAGTGGTGTGATGCCTTCTGGCTCTGAGAAGTGTATATATATTCTGAGTTGGTATTTTGCTTCGTGGACTAGCTTATAAGAAGGATCCTGTGATTCCCTGGTTGAGATTCTGAGTGGCCATATGTTCAGAGCTCCCTGACTACTCAGATGTAAAGGCTCTCTAGATCCAGTGCTGTATGTAAAGTGTATAGTTGATTCAGGCAGTCAGAGCCCTATCTGTTAGTCTTTGTTTCTCTGCTTGTATTTTCTCTGAAGTTCAGGGTGCTGACTTTTCCCCTGAACTGGTGAATGTAATTTAAAAAGATTGTTGACTCCTTAAATAGCTATCTTTCCTAATAAAGCAGATCTAAGAGCCTATGCTAGCAGCCATCCTGGGTATGCTAATGTGGTTGCCACAACAATATTACAAGGACATTTTCAAGGTCTCTCTGAAGAATTTTATAACTGAATGCATGACATGGGAGACTCTGGTACAGAACCACCCAGTAAAGCATGACCTCATCAAAGAAGGAGCTCTACTCTACGAACAAAGGAAAATTAAAATAGCTCCAAAAAAAAAAGAAAAGATGTGCAAATTTAGAGAATCTACCCTAAATATTTCCACAGACTATTTGTGACCATTCTGTGGTAGAGCATTCCGAGCTCATATTAGTCTGATCTTCCAGTCAGACACACTATAACTTGACTCTAACATAATTATGACATTTTGATCCTCTTCAAGAATAAAGAACAATCACCAACCATGTATGTATATGTATACATACAAACGTACCAATGTACCAGTCTCTTCTTTGATATATCCACAATCTGTCTTCATACTTTCATTTTGCTCACTGTATCAATTCACTATCCCTGTGATTCTATAACTTTTAAGACACTTACTTCCCTGACTACAACTCCCATGTATGTATTGTCTTCATGTTGTCTTCTCCCTTACATTATAAGCATCTAAAATTCAGGGACTATCCTATTTTTACATTTATATCTTCAGTGCTTTTAACAGTGCTTAGTGTATAATGCTTAACAACCACTTTTTAATTCATTTTTCCATCACCTTATCACCTCTCATAATATGTCTCCATCACAACTCTGTCCCCTTTATATCTTCTCTCTCTGTCTCTGTTTCATCCCACAGTCACTGTGTCTGACATGTAAAATTGAGATTCATCGTCCCACCATCTTAGGTCTTATAAAAATACTCTGTAGACATATCTCAGATTGTGTGATACACACATACACACACACACACACACACACACACACCCATTGTAATCTTTCCTCTAGAACTGTATGTCTAATATACTCCACTAACCCCCTCATTTTCCATGTCTGACATATGTATATGTCACCATCTTCACCATCTTTCTTCTCACCTTTCATATCTTCTTTGGTTTTGTGATAATTTTTTAATGTCTCTTGAAACCAGGAATTTCATTTCCCCACCCAGATCCCAGAAACAAAATTTAAGGGTTCTATCACAATAGTTTAAGCTCCAAAGTAAATATTTCAGGATAGATCAACTAGGTAAATTCTAGTAGATAATCAAGAAATCACATAAGAAGATAATGGTATTTCTGCCCCCTGCACAACTGCCTTCAATGAGTTAAGATTTAATATTATGTCTTTTGATTTTATAGAAGGTAGAGAGGAAGAGCATGTATTTGAAGTGTTCTATGTCTTTTTGCAAAATTATAGTTAAAGACAATGTTCATTATGCTACCTACTCAATGTCCCTTAAGGAAGGATCAGTGTGATAAATTCCTTCTTGAATCCAGTGCCAGGAAAAAGTGAGTCTCTCCAGATAAATGTGCATGCCTTACTTATTTTGTCAGACAATGGGGATGATATCACCCAGTGTATTTCTCTTTTGCCTTTAGCTGCCAGGAAGGTCAGAGTTAAGGCCAATCCTAAACTATAGTAATGAAGTCATTCTAGGTTCCTGGTGATACCTATTTTTCTGCTCCTTCTAACTGCTGGATTGCTCTATTTTTGGTTTAATTCATGTATGTATGTATGTACATATACATATGCATATATACATTTGTGTATATATGCATATATATATGTTTGTGTGTATATACATATTCATACACATACATGCATATATACATGATCTTTTAACCTTGCATGCTGCCCTAAATAACTTCTGGAAACAAATTAGGTATAAATCATAAAACATTCAAGACACACAAAACTATTTCCAACCCAGTTTTCATTCCCCCAGACTTCACTCCACTTTGATTTTAGAACTGTTATATTACTTTGTTTTAAGCTAAAATCTTGCGAAAATCTTTTTTAATAGAGTCTGATCTCCTTGAAATATTTTCTGTAGGGGCAGCTAGGTGGCACAATGGATAGAGCACCATCCCAGGAGTCAGGAGGACCTGAATTGAGATTTGTCTTTAAATACTTCCTAGCTGTGTGACCCTGGGAAAGTCACTTAAACCCTATTGCCTCAAGAAAAAAGAAAAAAAGAAATAACTTCTACTTAGGTCTCTACTCCATCTTGAGCTTTTTTCCCCCCAAATCACCAAAATCAGGTTCCTTACAACTTTTGTCTCACAGATATATATTGTAGTCTCAAAAAAAAAAAAAAACCAAACAAAACTGTTCCATCTAATCCAAATCTAAACCCAACTCCCCAAAGATGGGTCATTTGCCCAGGATGCATTGTAACCAGTGCACATCCAAGCTCCCTCTCACAGATGGGCCTCTCTGATAACTAATACATGCTCAAGGCATATTAAGTCAATATCCATTTAAAAACATAGCTTAAGAGCCTGCACTGATGTGTTGCTTTTACCAAGGAGCCAAAAAGTAAATAATTTCAAAGTAGAAGATACTCAGTTAACAGCATAGAAAAATAAGTGACAATAAAGATTCCTTGTATATACTCTCTCATAGGTAATTATGTCACCCTTAGGAGAGGAGACATAGACCAGTAACACCCCTAGACAAGGGACACGTATGAAGGTAGCACACGTGAAAGGAACTCATATAATCAGGAAACTTACATAGCCAAGGCAATTCATACTGCCATGATGGCATCTGCATGGAACCATTCTCATTTTCGTGACTGATGCTTGTTTCCCTATGGTGTTATGAATGTCCTCTGGAGATGCCATCAGTCTGTGAGCTGCTTTGTCCAGTCAGCTGGGCTTCTGCTAGTCTTTCTTGTCAACTGCATTGCTTTCTCCTGGAATCTCTGTTGAGCTTCTCTCACCTGCTGCCTCTAATGAACTTCTCTCCATTGTTTTCTTCTGGCACCCTCACTAATCTAGTTTTTCCATTGTTCTGCTCCTTATTCTATGAAATCATCTGCTGGTCTTCAGCTATTATGTAGTTTCTTGCTCTCTAATGGAAGTATTTGTCCATTAAACTCCCCTTCTCTACTGCTGTTCAAATTGTGTCTGTCTTAAATTCTTATTTGAGTTTTGATAGAAACATTCTTTTCAATACCTTCTATACTCCTAGTTCTTTTCAATACCTTCTATACTCCTAGTCAGTTGTCTGAATCCCTGCAAATGATCTCCAAAGCAAGACTAAAATGGCAAAGTACAACTAAGGACCTGTACTGTACTTTTCACCCAGTAACCAAATTATCCCATTCTTTTTTTTTTTTTTTTTTGCTTTAAGGGAGGGCATTTGGGGTTAAGTGACTTGCCAAAGGTCACACAGCTAGTAAGTGTTAAGTGTCTGAGGCCAGATTTGAACTCAGGTCCTCCTGACTCCAGGGCCACCTAGCCACCCCAATCCCATTTTTTAAACTAAAAATACCAAAAAACTTGCTTTCATGTTTTTTTTTTTCCTTGCAGTCTGGCTACTTTCCCTCTAGTCTTCCTGTCTGGGACAAGGAGGTTACCTATAGGACACTGAAATCTATGTCTTCCTATGGGAATTTTCTTTGCGTATGTGTACAGTTATAGTTTGTTGAGCCTAATTATGAGGAGTTAGGCCACCTGATAGATAATTAAAAATAAAAAACTTGATAGAGACAGTGAAATTTGAAAGTCTTCTTTGAAGAAAAACTGGGAGCAGGGAGTCTGTGGGCCTTTCACAAATGTTACAGTATAATAAGTATATTTTTACTGTTAAAGAGCATTGGAGAAGGCTTTGTTACATGAAAGACTTGAGTCATTTGCCTTGTCTTGTGCTTGAAAAATTGTCTTCATAGGGCCTTTCTGTGAGTTAGTTCAAGCAAGTGAATGAGCCAGTAGAATTTCTGAACTCTACAAGTATTATGGAACTACTGAGAACAGCTAGTGAAAAGGGCATGATTTCACAGCACATTTTTAAAGAATTGTGGAAAGAGCATGTGGATTTATTGCCTCTATGACTAACAACCAAGGGGGAAATTAAGGGCATATGAAGTACCCATGATAAGATAGAATTCTTCCTTGGGTAAATATTAAAATTCTTAAATGTATTTTTTTTCCTTTAGTGAGATCATATCCTTGAAATTAGAAGTCAAAATCAATGAGAAAATTATTGAGATTGCAAATATTTGCTGTGCATGTAAGGTATATCGAAGGCAAAAAAGAATGAAGAGCCATGTGAGAAAATGCCAAAAATAAGCTTATGAATCTTATGAGTCCCACCATAGGCACTGCTATAGAGTGTATAATGATGTAAAATAATATAGCAGCAGGCTGAATATTTATAGTGAATATATCATGCATTGTATTTGATTTCGACTCCATTGACATTAAAGTGACTTCTTCAGGACTGTTCTCCTTTCTCATTTTCCTTTGGTAATCATTGCTTCAGTTAGCCATATCTCTGAGCAAAATTGTTAGGGCTCATCTCAGAGATCCTGAATTTCTACTTTAGGTTTCATTGAACCCTATTTATTAGATTTTCTTAAGACTAAGTCAGGAATATTTGAGTCAATGAATCAATCATGTAGTTCACTTGAGCTGGGTACCTCCTTTCACCCCAACATGAGACTTTCCCACAAGGCAAAAAACATGTATTTTAAAAGGAAGAGCAAAATAAATGTGAGAGGGACTCTTGGAGAAATGGCACCCATGGAAGGTGAATCTGTACCTTTTACCTCAAGCAGTGAAGATAGAACTCAGAGAACTAGATTATTTTCATTTGTCTTGTAGAAAGTATTCCACCCTCTCATATTTAAGTTGTCATTTGGTTTTAAGGATGTCAGCTTTCAGATTTAGCAGCGAGTGATACAGACTGTTTTGAGAGAAGATCAACCATCCCTTAATTCTGAAACTTTTGTGGGTAGTTCCTTCTTGGGAGGGTTACAATATTGATTTTAGTGCCTATGGGCACTCTCTCCCACAAGTGCCACTATGTGTCCAGACCATCCTCAAAGGCTATCCCAGGTTTAGACTGCTATGATCCACATTATTTCAAAATCATACTAAGGAAACTACCAATGGGTTTTCCATTTCTAGGCATCCAGAAGAAACACTTCAAAGCAGGATCATTTAGGAAAATATAGTAGGAAAAGCAGTAATAAAACATTGCTTCCATAATCCTGGGAGCACACTTTTCCAACCAATACACATATCACCAAGAAGAGCTGAAGGGATCCCACATGAAGTACATTTTGCATTTTTTTTGAACAACAGTTTGCTCTTTCTTTGGGAAGCTGCTACCAGCTGGGCCTCGGGGACTGCTTGGCCACTTTTTTTTCTTGTCAAGGTGTAGCATTTCTGCAGGATGGGGAGATCTGTTGATCTCCTCTGGCTTGCCCTTCCATGACCACTTTTAGTTTTTTTTCACATTCAACCACTGGCTAAGCTAGGTGGTACTCGCTTTTATTTTTCAAGCTACAGAGTTTCAGATAATTGATTATTCACTCAATTAAATAACTTAGCTAATTAAATAATTTGATTGATATCAGTAGCAACAACAAACAGCCAACATTTGCATAGTGCTTACTATATGCTAATTCAAATTCACACTTACTAGCTATGCATATCTGGGAAAGTCATCTTAACCCCTTTTAGCTTTAGTTTCCCCACAAGTAAAATGGAGATCACAATAACACCTACCTCTCAGGTTGTTGTGAAGGTCCAGTGAGAAAATATTTGTAAAGGGCATACACAATGCTTGGCATGTAGTAATTACTATATAAATGTTAACTATTTTGTTTTTTTTTAACACTTCCTAACTCAATTATTTGACTAAAATGGAAACCTTTATAAACTTTACTTATTATTATCTTACTTGATCTTTCTTTTGTATCATTATTCAGTTGTAGTAAAAGAGAGATTATCACTTTCCAATGTAATTGACAGTACTTCATTTGTAATAGTTTTCATATTTTGAAAATATTTTATAGGAGATGATATATACCATGTTACAGCAAAAGGCATTCATATTTAAATGAACATTGGTTTTTGTGTTTTCTGTTTCATCTGTTTATAGATAGCATGTAAAGGAGGTGTGGCTGTGAAGGCATGATAGATTTCCACAATTACCTCCTAGAGCATCCTTTACTGAGTCCTAGGATTACTGACATTTACATGGAGTATGTCAAAGGTAAGCAGATTATCTAGTACAAGTACAAGCAGGTATCTAGAGATACTGATTTGCCTATATAGGGAACTCATTGGTTAGCTCAGATTTTTAAAAGATCTAGATGTAGATCTTGATATGGATTAGTTATATACCTTGTTGTTACACCATGCACTAGCAGCTTCCCAAAAGGGGAGTACTTTCCTCATTCATAAAGGAGAACAAAGTTAGTAGGAAAAGAGTGATAGGTGAACAAGTGTTTGTCAGTATGCTTGTATACATTGGAACAATGTTATAAACTTGATGGTTATGTTTAGTCATTGACTTTAAGAAATGATGAAGGGGATGGTTTCAGAGAAACCTCTAACATTTTATCTGAATTGATGCTTGCAAAAATGAACTGAACCAGGATAACAATTTCTACAGTGCCAACATTATAGTAAACATAAAGAATTTTGAAAGAATTAGGAAGTCTGATCGACACAATGACCAACCACAATTCCAGAGGACTAGTGAAGAAACAAATTTTACCAACACTCCTGAGAGAGAAGTGAAGGAATCAGATTGTACAATGAGACATATATTTTTTGGGATGTGACCAAAACAGAAATTTGTTTTGCTTGACTATACATAGTTCTAACAGGATTTTGCTTTTTCTTTCATTCTCAATTGGAGGTGGTTGTAGGAGGGTAAAAAGGTGACTATTTGCTGAATGAAAAAAATAATAATAATGCAAACAAACCTACATTCATGATTTTCTTCCTTACTCTGTGTCTCAAGATAGAAGTAATCTATTTCAAGAAAGTTGGCTTCATCATTAGAGTAAAATGAAGTACCAGACACAGGATTCTAAGGGTTCAGAAAAGTTATGTGATATCCTACTGTTTGTTAAACTAAACATTGTATAAAAATTTGTGAAAAATTCTCAAGATTGAAATTCCAAAAAAATATGGCCATGACTGTTTTCAAAGATGAAGAAAAACAAGCAGGTATCTAGAGATACTGATTTGCCTATATAGGGAACTCATTGATTAGATCAGATTTTTAAAAGATCTAGATGTAGATCTTGATATGGATTAGTTATATGCCTTGTTGTTACCCCATGCACTAGCAGCTTCCCAAAAGAATGCTACCGTGAACAACTTTTAAGGTTTGGATTACACAGTATAGTGAACACTCCATTTGTTCTATTACAAATCAAGGCAAACATTCACTACAAATCACAATATAATATTCACAACAAATCAAGGTACAGGACAATATTCACAACATTACATCTTATCACAGAAAATCATAATATAGTGTTTACAACGGCTTACCATTAGAATGGCCACACAGTTTTCACTACAATAGCCACAATATTTAGAACAAGGAACAAAAGAATAATCATCTGGTTTCCCTAAGGTGGAAACCCTCCTCACTTAATCATTCAATCAATTCACAATACAATAATCAGTTTTCCACTCATGGGGCAATCTTAATCAATCACTCATCTAGCAATCAGTCACTAAGTATAATTAATCACAAGATAGAATCATTAGAAAACCACACAAACCCTCCACCCCTGATGTCTAGTAAACTCATTCAATATCTAAGGAGAGGCCTTTTCTTCATCCTGACTCAGGGTGGTCTCTCAGATTCCCTGGATCCCCTTTCATGGTCCCAGCTCCTACCTGAATCCACCAAACAGTCACCTGGATTCAGGGGCAGACAGCTCCCAGGTTCTCGTCTAGTTCTAGGAGGTAGACAGCTCTCAGGTCCTCATCCAGTCCTCCAAGCAGTCCCTGGCACACACCAAAGTTCACAGGTCCAGCACATCTAAAACCCTTCACCACTTCTGTTGTCAGGAACTCAAAAATCAGCCAAGCCACGAACCAACAAAGGCTTATCCTGGTCATGCTTCTTCAGTCTTCCAGCAGTTTGGCTGGCCCTAGGACCCAAGAGAAATCTCAGCCTTCCAGGAAGCCTTCCAGGCAAGCCCTCCCAGCCTTCCAGGTGGCCTTCACCAGATTCTGGTCTCGGTAAAACTTCAACTCAGTTCTCAGTCAGCTTCCAGATGCTGGGAGAGAAACTCTCTCTCTCTCTCTCTCTCTCTCTCTCTCTCTCTCTCTCTCTCAAGAAAACTCCAACTCAGTTCTTCAGTCCAGCAGCCCAACTCCCAGATGCTAGAACAATCCAGCTTCCTCCAACAGGAACCACCAGGAGGAAGATTCCCAATTCTGTCTTTGTTTCTAGAACTCTTCTTATATATACACTGGCCTGTCTCAGCCAACCCCCTCCTGCCATGACAGGACAGGAGAAGAGCTCACACCTTCTGTACTTAGCCCTAAGTTACTAAGTGCTAAGTATCTGCTAAATTGATTGTTGTTACACTTGTCTTTCCTTTTAGCTCTACTTCTGACACCCTGGACTTGATCATCATGTGTCAGCTCATTCTTACCTTCAAACATCCCTCTGCCCTTGTGGTTTCCTCTTTTAGTGAGTTCCTCCCAGAACTTCCATTTTGGGAAAGGGTCTAGGTGAATCATCCTTCATTTCTCTCCCAACTTTGCTTCTGAAGATATCTTCAGATTTTAATAATAGGCCTTGTACCCTCCCCCACCCCCCCCCCCAGCATTTTCTCCTCCTTTTGTGTGGTATCTTTCTCCTAGAATGTAATATCCTTGAGAGAGTGAGACTTATTGCTTGTGCTTGTAGCCCCAGACCTAAGTGCTATACTTAGCACACATAGTAAGAACTTAGTAAGTTCTTGTTTGTATTGTTGTTGTTGTTGGTTTCTTTTATATACTCAAACATAGGAAGGCTCTTTCTTTTTGACATGGTTATAGCACTGATTCCCCTTCTCACTAAATAACTGCTTAATCAACTGCATTCATTCTTGAAAGTGAGGTTTCCATAGAGAGGGAGAATTCTGCTACAACTCACTCAGCATTCTAGGGACAAGCTTGATTAAGGGATCACACTTGTACTACTCTATGCTATGCTATGTCTCCTAAGTCTTCACCAATGTTTTTTCCCATTTAACAAATCAACCGAAGTGAGTCATTAATTCTTAATTGGAAACATTTACTAAACAGAAGGCAAGAAAAAATAATAACATAACATTCCTTCCATAAACTTGTGGTGCACTTCTCCAAATGAACATGTTGTCTACATGGAAGAGTATACACACATTTACAGAACCATTATAAGAGGGCACATTGAGGAAGTCAAATAAACAAACATTTATTAGGCTTTTACTATATTCCAGGCACTGTACTGGGTTACAAATTAAGGTTAAAAATAGCCCCTGCTCTCAAGGTAATAACAATCTAATGGGAGAGGGAACATGTCCTTAAGAAGAATTTACAAGTCTGACCTGCTAGCCTTTATATTCTTTATTTTTCTCTGGAAGAGTCTAGAAGACAATTAATAGTCAAAGCCACTTCACTGCTTGCTACTCTATCATACTGTTCCTGTTCTGAGCTATAAAGATAATGTTGCTCTCTCTCTCTCTCTCTCTCTCTCTCTCTCTCTCTCTCTCTCTCTCTTCCTTCCTTCCTTTCTAGTTTTCAACATTCTTTTCTGTAAGATTTTGAGTTCCAAATTTCTTTCCATCTCCCCCTCCACCCCAAGACAGTGTGTAATTTGATATAGGTTCTACATATATATTCATATTGAGCCTATTTTCACATTAGCCATGTTGTAAAGAAGAATTAGAACCATTGGGAGAAACCACAAGAAAGAAGAAACAAAAGAAGAAAAGAAAGAAAAAAGAGAGAGAGCAAATACTATGCTTCAATCAGCATTCAGACTCCATAGTTCTTTTTCTGGATGTGAACAGCATTTTCCATCATGAGTCTTTTGAAGTTGTCTTGGATCTTTGCATTGCTAAGAAGAGATGTCTATCAAAAGTTAGTCCTTTCACAATGTGGCTGTTACTGTGTACAATGTTTTCCTGGTTCTGCTCACTTCATTCAGCATCAGTTCATGAAAGTCTTTCAGGTTTTTCTGAAGTCTGCCTGTTCATCATTTCTTATAGCATAATGGTATTCCATTACATTCA
>CM053588.1:259888715-259909193 GCA_028646515.1 Pseudochirops corinnae | reverse complement strand
AAAGAGGGGGAGAAAATATGTAACTCAAAATCTTGTGGAAATGAATGATGCAAACTATAATAAAATTAAAAAAAGAAAAGAAAAGAAATACAATATCTAACTATACTCTTTTCCAACTTCCTGACCCTATTTAGTGATTAAAGTCTCAGATTCTGGCAATCCTATGCTTACTTTGGTGGTTGTGAGGCCACTCGATGCCTGGGATCCTTCAGGATAATAACAACCTCTGGTATAAAGAGAACTGCTTCCTCCAATCACCAGTTCATATCTTTTTTGTTGTTATTGTTTTGCTTTTTGGAGGGCACTTGGGGTTAAGTGATTTGCCCAAAGTCACACGGCTAGTTTTTGTGTTAAGTGTCTGAGGCTGAATTTGAACTCAGGTCCTTCTGACTCCAGGACCAGTGCTCTATTCACTGAGCCACCTAGCCGCCCCAACCAGTTCATACCTTTTGTAGGGAATAGCCACTAATCTTATTCTAAAAGTTTAGGGTCAGTGTGAATTTATTCAGTTACAGTGTTGACTGAAATTCCCAGCCACCTGCAAAATTCCACCGTCTTTCCTGTACTGCTATTTTTTTTTAACAAATAATAATCAATCAACAATCATTTGTTAAACACTTGATATTCATAATAAAATAAAATATATTAAAACAATTATGAAGTGGACTATATACCTTTAGATCATCCTATACTTAGACAATTTTTAGCTAGTCAACACACAACTTTCAAGCCCAGGATTTCCTAATAAAGTTCTATGAAGAATTTCTCATTAATTTGTAAAGATCATACAAGATTTTTTTTTGATGAATACAGCCATCTAATTAATTTTCTTCAAAGACTCTTTCATTATTGTCAAGTGAAGGAGATCTATGCTTTTCAAAGATGTTTGTCTTTGTAATGTAAATCTTATGCAAGTTTTAAATGAAAAAGAAATTGCCTATAAGTTGTGATTTCCCCTAGAATCTAGAGGAATCCTTAATAAAAGGATTTGTTCTGTGAAATTTGGAATTAGTCAAAGAGCCACACTTGAGAACTGAGAGGGTTACATGTCGACTCCAGGCCACAGGTTCCCCACCCCTACTCTAGATATTGCTTGCACATGACATAGTGCTGAATTTATCAAATCCCAAAAGAATACAGAGACTCTCTAATATGGTCCATGTTCACGTGAAAAAAGATCCCTCTAGGAAAAAACTAAATGGATGAAACAGACTTTTCTAGGCTATTATGTGTAGCTAAACAGCTATTCCCATCAAATTTGTCTATTAGTACATTTTTTTTTAACACAAATGATACCAAAATACATCTTTTAAAATATAATTAGCATTGCTATATGGCTAAAAATTATAGAACAATTTAATTTTCATAGAATTAACTTTTTAGCAGATCCAGTTGGCATTGTAGAGTATGATAGGCACAACTGAAATGAAACATATTTCCTTTGATGACCTAAGACCAAGAAGTAATGTAAGTGATATCAATGAGAAACTGATCAGAAAATGAGATGGATCATCCCTGTGGCAAAAGTAAAAAATAGCCTGTGGAATGCCTATGTACTCTACAAGCATGTACAAAGTGTTGTTTTTTAAAGGGGCGGGGGGAGCTTATAGGAAGGAAGGCTTCTAGCATGTTGAGAGGAGTCTTTGCAGACGATTTATGGAAGAATAGTCAGATATTGCTCTCTACATATTATTCCTTATATTATACCACGTCTAATTTTGATTATTTTGGCTTTATGGTTTTTAAATTCTTTGCTAATAATTTTTCAATTCTATTACTCTTTTCTGAAAATAATCTCTTGATTTTATTTACCAATTAGTTTCAGTTAAAAAAATAATGTGGTAAACACAGAATAGAAGAAGTACAGGTACATAATGATTTCTATTAAAAAATTCTAAAGGTTTTAGTGGACTGGAAACTCTATAGGAATCAGTTTAACATCAACCAAACTATTAACAAACATTTATTAAGCACTCACTGTATTTCAGATGACATGCTAGGTTGTGTTCTCTCCACCCCCATAGGTCTTCCAGGAAAAGAAATGCTCTGGCTGGTGGGCCAGAGGTGCAGCCTCTGATCAGAATTTGTGTCCATGCAGGAAACGTCACCATCTTGCTGTAGCCCTTGTGCTCCTGGTGCTGCTCCTGCTTAAGGTTACCTTTCTATATTGTTATATAGGCTACAAAATACAAAATTTGGTATCACCCACCACATGCACCTGATTTTTTAAACTGGGACTTGGTCCTTCCTGAGAGTCTCTCAGATTTGGTCACTCCAGGGAACAGTTCAATTGGGTATTTGCTATACTTCTGTTTGAGTTTTTCTCTTCCGCCTGTAGTGATGCCTGTATTAAACATTCTGAATACTATGGATTAGACTTGATCAGCTGATTAGTTAAGACCCCAAAGCCATTTAAATGGTGGAAGGTTCTCTGTAAGATTTTAAAGGGGGGAGGTGGCTTATAAGAAAGAAGGCTTCTAGCATGTTGGGTGGATCCTTTACAAAGGATTTATGGAAGAACGTGTATAGAAGAATAACGTAGGATGGGAAAACATGGATGAATTGCAATCTAAATTGATAGAAGAAATATCCATAGCAATAAAATCTTAGATCCATTTAAATAGTCAGATATTGATCTCTACATATTATTCCCTATATTATTCCATGTCTAAAGGGGTAGAGTGGAGTAGCAAGAAAATCATAACCTCTACCCCAATTCAGCTTAGGATAGTTTTTCCTTGAAATAGATTGAGGAACTCCTTGTGACTTGGTTGGCTTAGGCATCCACTTTACTGACTAGATAGGGTCAAAAATAAACTAATGTAGCATAAACACAATAAAACCCTCCATAATTAGAGAATGTGAGGGTCCAGAGGTGGTAGGATCATGGACTACACTATACCACATGGGGAAAGCATACCAATGAATTACATATTCAATAAGTTTTCCAATTTACAGACTCTCAACATATTTACCTAGAAGAATTGAAACAATTTAGAATTCTACATCCTTGCTGAGTTAATATGTCTCCTAATGAAGTAGTGCTTAGCTGTTGGCTGAAGCATAAGACCTCACTTTCTAAAACTTTAAATTATACCATTTAAGATAAAATTTCAATAGGTATGCAGGTACTTTGACCTCAGACTGATACTCTGAATGGAGGGTAACCAGTAAGCCTCAGATCCATTGGTGAGTTAGGGATATGTCCACCCCAAGCATTCTACTGGCAGACTAGATGGTGCAGTGAATAGAGCATTGGCCAGGGAGTCAGGAGGACCTGAGCTTTGAATCCTGCCTTGAAACTTGACACTAGCTATGAGACCTTGGGCAAGTCACTTAATCTCAATTGCCCTGCCTTCCTCCCTCAAAAAAAAAAAAAAAAGAGAAGAGATTGGCAGACTGAGTAGATGAGAACAATTTGTTCCCATGACCATGAAGATAGCTGAAGCCAGTGCTGAGGAGCACTTATAATTTGGTTAGACATTGAAGACACTAAGGTTATCCCCTGCAGTCATTTTGACCTTTACCTTCCCAGTGGAATAGAGAGTGAAGTTGATGACAGTACAGCTCTACTCACTTAAATCCAATTCACACTCAAGTCAAATCATGAGCCTGTGATGTCATTGGTCCTCTTTGAAAATGAAGGATGAATAACAACTGTAAGAACATACCCTGAATTGCAAGGCACTCGATCTTTGAAACCATCATTTAGCAGAGTAACAGTCATTTTAAAGTAGCTTTTTAAAAAACTCCCAGATCACCAGCAAAGATGCATGGTTTAATACCACAAAAAGCTGGTTTGCTTAGAAGTTATGAGATGTCTTAAAGAGTCACAATTTTTCAGTGATAAAATTTCATGATAATAATAGTGACTAATAGCTGCATAGCATTTTAAGGGTTGAGAAGCACATTACATATATCTCATTTTATCCTTATAACAACCATTTAAGAGGGGTGCTATTATTATCATCCCCATTTTACAGAGAAGGAAGCTGAGACAGAGAGACATTGAGTGACATACCCAGTCACCCAGCTAGTATGTATCTAAGGCAGAATGGGATTTCAGTTCTTCCTGTTGCTAAGGTTAGTATTCTGGACACCATGACACTTATTTGTCCAACTGTTGGTAGTTATGGTAATGTTACACTATAACATATTTATTTATAATTTATTTATACATTTATTTATTTATAATTTATTTTTAAATTTGGTCTTGAACAAACGCCAAATGATAGTCTTCATTAACATAACACAATAAAACTATACATCAAACTGTAGGTCTCTACTATATATTCTTCTCTTTCAAATATACCAAAAATTCATCATGTAACTTTCAAAACTGTGCTACTCATCTGTGATTCTTTATGTCCTCCATGCTTTTTCTCTTCTTCATTTTTAAAAACGTACTTCAATTATTGTTTTTGTCTCTTTGTTTTTTATTTTAGTTATTTTTCATTGATCCATTCATTCCATTTCTACCATGTATCCATTTATGTATTCACTTTCTCAAATTTATTCATCTATTCATTCATTTATCCATTAACTTATTAATTTACTTAAGCTCTCTCAACTTCTCTTCCTTCAAACAAAAATAAAAAACCAAAGCAATTCACCCAGCTTAGTTAAACAGTAATATTCACATTTGTGTCCGTTAATAAGACTCAATCTATAAACCCTCTTTCTAAAGGAGTTTGATAATTAGCACTTGGTGACCCTCAAAGTTCAAGGTGGTCATTATGAGGTAGTACTGTGATGCTGTTAGGTAGTGTAGCCCACATCAGAAAAATTCTCTCTAGTAACTACTAACTGTATAGTGGAAAGAACACTGCTTCTGGAGTCAGAAGACCTGAGTTCAATTCCTATCTATGGCATTTATTTGTGTATGACTTTCAGCAGATCATAAACTTCCTGGGGCCAGTTTCTTAATCTATTTTGAAGGGGCTGGACTAGATGGCCTCTGAAGTCCTTCCCGGGTCTTTATTTATGAGGAGTATTGAAAATAGTAGATTTTTGCTTTTTCTGAATAGCAAAACTACTAAAAATAAAATACATACTTAAAAAGAACAGTGATCTATTCATAATACAGATTCACAGTTTCATGTACAATCTGCTTTTTTTGTTCTGCTTCATACACATGAAAATGTCATCTTCTTTGGTGTTAGTTAATTTAAGAACAAAAAGAGAAAAGAAAGCCCATTATGGATAACTCTTAAATAGGAGGTGAATAGGCTATAAATGAGGGAGCAATGTTTCAGTTAATTGAAAGTCTGAACACGATTCTATGCCTGCTATCTCATTAACATATTTCTTCTTTATGCCATTTTATATACTTGGGTTGCTTACCTACTCTTACCCTTCCCTTCATACATGAAGTCTTTAGGAAGGTCTTAATACCTCTTTATGTTATTAAAACTTAGAAGTGAGGAAAATCATGAAACTGGTTAATTGTGAAAATCTTTAACTAAATTGTAGGCAAGTGGGTTACAGTGGTGGTCCATTATGTAGGTTCTGAATATCTGCACAAAAATATCTACCCAAAATGTTGTACTATGCAACTGGGAAAAAAGATATGCAGTCATTGGGGTATAGAAATCCCTCTTGCCCTCCTAGAAAGTTAGGGGGTAGTGGGGGAGGATAAAAGAGAGAACAGATTGGGAAAGGGGTATTCAGTAGGCTCACTATCTTGGGGTGGGGGTAGGGGAAAGATGGGGAGAAGATTTGTAACTCAAAATCTTGTGGAAATGAATGTTGAAGACTAAAAATAAACAAATTGAAAAAAAAAGAAAAATATATTAAAAATGTTATACCATAACATAAATAATACCTTATTTACTTTTGTTTGCCCTCAAACACCAAATTAAGTAGGTACCTCCATAAACATATATTAACAAAAGAAAACTGCACATGAAACTATAGTTCTCTTATATGTAGGTTACTCCTCTTTCAAATATACAAGAAATTCATCATGTTACTGTCAACGATGCACTACTTGTCTGTGATTCTTTTTAGTCTTCTTGCTTTTCTTTTCTTTGAATTTTTTAGAAAAGATAATTCAATGACTCTTTCCCTCTTTGTTTTTTAAAATTTTATTTATTTATTCATTAATCCATTCATTCAGTTTCTGTCATTCATTCCTTTATCCATTCTCTCACATTTATTTGTCTGTTTATTCCTTTATTTTTTACTTATGCTTTCTCTCATCTCGCCTTCCCCCAAACAAAAACAAAAATCAAAGAGTTCACCTAGTCTAGTTAAAATAAACAGTAGCCTGGCATTTGCATCAGTTTTTTTCTCCTATTTTGTTCAGATCTTTCCAATCAAGTCCTACTCTTCATTAGGCCCTGTTTGGAGTTTTCTTGGTAAAGATAGTGGAAAACAGGGTTATATAATTTGCCCAGTACAGCTAATAAGTTTCTGAGGTCAGATTTGAACTCAGGAAAAAGAATCTTCCTCATTCCAGGCCTGGCATTCTATCCACTGTACTACCTAGGTGCCCTTGTATCAAATAATATGACCCCATCTATGAGCCTTCTTTCTAGGGAGTTTGATAATTAGTCTTTCACCTCTCACTTCTACGGACTAGTTTCCTAGTGGTCTCTTTCTGTGCTTAAAAGCCATCCTGGGTTTTTAATAGGCTTTAGGATAATGGATATTGCAGAAACTCTCTCTGTAACTGACTTGCCCTACCTTAACTTGAGCTAGAGAAAATCTCCTCTTCCTTTGGATCAACTTAAACCTCTTTCAGTCTTGAGTTAAAATTATGATAAATGACCATCTTTTTTTTTTTTAAAAGAGTAATGTCAAATAGCATAGAAGCATAGATAAACATTTCTTTTTTTTTTTTTTTTAAAGGGGACAGGCATGGTAATTGAGGTTAAGTGACTTGCCCAAGTGTCTGAGGCCAGATTTGAACTCAAAAAGATGAGCCTTCCTGAATCCAGGCCTAGCATTCTATCTACTCCGCCACCTAGTTGACCACATATATATATATATATATATATATATGAATATACATGTGCATTTATATGTATATAAATGTGTGCATGTATATCTGTGTATGCTTACTTATATATGTGTATGTCTCTCTAACATATATTGGTTCAAAATAGCCACCACTTTATACTGAAAAAAATGTGTGGTGAAAATTAGTAGAACGATTATAGAGGAAAAGCCAGATGAGGTGGGAAGGTTGAGTGTGGTTGATAATAAGCATTGTGTTTGATCTGGCATAAATGGAAGTACAAGATTTAGAATCAGAGGACCCAGGTTCTAATTCTGGATCTTTTACCTGCTTGCTCCCTTTGCAGCACTTCAGCTCCAAATCAGGGTGGTTGGCAAAAATGCTCTCTTGAGTTCCTTTCAGCTTTACATCCTATAATTCTTTGTGTTGTATTTGTGGCATATGGACAAACTTATGAGTGTCTGTGTCAGTTTACTCTTGGGTGGTGATAGCCCCCATACATGGTTCACTAAAATTAATAATGAGAGCTGTTAGCAAGTCCACAGCTGCCTATCCAAATTATCCAGATAAATTTACTCCCAATTTGTCATTCTCAGACCAAAGTGACCATTGCGGGGTATAGATGATCTTGACTCAGACTGGCACTCAACTCAGTAATAAAGAAGATGGCACATGGAAGAATAGATTGTTTTTGCTTTCCTTGTCATCAGAGGGCAGGACTGTGTGCAATGGGCAGAAACTATAAAGAGCCAGATTTCAGTGTAATGTAAAAAAATCTTCAAACTTTAGCCAACAGCTCAAAGCTCATTTGCATAAGATTTTTTATTGGTAGAAATAGATTATTCAATGCTGTGTCTGAGTGAGGGGTAGAGTTGGACAGAACTGAAGGAATTATGGGAATTGAGTGAACTACACTGATTTCATCTTATGACAATTCTGGAAGTAGCTCAGTTCCCTTTCAATTTAATTACGGGTCTAGTCCAATTTCTGTGTAGTGAGAAAACTTTATTCAATTATGGGAATTGTGAGAAAACTTTAATGTATTATTTGAACCTTGCCCTGCATGGCTTGGAAGCTGGATAACCTCTACTTGTTGCTTAGAGACCCTTAAATAAGGACCTAGGTTATGCTGGTTAGAATACAGACACCTGGGGGAGTGGGACTCCTCATTTTCTGATTCAGGGAATTGCATTAGTTTGATCTCCCCCCATACTCTTGAAACTCTCTCATTCCCCTCCCAACTCAGAAAGCCCCTAATGTGTCCTCCAATCAGAAATCAGATCCCCAAATTATACATTCTGTTCTCTATTCTGCTTATTGTTATCTGTTGCAGTGAAGGGTCTATTCAAAAAGACCAGTACTTCTGGTGTGAGGGCTTGCTTTCTACCTTTTGTCTGATTTACCCAATTCTTACCTGTAGCTCTAAGAAGCTATAGCATGTACAGCAGTCACATCCTGATAGACCATTTGAGCAGATGGATTAAATCAGGTTGAAGGTAACCAAGGGGTCTCAAATGTTTCAGTGAGTTAGAAGGGTGTCTACCCTAAGCATGTGAAGACTTATCCCAGTGGAATGGGTAGATGAGAACAACTTGTTCCGATGGCTATGAGGGTGGCTACAGCAGGAACTGTGGAATATTTAGAGCCTGCTCAGGCATTGAAGACACCAAGGTCATCCACTGCATCTCTGGTCATCACCAGTCTTCTTGATTTTTGTCTTGCCACTGGACTTTGATGGCTCTGCAGACTAAATTCAGTGTATGCATGAATCAAAAAACATTACCTATACCATTTTACCATTTTACCTACCTCAAAGCCCTGTGGGACTTTGGCATAATTTTGCAATCAAAACAAATCTAGTCAATAAGATGTGTACCAAAAGAAGTGAACATCAGACTCATGACAATGTGATTGCCAATTACAGGAAAGCTCTATACTACCATCATCATGATATGACTATCTTACCATTGCAAACTCTGATGAAGTAAATTTTTTTAATGAATACCTGGAGATCCTCATCATCAATGTGCCAAAAAAGGATAAGCTTGTAATTCTGTGAGACTTTAATGCAAGAGTAGGCACAAACTACCAGACACGGCAGGGAGTCCTTGGGAAGAATGACGTCAGAAACAGTAATGGCAATGGTTACTTACTAGTGAAGACTTGTGTATCTCAGGACCTCATCACCAATAGTATCTTCTATTTGCCTAAACACAATAAAACTTCATGGATGCGCCCTTGCAGCAAACATTGACATTTAACAGACAATGTCATTGTAAAGAGAAGAGACAAAAAGCATGTGAGAGTTACAAAGGTATTGTGACACAGAGTGCTGGACTGATCATAGACTTATCCTCTCCAAGCTAAACATTAACATTCAACAGATCAGAGAATTTCTCCAAGTGGGAAAATTTCATAGCTATCTTGGAGGGTGAGCTGTTTCACAGTTGTTGTTGGCAACAGTGAAACAGAAAAGGAGTGGGCAGCCTTTAGAGATTTGGTGTACAGCATTGTATTTATTCATCTGGGTCAGAACACTTGCAAACATCAAGAATGATTTAATGAAAATAATGGGGAGATTCAGAAGCAGATAAACCAAAAACAAGAACTCCACAGAGTTTACCAGCAGGATAGTTCATCCATCTCTAAGAAGGTAGCATCAAAAATAAACTGCTAGTGAAACTTAGAGAGATGCAGGATTCTTAGTTTAGTAAGAAGGCAGATGAAATTCCATTTTATGCTGATAGTAACAATCCACAGTGCTTTTATGATCCCCTGACGGTTATTTATGGGCCAAAGACCTATGGTACATCTCAACTACTCAGTTCTAATGGAACCACTTTGATTAAGTGATAAGGACATAATCCTGAAGAGATGAGCTGAACACTTCCACAGTGTTCTCAGCAGACCATCATCAATCAATGCTGAAGCCATTGACTATATACTTCAGGTTGAATTCAATACCCCTCTAGTCAAACTTTCAACTGAAGAAAATATTTTGAATGCCATTAGGCTCCTCTCCTGTGACAAAGTACCTGGTGCTGTTTCTGTTCTAGCTGAGATTTACCAGTGGCAGGGAGGGGCATGCTCATTTAAAAGCTGTCTCAAATCTTCTGGGTCATACGGCAAGAGAAAGTTATCTCCAAGGAGTTCAAAGGTGTCTCATTTTCCATATGTATAAAGGTAAAGGAAATAGATTTTCCTGTGACAATCACAGGGATTCTTTCTCTTTGTCACTGTTGGCAAGATTATTGCCAAAGTCCTCCTGAATAGGCTGATCCTTCACCTGGAACGTGGTCATTTACCTGAGATCCAGTGTGGCTTCAGAAAGGGCCAAGGAACTATTGATACAGTGTTTGCAACCTGACAACTCCAGGCGAAATGCCTTGAGCAGAACAGAAGTCTGTGCATAATGTTCAGCAATTTGACCAACGCTTTAGATACTGTCAGTCATGAGGGTCTGTGGAAAATTATGGCAAAATTTGGTTGCCTAGAGATGTTCATCAGTATTGTGCAATGGTTTTATGTTGACATGCTTGTATGGGTTCTGGATGATGGATGATGCTCTTGCACTTTCCCAGTCACCAATGGAGTGAAGCAAGGCTGTGTGCTTGTTTCCATGCTTTTTTGGCATGATGTTTTCAGCCATGTTGTCAAACACCTTCAGTGAAGATGAACACAGCATCAAGATCAGCTACCTCAGTGATGGTAAATTATTTAACTTGAAAATGTGATCAGTCAAGACTAAAGTAGAGGGAAAGCTGGTGCATGATTTTTTTTGTTTGCAGATGATTGTGCACTCAATGTAACCTCTGAGGCTGAGAAGGAACAAAGTATGGATTGATCCTATGCTACTTGTGCTGATTTTGGCCTAACAGTTAACACCAACAAAAACAGAGGTTCTCCACCAGCCAGCACCACACCATGCATCCATGGAACTTTCAGTTACATCGAATGGAGAAATTTTGAATGTTGTGGATAAGTTCATTTACCTTGACAGTATGCTTTACAGGGATGTACACATAGATGATGAGGCTGATGCACACATTGCCAGAGCTAGCTCAGTGTTTGGGAGGGAAGCTCTAAAGGAAAAAGTGGGAGAAAAGAGGTATTAGATTGCCTTCCAAATTGAAAGTCTATAGAACCATTGTGCCAACCTCATGGTTTGTATGCCTATGAAACCTGCACCATGCCAGGAAACTCAATTGCTCCAATTTGAACTGTTTTAGGAAGATTCTGAAGATCACCTGGCGAGATAAAGTACCAAACACTGATGTCCTTTCTTGAGTTAAACTGCCAACCATTCAAACTACTGCAGAAACTCAGATGAGCTGGTCATATTGTTTGAATATCAAATGTCTAAAAAACTATTGTACAGAGAAATCACAGAAGGGAAGCACTCACTTGGATGTCAAAGAAGCAATACAAGGACATTCTCAATGTCTTTCTGAAGAACTTTGGAATAGATTGTGTGATATGAGAGACACTGGCAAAGGACTACTTAACATGACCTGCTCACAGCACACCATAGCACTGTGCTCTATGAGTGAAGTAGAATTGCAGTAGCTCAAAAGAAATGCGAGTCGTACAAATTTAGAGACATCTCCATTCCAAATATTCATGTGGATTATTTGTGCCTTTCCTGAAGAAGATCCTTCTGAGCTCATATTGATCTGATCAGCCACAGTAAGACACATTATGTCTTGGCTCCAACATACTCATGATCATTTTGGCCCTCTGTGAGAACTAAGGACAACAACCAACCAGCTACCATCTTTCAACATATAAAAATTTGTCTCCTCCTGTATTAGGGATTCAGTGCCAAAACTTAGGAGGCCTGATCCTGATTTGTTATGCAATTGGCATCCACTGATTTAAAGATGTGCAGAAACTTGAAACTTTGTTTCCTCAGTTATTTCATCCCCACAACAATTTGGACAACGTAGAAGCAGGACTGAAATGTGCACCCTCCCCCCACCACAAGTTCATAGACTAAAAAACAAAAGCAACTCCCTTGAGTATTCTGGTTGATTCTTCACTGAGGGCCTTTTTCATGGATGACTGCTCCCCCAAGGGCGAAATTCCCTCAATTTCAAATTCTTCCAAACTAAGGTAAGGTTTACCCCAACACTGCTGGAGATGGTTTATGCCCACCCTGGAGGTTGGAGAAGGGTTACTCAATTTATAGAAATCTTGAGGTTAGTTTTATCCCCACTTTGAAAGGGCAAGATTACTCCCTTTAAGGCAATGATGTGTTTGGGTAAGAGTCAAGTGCTGATGGACTCTCCCTTGGATAAATTTTCCTTTGGCATGAGACCAGGGGAAGAGCATGTTGTTGAATTGATACTCTCTTAGGGAAATTCTAGTTGACATGGCACTTTCCATACAGATGTAGAGGGGATTAGAAGATGGAGCTCTCAAGTTATGCTAAAATACATAAAATTCCAAATGAGTCTCAAAATTGTCCTGAAGAAGGGACTTTTAATTACAGAAAATTAAAGACTTTGACTTTCAGTAGGAGTTAAGGAGGCTATGTGTTTGTTGTATTGTTTTGTCCATGTTTTTGTTTTTTTGTCAAATGCTTAGAAAAATCTTTGTCTTGTGTCATATTTAGTGTTGTTAGTAGATTCTGCTATCTTACAATATGTCTAAGGGAAAAATACAGACTACCAGAGAGACTACTGAAAGCTAGAGCCAAAAAGTTTAGTGTGCTGAGGAAGACTAATGAAGTTTTATACTTGAAGCAGTACTACTAGCTTTCTGTAATCTAATGCCAAACATTCTATCCCAGTATATAGGACTAACTCATGCTTTAGACTTTCACTAAGAGATTAGGTTAAAAAGAAAAAAAAAACCTGCAAGATACTTTCTCTCAGTCATTTCAGCCATCGTCACATTGGGTTTACAGAAATAAAGTTAGGTGCATGAATTAGAGATTCCAAATTATACTGACCACTAAAAATGGTTTAATAGATTTGGGGGTTTGAAGATTAAAGAGACTGGGACTTTGAGTAATTTCAGGAACTCATTTCCTTTCGTCCTATTTGATATGGCATTTAGTAGAAGCTTAACATATATTGAAATACCTTAGTGAATTTTGGGGTACCACTCTGTAGAATTTATTTTAAGGAAAAATAAAAGTTAAATTTTGTGAAAGTTTTAGGGATAAATAACACCAAAATGATTTTTTTCCCCTTGATGCTTAATATGCCTATTGTTTTAGTGTAATGAAGACAGAGAGCTAGTTTGAAAGTAATCCCAGAGTGAAGAAACAAAATTAGGTCTATTGTTTGCATTTTTAATTTATTTGCAACTAAAATAACTGCCTCTTGCTAACCTTTTCTTAACTATTAAAAGAGAAAAGTTTACTTAAAGTAGAGTTACTTAAAAATAAGTAAATTTAATTAAAAATGAAGACAATAATTTAAATGGAAGAGGAGTCTGTCAGAATGTGAACAGAAACTAGAAATGTCTTTTGGGAAGACTGAAGTAGAACTTTCAAAGCGTTATATAACAGAATTAATTGTTATGGTAAACTAGAAGCAAGGTTATCCAAGAAAATTAGAAAGAGACCATTAGTTTGTAAGCGGTTGAAAACCCCAAAAGGCAACAGAATTGCAATTAATTGGGGTTGTGTAAAATTTTGTGAAAATTACACAGGAGAAATTCTATGGAATAAAGATTAGTTATTTAGATAGTTTGGGATATAATTACAAAATATAGTACTCTGCTCCTGAAAACCATTCCTGTGTGTATTCTCCAGTCTTCAAATCTCTTGAGCCCCACGGCAAGGGGATAAGAATGCAAAGCTGCTACATGAAATCTCTCCCTTTCACCTGTGGTTAAAACTGAAAAGTGTTGGGGGGAGTGTGGGACCAGGTTTAGGAATATGAAAGGAATTTCTTTGGCTCTTCAGGTGATTTTTAAAAGAAAATGAATAAAAGTTTATGCAAAGATGAAAGTACTACTACAAACAATGAGTTTTTGATTTTGTCATTGTAAATCCAGAATTAATTTGAGATTTTTCCTGTAACTAAATTATGATATGATGAAATGTGTTCTCCTATTAATTGTGACATAAAATGCAAAAAAAAGTGCTGGATTACAATTGTAATCTCTATTTATGGACAAATGATAATATAGGGATGATATCCTCTTGAGGAGGGGAATTACATGAAATAATAAGGACATAATGTAAAAATTTTTTAATTAAATGAAGTAGAAAATTTCGAGAAAGCAACAGGATTAGACTGTTTTTTCCATAGGATATATACATATGTACATAATTGGATGCCAAATGTTTCTAATGGGAAATTCAGGTTTTGATTATGTTTTAGAAATAAATTTTCAAAATTGGATTAAGGACTTTACATATAAAATTGCATCGATAATTGTAAAGTAAGTGAAATTATTTTACCATTTTAAAGTATCTCTCTGATAATTTTTTTTTTTTTGCCTTTTTTGGAGGGGGGAAGGCAGGGCATTTGGGGTTAAGTGACTTGCCCAAGGTCACACAACTAGTAAGTGTTAAGAATCTGAGTCCGAATTTGAACTCAGGTCCCCCTGACTCCAGGACCGGTTCTCTGTTTACTGTGCTACCTATCTGATAATTTTAAAAGACTGAACAGTTCATTTTATAAGTAAGACCCTTATGAATATTTTTTGATTCTTATTTGAGGTACAGGTTTTAGATAAAGACAAAAACAGCAAATGGTATGTAAAAACTGAAATTCTCCAAAGTCTCAAATGAATTATGGGTTCATAATCTGATGTTCTTCTTATTGCTCTGTTGTTAATAAGATCAAAATCAATACGTCTGAGCTGCTTTTCACCACATAAACTAGTTATCGGAAAATCAAATTTAAGAGGTTGTACTAAATTATGTTGCTTTGTTACTAGCAAATTCTAGCTGAATTATCTAGGAATCTCTGTAAATGATTCTGAAACAGAGAAGCAGAGATTCCTTCGGAGCTGCCTTGAGAATGAGACCTAATCCAGAATATTCAAGGGAAGATATTTCCAAGGCTTGGATGACTACACGGGACATTTGAAACTCAAGATAAGATGTGTTAATTAAATGGACATTGGGAGTGTGTTATTAGGCTACAAGAAGACTTGATGTTATTTAATATTGATGATCATCATTGTATTGCTTTGATCTTTGGTTTCATGGTGTTTATGTTTGCAGAATTTTCTCGGTTATTTTACTGATGTGTAAATCTCTCTCAAAATTAGTCCATTGTGAACCCACTAAGTAGTTTGATCTGTAGTCTGGCTTACAAATACATGAATAACCTTGTAGATCTGGCTTATAGATAAATGATCCATGAGAGAAACAGATTGACCTCTCCCCCATGAATCAAAAGTAGGAAATGAGGGAATTGTGGGAATTGAGTGAAGCACACTGACTCAACTTGTGACTCAATTTTGAGGCTAGTTCAATTCCATTTCTATTCAATTAGGGGTCTAGTCCCATTTCTGTCTAGTGAGAAAACTTTATTCAATTATGGGAATAGTGAGAAAACTTTAGTGCATTGTTTGAACCTTGCCCTGCATGGTTTGGAAGCGGGACTACCACTACCTGTTGCTTAGAGACCCTTAACCTAGGACCTAGGTTATGCTGACCAAAAACTCATTTGGATCAGAAGACTGATGCAAGGAGTTTTCTCACAATTATACATCTCAAGCAACACATATGTTTTATCTAAAAACTGTCCCCATACTGGCCAACCAGTTATTGTTTCTGTGTTCGTTTGATTGAATACAGACACTTGGGGGGAGTGGGACACTTCTTTTTCTGATTTCAGGAAATTGTACTTGTTTACTCCTTCTCCCCAACTCTTGAAATTTATTCATCTCCTTCCCAACTCTGAAAGTTCCTAATCTTGCCCCCAATTAGAAACCGGGTCCTCTAATTATACATCCTGTTTTGTATCCTGTTTATTAGTATCTTTTAATGCATAAAAATCTGTCCTTCCTCCCACTTGCCATCCTGGATTCTAAGTCCAGTGCCAAAGCTGAGGAGGCCTGGTCCTGATATGTTATACAATTGGAATGCATTCCTTAATAGATGGATATGATTAGAAACTCAAATCTGTGTTTATCAGTTATTTATTTCATCTTTTACTCATCACAGAATTTGGAAGAGATATCTTGGCCTTCTCATTATATCTGGAGTAACTTTCCCCCAAATGCTAAGTAAACAAAGACCACGTATAGAGAATGAATAATGTCTCTAAGCTGATAACAAACAGAAATCAGAAAAGTTATATAAATGAGAATACTGTATACCATACAAAAAATGGAGTGAATGAATTCTTCCTGTGGGAATGAGATATGTCAGGTTAGTCAGGAGAGAATGTTCTAAATCTCACCCAGGAAAAATTCTCCAAAATCTTTAGTATGGCAAACTAGAAATAGGGGTATTTGAGGTGCTGACTACTCTACATGGCAGCAATTTCCCAGAGTCTTTTCTTACCTTCAAGTATTTCTTGATAAAGAGAATCCTGCTTTCCTTCTTGAAGCTGGAAGCCCAAAGACCAAGGTATCTCTTCTAAGCTGTTGTCAACTCAGGCACTGAGTATTGAAAAACCAACCTCCACTGTGAGGAGAATCTTGTGCAAATAGCTTTGAGCCCTTGGTTATAAGAACAAATGAAGCTATGTAAAAAATAAATAAATAAAATTAATTTTTTAAAACTTTAAAAAAGGAATAGGTTACCTTGAAATTTTGTATTTCCCATGACTGGAAGTCTTCAAACAGAAAATTGAGGTGCAGCCTACCTACTTGTTTAGGATGCTATAGAGACAATTTTCAGTCAGATACGGGTTGAACTAGATTGCATCTGAGGTCCTTCCAACTTTGAGAATCTGAGATTCTATAAACTGTCTATAACACTCTTGGGTTTGTGTCTATTTTTGATTCAAAGAGGATAAAAGATATGTTTATTATATTTTGGAAATAATCAAATCCCTCTCTGTTACTCTTTGTTTTCTGTTCTTTCGATCACTTTTATGAAAATCAAATTGTTTACTCATGGTTCTAGATTTACTTAAGATGTAAGGAACCTGGTGTCCCTCCTAGCTCTTCCCATCTTCTTCCCTAGCTTGTCATCATAGAGAAAGCTAGCATGGTATAATGGAAAGAACAGTGTGTTTTCATTCAGGAGAACTAGACCTGATACTAATTTTTGACCCTATAGAAGTCCCTTCAACTGTCTCAGCCTTAGTTCCCTAATTTTTTAAACAAAGATAGTGATATTTGCACTGTGTAGTTCTCAGGATTGTTCTGAGAGAAGCATTTTTACAAATCTTATAGCTATATAGATGACTAAGCTATTGCTAATTTTCTTTTAAATGTAACACATTGCAGACATAAAAAAAACCACAATTAAACCATTTTAACTAATTACATGCTCAGCAGTAGATGTGTTTTCTTCACCAGTTCTGAGAACTAGTTGATTTACAATCATGGAAGATAATTAGTAAAATAATGGTCTTTTGTTTCTTCAATGCTTAGGAACCATCAACAAAGAAAGCATGAAATATACAAACAATAGCAGAAAAAAAAATCACGTATGAAATTGTAAACTGCATTATTTAAAGATTTTGAAAATACGCCCATTAATTCCCATAAGATTACTCTGACTCTGGTTGACAAACATACTTTAAGATTGTTTTCTATTATGTATTTTTAATTATTTCTTGCCATGATTGTTGTTTTTAAATTGTCGGGGCATATATTATTGTTCTAATTCTGCTTTTCTCACTATATCATTTCATCATATTTCTTGGCATTCCCATATTTCTTTGCATTATTCATCTGGTCATTTCCTTTGGCATGATAATATACCACTTTGGGCTTATCCCACTATTTTTCAGTCATTCCTCAGTCTCTTAACATATGAGTTTTTTCTAGTTTTTTGTTATTATGACTAAAATTGTTAAAGAAAATTCTGTTATTTACTGAAGCACAATTTCATATCTCCATTTACTCTTTGACTTGAGCATTATAATTGTAGCATCAGTTAGAGCCATAACTAGGGTAGGGCAATGGGACTGATACAGTGTGGAAATTTTTAGGGTTGTTGAAAATAATGTCTAAGAAATGCCTTCCTTTTACCCTCCCCAACCTCATTCCTTACTCTTTCCCAATGGTTGGAGAAGCAGCATGTATTTTGGCTGCCTCCTCCCTGGGTCACATTCTCTATTCCTTCCTCATCCCTATGATGGCACTGGGTTTGGGAGTAGGGGCAGCAACCTAAACACAAGGATGCTTACTCGCCCTTTAACTGGTTAGAAATCCCATGGTCAGTGTAAATGATATTTCAGCAATTCCTTTGGAATCAGTGTTTCTAATTATACCATGCATAATATTCATGGACCCCTTTAAGAAACAGCTAAATACCATTTTCAAATGATTTGAGATCATTCTGGATGAGAAATAGTTTAAAAATTTGCCCAAAGTTATGCAAATAGTAAGACTGAATTAGGATTTGAATCCAGGTTCATTGACTCCAAATAGAATTTTCCATCATACTATACTACCTCTTATTCAGAGCACTGTGAAAACTGATTATAGCTTTCATGGGATTTTCAATTAAGTGATTTCTCATGGTCACATGGATATCAGATCTAGGATAAACTTCTGGGTCTTCTGACTCCAAATCCAGAAAGTTCTTAATCAAAACATCAATCCAATTTATGGAGGTCAAGAAAATGTGTCATCTGATCAGAATTTCAGATTAAAACCTACCTGGGTTTCATTTTAAGTTTTGCTCTATAAATCCTTGGCTTTCTATTCTGAAGCCTTGTGAGTCATCTAGCTTCCCCTCTGTCTCCCAAGCAAGTTTTTCTCAAAAAACTGCAGTGTACTTATTATTGGTATCTCATTGCAAACAGTTCATGGCTTTGTTTTAATTATTTCAGTGTCAGCACTGATGTTCATTTTATCTCCTGGATTATGAATTAGCAATAACTTGGAAAATAATAACCTGTGAACATTTTCCATAGATTAATTTTTGTTTTACCTTTTGAAATATTAAATATTCATCTTAAGCCTCCATAGGGTTTTCTGATCATTTCATAAGACTACATTACATTTAATTATCTCTCACATTTTCTGCCATGTCTGTCAGTTTTTCCTCAAGGCTAGTTTAAAAAAAAACAAAATAAACTAATATCTGAAGCACTGGAAAAATTTCCCTGTATATCATGTGGCAATGCAAACTCAGAGACTTGATTCAACAATGAACCTGAGAATGTCAAAATTGGTTGGGGATAATGATTTGAAGGTAGATAGCAAAGGAAAGCAGATTCTAGTAACTATTCCAAGGGAAAGGAAATGGCAAAGCAGTCTCATTGGAATTATAAACAGGATGTGAATCATTGCACATTTTTACCATCCTTGTTTAAACAATAATAAATTGCAGACTTTTTAGGTAATCATTTACTATAGTCTTTCCATTGATTACATTAAATTTCAAGGAAGCAATCTAATTTACTTCTATGTTATGTCTATTCAATGTCAAGAAGAATGTCATAATGGTTATGTGAATTATCTTTTATAGTTAGTTTCCATCCTAAATGGTTTATTGTCAACATTTTTGTTTCTTCAATACATTTTCACAACAGAAAAATAAATCATTTCCCCTTATTTTGCTTTTTCTTTCTACATATTATTTATAATTTTTTGGCATCTAATACAAAGTGAATTAGCAATCCTAATATAAGGAGGCAAAGTTAATCTCCTAGGCATCACTGAGACCTATAGAAATAATATTTGGCACTAGAAAGATATACCTTGTCCAGAAATATTAGAATAGGTAGAGTAGTGGTGAAGTAAAACATGTTAAGATGATATTCTTATATGAAGAAACACAAGAATAGAAAGAGGGAAATATGGTGTTAAAGCATTGGGAAAGATTGATGGAAGTAGAAGCAGAAGTCATGCTGCCTTTAGATTACTACAAAGCACCTGGACAGAAAGAGACAAGGAATTCAGAAATCCCAGCTCACACATTAGGCAAAAAGTCATAGTATAATTGTAATGCAGCACTCTAGTTATCCTGGAACTTACCTAGATCAGAATAACTAATAATTTCTTGACTTGTTTATTTGTAACTTCACACTTTATAATAAATTCAAGGAACCACTGAGGGCAACTTTGATTCTTCACTTGATTCTCATCATCAAGGAGGATCTAGTAACTGGAATAGATTTCTATAGATGGCAACCTTGGAGAGAAGTAACACCTTGATGTTAGAATTGGAGAAAAATAAGAAAGGTTTACCATAATCTGCATACATTACTATTTTTAGAGAGATTTCAAATGGGCAAGAGAAAGGATAAAGTGGATCCCATGGATAAAAATTTGAAAAGGAAAGTCAGCCTGGAAGGAATGAGAAAATCTTGTGAAATTCCAAAGACAAACAATTTTGCTGAAGAGAAAACCAAATTGACTAAAAAGACTGATGTGGTTGCACATCATCTGAGTTGTTAACACAACTAGTTTTTTTT
>CM053588.1:259870270-259888215 GCA_028646515.1 Pseudochirops corinnae | reverse complement strand
CAAAAAGAATGAGAAATCAGTCAACTCTTTGCATTGCTATGAGAGGAAAACTTGCTAGAGTTTCTTTATGTATCTAGTGAAGTGTTATAAAAAATTACTAATACTTCACAAGGGATCTTGTGGGTTGAGGGGCTAGATATTTTTCTTCTCTTATGTATTTATTCTGTCATTTTTTCCCATAAAACCGGGACAATTAACTCTTTTGTTTCATGTAGTTTTGTTTAAGATTTTTGAAATATAACTCTAGAAAGCCAGCCTCTAATAAAGCCCATCATGATTAAAGTGGAGCTACTTCACCCTTTAAAGCCAAATCACTCTGGCTTTCACTGATTGGGCAATAATAAGTCCCAACCCAAATCTCACTTGTTTGGGTTTTGATGGCTCAGTGATTGTAAATAGCAATTGTTTTGGGTCTGACCAGAAATTCTGAGGGTCTTCCCCTCCCAGATTGATTCTTTTGTGAAGGTAAAGTAGCACAATTTTGCCTCAGTTCTTACCTAGCCTTTAATTACTGAATAGGCATTGCCTCAGACAAATTGAGACCTGGAAAAGATTTGACTTTAAAAAGACCAAGGGCTTGCTCTCTTGGAAGGGGAGGGGGCTAACGGGGGGGTTTTAGGGGACAAGTAGAGAGGGAGGGGGAGCTGGATAGCTAGCCAAGGCTAGCTCTTCAGCCTCGGGAGTTAGGATCCTGGGCAGGTTCCGAGCCTGGGATGCATTTTTAGTATCTCTGCTGGGAAAGCAAAAGCTTGAAGTGGGATGGACCAAGTGGAGGGAAGGAAGGGGTAGTTATATAATGGCTCCTACTCCACCTCCCATGGTCATTCCCAGTTCACATGGGCTGTGTGCTATGGGCATACCTGGGGGGGTGTCTTCCCCTCACCCTATAATTCCTTTTTTCCTAACTGAGTTATTGCACTTCCCCATTTTGCAAAGGACCAAAGACTGTTCCCTGTCCCATTTTCACATCTGTAGCCCAGAAAGGGTTTGGTTTTCCTTCTGGAAGATACAGGAAATAGGACCTGAGGAAGCAAAATTTCCTGTCCTTTCTTCTTCTATTCCCCACTCCCATTATTAGTATTTCCTTAAAAATCCCTTCTAACTGAAGGGACCTTCCCCCTTGTCAAAATGAGGTGAGGGGAGATAGTACATGGAGCTTCTGTCAGATTGAAGAGTAGAACCCCCAACCAAAGCTCTGTGTATAATTCCCTTCCCTCCACTCCTTGTTCCTGTCTCTGGCCTGTATCCCAGCTGTAGCAATTTGGCAACTTGGTATAATGGACAGAGAGCCAGCCACAAAGATGAAAAGGTCTGAATTTAAGTCCAGTCTCTGACACATACAGATTCTGTGACCCTGGGCATTACCCTTAACTTCTCAACATTCTAGACAGCTACGTCAAAAGATTCTTAACCTTTCTTTCTTTCTTTTTTTTATATTAGGGAAGTTTCCTTTTTGGAAGTCTGGTGAAGACTAAGGAACCCTTCTCAGAATAATGTTTCTAAAGCCATAAAATAAAATACACAGATTACTAAGGAAGTCAATTATATTGAAATACACTTATCAAAACACTTTACAAAGAGAAAGAAATCATGTTCCCCATGTTCAGAACCCCTACTCTAAGATTACAGGTTAGATAAGGTGCCTACCTCCATTGGCAGAAGGTGTCTTTCCACCTGGAAATGCCTGAAGATAACAGTGAAGTTATATCAGTGGTTCTCAACCTTCCTAATGCCGTGGCCCTTTAATACAGTTCCTCATGTGGTGGTGACCCCCAACCATAAAATTATTTTTGTTGCTACTTCATAACGGTAATTTTGCCACTGTTATGAATCGTAATGTAAATATCTGATATGCAGGATGCATTTTCATTGTTACAAATTGAACATAGCCCACAGGTTGAGAACTGCTGAGTTATAGGTTCTGTCTTCATCTCTGTTTGTTAAATAATATCCAAGGGAAAGAAATTGTGAGTCAATTCCGGTTGAGCCATTCTGTTTGAAAGCAGTCTCCTTTGGTGAAATCTAGGTTCAAACGGGAGAAATAACGGTAGCCTTTATTATGTTACAGAAAATTGTTAGTGAATCTTCATTCTTGAAGAAATAATGAAGATAGCCTCTTAGGACTCACAAAGGCCAGTGAACTATAATGGAAAGGACAAAAAGGCCTGAAACCTTTCCTATTGAATTTAAACTGAGAGTGGTTTTATTCAGCTTTGCAGTGAATGGCTTGTAGACTACTTCTTGATGGTGTTCCAAGTTGAATAAGGTAATTGCAAGCATGGGTTGTGTCTATATATGTATTTGGGTTTAACTCTCTACATTTAGGCAACAGGATGGAAAGGCTCACCATTTGTGTTAGAATGATGAGAGTTTTGCATGTTTGGTCACATCTACCAGAAGAAAATGGCATGAATAATAAAAGGACAAATGATTTTTCTATATTTGTCTATGGGGCCTGCTACCAAGTGAGGCAGTGGTGGGTGGGGTGAGGAAATTGAGAAGAAAAAACTAAAAGTAGGTCTATTTTTATGTGTTCCTCAGACTCCTTATTAGACTAGATATCTTTTTAAAAAATACAATTTGTCCCCAAAACAGTTTGCTTGCATTTTTGTGCATACAAATCTGCATTGTCTTTTGTCTTTCTCTTAAACATAGTGTCCTGAGTGGGGTTGGGTAGACATTTTTCCCCCTGCTGTAATTTAGTTAGCCATCTCCTTGAGCCAAGCATTCAAGAACACTTAAAAAACCAATTCCAAATCTGTGTGCTCACTCATCTGCCATTATATTGCATAGGGAACTCCTGTTTCTCCAAGTAAGACTCGTAAATTAATTAGCCTCTAAAATCTTCCTTTAGCTTCTACTCAAAATCCTATTATTATAGGACAGATAGATGTCTTTGACTTAATGTGGACACCTGATCTCTGGTGGTGCAATGGGTTATACCTTTTAAGTGATTGCCAGTCATAATGTATTGGTAGGGAACCTGGCTGAATTCACATACTGTATCTCATGGACTGCATCAATCCTTTACATCCCACCAAGTCATTGAACAGGAAACCAAGGCATACTTGGGCATCTTGTCATCTGCTTGACCAATGCTTCCCTTCCATCCCTCCGGAATAGCTACTTTTATGTTCTGCTGTAGTAGACCAGACCTTCATGCTCCCCCTCTTCTATGAGGCAGATATGCAGAAAGAGTATAATCTTGTTGTGTGGATGCTTTCTCTGGATCTTGAAATACTACAGAAATTTCAGGGGAGTTAATTATCAAGTCTTGTGACTCCCTGTTTGTTTGTGCCTCCGGATGTGGTCCTAGGATAAAAATCTTAATAAATGATTAGCCTTGGGGCTGGTGCAGGAGTGGTAGATTCCAAGAAGGGATGTTCATTCCAGGAATTCCTGCTGTAGGGAATATAAGCCTTATGATTTCCTTATATCTTTGGCTCTGTATGAAATGGCTCTGTAATAAACAGACTATTGAATACATCCCTGTCTCTCTCCTTTATTCAGCTGGTTGCTGGGCCATATTACTGTGCTGGTCACAGCATTCTGCCCTCCAAAGACCACGCCCTCTTTCCTGGATAAAGTAATCTATTCAACTTTGGAACTCCACACTGGAAATTAACTGTCCTTTTAACTTAATGAGTTTAAACTCAGTTAACCTGAATAAGCTTTACATCTAATTCAGTCACCTTACTGGAAACCTAGATTTATCAAGCCCTATTGCCCTCCCCCAACCTTCCTGATTTTCAACTCTCCTCCTGGGGGCAGTAATCAAATCAATACCATCTTTACTACTAAAAAATGCACAGCAATCAGTCACTCACTTGCTTTTTCTTATTTTTTAATTTTTTAGTAATTCCTACAATTAATGACTTCCTAGATCTCTAATCTCTGGCTACCACCCCCCTATATGTAAATTCTTCCCCTATTAGAAAGTAAGATTTTGAGGTCAGAGACTGTCTCATTTTTGGTCATTGTATCTGCAGTACTCAGCACAATGAGAAGGAACAGGGACTGAATCTGTGATTTCATTCATATAGGAAACTCCTTTAACATTTCCTTTGCAAATTTAGTAGGTCAGTCAAGCATGCATTTAATAAACACTTACTATATGCCAGCCGCTATACTAAGCACTGGCATTAGAAAGAAAGGCAAAAAGAAAACCAAACCAAACCAAAACAGTTTAGAGGCAAGACTCGAATCCAAGTTAGCCTGACTTTGAGGCCTCTTCTCTCCTTCATTCTTCATTCACCCACTCAATTATCAGCTGCAAATCTGCTTCCTACCTCAGTCAGTCAGTCAGTCAGTCAACAAGCATCTATTAATCATTCACTATTTGCCAAGCACTGGGGAAACATGTATTATTTTTTATTTTCTAGGATTTTAAAAAATCACTGGAAGTCTAAGATTAGGAAACAGACTTAATGGCCACTTCTGGCTCACTGGAGGAGGTTCTTTCTCATCTTATTCTCACATGCCTTTTGTTCTCTCTTCCCCATCGTTCATTTTATTGTCACAATTTTCTGTCAGTTGGCATAAAAAAGAGAAATTGATGGAGACAAAAATGACCTGTGGTATTTCCATTTTCTATTGTGAGAAGGAGCCTAAGCCACTGGACATTGTTATTCTAATTTCTTCTCCAGCGGTCTGGATGATTCCTTAGATGGAGGACCAGAAGATGAGTTCTGACTCCTTCCGATAATTGGGTCTCACATTGCTAGGTCTTTAACAGTTTTAGCTAACACTTAAACTCATACCCAGGAGCTATCTGAAAGTGAGGACAGAAGTTTGACCATAGATGGGAATGCCTCTGGCTCCCCTTTTCTTTGGAGCTAGGCAGATGGATTTTTCTCAGCTAAATATTTCAAATAATTTTTAAACAGAGCAAAAGAGGATAGCAAATTACAGTAGCATAGCCTGAAGAGTCGCTGTAAAGTCTGAGCTAGGTCAGAATGGCCAGTCATTGACTGGGAAAATCTAATATGGACCATGTACCCTAGCATCTTTTTTTTCTTCCAGTTTTTTGATCACATCAGTCCCTCTCCTCTAAGAGCTCCATTTCAGGTTGCAGCCTGAGGCCCTAAAGTGAAAACAATATACTTTCCCAATGAGAATCTTACCTCTCCTGAGTTTAGAAAGGCTTTATGGATTTTAATCACAAGTAATTCATTCAGAGAATATATTGATTAAGTTAGCTCATCATTGTCTTTAATATTAAATTTCCTGGTGCCATGTTAGACACTTTCACTTTTATTTTCAACAAATGTCTATTAAGAATATATTTCATGAAGAGGACTATCCCAGGAGCAGGAGGAGAGCTGTAGATTAAATAAGGAATTGCTCCCCACTCCTACCCCGACCCCTTTATTCTTTTAGTCTCCTAGAGGGATACAACACAGAAAGAAATCACTCTGATATGAACCAATTCAAGAGAGGCAGTCTGTGTAGCATAGGATTGCCATCAAAGCCAGGAAAACCTGGATTCCCATCCTGTCTCTGACATGTACTGATTTTCCTCTCAGAGCTCTAGTCAATTCTCTAAGACTATTAGTTGCAAACAAGATTCTTACACTCATTGATAGTTATATAAGTTCCCCACAACAAATGAATTTGGAAGTCCTATCTCTATCCATAATAAAACAAATATTTGTTCAACACTAGTTCTTGATAAAGTATAATGGTGTGTGGTAGGGATAAAAAGCTTAGATAAATCATTCCCTGACATAACTTTCACTATAAAAGGAGGCTATGATCTATGGATTAGGGCATTAGTGATGACAAGAGAAAGGAGGAGAAAGAAAGGTAGAATTTCTAGAAGTAAAACTATAAGAACTGATTGGGTGTGCCAAGTGAAGGAGAATGAATAATCAAAGATAATCCTAATTCAATTCAACATTTATTAAATTTGAGATTCCAAGGAATCTACATCTTGGTAGAGAGATTCCTGTAGGCATTTTGAGATGTGGTGGTTCTAAAGTTCAAGAGGCAGTTGGAGGGTGGGAGTAGAGAAAAGAAAGGGGTGGGTAGGAATATGCATTTATGTAATGCTCCCTAGGTGCCAGCCAATGTGTTGAGCACTTTACAAAAATTACCTCAGGCCTGGAGATTCAGATTTGGGAGAAAAATGGAAGATGAAACTGCAAGAGAAAATCAGATTTTGACTTTATCTTGATATATGGTGCGAAATGTTGGTTGATGCCTAACTTCTGCCATGTTGTTTCCCAGTTTCCCCAGCAGTTTTTGTCAAATAGTGAGTTTTTGTTTCAAAGGCCAAAGAAGAAAGAAAAGACAAGAAGAACAAAGGGTTGAGGATGGAACCTTGAGGCTGGAGAAGAGGAGGAGGGAACAGAAAGGAAGCAATTAGAGATCTCATAGAAGAATCAAATCAGAAGAAAAAGAAATCAGAAGATATTTTATCAGGAAAAGTACAGCAGATCAGGAGACAAAGAAAAGAGTATTCAGAAGAAGAGTGTTGTCAGTTGAGGCAAAAGTTATAAAAAGGTCAAGAAGGATGAGAACTAAATTAAAAAACCAACCAACCAACCAACCAAGGCTTTGAATTTGGCAATAGTCATTGATTTCTCTTGAGAAAGTATGTTCTGTAGCATGGTAGAAATCAAATAGTAACCAGATTCTAGAGGGCAGAATTTAAAAAAAAAATAGGAGGTCACATAGAGAGCTTTATGGTTTGCAAAGTATTTTCCCTCTTAACAGAGGCAACTCTGTGGTGCAGCGGATAGAGCAATGGGCCTAGAAATAGGGACTTTAGTTCAAATCCTGCCTCAAAAGTCACTGTTCATGTGACCCTAAATGAATTACTTAACCTCTGTCTGCCTCAGTTTCTTCAATTGTTAAAGGGAAATAATAATAGCATTTATCTTTTAGGTTTGTTGTGAGGATCAAATGAGATAATATTTGTGACGTACCTGGCGCATAGTAGGTACTTAACAAATTTTTGTTCCTTTTTCCTTCCACAGCTTTATAAGGTAGGCAGTAGAAAGAATGCTTTTCCCTATTACCTCTAGCATCAAACAAAGACTTTTCTATTTGGCATATAAAGCCCCTCATAGTCTGGCTCCAACCTACCTTTCTAGCATTATTATACATTACTCTTCTTTATAAACTAATTCTTCAGTTTGGCCAAACCAGCCTTCTTGATGTTCCTCATCCATACTTCATCTCCATTCGTGCCATTTCATAGACTGTCCCCCTGTCTTGGAATGCACTTAACCTGCTGAATATCTCTCAGTATCAATGGTTTTCTCCAAAGCTCACATCAAATATCACTGTCCATACAAAGCTTATTTTGTATGTCCTTAGATGCATATAGGAACATAGACTAGAGAGCATAAATTTAAACCTAGAAGGGGCCTTAGAAGTCATTGAGCCCAACCTCTTCATTTTATATTTGAGGAAACGGAGGCCCACAGAGGTTCACTGACTTGTCTAGAGTTACACAACTGCTAAGGGTTATAAGCAGGATTTGAACTCAGGTCTTTGATTCCAAGCATTCTCTTCACTATGCCTCTTAGCCACCTAGCTATTATCCATATCTCTCCTTTAGGAACTTTAGGGCAGAATCACTCTATTCTTAGCATCATTGGACTGAAAAAACAAGAATCTCCTTGGTGATTAAATGAAATTAAACTACCTGAAACCTAAGAAACAATCTCATGCTCTTAATCATAGGAGAATACATTTTAATCTAAAACACATCTGTGTGTATTAAAATGTTGAGCTACCTTCCCCTCTCCTTAAGCTTCTTAAAGGCAGAATTAATTTTTTTTTCTTTGTACTTCTGGTGCCTAGTGGATGCTTGATGAATTATAATTGATTGATTGATAGATTTATTTCCCCTATTTTATAGATGAATGAACTGAGACACTGAGAATTTATTAACCTTCTGAGGTAGGACTAGAATTTAGATCTTCTAATGCCAGGACCAATGTTCTTCCCATACTAAATACCACGCTACTTCTTCAGAGGGAAGAGTGAGGAGGCAGCTAAGTGGCACAGTGGGTATAGGCTAAGAAGGAAGGAAGATCTGAATTCAAATTTGGCTCTAGTTTGACACAGGGTAAGTCATTTAACCTGTGTCTGCCTCAGTTTCCTCAACAGGAAAATAAGAATAATAATGGTACCCACCTGCCAGGATCAAATGAGGATAAAATAAGGTGACATCAATCACTCAGTACACATTTATTAAATACCTATTATTTGCCAGTCACAGTGCTAAGCTCTGAGGATACAAAAAAGGGGCAAAGGACAGTCCCTTCCTTCAAGGGGTTTAGAGTTTAATGGGAGAGACAACCTGTAAACAGAAGCATACAAAGCATGCTATATACAAGATAATAGGAAATAATTGGCAGAGGTAAGACAATAGAATTATGAGGCCTTGGGGAAGGCTTCCTATAAAGGGTGGAATTTTAGTTGGGACATAAAGGAAGTCAAAGAGATCAGAGTTGAGGAGAGAGCATTCCAGGCATGGGAGACAGCCAGAGAAAATTCCTGGATCCACAAGATAGTTTCTCGTGCAGGGAACAACCAGGGTGCCCATGTTACTTATGTAAGAAAACTGGAAAGGTAGGAGGGGTTTAAAGGGTATGAAGGGCTTTGAATATCAAACAGAGCCTTTATATTTGATCCAGGAATTGATAGGGAGCCACTGGAGTTTATCGAGTAAGGGAACAACATGATCAGATCCATGCTTTAGGAAAATCACTTTGGGGGCTGAATGGATGAAAAATTGAACTGAGAAGACACTTGAATTAGACCCACAAGCAATCTATTGTAAAAGTTCAGGGGTGAAGTAAGGAGGACCTGCTTGAGAGGGGTGGTTATGTCAGAGGAGAAAAGGAGGGATACTGGAGAGATCTTTCAGAGGTGAAATCAACAGATCTTAGCAACAGCTTGGACAAGGAAGGTAAAAGACAGTGTGTGTCTAAGATGACTCCTCAGTTTTGAGTCTAAAATACTGGACAAATGGCATTGCCCTCTATAGTAATAGGAAAGGTAGGAAGAGAGGAGGGTTTGGGGGAAAATTCTGTTTTGTACATATTTAGTTTAATATGACTACTGGATATCCAGTTTGACATGCCTAAAAAGCAGTTGGAGATATGAGATTGGACGCCAACAGAGAGGTCGGGGCTGGGTTCATAGATTTGAGAGTTATCAGCATAGAGATGGTAATTAAATCCATGGGAATGAGACCACCAGGTATAGAAGGAGAAGAGAGCCCAGGACAGAACCCTGAGGGACACCTACAGTTAGTGGGAATGATCTGTAAGTGGAACCAGGAGAAAGAGGATAAGCAGGAGAGAGTGGTGTCTTGAAAACCTAGAGAAAAGACAGTTTCAAAGAGGAGAGAGTGATCAACATTGTCAAGTCCACAGAGAGGTCAAGGAAGATGAGAATTGAGAAAAGGCCATTGGATTTTGCAACTAAGAGACCATTAGGAACTTTGGAGATAGCAGTGCCAGTGGAATGATATGGCTGGAAGCTGGAATATAAGAGTGAGAGGAGAGAGTACCTATTATGGACCACCTTTTTTGAGGAATTTAGTCACAAAGGCAGAAGAGATGTAGGATATTAGTTTTCAGGTATGGAAATATCCAGGGAGGGTTTGTTCAAGATAGGGGAGACAGGGGCATGTTTGTAGGCAGTATGGACAGAGCTTATTAAGTTAAGAGCTTAACACAGGGCTTGGCATATAATAGGCACTTAATATATGCTTGTTTCCTTACTTCTAAGGTAATGAGGAAGTTGGAGCATTAGGTATAGACTAGTTTTTGTTGTTTTTTTTTTTTTTTAAGAAGCTGTGGTGAAAGGGAGGAAAGAAATGAGAGGAAAGCTCGATGGAAGTAGAATCACTCTATTCTTAGCATCATTGGGCTCAAAAAAAAAAAAAAGGAGAATCTCCTTGGTGACTAAATGAAATTTAACTACCTGAAACCTAAGAAACAATCTCATGGTTTTAATCATAGGAGAATGCATTTCAATCTAAAACAAATCTGTGTGTATTAAAATGTTGAGTTATCTTCCCTTCTCCTTAATTTATGTCTAAATACAGGATGTGGAGTTCCTCTGTTTCTTTGATGAATTTTTAGCAATAATTTGCACTCACTGACTGTTCTTTTCAAGTACAAAAACTTCCTATTAAAAAGGAAACACATTGCAGTGATAAGAGCACTGCCTTTGGAATCAGAGGAAAAGAGCTCAAATCTGAATTTTATCACTTATTACCTGTGTTATTTTGAACAAGAAGCTGAGCTTCCTTGAGCTTGTTTCCTCATCTGTAAAGCAAGGAGTTTGGACTAGATGACATCCAACGTCCCTTCCAGCTCTGAATCTATCATCTAATGAACTTCAAGTAGTATTTATTTTAATTCCCCCTTGTTGTCTTCAATTCCCCAACAGGCAAGTGTCTAGGTGACTGTTGAATGACCCTCTTACTCCAAATTTTTGAAACAGTTCTAGAGGGCAAGAAAGATTCAGACCAGTGTGATTCATTCTTGTCTAGGCTAGCTCAGAGGGTTAGCTGGTGTGAAAAATTCCAACTAGACAGTTCAGTCTTACTTGGTCGTTGATGACCTGACTAAAATGAGCTTTTGGCTCTCCCTCTGGATAGTGGATCTAAACTCATGCTATACTTCTTGCCACTTTGTAACTCTGTGTTTATAGTTTCAGTACTTGAAGTAGTTCCCCCCCCCCCCCCACTACATTAAAGTATTTTCCCTACAGCAGCTTTTATTTTATTCTTCTAACCACAAGCCATATGCTTTGCTTGAAATTCACAGGGGCTTATCTATTCAATCTCTATCTTAGATATTTTAATCATGAAATTCCTAGGCCAAGTGGAAGCTATAGAATTCAATTAGAAATTGTGCTGGAACAATGTTGTTTCTCCTTTTTTGAAGAGGACCAATGACATCACAGGGTGATATCTTGACTTGATTGTGAATTAGATTTAAGTGAGACAGACTTGCATGAAATTGTCAGTTTTACTCTCTCTTCCAGAGTCAATGAAGTCCAGTGGCAAGACAAAAGCCAGGACCGGTGATGACTTGGGATGCAGTGAATGACCTTGGAATCTTAGATGTCTGACCAAGCTCTAAGCACTTCACAGCACCTTCTTCAGTTGCCTTTATGGTTGTTGGTACAAATTGTTGTCATTTACTCATTCCAGAGGGGGAAGTCTTCATGTGCTTTGGGAAGACATCCCTCTAACTCACTGATGAGTTTGAGGCCCATTGGTTATCCTCAACCTGGTTTAGCTAATCTTCCATGAAGATTTTACTGGGTGTGGCTGATGTACGTGCTAAGGGTAGGGAAAGGAAGGAAGAAGGGAAGGAGCTGCATTGCCCAACTACAACTGATCAGTTGGGTCCCCCAGTGGGGCAGTTTGCACTATTCACAGGTTGTTGTTTGTCATTTGCTCTTGAAGAGGACCATGACAACAGGAAGATGATGCCATGACTTGCAAGTGAATTGTATTTAAGTGAGAAAGGGCTGTGCAAAGCCTCACATTCTTCTTTGGAGCCGTTGGGGTCCAGTGGCAAGATATAGATCGGGACTACTAGAGATGGCCCCTGATGTACATGCTACAGTTTCTTGGAGCCACAGGTGAAAGTTTTGTGACAGGTGGACACCAAAGGTGTATGAGCAGCCCTGAAAAGGGCTAGGCAAGCCCCCACACCAATGGGGCTAGTTCTGCATGCACGCTCCATATACCATGGGGCAATAATAGTGCAGTACTCAAAGTATTCCTGGATATAGTAAAGGAATTACTGGGCCAAATCAAAGAACCAGTTTGGGAGCTGGTTCTCAAAGAACTGGGAGATGTGGAGACTTAAGCTGAGAAGGGACAAAGATAGCAAACCCAGATTTTATCCTTCACTGGTCAAGTCATGAGGACTCTGTTGGTTCAGGGGAAAGGTTCAACTCTAATTATTTCTAGTTCTTTCTGGACTTGGAGGAGTCTTAAACTCTGGATGCAGCTAAAAGTCCAGGTCATCTGGATAGACCCATGGGGCAAATGGGGGTATAATAATACGTGGTAGTTTCTGGGTTGCCTAATCACTCAAAGCTCTTTCTTCTTGTGAGAGCTGCATAGGTCACTGAGATGGAAGATCATGAAAGAGAAGGTTACTGGCTTCTAGAGTAGATAAAAGTTCTTTCTCCTTCAAGGAGGGTCTCCAGAAGAATACTGTATATACGTGTGTGTGTCTATACCTACATACACACACAAATATAGTTTTGTTAACAAAAGTTACAATAAACAGAAACAAAACGAAGATTAAGTACCTTGTCAAAGTTAATATACACAACTTTTTTTCCTTCAACAATCGGCAAACAAAAGAAGTTACACCTGCATGTACATCTACCAGAGCTTTTTGTCTTGTTTTGTTTGTTTTGTACTGATTTGTTTGTACTTTCTTTTGTATTATTCCTTCATCAAAATGTTTATGATTCAAATCTAAAACAAAAGGAAGTGGGAAAGCTTGGCAGAGCAGATGACTTCTGAGCTGTCTTGAAGGAAGGCAAGGAAACAAAAAGAGAAAGGACGAGCCCATAATGTAGACCTAGGATCCTAGAGCTACATCTCTGCCTGGAGCATATGAATGTTTCTGTGGTTTGCTTCTTCTCTCTGAAGGAAGGAACTTTCTGTTTTGCTTTTAAATAAATGTGAAATAGACCACCCCAGCAGTTTCCCAGCTTGGAACTTACTTAAATTATGGTCGTATTTCTCTTAGCAATGTCCTAGCAACGCCTTATCTACTCACATCTGCAACTTTTATCATTTACCTTAATCAAAGAGTCTTCTTTAACTGTTTTCTGAAAGAACCGGAATTCCTTACACACAGAAGAACATTTTAAACTTCATGTAAACGAAGTTTCTAAGTAGAGATTGAATATAGTTTCATGATGCTTGCTGAACTCCTGTTACTCCCTGATAAACTACCCCAGACTCCAAAGGATACCATTTCAGGGAAAATGTCAAGCAAAATTATGAACACAAAAATATTCAGTGGTCTTTATTTTTTCTTTCTGCTTCATTTCCTTCTCTTTTTCCAACTATGGATGCTTTTCTCCTCCTGCGTTCTCATGCTTTCTTCCCCATTCTCTCAATCAAATTTTGATCTCATATAAATTCATATGCACAGGTGTAAGTGACCAGTAAGGGTTAATGTTTTCCTCTTTTCAGGGTTATTTGAATTTTAACAGGGACCAAAATTTTAAATCAAACGAATGAGCTTCAAATGATGGAATTTTCTTCACCAGCAAGTTGAGTGCCAGAGATATTTGGGGGGGAGAGAGAGAGGCTTCCTTGGAGCTATTAAAAAGAGTGTTACTGGAGTGGCTAGGTGGTGCAGTGAATAAAGCACTGGCCCTGGAGTCAGGAGGACCTGAGTTCAAGTCTGGCCTCAGATACTTAACACATAAAAAACTAGCCATTGACCTTGGGCAAGTCACTTAACCCTAATTGTCCTACCTTCCTCCCTCCAAAAAGCAAAATAAGTAAATAAAATAAAATAAAAAGAGCATTACCATGAAGAGATTGAAAGAATTGGGTTTAGTTAGAGGATATGTTGTTCCAATCTGAGTTTTGCTCCTCATTTATCTAGGTGATTTTAGAAAATCACTCCACTTTTCTGGACCTCAGTTTTTTCATATAGGAAATGAAGGGGTTGGATTTGATGACAACTAATATTTATTTAAAGCTCTGAATCTAGGATCTTTTGCCATATACTCTGTACACTCTCACAGGATTGGCTTTCTTCTAAAGCTGATGCAATCTTGGCTAAATCAGCTTTGTATCTTTGACATACCTCAGAAAGGGAATGTAAAAGGGAAATGGCTGAATAGAGATTTTTATCTGCAGCTACTCAGTGTCTCTTCACTGGGTCTGGACAGGTCTTGGTCAATATCACCCCCAAGAAAATGAAGTTTCAGGTAAAACAGCTAGTTTATGACAGTAATTCACAACAAAATGGACCAACTGTTGGTCAGTTGTTTTCAGCTGTATCTGACTCCTCACGATCCCATTTAGGGTTTTCTTAGCAAAGATACTGGAGTGATTTGGCATTTCCTTCTCCAGCTTATTTTACAGATGAGGAAACTGAGGCAAACAGGGTTAAGTGACTTGCCCAGAGTCACACAGCTGGGATCTGACTGAGGCTAGAGTTGAACTCAGGAAAATGAGTGTTTCTGACTTCAGACCAGGCACTCTACTGTGCAACCAACTGCCCAATGGATCAACAGAGAACCCTTTTTCAATGGTATCTGTGGTTAATGGTACTTTTCAATTTGCTTATGTTATCAAAATGTTTGGTCAATCCAACTTGCTATTTATACAGAGAGAGCTTTAGACAAGCTTCACAATGCAAGCTAGGAAAATTCCTATAATACAGTGTTTTCAAGAAAGGTAGATTGGTGATTATTATTGTTAGTGGGTAGTATACACTCCATAGGCAAGTATATACTACAATATATACTATATATAGTATACATTCCACTAATATATGTGTGTGTATGTGTATGTGTGTGTGTGTGTGTGTATGTGTGTATATATATATATATATATATATATATATATATATATATATGGTGCTATAATATAGTATGTTCCCTTTGGTATACTAAGTCCCCACTTGTTTCCTAAAGCAGTCCTGAGCTATAAGCAGATTTAGTAAAATAAAGCAATCCTCTGCTAGAGACAAATCACCTTAATCTAACATAGAGATAAAAAGGAATTTACAGGCATTGCAGGACAATTTGAAATATGCCCTCCTTTTTCTTACCCTTTTCTACTTTCCCTTAGTTATCTCTTTTAAGTGTTTATGCTTAGCTTTAAAGGCTCTCTATAATCTGATCCATCTTTAGTCATTTCACCTTCTTCCTACTATTCCCTAATATGAAACATCTGTTTCAATCAGTTCAGTCTCCATACTGGTTTCTAAACATGCTCTGGACCTGTGCTTTTATCATACAGTTTCTCTTTCCCATAATGCTCTCTATTGCCCACCTCCTTATGCAAATTCTACCCATTCTTCTTAAATTCTGCTTCTTTCTGCTCCTGCTCATGATTTTTTCTTTCCTTAATTCTTTTATTATATAAATAGTCATACCATTTAGTATTTCATTGTTCTGTTTTTACTGTATTCTCTTTGTCTACTTGATGAGACGGCAAGTGCTTGGAAGGCAGAACTACATCAAATGCTTTTTCTCTCTCTCTTAATAAGCTTAGCTCAGTACTAGCTTCACAAGGGGTCATCAATATACATTTTTGGTTTATTAATTAATTTGCTTCATGCTATTCTCACAAAAGTCATTGGAAAGTACATTACAGTGTAGAGAGAGAAGAGATGCCCAAACTCTCTTTGTACAAAAATGAGTTGATGATGAATTTTGGCAACATATTCAGATTTTAAGGTACCATTAACTCTAGACACCCTCGGGAGAAAAAAAAGGTGCCTGAGTATCCTATTTCATTGTGATAGGTGTCTATGGATCAAATTTCCAACTATTTGTTGCTTACATACTAAAAAAATTCCCTTCTTTCCTTGCATCCTCCATCCATTCCTTCCTTCTTTCCTTCTATCAGGATAAAATAAAGATCATATTACCTAATTTCTCATTGGAGCCTTTCAATGTAACTGCCTATCTACTTTAGATATAGGCTGTCAGAATCCATTTGTTGTCTCAGCACTAAAATTTAAAAATAAATGAAGAGGCATGGTTCTTGTGGACTATTCTGAAAAGCTCATCTGTGTTTTATTGCTTCTTATGCCCTCATGCCTGGGCAAATGCAGATGTAATTGACTCTGCTTATGACTCTTAAAAGCAGGACAAGTTATTTTAGGGCTCCCCCCCTCATATAGAAGAACTGAATCAATGATAGTTTATGTTCCTTGACATATTGATGCAATGTTTCCCAGCACAGAAATAAGGGTTCCTTTAATCAACCACCCAAATGAATCCAACTAGAATCAGGAATAAAAATTGTTTCTTTCCCAAATCCCTAAGTCACAAGAAATAAAAGACAACTGAACCCCAGATCATAATAATTGAACCTATACTTCTGATCTTAGGTATCCAAAGGGATTTATATTACAGTTCATAAGACTTCTTTTTTTTATTTTATTTTTATTTATTTATTTAAATTTTTACTTTTTGGAGGGGGGAGGGCAGGGCAATTGAGGTTAAGTGACTTGCCTGACATCACACAGCTAGTAAGTATGTCAAGTGTCTGAGGTCGGATTTGAACTTGGGTCCTCCTGACTCCAGGGCTGGTGCTCTATTCATTTATCACATAGCCACCCCCAGTTCATAGGACTTCTGCAGAGGTTAGCCTGAAGTTCACACGTTTGCCTATAAAGATAAATATGATCAAGAAATCTCAGTTGTCCTTGCTTACCAAGAAAGTGAATAAGAAAGAGAAGGCTGTCAAATTAAAGCAAAAGTTGACAGTTATTGACATCATAAGCAATAGCTTTGACTTTTTAATAGAATCCTAGAAAAAGACATTCATTTCCCCTTGCCTCCAAGCAAACTCACCAAAACAATCCTAAACTAAGAAATTACTCTCCTATTTTTAAAGCATTTTGCAGATACCACAGCCTCCAGAGCCACCATTTTCAGAATCCAGTGACTCACTCATTTCATTATTAAGAAGACCTTGTATGACAAATCACCCTTCAACTTATCCATGATAATAGAAGAAATGATGCTGAAAATATGAAGCAATGAATAAACAAGAAAGTATTTTATCCTGTCCTACACTATTCTAGGACCATATAAAGACCTATAGTACCCCTGAGCAAGGTTTTCTAAGTTCTCTTAATAACACATTCAATCTAGGGAATCTAGCATGGGAAAGAACACTAGGTTTAGAGTCAGAAGACCTGGATTTAATTCCCTCATCTTCTACTTCCTATCTGTAGACAAGTTGCTTCATTTCCCTGGGCTTGTTTTCTCACTGAAGGGGTTGGATAAAGATGATTTATTTATGAGGTTCCTTATACTTCTGAATCTTGTGATCCTATTATTTTGAAGCTTATTGTGCCTGTGTTTTATAAAAGGAAGTAAAGGTAGAATTATCCCTTGAAAGGAATTTATTAAGAGTACATTTAAGTATCCTTTACGTTAAATCTCAGCTTGTCCTTAAAGTCTCATTCCAATCCTCATTGTGGTGTAGAGATATCCCTGTGTCTTAAAAGGTTATACCAGCTGAGCATACACTGACAGATACTACCAAACTGAAAAGATTTTGAATATGGGACTGCTCTGATGTCTGAGGACCAGCCTAGCTAAGTTTGAAAAAGCTTATCAACAGAGGGATGAATTTTTCATCCATGGCAACTCACAAAGATTTCATCTCAATGTTGTAGAGGGGTTGTGAGCTGAGTCAGTGTTGGGAATGCCCACACTTGTGAAATGATAGAAATCTTCAACTCTGTTTAATCAGACCCCAGCATGAGCATAGTTCCATAATTCTAAAGCAAAGACAGGACTAGAAGAAATGGAATTAAATCTTCAGCAGAAGGAAAAGTCCTTCCTGATTAAAATCATTCTCGATATCTTAGAGCAATGGTTCTCAACCTTGCCAATGACTTGACCCTTTAATACTCATATGTGGTCATATTTGCATGTGGGTGACCTTCCTGGAGTGGTGTCTCGGTTCCTAAGACCTTCAGAAATATGTGTTTTTCAATGGTCTTAGGCGACCCCTGTGAAAGGGTCATTCGACCCCCAAAGGGGTCACAACCCACAGGTTGAGTACCACTGTTTTAGAATAAGCTATCTTAGAAACATATGAGACCTTGTCTTAAGATGTTTATTTGCAACTTGGGCTCTTCATAACGGGAACTCAGAAAACCTATATCCAAGTTCAAGGCATTGATTTTCAGAGCTAATTCATTACGTATATTTTTACCAGCAAG
>CM053588.1:259843890-259869770 GCA_028646515.1 Pseudochirops corinnae | reverse complement strand
TTTGTATTTGTTTATTTTTGTTCATATTGTCTATCCCATCCCAATTCCTCTCCCCTAGCCCATAGAATTTCAACTTCTTAAAGTCAAAGAATGCTTCATTTATATGTATGTATGTGTGTGTGTTCCCAACACCTAGAACAGTGCTTGAAATGTAGTAAGTACTAAATGCATGTTTAATTGAATAGAATTGAGTTGAATTGCATTTCATTAAGCTGAATTGGACTGAATCTGCTTGGCCTAAAGGTGAGATGGCTCTTCCTTCTACCCCTAGTCTCCCAGTATTCTAAAATCAAATGAGATAATGTATATGAGGTGCTTTGGAAATCTTAAAGCACTAGAAAACTGTTAGCTCTTATTATTAACAATAGTAATAATGGTCATTATTATTCTTAGAAGGCATTAGATGTTGAGAATTTCATGTTACAAGTCTCAAGAATATGTATACTTTTGAAAAGAGGACCTCCTGTGAAATGTGGAACCAGGATAGAACAAATCAAGTCTAGCCTCAGAGACTAGATGTTCTGGAGTAGGGGGCCTTTCCAAGCCCCTCAAAGTATAACATGTAGGAACAGTAGTCATTTATTCACTAGTCACTCCTACATAACAGGTTGGTGTGGATCACTTAGATGGAAGGTCACATTTTTGCTAATACAGTAATAGCCCTACACTTGTGGGCTCCTTAGTTGGATCTAAGTGGAGAAAATATGAAATTTTGCTGCAATAATGTTGAAAGTCCCTCTAGGAGGTGTGGGTTTTGATTATCTACAATTAGTCTGAGTCTTTGAAGAAAAGCTCAAAAAATGTTTCAGAAATGAAAAAAATACAGTAGAGTGGGTGAAGGGATGATGCTAAAGATACGCTCACTGAAAATAGAGGACTTTACTATGTTGAGACTCAAACTAGTTTCACTAGATTTTTTTTTTGATTTGCTGATTAAGATTCCCTTACTCATGAAAGGACCAGCTAGCTGATATAACTGATAGATACCTATTATATAGCTCATGAGGACAGTTTCTAGCAAAGGAGACTGATAGCTTTGCATTTGTTATTTTATCCTTAAAAACTGCCTGTCACATCAATTCAATTAAACATCTATTTAGTGAATATATGTAAGGTGATTTCTATGCACATGAAGAATATCCCCTCAAATCAATCAATCAGCAAGTATTTTTTTAGAGGTGGCATTTAAATGGAATCTTAAAGTAGCCTAGTGATTTCAAAGGGAGGAGGAAAGAAGAGGGAGCATCCCAAGCATGTGGAATGCTCTGTGCAAAGGCATGGAGAGAAGATGCAAAGTCAAGTAAGAGGAATAGCAAGTAATTTGATTGCTCTCTAGTATAAGGAGAAGGAATACATTACCTAGAAAGATAGACTGGAGCAAGACTGCGAGGGTTTTAAATGCCTAGCCAAGGACTCTGTCTTTTATTCCAGATGAAATGGGGTAGCTTCTTGAGCAGGGGAATGACATGTTTAAATCTGAGGAAGAAAGATGCTTTGCAGCTCTGTAAAAGGTAGATTGAAGAGGGTAGGGACTGGATGGTGGAAGAGCACTTAGAAAGCAATTACAATAGACAAGGTGATTATGAGAGCCTGAACAAGAATGTCTATTGTGAATAGAGAGAGGGGTAGATGTTGAGGAAGTAGAATTGACAAGACTTATCAGCTGATTGGAAATGGTTAGAGGTTAGTGAGAGTGAAAAGGAATGGATGGCTCCTTGGATATGAACTTGGGTGACCAGGAAAATAGTGGTGCTCTTGACAGAAATAGGAAAATTAGGAGGCTTGAGGGGGGCATCATGAGTTCTCTTCTGGGCGTATTGAATTTGAGGCTTCATAGCACCAAGGTGGGTGATTTCAAGAAGGCAGTTGGAGATGAAAGACTGGAGGTCAGGGGAGAGATGATGGCTAGATATATAGATTTGGGGGTCATCTGCATAGTGATCATATTTGAACTTTTAGGAGATGATGTCATCAACAAAGAGGATAGAGAGAGAAAAAAGGAGAAGACCCAGAAAGAATCCTGTATAATCCTGTAAATGAGATTGAGAAGTATTGGTAAGATAAGAAGGAAGATAATCATGACAGAGCAGTGTCATGAAAACCCAGGGTGGAGAGAGTATCTAGGCTGAGGGGATGCTTAACAGTGTCAAACACTGCAGAGAGGTCCAGAAGGATAAGGATTGAAAAAAGGTCATTGTATTTAAGAATAAAGGGATCATCTGTGGTCTTGGAGACAGCAGTTTCAGCCTAGTGGTAGGAGTAGAAACCAGATTTCAAGATATTGAGGAGTGAGAGGGATGAGAGAAAATAGTGGCAAAGAGTTTAACTGTGAAAGATATGAGAGGAGAGATATGGGACAAAGGCTTTAAGGGGTGGCAGAGTGAAAAGGGCAAGTAAATGCCTTGGAATGAGGTTTAGTGCTTTGGCACCAAGAAAGATGGAAGAATTATTTTTAATTTTCTAATCCAATACTACAGCTGTACATTTTGTTCTTATTTTGTTCTCGATAGACAGCAAAAGGGCAAAATAGCCTTGAAGTTGGCCAAAAACTTTAAACTTTGTCATTTCATTGTAATTTCATTGATATATGGGAGCACCAAAAAGGTTATCTATTCTAGGCACATCTCACCATCCAATATAGATGAGTATTGAACCTGTACTTGCAGACCTCTAGGGATGGAGATTCCATAATCTCCCTTTCTATCCAGTTCCAGGTTTTAATCACCCCTTATGGGCCTGCAGAAGTCATAAACTGAAAACTTTCATTTTCTCTTGAAATCATCCTGTTCTGGATGGCTATAGCACCTCACCCCTTCTCCCCGCCTCCGTGGGGCATTGAGCCCATAATAGATGACAGCATCAGTGTTCAGTTCATTGCATGATCAGTTCATAATTATCCAAATAAGGTTATTGAAGTCTTGTTTGCTTTTAGAGAAAAAAATGTGGTGCTGGGTAAGTAATTCTGCACTTGCCTGATACAGCATAGTGAAATTCAATACTTTCATGCCTCTGCTGTGGTTAACTACCTCATATAGGTGGTGAACTATCTCATATAGAAGGTAGGTATGAATAATCCCCTATTTTTACAAACGTTTTTAAGAAGTTTTGTTTTTTATGAATCTCACTTCTTTAAACTGAATAAAATTTTAAAAGGAATATAATAGGCTGTTATTTAAAGAAATCTTTTAGTTAATCTTTCTGGAAAATAACAAATCTGTTTATAATGTGAACTATGATTCTTTAATTTATAAAAGTGGATTTTTAAAATGTGGGGTTTTCTTAAAGGGACAGGATTGAATTTAGTACTTAATTAGAGACATGGATATATGAAGGAACACTGCTTCTGTCACTATAAGGAATTACTGGTGCAAAGACTTCCTCCACCAATTGAGAGCAACATGCCTATGACTTTATAGATAAATCCTAATGAGTTGCTTTCATCATCTAAAGCAGTGGTTCTCAACCTTCCTAATGCCACAACCCTTTAATACTTGTATCTGGGTGTACTGCATGTTGGCGGAACTGCCTGGAGACCGATAGAAGAGCAGTGTCTCAGTTCCTAAGACCATTGGAAATATGTGTTTTCCAATGATCTTAGGCAACCTCTGTGACCCCTGTGAAAAGGTCGTTTGACCCCAAAGGGTTGTGACCCACAGGTTGAGAACCACTGATATAGAGGCTAATGGATGTGTCCAGAATTAGTCAAAAATTATTAAATATCAGAAGCAGGATTTGAAACTATGTCTTTATAACTCCATGCTGAAAAATCTAGCCACTACACCATGCTGCCTTTATTTCTTTTCATTTCTTTTTTACTGGAACTGTGATTTCATTAATATAGGAAATTCTTAATAAGGAGGCATTGCTTGTGCAAGATTGGTACCAGCTCTGCAACTTACAGTCTTTGAGAGTTTTCTGGGGTAGAGAGGTTAAGTGAATTGCCCAGAAGCACAGCCAATATGTATTAGAAGCAGGACTGGTCTTCCTAATTCTGAGACCAGCTCTGTACATACTACATACTACTCTGTACATATATCATGGCTACTTCCCTAGATTAGATAACAAAGTTTTTTTAAGTAATTTTCCAATACCCTTACTCTCATTAAAAGTCTGTTCTTTTAATTTTTTTCCCCCCAAAACACTATATACTAAAAATAAAAAGAGAAAGTTTCACTGATTTTAATAATTAAGGAAAGAGAAACCAAACTCTTAGGTCCTAGAAATAAAACAGAATAAGATACAGCCAGCCTAAGGAGAACTAGAAAGATAGCAGCTCATAATATTGGATGTAATTGACACTTCAAATAGAGTAGAATAGCAGCAAAGTTCCCCAAATCCCTAAATAATGAAGTTTACTATGATGACCAGACATTAAGATATAAAAATATTAGAAGACAGAGAAACAGAGACATCCCCATTATTAGATAATAGAGAAAAACTGTTCTGGAGAAGCAATAGTCATCAAGCTGCTGTGTATAAAGTAATCAGTCATGGTTTGGCTAGATAATAAAAAAATGCCTGGAACACTGTGTTTTGCAATAATTCCTTAAAGGTAGGAAAACTTTGCCTTTCTCTGACATCCTCAGTTAAATGTTAAATATTTTGAAGCTAGTGCCATTCCTAACAGAAGAAGGCATCATATATAAACTAAGTGCAATCCTCTCTGAGGTTTATTGTACATACACAGGTAAATATATACATACATATACATGCATACACATATGCACATACCCATATATACATATAGGCAATACACATATGTGTAGATGCATGCATATATCCCTGTTGCAAAGTCAGAGACCCTCTGTTGGGAAAATCCAGCTTCATTTCATTTCTGGGCAGAACTATTGCAAATGAAATGTGCTTACCTGTTGTGATGGGCTATATAATGAGAACTAAACTCCTCAAATGCTGGTCTTCTTACCACTGAAAGGTGCATATCCTATTACATACCCCCTTGGCTCTGGTTGTAAATAAGGCAAGAGTTGGTGTTGGTCTTGGCGCATGAAGGTGTGGATCTTCTAGAAGCTGGTCATGTTTAGCAATGTAATTTTCACAAGAAGGAAAAGCAGAGACAACAACACCACTGGGGAGCCTGGAAAATAAGTGATGATGGTGCAGTGATTCTGTGGCAAGCAGTTCTAAAAACCAAAAGGTGAAGCAATTGTGGTTTGGAATAAATTCAGTTGAATGGCAATTAGGAAGAAGAACAGGGAAGGTTTGGAAAGGATAAAGTTGGTTCTGGGAGTGGAAGGGCATGGAAATGTCTGTGTTAGATTTTCAGAAGACTTCATATCCATTTTCTCCTTTGATCCTCATAACAACCTTGTGAGGGAATTTAAACAGGTGGTGTTGTCTTTGTTTTATTCATCTAGAGAATTTAAGTGACTTATTCATAGGCAGTGAGTAGTAGATTAGAACATGGGTCTCTTGATGACTTGTTTAGAGTTCCCCCCCTCTCAATATAAGGCTACAGAGACAGACACAGGAGAAGAGAAAGTGAGGTTCTGAGCATTACAAGGAGTGTTGTTAATGTAACCAGAAATTAAACACACACACACACATATTTGTGTATATATGTGTATGTGTTATATACCCAAGTGTGTGTGTGTGTGTATATGTATGTATGTATGTATGTATGCCTCATCTAATGACTCTTATATCTGTAAGAACAAAATGAAAAGAGCTGAAGGGATTGGGAACATCTGAGGGAAGATGAATGAGATCTATCCCTAGGCTACCGGAAACAGAAAGTCAAGAACCCAAGAGTGGAATGGCAGCCAGCTCGTTGCTGGGGCCTGCCTCTGTCTGCTTCTTCTATTCCTGAAATGAAAAAGTAGAAATGTCAAGGATTAATCAGAAGACAGAAAGCCAAATGGAAAAGAGCCAGGTTACAAACTTTGGGGTAAACTAAGGCTCTCCCAAATTCCCAGGTCCTGTGTTGCAAGGGAAGCCAAAATCCAGAACCAGAAATTCTGAATCCAACATCTAATGACTTATCATTTTAAATTTGATATGCAAAGCATGTATTGGAGTTTTGTGGTGTTTCCTATATCCTTTGCTTGTTCAAAGGGTAAAGAATTAAATGAAGAGAGTTGTGTATGTCCTCGCACTCCTGCCTTTCAAATGTGCCTGTGTGCTGTTTGGGGGTAGATGAAATCTGTGAGAAGCTGTGAGCACACAGTCACGGGCTAGATACTCTTTTCTGAACTGCTTATTGTTTATTGCTTTTAAAGATTCTGTGCTGAAAACTAATAAAATCCACATACAATATTTTGATGTGTTTTGTATTTATGTTGAACTTAGCTAATGCCAAATACAATAAGCATTTCCTCATATAAAGTAGAGCAGAAAAAGAGAATTGTACATGAGCCTAAACATTATGGACAATTGGCTTTTCTTTTTAAGAACACAACAATAATAATAATACATAGTGCTTCATTTACAAAGTGTTTTAAGGTTTGCAGAGCGCTTTGAAGATATTCTTTCTTTTGATCCTTACTACCCCCTGCAAGGTAGTTGGATTCTTATCCTCACTTTTACAGATGAGGAAACAGAGGCTGACAAAGAATCAAGTACTTGCTTAGGTTCATATGACTAAGTGCCTGAGGTAGGCAGAACTTGTGGACTCCAAGTCCAGCACTTTATGTAATGCTGCACCCCTCCTTCTTCCCTCCCCAACTTTAATAGGCATCCTATTTGTGTTTCCTTCTATTCTTTTCTGTGTATAAAGAAACCCATCAATTCGCTGACTTTTTTTCTTTTCCTTTCTTTTTTGAGGGTCAACCCTTTTACTATTCCCTTCTCCCTTCAAATTCCCCCCCCTTGAAAAAGAAAAAAATCCTCATAAAAATATGGACAGTCAAGCAAAACAAAGTCCCATGTTAGCCATGTCCAAAATTGTATGTTTCATTTTGTACTTTGAACCTGTCATCTGTCAGGGAGTGTGAAGCATGCTTCATAATTATTCCTCTGGAATGGTGGTTACTCTTTGCAGTGATCAGAGTTTTCAAGTCTTTCAAAGTGGTTTTTCTTTACAACATTGTTATTATTGTATTTTTTTTTCCTCTGGGTTTTGTGTACTCTGTGCTTATCCATTCAAAAAGTGTTCCCATGGTTCTTTAAAACCATTCCTTTCATTATTTCTTATGTTACTATATTATTTCATTATATTCATATACTATAATTTATTCAGTCATACCCCAATTGATGGGTATCCCCTGTTTCTAGTTCTTTGCTATAACAAAAAGAGCTGCTATGGTGTTCCAAAGGTCTTATTGTAGTTTTAAGTCTTAATGTAATAATTTTAAAGCTTAAACTGCACTAAGACTTTTGGGACACATACTTTCCAAGTATGCCTTTTTATTTACATGGTTGGGAATAAGGGAGGGGCCCCTCAGTATGACAAGGTCATATGACTAATAATCAGAGAAACAAAGCAAATTCTGGAGGAGGTGGGGTTCTGCTAAGTCAAGGTTATATTGGATTGATTTGCCCAAATCTTCATAAAAGATACAACTTAGTTAGACCTATAAGTTTGACTCCCACTTTTGACATTTATTAGGTGTTTGGTTCTGAATAAGGCAATGAACCTCTCACAACTTCTTTTTCCTGTATATAAAATGTAGATGATAATAGGACCAGCATTACCTATGTCACAGGATTGTTTTGATGCTTAAATGGTATAATGTATGCAAGTGCTTAACAAATGCTCAGATGTTATACAAACATGAGTTGTTAATAACAGAGTATCTACGAGACTCAGTGGGTAGAATGCCAGATTGGGGAGTCAGGAAGACCTAAGTTCAAATCCTGCTTCAGACACGTTAGCCGTGTGACTCTGGGCAAGCCAGCCCTAGTTCTTTCAGCCTTAGTTCCTTCACATATAAAATTAATGAGTTGGACTTGATGTGTAAAGTCCCTTCCAGTTCTTGGTCTATGATCTTTGAAAGCAAAGTTCCCTAAGAAGAAGATTTGAGAGCTTTAACTTCTTATTGTATTGCTTGTGTTCTTTTGTTTTTCCAATCTATCCCTGCCAAAAAGTCTTCAATAATGGAATATATTTCTCTTGTGAAATTAGGAAGAGGAAGCAAAAATAATTTGGTAACTTATTTTGATTTTCTAATGACTTAACAATTCCTTTATTTCTATTGACCTTCTTCAAATTGAGATTCCTTCGTCATTCTACTTATCTCAGTTCCTAAAACTGTCTGTGCTTTTATTAAACATGATCATTGATGTTTCAAAAGTCCTTTGGGGTCTACAAGATGTATTAGGTCTGCACTGGGGACTACCAGTCACAGCTCAAGATAATAGAGTGGTAGAAACTTCAGGAGTCAGATTAAAAAACCTTACTTTATATAGATGATCATACTGAGGCAGTTCATTTTCTGGATGTGCATGTGTGTTCTTTTGTGTTAACAAATAAATAATGGAAGCCAGATAGAAAATTTGAAAATGTAAATTATTTAATCTCAGTTGATAGATGTCTAAATGGGTTAAAATGTTTACAAAATATTGAGCACACCAATAATGGAGAAATAGGGGGAGTGAGCAGGAGAAAGGAAAGGATGGGGCTTTGATCAATACACTTTAGGATATAAGCTGTATAGTACTGTCCAATTTATAGGAAAATAAATAAAGGAGACATTTAGGATCCTAAAGGGCTCCTTTTTTCAAACCAATCAGACATTTGGAGTTTTGGTCTGTTAAAAATCAATATTTCTTTTAGAGTATTTATCCTGTTCAAGGAGGGAGAAAAGGAGACCAGATTTAAGAAGAAGTACTGCTGTTGATGGTGGAAAACAAATAAACAAATAGAAAGAAAAAAAAGATTTAATGAGGGCGGGACTATACCCCTGATTCTTAGCATGTTGCCTTTATGCTTGTACCATAACTTGACCCTTTGCCTCTACAATGAAGTCCTAGATACTAATCTGCTCATATCCCCAGTTAGTTGATCTGGACCACAACCTTTCTTTTAGAGGTGGAACAGACTTCAAAGTATCTAGTGTAACTCTCTAATTTTACACTTTGGGGAATGGAAGCTTGGAGAGCCCAAAGTCACACACCTAGTACATAACAGAAGTGAGATTCAAAATCAGATCTTCTGACTTCAGATCTTGTGTTCTTTGTACTTAGGTTTCCTTACCACCTAGTTTAGGTGAGAATAAGTGAGCCAAAGTGACTTCTCCTTGCCCTCCTCCCCTCAAATAGGTTACAATCCTTTTAAGCATTTTAAGCTTACTAAGTTGAAGAAACTTAATAAGTTTTTAAAAATTCATATATTTTGTTACTACAGCCTTCATTTCCTAATACACTCCACCACCTTCCAAAGAATTGTGAATTGGTATAAAGAATAAAAAAGAAATAGGAGGAAAAGTTCTGGACAGTAAGTAAATTGTTTCACATTTATAGTCCTCCATTTCTGCAAAGAATGATGGAAATATGCTCTTTGTTCTCTTTCTTTTGTGGTTTTGTTTTGTTTCTTCTTTCTTGTGGTTCCTGCCATTAGTTCTAATTCTTCTTTACATCATGATTAATGTGAAAATATGTTTAATAGGAATGTATAAGTAGAGCCTGTATCAGATTGTATGCCATCTTGGGGAAGAGGGAACAGAGGGTGGGAAAGAAAATCCCAAACTCAAAATCTTATGGAAGTAAATGTTGAAAACTAAAAATAAATAAATTAGTTACGTATTTAAAAAAAGAATAGAAGACGCAGTTTCTTATATTTAATGTCAAGCTTGTTCCTTACAATTATACAATGTTGTTTCACATTTTCTGCTGTTGTTTCTCATTTATGTTATTGTTTTCATTGCATATGTTTTCTAATTCTTATTTTGCTTTGTATCATTTCATGATTTCTCCTGCTTCTCCAAATTCTTTGTCTTTGTTTCTTATGTAGAGTAAGATTTCATTACATTCATTTACCATAGTGTGTTTAGCCTTTCCTAATCAATGAGCATATACTCCCCCCACCTTAGTTCTTTGTTACCACAAAAAATATTGCTGTTGACAATATGGTGTAGATGAGATTTTTCTTTCTGCTTTCCATCTGGAAATAGCTGTTTTGTAGTGAGGCCTTTGGGTCCAAGGCTATGAACATTTTAATCAGCTTTTTCCCCTTTAATGTAGCTCCAAATTACTTTCCAGAATGGCAGGACCAATTCATGGGGGATCTTTAACAGTTAATACAGGCTTTGTATACATGTTTTATAGGGAACTAGTTCTCATTCTTTTCTCAAGTTCTCCCTTTTTGTCTGGCTAATCTCCCTTCTTTCCGATCTTATTCAGGGATGACTGGTCTAATGTCATATAAGCTAGATATGAAGTCAAGGTAGTGGTTTAGCTAGCCAATGTGGGTTCTGTCAGGCAAAGCTGTGAGTTAATATTTCACCAGCAGTGTCAAATTAAAATAGAAATGAGTGCCACTAAATATTATGTAACAATCCTTGAGGGTCACATATTGACTTAATTTCAGAATGTAATGTTATCTGTTTTATTTTATTTTTATTTAATCTGTTAGATATTGCCAAATTCCATTTTAATCTGGTTCAGGTTCGTTCGGGAATATTAATTTACCTTGTGTTTGATACCTCTGTCCTTCGCCAACCACAACTTTGGCTATGGGAACCCCAGGTTTGGTGGAACACCCTATTAACCACTTTCTATACTCCCCTTTCCCCCATGCCTAGAGCCCTGCACTTAGACAAGGAGAGTTGCAGAATGGACAAGGCACTGAATTCAGAGTCAATTCAGTTGAATTCAGCAAACCTTCACTAAATGCTCACTAGAGTGCAAAATATTCTCCTTGGTGGGGAATCCAGAAGACCTAAAGATAAATCCTGTCTCTAACACTTAATGGTTGATTGTGGGGCCCTGAGTAAGACATACACTTCTCTAAGCTTTTGTTTTTTCATCAATAAAAATGGTGATAATATCCATACCTCAGAATTTTGTTTGGCAATAATGTACAGAAAGTTCTTTGCAAACCTTAAACTTATGAAATCAGTTATCATCATCATCATCATTATGAAACATTAGCTTTTCTCACCTTTGAACTATTAATTAATTAAACTCTTTGGCCAAAGACCTCTGGATCTCATAATGAGATATATTTTTGCCTTCTTGACTCCTTCAGGTAGGGCCAAGTTCGAGGTCAAATAAGCGAGAAACCTGTCTTGAGGTTCAGGCAGGGATAACCTTGTGAAATGGTGAAATGAATACTTGTTAAGCTTACCAAAGGCACATAAGAACAGGATTTGTCAGCACATGAATCTATTGAACCTATGTTCTGAGGTGGGAAGGAGAGGCTCTTCATTTAGGCAAAACAGATAATGAACAACATCTCCCCACAATCTTACGGCAAATCTGAATCTAAAGACAAAGGAATAGGTCATGAAGTATATATCCAAAGTACAAAACTAAAGGGAAGACTTGGAAACGTGCAATAGCTCACTCTGAGTATGTGAAAGCCTATTATTTGAAAGAGGAATTTGATATTTACTTGAAATAAAGATTTCTGCCACATCAAATGAAAAACTTTCTCCCAATGGGAACTATTCAACTGTGGAATGAGCTGTTTTGGGGACGATAAAGTTTGGATGATCACTTGTTGGGGATTTTGTAAAGTGAAATCTTCCTCACCTGTGAATTGGACTATCTGTTGCCTGAGATCCTTTCTAATTTTAAAAATCATGATATTCTTTAGACTTTTAAAGCATTGAATCCAATAGCATTGGCCACTCTAAAAGTGTCATGGCTGCTGAAAAAACAAGAAAGCTTAAATATTTTTCTTTCCTTGTACTCCTGTCTTTCCTACATTGATCTCTGATAGTCATTTATTGTATACCTATTTGCAAATTTTAGTTGTGAATTCCAGTAGCTCTGGTCTGGATAGTTTTATCTCCTGTCTTTTTCTTATCTGCACATGACATATAATGACTACCTCTACTACTTTTTCTAGAACTGGAATCAATAAACTTGTTTTAAAAATATTTTAATAACTGCATTTTAATAAAATTTATTTCCTCTGTAATCCTATTTATTTTTACATGATGTATTTAAATACATTATTCTGACAAGGAGTCCATAGCCTTTACCAGACTGCCAAAGGAAGCCATGATAGGAAAAAAAAAAAAAAGGATTATTTTGGCCTCCTCCTAGTTAGAAATTATGTGGCTTGGTTAAGGCTATGATAATTCCCTTCCTTGAGTTTTGAGAGTTCACTTCACTTCCCAGGACATGTTTCCCTCCAGAATACATATCTTTTACTTACTTAAACCAGCAGTCCTTGGTGGTTGTTCCTCTGAATTAGAATTTCTCAGACTCCCTCATTATCTTTGGGGATAATGAAGTCTGCACCACTACTTTTCTGGGACTATGTGTAGGGAATCCCTACTGAGTTGTTTGGTTGAGCTATCTGTGATAATGGACACGTCCTAGGGCCAAAGGGTATCTTTTCCAGCCATAACTTTCAATGTAGGCTTGTAGTACTACCTATCTCCTTGTATTTGTCCTCACATAACCCAAATCTTCCCTTGGAATTTAACTTGCTTTAGCAAATATTATTCATATCTTTTATTTCTATATCACTCATATCCCTTTCTACCCCACCAAGACAATCCATCCCTTTTAATAAGAGCTTAACAAAAAGAAAAAATGTCAGTTCAGTGTTTAACCAAAATATTGACAGAAGTCAAAACTTGATGTGATATCCCACACCTATAGTCTCCCATTCTCAAAGAAAAAGATATATTTTTTCATCTCTTTTCTGGTGTCAGGCTTGAACATTATAAGTAATAAATGAATTGACTTTCTAGATTCCAGATTTAATTTTTTAAACCCTTAAAATATAATACATTATATCAAATAAATAAGGTAAATCAAATTATAGTAAGGACTGAATATGGCACCACAATGTGGAACACTATAAAACTACTTTCATGTATTAAAAATGTGTTTATGCATGGGATAGCATAATTAAATCATTTCAATAAACTTTACAGAGCAAGCAGGTTTTACTCTTATCTTGGTTATTCTAATAGCAGTCTTTGAATAGTTCTGAGTATCTGAAAGCAAAATAAATTCAGAATATTATTGTCATTACTGGTGCCACCATAAATTATGTGAGTAATTTTGTGTTATGAATTATGCAGTCACTTACTAAACCTAGCTTTTCCAAAATTTTCATACATAAATGAATGATGCTAAGAAAATATCTTTAGAGCCTCTAAGGCTAATTTGATAGTTAAACTAATGCAAGAAAAATATTGGGGAAAAGGTTAAAAGCTCTTGGCCATCTAGATGGAGTTAGCCTCAAACAATTAAATGTGAGCATTGGAAAACACTTGCAGCTGTGGGAGCAGACTTTAGAGCATATCCCCTTTAAACTGTTTTGCAAATTGTCTGAATGAGATTTGGCAGGTAGATAAAAGACTCACGAATTCCCATTTGGGGGATTGCAGCAGGCTTGTTGCTTCAATAGACTTTCAAACCAGGCTTGCATCTTATAGAACAGACCAAACCCTGCAATCTGTTCCTGGCATTACAACCCCCAGAGTGACCCATCTAACCAGCTGGGGGCCAAACAAGGCATTAAACTGCATATGAAGCAGCTATTGTCCAGAATCGCAAGCTCCAAAGGGACATATTCTCTTGGGAGCGAAAAATAGCCTTGTAATTAGCCTCCAAAATGCTCACATGGCTGTATTCAACAAGAATATATGTTAATTTTGGTTTAGGATAAGAGGAATTATATACAAATAGATAATCTACTTCTTTCCCATTTTGGCTTCTTGGAACTTCACCTAGTGAAAAAAGAAAGATTTGGGATATTTAGGGACTTGTCAATCACTTCTAAGAAAGTCATTTACACAGGCTCAGGGAGGTTCTGAAGAGTCATTTCATTGGTAGATAGTAACTCCTATTTTGGAGGGTATTCAGAATATGAGAGCCAGGGCATGTTCCAAATATACAGTGAAATCAACTATAAAATACCTCAAGGGATGAAATATACTAGTAAGCACTAAATTTTAGGGCTTGAAGAGACCCTATGGATAAAATAATCCAAACTGCAGTTGAAACTGCCCAAGGAGGTGAGAATTTTTCCCAAGGGCACACAGTAGGTTAACGTCAGAGCTGCCATCAGAGCCCAGGTCTCTGACCTCTCAGGACACTGTTCTTTCCACAACAGGGTACAGAATGAGTGTAGACTGCTGTTTGCTACACTGTCCCATTGCAGGAGCCAGCTGCAGAGAACAGCTTCACGGGGCTGGCGAGAGAGAGAACAGAGGGCTCTCAGGCCTGAGATCAGTCACCAGGAAGCTCCCCTGGGAGCAGAACTGACCTTTGGCTTGGCAGGAGAACTGATTTGCTTTTCTTTTCCCTTAGACTGCCCCAAAGAGAGAGCATTCCAGTTTTTTTTTCTTTTCTCTGGAGGATTTAACCCCTTTACCCCCAGAAGTTCCACTGGACATACTCCCCACACTCCCCTGATTGGTGAATTTTTCATGTAGTCCACTATATCAAGCCAGGCTCATGCTAAACATGAGTCTTATTCCCAGGCCATTCACATAGAAATCACCCTGTTTCCTCAGCTATTCCTCTTCTGGAACCATAACCACATCAATATTGCTTTTACTGTCAGAAAAGGTGTCTCAATGTCCTCCCCTATGTAGCTTTTCAAAACACAGTACCCTACCCTGGCTTGCTTCCTTCTTTGTATGTGTTCCTTCCCTACTAGAATGTAAGCATCCTAAGGGCAAGGATTAACTTTAATTTTCTATTTATCAGCACTTAAAATGGTTGGTACATAGTAAGCATTTATTAATTACTTTCTAATTTATTCATTGATTCATTCATACATTTGCTCTGAAAAGCAATAGCTCTGTATCTAATATAAAAATGATCCATGAATGACAGGATAAAGTTGTTGGAGCAGGAGAGAATTTCAGTAAGATTGAGGGAGTGTTACCAGGAAGGAAGGTAGGTCAGTCAATATGTAGGGGTATGGCAGTGTGTTAATTTACAAGTTGTGCCTCTTAGACATACTGTTTTGCTAGGAGCTCTTTCCCTAGGACACATCAGACTAACCAAGCATCTGGAAAAATGTATCTCCTTTGGCCTCTTACCTATGGCCTAGGATTCTGGCAGTGAGAGAAGGGTAGCAAAATCATGTGGCCTCTCCCATCTGTCTGTCATGTTCTCCAGTCTCTGGGCACTAGCCTTGCTTAGAGGAATTAGGAAGGGCATCACTTGCACTGTGGAATAATCCCCCTGTACCTTGTAGTGTGTCAGTGGGAAAGGATTATCATCCCCTAGGCTCAAGGATTGATAAAATGCCATTTTCATTCAGCTGTTAGAATTGGATGAAGGAAAATAGTGGTAAAGGCAGACAGGCATGAGCAAGGTTGGGAGCCTGGAGAAACCACTGCTGTGTGGTCATCAGGACATAATGGGTGTAAAAAGCTTCTTGCTCCCATCAGCACATCTATAAAAACCAGAACCACTTGGCATCTCTCTAAGTAACAAATGGATATAGGGGCCATTTTTTCCCACCACAGATAAGATAGAAACTGATTGCTAGAGGCAAGTAATCCCCAAGGCTGTAAATTTTTCATGCCCTCTGAATTTTGTTATGAAGCATACATCCTAGACTACAAACATTCACACATACCCACATTCACATATAGACCTACCCTACGTAAAGTGCAAGGTCTTTTCACAGGTCTGGTTGGTATCAGATTCTCAAAGGACTGGAAAGAAAATTTAGAGTGAATATTAAATGTAGGTAGCCTGTGAAATGGTCTGGAGGAAGCAGAGGATGTAATAGAAAAGGATAAAAATGAGGGAAGCAAGAAATGAAGAGTAAAAGATCTCTCATCTAGAGCAGAACCCAAGTTTTAGGCACCCCATCACCTCCCAGTTCTAGGCCTGGTCCTGTGTTTTAAAGGGGAGGTATGTCACATGTAAATAAATTCCTAGGCCGGCTGGAACTCCCAAAGAGGCCCAAACTATACAAAGGCACCACACTCTCAGCAGGACACAAAGAACAACCAGCCAGACCCTGCTTATTTCTGAATGACTAGTTTTTGATTGGATCAGTGAAAATAGTGGAAAATGAATACATAGAAACATCTCATGAAGCTGATAGAGTAGCACAAATGACATGGCATAGTGGATAGACCCTGGGCTCAGAATCACAAAAACCTTGGTTCAAATCCTTCCTTAGAAACTTAGTAGCTTTGTCACCCTGGAGAAGTCACTTAATCTTTCTCAACTATAAAATCAAGGGGTTGTTCTTGGCCTAGTGATCCCCTCCAGCTTTCAAACTATGATCATATCCTTAATCTCAAAGGACAGGGTGAATGTGTGTCAATTTTCCCTTGGAACCAATGGAACATAGACTTAAGTCTTCCTCAGTAAAATGCTGAGCAGGTAAATCTTTAGTCCTTGAATCCTAGGGCCAGAAGAGAATTAAGAGGTCATTTCATCCAAAAATCTCATTTTAAAGATGAGAAACTTGAGGGCAGTGAAACAAAATGATTTGCTCAAGGAAACAGAGCCAAAATTAGAACCAAGATCTCCTGATTGCAAGACCCATGCTCTTGCCACAATACTATATCATAGCAAGTTCCTTCTGTTAATTAAATTGTATACTATTTCCCTACCAAGAGTACCATACTTTTACCTGTACTCCCATTGGTAAAATGTAGTGAAAATAGATTTCAAAAATGTGGTCTTTATATTAGAATATCTAGAACCCCAGGGAGACCATTAAGCTCTTATTTTTTTTCTAGCCAGATTTTCTATTAGCTTAACAGCAAGATTCATTAGAGGGGTAACAGGGACATTTGGCAGCCAGATAGGTCACTGACTAGCACTAGATAGCCAGTGTCATTGGGTCAATGACATTGTTTATACCAATTGTTCTTCCAGAATAAGTGAAAAGCATTTCCAGAAATCAATGTCACGCCTAAAAACTCTTCAGTGAAATAATTTATACCATTCCTTAATCTTGCGGAATTAACAATAGATCCTCTAGCTTTTTGTAGTATTCCAGGACCCTGCCCCATTTTTAAGGATTAACAGCACAAATTGTAAAGCTTAAGCTTCAGTAATTGGTTCCTGTTTGCATGGGGCATTCAAAAGTCACTGATTCCTATTGCTAGTCATCAAAACTGGGCCAAATGCCCAGAAACGTGTATGGCCTGTCCATGGAACTAACCACCTGTAGCTCCATCTCTTTTTTCTGTTTTCCCTTATTAACTTTTGTTGTATAAATTCTATGCCTGCCCAGGTATTCAGGACCTTGGCTAACTCCTTTAATTTCTATTTGCTGGGAAGAAGGATATTTTCTCAAATTATATGTGCATAATTTAAAACCATATGTGTGACTCTATCTCTCTGTGTGACTGGGCATGCCTGTGTGTCTGTGTATTTGGTGTGTTTGTCTGAGTATCTGTTTCTCTCTTTTCTCTCTCTCTCTTTCTCCCTCTCCCTTCCTCTCCTCCCTCCCTCTCTTCCTGTCTCTCTTCCTCCTTTTCCAAAACTCACATTGATCCTCTATAAGGAAAAAGAGAAATAGTGAATGTTAGGCCAAGAGGCATGACAAGAGTTGGTATCAATAGTTTGTCACAGGGGGAAAATATTATAGTCCAATTTTCCCCCCTTTTATAAATCAGTCAGCAAACAAAAAATCCCATCAACTACTATGAAACGCATTTTGTGACGTTAGTTGGGGTAAAGTCACCTTTTCAGAAGACAAGTTAAGTCCTCTCTTCCTTTCATTAACGTCTTAGCCCTGTTTTCCCACTGGAGCAATGCAAGGAAGTCTGATCCTCCCAAGGTAGCTTTCTTAAAGTCCTATCTGACTCAGCCCACAGAGCCTGAATGAGATATTAAATAATAACAACAAATGATGATTTAATCGAAAATAAAAGGATGCTGTCTTCAGATGAGTTCAATGGATATTTGGCTTTCTTAAAAATGTCAAATTGCTTCTCTGTTGTGTCCTTTCTCTCACGCACCTGCCCAGTCCCTCCGATCTGCGTCCTTAACCTGAGTTCCCTAAACCCATTCTACTGTCCCCTATTCCTCTTCACCAGCGCAACCCTCTCCCTCACCCTCCTTTTCTTTAATCGCGGAAAGAGCACCAGGAGGTCAGCGGAGGAAACATTTTTTGAATATGCATTTATTACAGAAAATTTAAATAAAGAAAAAAATAAAAATTGGGCCACAAATCAAAGCACTTTTGCTGCGTAAACTCGTGCAGTACTCTCTCACATGCTACTCCTTCTGCTCCCTGGACCCCATGGGCCAGCTCCAGGCCAGCCCTGCACACTATGGGCATAGGAAAAGCGACAGTAGAAGACAATTTACAACATTCACATTCGAGGGCGTTTTTTTTCTCCCCTTCATTCTCATTTTCTCCTTTCCTCCCTCTGAACCCCATCCCCCCATTAGTCCCCTCTCCTTCAAGAAGACAAAATTTCAGACCCACAGCCAACCAAAAAGGAAAACACTTATCAAATTTTTAGAATAATTATTTAAGCAAAATATCCCTTAAAACAGTGTGCTACAATCAAAATGTAGTTACCGATTGTCCCCTCCAGTGGAAAGGGGACTGAATCTGGGAATGTCTGTTTGTTTTGCTTAGTTTGCATGTCATTGCTGTGAAGTCTGTCGCGTTGTATATACATAGGTCACATTTTCGGAAGCGCAGCTCCAGGTCAGGCGACCAGTCGGATCGTTGCCGGGGAATTCGGCCATCCCTCCCCAAATTCTCCACTTTCCTCAAGATCGCGTCCCCACGTGCAAGCTGAGATACGTATCTCTCCCTTCCCCGCGATCTCCCTGGATCTCAGGCGACGGGACATCTCCCGGCAACTGGAAAGTTACTACTCATTGCTCTCCACTATCCTTCCCACCCCTTTCTTTCATTACTTTTTGCTGGACTGTCCCAGACGTGCACAGAGGCTGGTGAGGTCTCCTCTTAGGGCGGGAAGCTTTCAAAGAACCGAGGGAGATTAAGAGGTCGCTTCATCCCTTAGGTAGAAGAGGCGGTGACCGAAGCAGCAGCCGAAGAATCAGTAGGAGGCTATCACTCCGATAAGTTGCTTTCGCCAGATCTCAGATGGTTGAGAGGCGCAGTTGGGTTTGGCAAAGTGGGTAGGACTGGGGAGAGGGGAAGAACAAGCTGTGGCGAAGGAGAGGAAGGTCAGTAAGGTCCCACAACCACTGCCTCCACCTCCTTGGATGGTCGCCTATCCTTCACTAGGAAGTTGATCATACCCTCCGACTTGATGAGCAGGTTGCAGCCGAGGAAGAAGATGCCAAAGACAACCGTGAGCGACAGGACGCACATAACCGCTATCTGTACCACTCGCATGATGTACAGACTCCGTTCGTCCTGCCCGCTCTCCCCAAAGCCATCATCTGTCACCACGGACGCCTGGGTACAGCAGCGCAGGACCCGCTCCAGCGAGTCACTGCTGTTGGCCAAGAAGAGCCCAGCCGCTTCCGTCTGGTTGCCCAGCACGGGATTCATTGCGCGCTCGGGCGCGCCGGGTGGCGCAGGGTCGGAGGGGGTGGAGAGTGGGGTGGAGGGAGAGGAACAGGTGTCCCGGGGGGTGGTGCTCCGACTTGGACACTCTGGAGCGTCCAACTCTCCTTTCTTCTTCCCTTTTGCAAAGCACGACAGTCCCCGGTTTCTGGGAGTTTTCAGGAGCCTCTGTGGTACCACCAACAGCAGCAGCTTCCTTCCACGAACAGCTTCTGCCAAGGCTCTGCTCTCTCCCCTCCTGCTCGCCCGGGGGCTGTTATAAGTTGGCTGGGTTGGGAAAGCACTGACCGTGGGAGGTGTTGGCAGTTAAGGGGTGGATGCTCCGAGGGAAGAGCGACCCCTCCTGGTTCAGGCTGGTCTCTGCACCAGTTTGAATTCAATTCTTAGGGAAGTACTAAGGCAGAGCGGCTTGTTTCTCTTCCATTCTCTCCACTTTCCAACTCTGTAGGCTAGGGCGAGGTCACTGCATACTTTTTGTTTGATGGATGAGTTGAGTTTTTTTCTTCTTTTTTTGGTGAGAGCTACAACCAGTTAAAACTTTCCGAGGAACTGGGTCATGTGCGCTCTTTGAATCTGTCCTTTGTCTCTCTGCCCCTCTAACCCCTTGTGAGAAATAAAGGTGGAATTATATTGCAAGTGCCAGATGGTCCCTATTTCTACAGGGATCCATGCTTCCTTCTCACCCAACGTGACTTCTCCGGGGACCAGAAAAGAATTTTAATTGTGCAGGGATGAAGCAGAGGTCCTTAAGCAAACAAAACCCGGGTTTGCATTTTACAAAGGGGATAGAGGGAAGCCAAGGTAGTTGGGGGGGGGGAGGGGAGAGGGGGTTGTTGGATTTTGTTGTCATTGCTTGTTATTAGGAAGATGAGAAATTACTTTGCTGAGTGGGGAAGAGTAATCAATTAGCCTACTACTACCCTAGCATTTATTAATATATTTATTAATTTATTAGTACTATGTTGCAGGCTCTGCTTTGAGCACTGAGGATACAAAGAAAGGCCACAGACAGTACCTGCTCTTGAGGAGGTCAAACTCTAGTTGGGGAGACATAAGAAAACAACCGTGTATAAAGAAGACAGTTATATCTATCTCTGAGATGGTGATTAAGAGACCATTGGGAAATTGAGGGGATGCCAGGTCAATAATGAGCAAACAAATTGTGGTATGTGACTGTGATGGAACACTACTGTTCCATAAGAAATGATGAGCAACGTAGTTTCTGAAAAATCTGGGAAGGCTTATATGAACTGATGTAAAGTGAACTGAGCAGAACCAAGAGACCATTGTACATAGTAATGGTGGTATTATAGTAATGATGAATGGTGAAAGACTTAGCTGCTCCGATCAAGAAAATGATTCAAGACAGTTCTGAAGGATTTATGATGCAAAATGCCACCTACCTCCAGAGAGAGAACTGATGAACTTAGAGTGCATATTGAAGTATATTTTTTTCACTTTCTTCATTTCTATTACTTTTTTTTTGCAACATGACTAATATGGAACTATGTTTTGAGTGATTCCACATGTATGGCTGCTTATTAAGGTGGGGAGAAGCAGAAGGGAGGGAGAGAATTTAGAGCTCAAAATTTTAAAAAATGAACAATAATGAATAATTTTTATTTTAAAAGAAAAAAATCTTTGGTTAACTTTGGAGAAAGCATTTTTTCAGTTGAATGGTGAGGTATGAAGCCAGATTGCAGGGTTAACTTAAGACAGTGAAAGAAAAGGAACTGGACGCTGGGATTCGAAACAGCTGTACTGAAAGGCCGATATTTCCAAATTGATATGACTGTATCCCCTGTGATATTTTTAGAGCACACAGACCTACAAGTTGAATCCCTAGCCTGTATATTAAATCCAGATCCTTTACTTGGGTGAGACCTTGGAAATGTCTTCTCTAAAACTCCTTTAGCAAAAAGTTGGGCCTATCAATGAGAATCTGTGAGTACCTCATTGTGAGGAATACAAGAGAAGCATTAGTCATTGTTCCTTGAACTCAGAAACTAGACAATCAGGTTGGAAGAGATGAAAGTAGCATAAATGACATTAGAGAAAAAGTGGATACAGAAGACAGTGGAAAATAGTGTGCCAAATTGCATGGTACAGACTACGTGTTCTAAAAGCATTCGGAGAAGGGAAATATTAGTTCAGGCTCTAAGTAGAGGAGGTAAACATCAAGAAAGAAATTAGACTTTAGTTAGACCTTGAAAGATTGGTGTGATTTGGATAAGGTAGTGTGGACGGGGCATAATAGCTTCTTCATGTGTTCAAAAGAAAACAAATGCTTTATTTAATAATCCATATGAATGACTCTGTAAGCTCTGTCAGGGCAAAATCTTTATTTCTTTTCTTCTGTATGGCCTCTGGCCTTACAGAGCTGATGCATATCAAATTGAATTTAATGCAGCATTACGTACATGAAGGAGTTTGGGAAATAGTCTACAGTAAAACTGTGATGCTAGAGGACATGCAAAATATGCACAAGGCGGTAGAAGGTAGGATTTCACTTCCAAATAACATTCCACCTTCTGAAAGAAACCCTTCTTGGTCTTTGTTAATGCTAGTATCTTCCTTGTAAGATTAGCTCCAATTTATCCTAACTGTATCTCATTTATGAGTAGATGCTGGTCTATTGTCTCTCCCATTAAACTTCACTCCTTAAGAGCAGGGATTATTTTTTGCCCTTTTTGTATCCCCAGTGGTTAGCATAGTACCGGGCACATAGTAGGTTCTTAATTTATGCATGTTCACAGCACACCGTTTAGGGTTTTCCAAATTATTCCACTATGTACTTGTAAGGAGGCTGAGACATAAATATACCTATTGAATATCATGGAATAATAGATTTAGAGGTGTAAGGAATTTTAGAGGCCATTTAGTCTAATTATCTAATTTTGTATATGAGAAAATTGAGGCCCAGACTAAGCGATTTCCTCAGGGTCACATAGTAAAAAATTGAGGTCAGATTTGAACCTAGGTTTCTTGATTTCAAGTCTAGGAATCTATTTACTATGCTGCAAAGTGAGGTGATTCATAGGATTCAATGCAACAAACATTTATCAAGTGTTTGCCTAAAAACATGTCATTTTGTTAATTATTGTATTTTTCAAAGTGTCTACATACAAGACACAGAGTCATGTTGAATTATTTGCAATAAGTGTTTAACCAGAAGTCATAATCCATATGTATATCTAAGAATCCTGTAACATTTTGTGTGGCATCTTACGTTGAGGTCGTTAGAAAAATCAGATTTTTGGCATTCTAGTAACTGCTGTTATCTTATTTTCCTTGAATGATGAGGCTCTAATTTCTGTCTCTGTCTCTCTCACCATCTCTATCTCTGTCTCTGTCTCTGTCTGTCTCTCTGTCTCTGTCTCTCTCCCCCCCCCCCCCCTTATTAAATCACATAGCATCAAGGCAAAACCAAGATGAGAGGTAGGAAGGGAAAATAACTACCTATAACGTAACTGTCAAGGAGCCCAACAAAATACAGTTTTCACACTGCTTATGATAAGTGTACACATTCTTTAATTTTTTTAATTAAAAAGAATTTATCTTCTTACTTCCACTGAGAAAAAAACAAAACAAAACTCTCATTACAAACAAATTTCATGTTGGCCATGCTCATAAATGTGTGTCTCATTCTCTATTTTGAGTTCTTTATTTCTCTGTTGGGAGATTCACCATCAGTCCTCTGGAATTGTGGTTAGTCATTACATGGATCAGAATTCTGAAGTCTTTCAAAACTGTGTTTAAAAATGTTGCTTTATAAAGCGTTCTCTAGATTCTACTTAATTTCTTATACATTGGTTCATGCAAGTCGTCCCAGGTTTTCCAAAACTGTCCCTTTCATCATTACTGGTAATACAATAGCATTTCATTGCATTCCTGAACCTTATGTATTTTTTAGTCATTCTCCAATTGATAGACATCCCTGTACTTTCCAGGAGAGCTACTACAAATATTTTTGTGTATATGGGCTCATTTTTTCTTTCTTTGATCTCTTTGGGTATATAGGGCTAGTAATGGTATCTGAGGTAAATGAGTTGTAGGCACCACTAGATGAAAAGGCATGTAGGTTCTAGTGACTTTTTGAGAATAGTTCCAAATTGCTTTCCAAAATGGCTGAACCAATGAACAACTCCACCAATTGTGCATTAATATGCCTCTTTCCACACAACCCTTCCAATACTGGTCATTGCCTTTTCTGCTGCTTTTGCCAGTCTGATGAGTTGTATGTAGAACCTCAGTTCTTTTCATTTTTTCTAGTAAAGATTTAGAACATTTTAATGTACCTATTGATAACTGAAATTTTTTTCTTTGAAAACTTTCTATTGATAGCCTTTGGCCATTTATCAGTTGGAGAATGGCTCTTATTCTTATAAATTTGGATCCATTTTGTATATTTCTTGGAAATGAAATGTTTGTCAGAGAAAGTTATTACAAAGATTCCGCAACCCTCCCTTCCATGGCTTTTTTTAATTGAAGGCATTTGTTTTGTAATTAGTCAAGTTGCATGTACTTGTGGATTGAAATACTCCAGTGGACATGAGGAAACAAATTCCAAATCTTACCTAATGTGCAAAAGGTCTATTTGGCATAGAATAGAGAGTAGGCTTTGGCATCAGAATAGCTTGGGTTTAAATCCACATGCTGACACTTGCAGTATGGTCCTGGGAAAATCATTAACCTTTCAATGTCCCCAGGTAATTGTCTAAGGCTATAAGCTGTCAAATAGATGCTGAGTAGAATTAAGTTCTTACTAAAGGCTCCCTATACTGATTAAATCGTAAATCTAATACAAAAACCTCAGATGCAAAAATTCCTAGTCCTGACTCTACTTCAGATAATGAGATAGGACTAACAAGAAGTCTAGGATTAGTTGTAGGAAATTCAATTCAATTCAGTTCACTAAGTAGTCATTAATATGCAGGGTATTGTACTAAGCTACCAATTCAGACAAAAAAAAAATGACACAATCTTGCGTTAAGAGAATTTCTATTCTGCCACAGTCCATTTAGCAGGTATCACTATACTTTTCCTTTAGTGTTTCCATTTTTCTACTCAAAATGACTCTTTCCTCTTTTGCCCAAGAGGCTAAAAAAATTCATGAACAACCAATAAAGAAATTCTCACTGAAACAATTTTGACTTTATTTATGTATTTATTTATTTGGGGTAGTAGTGGTGATTCACATTATATACACCTCATTTGATAGATCAGGGGCCTCTTTCTGTTCAAATTGGTTGGTTGTGTGTGTCTGTGTGTGTGTGTGTACATGCGCACGTGTGCGCACTCATGGGAGTACATACAAATGGAGACCTATGTAAAGAAATACTTTCCTCTGCTCCCTTTGCTTATCCTTTTATTTTGGAAATTTGAATGGGCACCTAGACCTCTGTCTTTGTATCCTTTTCTTCTAATCCTCAGGAAAGGTATAAAGGTGAAAGCAAGTGACAGATTGTTGACAATGGTAGTGTAGATGTTCTCTCTATCGTTATGGATATCAACTGCTACCACTTAGAAGATGCTCTTTGATGTTGTCTGTAGCTAATGACTCTCTCTGTGGGCAAGGCAGGTTACAAGTCAATTTACAAAAATTCTAATGTATAAAAAACAAGTAGAAGTAGTGGGGAATGGAGGAAATTGGAAGGTGTGATGATTATTCTTGTGACAAATATTCTTTACTTCATAAAATATATATTATCAAATCATATGCCACATCTAATCATATTACATATCATATTCTAATATAATATTTAATTCTATCTTCCTCTAAACATAGAAAATTCCAGTTAACTGAAAATGTTCATTTTCAGTTAAGGCTGCCTCCTTATCCATTACAAGATGCTGCTTGTATATGTATATGAATATATATGTGTATGTTTTATCTATGTGTATATATATATATGTGTGTGTGTGTGTATAATATACCTATGAATGTGTATATATATATAACCATGTGCATGTGTATATGTATAGGCACATAATGCACATGCAATGTATGTATATTTATAGGTACCTGTAATGAGAACAGGAATTTGAAGATCTCCCCTGCCCCTTGACAGGCCTAGGGGGAATTTGAAGACCTTCCCTGCTTTGAAAGTAAACTCTGCCCCCTGATAGGCTGAATGTAGTCACATGGAGCTTATGGTGGGAGGAGTTTGCTGAAGGGTGGAGCAGAACCATAGGAAGCTGAGAGTCAGAACTAGAGAGAGCAAGCACCCTGGCATACCTAGGGTGGCTACTAGCACAGGTTCTTAGATCTGCTTTTCTAAGGAAAGCAACTCAAAATGGGTTAACAGTCTCA
>CM053588.1:259809165-259843390 GCA_028646515.1 Pseudochirops corinnae | reverse complement strand
TTCCACTCAGATTCTCGGTACTATCAATTGGTCAATTGCATGCTAAGCTCTTTTTAAAGATTTCCTACTAAACAGCTCTACAAGACAGTTGGGGAGGGCTTATGATAGCAGCTGTAAAGGATAAAAGTTTTCCAATTAACAAAAATTCTTTCATTAAATTTATCCTCAGCAGCAGCTGCATGGCATTCATTATTTGCTTCTGCTTTCTTTTTTTCCCTCTGTCTAGGTCTTGATTTTAATCAGCTTCTAGTTCCATTGCTAGCTAAGTGTATGGTTGGCCTGTTGCTTTTGTTTTAGGCTCTATTTCACTAGCCTTTAGTTTAGTATGAAGTCTAGGGCCTAGGCAGAGATTCTCTTCCTATAACCCACCATCTCAGGTCTCTTGAGATACCTGCTGGTCATGGTCTCGGAAAGCCTTCCCTGCCTACCTTTGGAACTACCAGAAAGAAAAAAAAAAAGGATTCTTTGGTATCTATCCTATGGTTTCAACCTCTGTACTAATCATGATCTTCATGCTCTCAGTCTCCAGAAAAGGTTTGCTCTCTCATCTTGTCCTATTTCTATTCTGGTTTATTCTTTCAATCAAATTTTGATAGGTGAATGCTTTGGTTAGTTTTCCCCATAATTATATAGTTAATTCTTTTATCTCTATTGTGTAAACTGTTAGCTGAAGCATTTGGCCCACAGAGAGCCTCCTGGGAGCTTAGATTTTTCTCACTCTGCAGCTCCCTACTTGGATAGGCAGCATAATGTAGAGTGATGATTATGGGGTTCACAGGCACCCCAAAATGTTGGGGTGCACCAGAATAATGAAGAATGGAAGCAGTCCCAGGGTTCTGAAAGAATTTACTCGGGCAAACTCCAAGTTAAAGAAAGGCATTTATTGGGGTAACACGCCCAGTGGATTTCTTTCTTTATAGGAGGCCAGAACAATTAGCCAGGGTAGGTGTCTGGTCTAAACACAGTCTGATGGGATAGGGGGAGGAGGAAAATGAGAATGGGAGGAGGGGCCAGCACAGCTCTGGTATGTCTGAAATATCAGGTAGTCTGGAGGTCTCTTTGTCATACAGATAAGCTAGGAGAACATGCAGGAAAAGGGGGAAGGAGGTTGCTGCTCTGGGACATCACATAGTTGGGGGATACTTTGTGAAAGCCCACAGATAAGTACACAGTGGGCATCAATGCATAATCTATGGCTGGTCACATCCTGTATCTTATTTCATTTCTCACATCCTGCAAACTGCCTGCCCCATCTGCCTTGAACATGCTATCTACCTCATCATTGGTACTCAAAATGTTTGGAGGGTCCCCAAGACCTTTTCAGGGAGGTTTCTGGATCAAAATTATTTTTGCCATAATACTAAGATGTTTCATTCCTATTATGGTAAATATCAATAGATGTAACTTACATAAACAAAAGCTCTTTGGAATCCTTAATTATTTTTAAGAGCATAAAGGGATTCTGAAACCAAAACATTTGAGAACCATTGATGCAATGGGGCGGGAGAGAGTTGGCATTGGAGGAAGGGAAATGTAGATGCATGTTTTTGACTCTGCCACATACAGACTGTGTGACTCTGGGTAAGTCACTTAACTTTTCAGTGATCTGACCAACTCTAAGACTGAGAGTTTCAGAGAAGGTGCTGATGTGAGTTGGGTAAGGAAGTTTCTCATTTGTAGCTCCCCAGAACAATGAAGTCACAAGTTTTGTTTTTTTAAAAAAAGGGGCTTTGACCACATTGCCTTTCTCTTTAGGTCTGAGCCTGTGTTCCCAAGTGGGTTTACCTCCAGCTTCTCAGTAATAGCCAAGATAAGTTGACAGGTACCCTTATGGCACAAAACATTTCGAACCCCTTTCCCTTTCCTCAGAACACAGGGCCTAGAGTCAGGATGACCTGAACTCAAATTTGCCCTCATATATTCATTAGCTGGATGACCCTGGGCAAGGCATTTCACCTCTATTTGCCTCAGTTTCCTCAAATGTAAAATGAGAATAATAATAGCACCTGTCTCCCAGGCTTGTTGTGAGGATCGAATGAGATACTGTTTGTAAAGTGCTTAGCACATAGTAGGTGTTATATAAATGCTTATTCCCTTCTCATTTCCCACCTCAGGATGATGTCAGTAGACTTGCTTCATCCCTTTTCTCCTATCAGTAGATTTTAAAACCTACATGTTTTGCAATAATTATATTTAAATAATTACACTGACACATAATGTCAATAGCATATTTTCATCCCCCACCCTCTAATAATCAGGCAGAGCTATTTTACCACAGTATGTCTTTACATGAATTTTACTACTTACTCAGGCTTCAGTTTAGATGGCTATCTAATTGCCCTTTGCTAACAAAATGTCCTACTCAGCAAAAATTCATTACAACATTTATTAATTACATGCTACATGCAAGGCATATAGTACACATGTAGACTAGAATAAAACAGTCCCTCACCTCAAGGACCCTTCATCAAATCTAGGTTTGTCTGAACTCTAAGACCGACTTGTCTGACCTGCTTTGCTGTGTGATGGCTAGGGTAGCTCATAGGATTGCTTAAACTCCCCTAGAAAATGAGTAACATGTCTCTGAAAGATCTGTCTCAGTCCTAACTAGTGGTATTGGTTGAAATTGGAGACCCACAAACCAAAATTAAATAAGCTTTCTAGAATTATAGATTTTTTGATTCCTGAGAGGTCATCTTGTCCAATTTAAAAGATGAAATAATAAAACTTCAGTTGTACATATATATGCCTTCACTTAATGCCATAGAGGTAGGTTCATGACCTCAATCTTCCTCAGGCTTATTACTACTCTCTACTTTGCAGACACTGAAAAAATAGTTCTCATTTTTGCCTATCTAAGCCAGCTCACATGCTTTATGATTTCTCTGAGCTGTAACATTTCAGAACTTAAGGGCATTTGCCATTGTTAAGGTGGCACTATATTGCTCCAAGTTTAATGCTGGGAGCCAAAGTTCCTAGGAAATTGAATAAGGACCAGATCTTTTATCCCCATATGTAGAACACTATTCCAGATGGTTTTCTAAAATCATTGGCATGTAGATGATGACTACAAGTTGTGTTTATGCCAGCTCAGTTTCTCCAGCTGGTACATCAGCTGACCTGTCCTTCCAGCTTCTTCCTCACACAAAGATTAGCTATAGTCTGTAAAAACAAGTCAAACAAGTGAGGCAAGATAATACACCTCGATCACAGTTGCCAGTATAAAGGCCAGCCAGGAAGAAAAATCCTCAAGGCTTAATTGACTTTGACCTTTGCTGATCCTTACAACATGTCCTCATGCAGTAATGGTGAAGAAATGACTGCCAGAAGACACAATGTGAAGGTTTAAAGGGATTCACTTAAATGAAAATATCCATTACTCCCTTGTTCACAATTTCTAGTTGCTTCCAAAAGTTTTCCAAGTACGTATTAAGACTATGAACCTTTCTGGGTAGGGGTATTGCTCCTTAAAAAGACAAACGTTTCCTAAAATCTATTATCAAGAGTTAAACGGAAATTGACACAGTCTAAACTATAGAAACTTTGTAGATGCAGCCATTAATGTCTGTGTTTTTGCCCTGATCCTTAATTACTTTTGGTTAGTTCTATATTTTCCATTATTTGAGATCACAGGATCAAAAAGAAATGTAGTATTTACCAGGATAGTAGGTAGAGATCTTCCAGTTTATCCAGTAGAGGTTACCTCTTGGTATTTTTCTCTCAAGGCTCTTCAACCTCAGCACTGGCCCCAGTAAGTATGATCCTTGGGCAACTGTTTGTAAAACTCCCTCTATTACTGACTGGCTGAGAAGTGGTCAGGGGAATTGGGTCTTCTAACTTCTTATCTTCCCAGAATGCCCTCTTTCTAGATTGCCATAGCCTTAATGTGTAAATGAAGATTCAGATTGGATTACCTCCAAGATATCAAATCAGAATCTCCTCTACAAAATCTTCTAGGTCACCTAGGTTTTGCTCCTAAAGCTCCAATGACAAGATATCTCCAGAGGAAACTTATTTCACCTTTTTGACAGCAGCGATCACCTTGATGTTTTCCTTCTACCTACCTCTCTGCAATTTCTCTGTAAATGAAGATTTCTTCAGTCCTAAAATCATGTCAGGCTCATTGATATATACAATATCTATATATAGAGCAAAGGTTCTTAATCTGGGGTCTGTGGATTTTGAAAAAAAAATACTTTAATGTGTTGATTTCTCAACACAATTGATTTCCTCTGTAAATGTATTTTATGCATTTAAATATATTATTCTGAGAAGGTATCCATAGGTTTCAACAGAGTGCCAGAAGTATCTATAACTCTCCAAAGTTGAGTCCCTGATTTATAGAAAGTCATTTTTTTCTTTAAAAACAAAATGGAGCAAGGAGAGGATTCTTGATGTGTATTATAGCAAGTGTATTATAGTTCAAATTATGTGTAGCAGGAAGCTGTATGATTCAAGGGAAAGCTGGGGCATTTGTTAATATACCCTCCCAATATCAGTAACTGCTACCATAAGAGAAACACTGTTATCTTTTCAATTCAACATTGTTATCTTTTTTAAAAAATATTTTGTTATATACTTTCCAATTATATTCAATTTTTAAAAAATATTCATTTTAAAAATTCTGAGTTCCAAATGCTTTTCCTTCCTCATGCCCTCCCAATTGAGAAAGCAAGCAATATATTAATTATGCATATGAAGTCATGCAAAACAATTCCATTTTAACCACATCACAAAAAAACAAGAAAAATAAATAAAAAAAAATACTTCAATTTGCAATCAAGAGTTAATCAGTTCTTTCTCTTGAGGTGGATAGCATTTTTATTGGGGTTCTTTTTGAATTATTGTGAATCATTGTCTTGGTCAGAGGAGCTAAGTCTTTCACATTTCATCATTGTTGCAACATTCCTGCTTCTTTGTACGATAGTCTCATGGTTCTGCTTGCTTCACTTTTCGTTGGTTCATATAAGTCTTCCCAAGTTTTTTTTAAACCATTCTGCTCATTATTTCAACACTCTTATCTTGACGGGTGCTGGTTCTGATTCATTTGGATTTGCTTTCCCTAGAAATATTTTCTACCTGAAACTGTGTCTCCTTCTATGTAGGACCTTGCACACCTGTACTCTGTCCTTTCCCTCTGCTTGTCTATTTAAGTACTTTGCATCACTGGCCTGTTTGCTGCCACTTCAAACAATATTGCTCCTAGCAATATTATTGCCTGACTGGCCAGCAACTGGCCAAGGAGCAGTAACTGGACAGGACTTGTTTTGCTTCTTCAGGGAAAAAACCAAAACCCTTCAAGCTTCTTGATCTCCATGACATTGAACTGCTTCCTAATCTGACACTGAGCTCCTTCAGCTGTGCCTGTCATTAATTACCAGCTTGTGGCCTGGTCCTGTCTCACCAGAAAGGATGCTGCTGCTACCACCTGGAATTTTCAATGAACTTTTTTATCAGGTCTTTTAAAGGGCTGGCCATTTGGCCATTGCTATGTGTGCCACCCTGGGGGATCCATCCCATCCTCCATTCATTTTGGCCATGGCCTCTGGTGCCAGCACTGCAGTAGTGTATACCACAATGTAAAGTCTGTGTCTGACCAATGAAACTCTAATGATAGGATTGAAGACAATCTTCCTTCTGCAGCTGCTTGACCCACAATGAGGCAAGAGCTTGGACGCAAGCTCTACCCTCTCCCCACCCACTGTTCTCTTTGTCTAGTGATAGTTGAATGATGAGGTTCTCTGTCACACACCAGTCCTTCCCCCAATCTCTCACAAATTAGCTTTGCAGTTGCACCATGCCTGGTTCCTGGACTTTAAAGGATGCATTTGGAAAGTGGATTTTTTTCCCCTAATGCGACAGTTTTTTCCCAGAGAGAGGTGGCTGACAAAAAGCCATTTGAGTAAAGAATTGAGCTAGGGCTGTATGATTATTGGTGGGCCTGTTTTGGGTCTGCCTTCAGGATTTAGGTGTTTCCCAGTACAGGTTTTTATCACCTCTAACCTGGACTATAATGATGTCCCCATCTCAAGTCTATCTATCCTCTCTTGAATTTTTCTTCCGTGACTGCCTCTATAGTATAGGTCAGACCATTGTCACTCCTTTACTCAGCAAAAACTCCTGTAGGTCCCTATTGACTCTAAAATATATCATCTTTCTCTGATCCCATTTTCAATGTCAATTTATTGCATTTTGGAGAAGGAGGGCTTAACTTTTCTTTTTTAATATTCATTTTTTAGTTTTCAACAACGATTTTTATAAATTTTGAGTTCCAAATTTTTTTCTCCCTCCCCCAATTTATTGCATTTTATAATATACATAATGAATCTTAGAGCAGTAGATACGTATAAATTATAAATAAATATATATAATTAGTCTCCGCTATTTTATTTCATTTTATTTTTTGCTGATGAGGGGAAGATCAAAAAGTTTGGAAACTACTGTGCTAGGGAGCAACACTAAGGAGTGATGTTGTGCAGGGTGAGGGAGAAGTGGGAGGGGCATTGGATATGAATGATCACTGCCATCAGCTGAAAGCTGCTGAGAATGGGAGACAGAATAAAGAACTACCCTATTCATGATGTTCACAGAAGCTGTGTATTCAAAGAGGAGAAACCAGAGGAACCTGAAACCACATACAAGCTAAGTCTTCCAGGCACCCTAATCAAGTCATTTATTGTGACTAAGTTTATAGGTCCCTGGAGAGGACTGCTTCTAGGTGAGGACTGCTATTTTCCTTGGGCTCCCTAATTTTGTTTTTTCTTTGCCCTGTCAATAGGCCTTTTCATTATTGGAGTTTATGAATCATATCCAACAAAATCCAACCAAAGGAGTTGTTGGTGAAAAAATTGGATACTGTTAAAGAATGTCTGGGTGGGAACAACAACAAATGCCCCCTAGTAACTACCTAGACCCCTTTTGCCATGGAGCTGACAAATTGAAGCCTAAATCTTTTTGTCTGCCATATCACAGGATGCATTTCTACTGAGCTTATAATTCAATGAAACACACAGATATTTTTCATGCAAATTGTTGTCTAGACAAACAATTCCCATTCTATACTCATGCAGTTGACTTTTTTAAAAATATAAGTGTGGGACTTTATATTTAAGCCTATTAAATTTAATCTCATTATAGGCAGCCGGTTATTATAGCCTGCCAAGATATTTTTTTGCATGTGATAGCCTTTCTATCCTAGCTTTATGTCATCTGCAAATGTGATAAGCATGCCTTCTGTGCCTTCACTGATATTATGGATTGAATAGCAGAGAGAGTCATGCACGGATCTAGGAGGTAGTCTGCTGGAGATGATCAGGTTGACATTGATCCATTAATAACTACTCTTTGGTTATCATTCAAACAGTTGCGAATTCAACTAACTATTCTATAATCTAGCTTCTAGGTGCCCTAGGTTTCCCCATCTTGTCAATAAAATCACTACAAGAAACTGTGCCAAATATTTTGATAAAATTAAGATATTTCTATCTTTTTCCTGACCTAGTAAACCTGTAAAAAAAAAAAAAAGGAGGGCGGGAATGAAGTTAGTTTGGAATGACTTGTTCTTGGTGAATTGATGCTAGTTTATAGTGATCATTGCTTTTTAATCTCTCTAAAAGCCCACAAGCCATCCTTTTAATAATACAATCTAGAACTGTGTCACAAATGGAAGTTAAAGCCATTAATATAGAGTACCTTTTTGGAATCTTCTCTGTAGTGGACCAGACTTTCATGCTCCCCTTCTTCCATGAGGCAGATATGCAGAAAGATTATAATCTTGTTGGGTGGATGCTTTCTTTGGATCTTGAAGTATTCTAGAAATTTCAGGGAATTATCAAGTCCTGTGACTCTCTGTTTTTTTGTGCCTCCAGATGTGGTCCTTGGATAAAATCTTAATAAATGATTAGCCTTGGGCTGGGGTAGGAGTGGTAGATTCCAAGAAGGGACCATTCGTTCCAGGAATTCCTGCTATAGGGAATATAAGCCTTATGATTTTCTTGTATCTTTGGCTCTGTATGAAATAGCTCTGTAATAAACAGACTATCGAATACATCCCCTTCTCTCTCCCTCTTTCTCTCTCTCTCTCTCTCTCTCTCTTTTTTTATTCAGCTGGTTGCTGGGCCAAATTACTGTGCTGGTCACAGCACTTCTCTACATCAGAACTGAGGAGTCAGGATATTCATATACTTTTTCCTAGTGTCAATCCTATCTAAATTACTGGGGACAAAAAGTGTATGATTTCCTTTGTTACTGTACTTCCTATCCCCAAATCTAGGCAAAGATGGAGGAACTTAAGTGTGTTTCTGGTAGGGGTGTGCTGGAGCCTGCTCATAGTGACTTGTGAGAGCTGGTTGCTAAATAGTCAGTGTAAGTATTTATGCCTTGAAATCATCAAATACCACCAACCAGGACTTGATTTGTTGTTTTAGTGATTGTTTGGCCTTAAGAAAGTGCTGGAAAAAATGCTAATAATGCAGATTAAACTTTAAAATGCATTCTGCATGGATTTTTTTTTTGAGAGCCAGTTGTTAAACATTTACCAGCACATCTCTGGTTTCTAGTGGCCATTTCCCAACAGAATAACATTTTTAGAATTCTATCTTTTTTTGAAAAAAAGCAATTTTGTATAACCTAACTTCTATCCAAAAGGGCTTTCAGTTTTCTTATCTGTAAAATTAGGAGTTGTACTAGAGAATATCTATGATCCCTTCCAATTCTAAAATTCTATTAGTCAATGGGGGGAATGTAAAGCTTTCCATTAGTAACAGCCAGATATCAAGAGCTTTAAGCTTGCTTGCCACACCCACTCTCCTCCTCCCCTCATAGAACATGGGATTATGGTAAAATGAAAACAAACAAACAAACACTGGCTCAAGTGTCAAAGGACCAATCCATAAACCAGCCTATGATACTACCTATGTGACACTGGCTAATTTTTTTTAACGTCCAGGACCTGTGGTTCTTTTTTTATAAAATGAAGAGAATAGATTAGATGATGCCTAAATTCACTTTTGGCTCTAAATCTGTGAGTCCACTGTCAAGTTATGAAATCAATCAGACTTATGAGTGGAAGCATAAAGCATCTTTAATCAAGACAACAGGGTCACAAACATGCCTCCCTGGGGGATGTCCCAGCAGGAGACTTACAGGAAAGGCTCTCATACTTTAAAAAAAAAAAAGGGAAGGGGTCATATTAGGTAGTATGACATGAAGGTAGCTGGCTGAAATGCCAGGTGACCTTGGCAATATGAACAAAGAAAACTACTTTATTTCGACTGTTTTACTCTTCTCGTGCCATAAGGACATCTGAAGCTGCTTTGGAAACTGGTCTGCCTCAAGCTGGCTTTATTTACAAGGAAAGTCCCAGGGTTGGGACTCAGTTCAATTTAATAAAGAGTAAATATCTTAAGAGTAGGAATGTTAAGACATTACATCATTACATCAGTAATTCTTCTTTCATTATGAAGACACTTAGCCTCTTTGAATCTCATTCCTCTCATCTGTACAATGAGAGAGTTAGACCAGATGACCTTCCGAGACACCTTCCAGCTCTGTGTTTAAGATTTCAATAACCTCATAGATAATGTCTTAGGTAGCTTCATATCCAGCGGTCAGAATAAATTCCTGAGGTATTTACTTTAAGGGTTGGTCCCATAGAGGAAGAATTTGACTGATCCTCTTCCAGTCTCTTATCTTCTACAGAATTGAGGTATTGTCTTTTCCTCCTTTTTTTTTTTTTGAGGGTAAGTGACTTGCCCAGGGTCACACAGCCAGTGTCTGAGGTGGGATTTGAATTCAGGTCCTCTTGACTTCAGAATCAGTGCTCTAGTCACTGTGTCACCTAGCTGCCCCAATTGAGCTATATTCTATAATGTTGTTCTATATTTAATTCAATCCCAACAGATAGAGTCCACTTCAAAACACACATACACATATGCGTGCATGCGCGCACACACACACACACACACACACACACACTCAACCCCTCATGCCAACACATTATTTGAGAGACCCCTCTCTGACTATATTTTACTTTGTCAAGGTCCTAGACAAAGTGTTGCTCCCGGAACTAAATTCGGAATTTCAAATGTGGTCTAGCTAAAATAACTGTCAGCAGAACTCTCACCTCCATTGTTACAGAAGCTATGCCCCTACTGAGGTGCAGTGGGTGGTACCCTGCTGGGCCTAGAGTCAGGAAGACTTGATTTCCAATTTGGTCTCAGATGTCTTACTAACTTTGGGACTTGGGCAAGTCACTTAACTTTTGTTTGCCTCAGTTTCCTCAACTGAAAAATCAGGATAATAATGGTACCTACCTGGTTTATTTCCTTCTTCAGGCCCTATTAATACAACATAATATTATGTTAGCTTTTTGACTTCCATGTCATACTATCGATTCACATTCAGATAGCACTCCATTGAATATCTCCTACGTCTTTTGTTTTCCTCTTAAAAAATAAATTTTGGGGGGGGGGTGGGGGCACTTTTATAGGAAAAATCCCATGAGGAAACTCCCTCTGGCATTGTAGCTTGGGAACTTTTCTGGAATTTATCCATGTCAAAAAGTTGCCTGGGGCACTGAGAATTTAAGTTACTTGCCCAGAATTACACAGCCAGAGACAGTATGTGTCAAAGGTGAGACATTTGAATCTACAGCTTCCTGATCTGGATGACAACTCTATACCAACCATGCTACTCTCCCCCCAGATCTTTTGCACAGAAATTATTGTCTGGCTATACTTCTCTCACCTTTTGATTGTAAAATTGGTTTAACAATATATTTTTTCCAGTTCAGTACAATTATACAAACATTTATTAAGTACTTTCTATATTCAGGGCACTAATAAGTCTGGAATTTGGAAAGTCATAGAACCATAGGATATAGAGTTGGGAGAAACCTTAGAGATCATCTCATCTAGAAAGAGGATCAGTCTGAGTTTTCCCCTAGTAAACTGAAATTTAGATGACAAAAAACAATAATACAAGTACTCCTGGCAGCTAGAAACAACTGAGCTCATCACCTACTTAGTGAGGATAAATAATATAAATCTGAAGTTAGAAGTTGTTTCCATCTGTGAATGACTATATTAACTAATTTCCCTCCTGCTCGAGGGAATTTGTCTTAATTATTTATGTTCACATCAAGAATTACAAAATTTGGGGTGGCTAGGTGGTGCAGTGAATAGAGTACTGGCCCTGGAATCAGGAGGACCTGAGTTCAAATTCATCTTCAGGCACTTAACACTTAATAGTGGTGTGACGTTGGCGAAGTCACTTAACCCCAATTACCCTGCTTTCCCCCTCCAAAAAGCAAATAAATAAATGAATGAATGAATAAATAAGTACATAAATAAAGAGAATTACAAAATTTATTTTTTGAGCCAGGTAGGTGTCAAAATTTCTAGTTACAGGTGTGATGAATTCCAACCTCTTCATTTTATCAGGGAGGCTAAAAACCAGGGACGCTAAGTTACTTATAAGTAGCATTGATGACATTCAGTTTGACTCCAGATCCAGAGCCTTTTCTGCAGAGAGCCCCATGTTGAACTCTGAACCTAGCATTACAAACCTTCATATCTGACTATTATTTTTATTAATAGTTGGCACAGCATAGTGGAACCTAGACTATGATTCAGTTTTGGTCTCTGCCCAGAACTCACTGTGTGTCCTTGGACAAGTCACTTCCCTCTGCACTTGTTTCCTCATCTCTGCAATGAGGATGTTGCACTAGAAAGTCTCTTAAGTCTCTCCAAATTCTAACAGACTGGTATTTTAAAGAGAAAATATTGAAAACATGCCTGCTACTATGTGTTCTCCAATTTTCTCAAAAGGAGAGCAGGCTTTGTTTCATTTGGGACCTCAGCTATCCTTGAAAGTGTCAACAAGGTGAAGGCCACCCTTCAGAATGCAGAAGAGTCCAAGCTGGGTTGAAAGCAGGAAAGTTTTATTAGGAGGAAAATGAGATGCTTGGGCTGAGGCCCCCCTTTTCCCTTCTCCCAAACCCCACTTTCTGCCAAGATACGAAGCAGCACATAATCCAGGAGAGACAGGGTAGATTTATGCTTGAAAAAACACAAGGTTGATTTGGGTCACTTTGGGGGTGGGAGGAGGCAGAGTTCAGCAAGATCAGCTGGTGAACACCAGCAAAGACATCTGGGAGTGAGCAAGACTTTGGCTCATTGTAGGCTCCTGATTGGGTTCTTTCAACAGAGAGGGTTATTCTGTGTCCAGTGCATCTGCCTGGTAAGGTAACTCATCGAAAACAGATATATTAATCTCAGAGGCTTCTTCCACAAAGTAAAGTATTTCTGTTTGATGTAGAGGCTTGTGAGATGATTTATTTGGAAAAAAAGAAGTTACTTTTGAATTTTCATGTCCTAAATAGGAAATGTTCAGATGGAATATATTTTTGTGGCTGCACTTGTCCATATGCAAGGAAAGATGACAGTGACTTTAGTGATAGGGTCTTGAGTCAATTTCACATTTACAGGTTTAGCCTTTGAGGACATCAAACGAGTAATACATAGCTCAAAAATCTAAATTATATTTCAGGTTTCATAGTGACATCTAGTGGGTATAAGAGGCAACATCCTACATAGGCACAGTTTTCAAATGGTAAAAACACTAATCATGAAAAACTTATATTCAGAGATTATAATACAAGTGATTTAGGATTTTTCTTGTAACGTAGACCCTTTTTCATAAGTTCTGATTGAAGACCAATATACTAACAAATAAAAAAAAACCTGCTTAGAAGGTTTATAGGAATGTTTCAGTTTTCTTTAGTGTTTTGTCAAACCAGTGAAGGTGCAGTTGGAAGGTTTGTTGTTGAAAGTATCCAGACCTGTTGGCCAATTGCAACTTAATTTATACTCTCATCTTTGGGCATTAATGTGTGTGTGTGTGTGTGTGTGTGTGTGTGTGTGTGTGTAACATCTTTTTACTTGTCATCTACTTTTCCTTCCATGTGCCCCAGAAATGCAGAACCTAGATATTTTTTTCCCAGTTTGTGAAGAGGATCAAAGAAAATATGTCTTTTTTAATTAGTGAACTTCATTCAGCCTAAGCCCTTCTTTTTTTTAAAAAAAAGGTACCTTTTCAATCATCATTTTAGGACACTAGACACTTACCACAATGCCTATACATATTTAATAAAGGGTTTTTAAACTGGTTTGAATTTCATTGAATCAATATTTGTTAATGAATTTGCCCTTTTGCATCTAAAATTTGGTCTCCCAAAGACTTTTGGTGGTATGTGAATTGAGAAGAAAAAAGAATAATTTATATTTCTACTCTTCAAAGTACTTTCTTTATGTTAAGAGGCAGTATGATGCAATGGCTAGAGTAGTTGAGAAGCCAGAAAGACCTAGGTTCAAAAATTCTGAAACATACCAGTTGTGTGACCCTAGGAAAGTCACTTAACAACTCTGTGGCTTAGACTACTTTCCTAAACTGTCAGCTAGAGAGAAGGGGACAAACTTTATTGCTCTCAGGAATTCTCACCTTGGAATTCCCTGTACCAATAAAATCACAGGCCCATTTCCTTTCCCTCTCTTTCTTCATGTTATAGTGAAATGAGAGGCTTAATATGAATTCAGAAGACCTGAGTTGTATTTTAAACTCCTCACTTAATGATAGGGTAACTTTGAAGTAGAGCATAAATTTCTCAGTCCATCTGGAATATTAATACAATCATAACCGACTGCAGGTTATTTAGAGGAAGAAATGAAATAAAGAACATAGGATCAAAGATTTAGAGGCAAAAAAGGATCTTGGAAGTCATGCACTCTAATACCTTCCTTTTATAGTTGTATGTATAACCCTAAGATCTTAAAATGACTTGCCCTAGGTCACATGGTAAGTTCTTAGTGACAAATCTGTGATGCTTCAACTTATAGGTTTAGTGCTATCTTATTGCCAAGGTGCTAAGGATATAGGAGATGGATATTTGCTGGTTTCAGGCAGAAATCATCCCAGCATTTCCTCCTTAATTTCCAAGTTTGCCCTGACCCGGACTGAATTCTGGACTTTGAGTGATAAGCTAAGACTTCTTATCCCATGGGATTGTGGGAGAGGTGTGGGAGCAGCCACAGACAGTTAGGGTAGAAGAAGGCAGATAAAGCTGCTAGAGGAAAATATCAGAGTATAATCCCCATAGAAGCACAAATGGGACTATTAGCTGGACCTCCATGATGAGGGCCCCACCTTAGGACCATAGCGGTGCTAAAAACCATTTGAAGAACAAGACCCCAAACAGTGAATCTTGATTTACCTTCCCTTCTACAGATAAGGCATGAGCAATATTTTCAGGACATATCTCTCTTTCTTAAAAGTTGTTTACCTTTCTATTTCCTTTGTCTCAAACTTGTCATTGCAATATAACAGTTAACCATTTCATTGCTGATCTATGTGTCATTACTCAAATGTAATGGAGAAGATGGGATGGTCAATTGATCTGGAAAGAGATTGAACTTGTTCCTTTTTTTTTCTCCCCTCCCCTCCCCTCCCTTTCCTATCCTTTCCCTTCTTCTCTTTTTCTCATTCTCTTCTTTCCTTCTTCCATCTTTCCATCTTTTCTCCCTTCCTTTCATCCTTCTCTTTCTTCCTGCCTGCCAGCAACCTACTGACTAGGGGATCATAACTAAAAAGATTGATTGATTGATTGATTACAACTTCAGGACCAAGGAGAGAAAACTTATATGGATATCCTCCCCTAGGCAAGGAATTAATAATAAGTATCTGGGTGTGAGGGGATCCCTTGTGACTAGCTAGGCCTTTGATATTTTCCTTCTCAGTGTTTCCCAAGGTCCAATTCGAGAGGAAAATCACTCCTTTAGGGAGTGATTGAGAGGGGTAAGGGAATGGCTGGGAGAGAAAGTTTACCCCACTCTCAGAAGAATAGCTCTGCCCACACAAGGGTGGGGATAAATAAGAGGGAGTGACAACAGCTTAGCATTGCAGGAGGTTTATAGATTTATATCCAGAAGGACCCTAAAAGTTTATGTGTTGCAATTTCCTCTTCCAAATGGTAACACGTATAAACAGCAGAACTGGAGTTTGAACCTAGTATCACTGACACTTTTTCCTCTGTAAAAGTAATCACAAAAAGTCAATGGCATATAATGAAGGCTTAGTAATACAGAAGGGCGCATTTATCTTGTATTGAATCAATCAACACGTATGTAGTGCTTGTATGTAATAAGTACTATGGGGCAGGCAATGTACCAGGTTCTAGGCATATAAGTACAAAGAATGAAATAAGCCCTACTGGCAAGGGGCTTATATTTTAATGGTGATGAGGTACAGGCTCTGGGAACCCCCTTGAAGTCTGATTGAATCTTCCCACTTGATGAACATTTGCATGAGGCTGTAAGCTTTTCATTGTGGCTCTGCTCAGACCTTCGTTACTAGCTTGACCTTCCATTGTCCATCTACTTTCCACTCTTGAGCCTATCAAAATATCTATACCCAAACTCATTACTGGAGTCTGACTGTCTGACCTCATCTGACTCCTCCTGAAGACCCTCCCCAAACTCTTTCCCTAGACTACAACTTTTCGATATATAAGACCCCTTGCCTCTGTGTGTGTGTGTGTGTGTATGAGTGTGAGTGAGTGTGTGTGTGTGTGTGAGAGAGAGAGAGAGAGAAAGAGAGAACGCGCGAGCAAGCACCTAGAATTTTCTAGCACACACTTGCTCTATGTCCAATACAGGCGAATTTTTAATAAACTTTGCTTTTCTTTGGCTGAGAGAAGACTTGAGTCAAATTCATTTGGCATGACCCAGCTTGTCAGTATTTTGGGTGTGTGGGACAAGACGACTCTTGCCCAAATAAAATAAACAGAGATATCTCCAAGTAGAGACAGGAAGGATTTATTTAATTATTTCTTCTTGCAAGGAAGGTGGTCTTGCTACTAGAGGCAGTCTAGTAGGAGAGGCAAAATACAAAATGCAAAGCTTGGTTATATACCCAAAAGACTACCCCTTTTCCCCTCCTTTGTTCTGTCCTGTTGCCGTTAATCAGGAACTGAGAAGCACAATCTTAACCATAAAAATCTGCTGGCATTTGCAGATGAAATGTCAGTAATATCAAAAAGCAGAAGGTACATGTCTAGTGGACATGAAAACAGACAAAATATGTCATCAGTATCAACTTAGATGTGAAAGCAGAAGATGAACATTCTAACAATTTCCTCATACAAGACATTCCAACTCCTCATTCTGATCAGTTTTCACTGGCTGTCCCTTATACATAGAACTCTCCTTCCTCATCTCTGTCTCCTGACTTGCCTGGTTTCTGTAACATCTCAGCTTTCCAAATCTCATTTTCAGAAGTAAGTCTTTCAAAATTACTCTTAATTCTAATAACTTCCCTCTGTTGATTATATGTGTGCATATATATGTATATATACAACACATATGTATATGTGACACATATATGTATATACACAAATACATATATATACACACGTATACAATATACATATACATGTGTATATATCTTATTTGTGTAGAGTTGTTTGAATGTTGTCTCCCCTATTGGATATGAGCTCCTCTGGAGCAGAGGTTTTCTTTTCCCTCCCTTGGTATTCCCAGGGCTTAGCAGGATTCCAGCTAAAGTAGGTGCTTCAGAATACTTATTGACTGACTTACAAGATTTTATTCTAGAGGTTAGAGGAAACCACTAGAAATTTGTGCTTATATAAAATTACTTTGGCAGCAGTGTATAGCATAGTTGTGAGGCAGAGAAAGCTATTAGGAGATTGTTAAAATTATACTTGGCAAGAAGTGGTGAGAGCATGATCTGAAGCGGAGAGAGAAGGGGTTAAGTGCAAGAGAAGTTGTGGAAACAGAAATAGGGAGATCTGGCAACTGATTGACTGAGGGTGAGGGTGTGAAGGAAAGGAAGGAGTTAAGGGTAATTTCAAGGTTACAAACCTGTGAGATGGGAAGATCAATAAGGACCTCAACAGAAATAGTAAAGTTAGCAAGAGAGGAGCATTTGTGGGGAAAGAGAATGAGTTCAGTGTTGGAGGTTTTGGGTTTGAATGACAACATGAGCTCACATATAAATGCTGTATTTACTCACGCACACACACACACACACACACACACACATAATGTTGCCTTCTTTGGATGAACTGAGGAAAAAAAGACTTCCATTTTTCTCTTTGTATGTCTATCACCTAGCACGATGCCTGGCACACTGTAGCCACTTATTAAATGCTTGTTGATTGATAGAGCTTGCCTAATAAGAGCAATTAACCTTTATGAGGGTATTATGTTGGAAGTACTTTAGGAAAGTCTTCATTCAAGAAGCCCAAGGTGCTTACAGCTCTTATGATACCTTAACAACTGAAAATTCAATCTCAATTATCCTATAGCTGAAATTAAGATGGTAGTGGGTCCTGACACAACAATGACTAGCCTGCAAAAATGTCCATCACTCTGAGACCTTATCATCTTGCTAATTAAGTAGAGAAAAAAACCTCCTCCCCTACATATTAACATTTTTACACAGTGTACTACTTAATAAGTAAGCACACTAATGTTTCTTCTCTGATTAATTTTAAAAACTATAACAATTTCCTCAGGGAGTAGAAAAAAAATAAAGAGATACAAAGTTAGAGAAGCTGAAGGGAAAACCACAGAGAACAGAGCTATGAACATGAGGGAAAGATGTGAAAAAAAGAAACAGGGTATGTCAATCAATGATCAATTAGTCAACACATTTATTGAGCATGTACTATGTGGGAGAAAACAAGAATTTTTAAACAGCATCTCTCCCTAAAAGACCATATACAGGCCTACTTCTTTTATTTTACTTTACATTATTGCACTTTGCAGATTTCGTGGAGGCTCGTTTTGTTTTTGTTTTTATAGATCCAAGGTTTGTGACAGCCAAGGTTGCAGCAAGCGTACCAGTACCATTTTGTTTCCCCAACAGCGTGAGCTCACGTGGTGTCTCTGTGCCACAATTTGGTGATTCTCACAGTATTTCAAATTTTTTCAATATTATTATATCTGTTATAGTGATCTGTGATCAATGATCTTTGATGTTACTATCATAATTGTTTTGGGGTGCCACAATCATGTTCATATAAGACAGTGAACTTAATAAATATTGTGTGTGTTTTGACTACACTAAATTTCTGTTTCCTGTCTCTCTCCCTCTCCTCAGGCCTTCCTATTCCCTGAGACACAACAATATTGAAATTAGTCCATTTAATAATTTGAGTGAAAGGAAGTACCAACAGATAGACAAACTTCATTGTTGTCTAATTTAAAGAAATTGCCATAGCCACTCTAACTTTTAGCAACCACCACCCTGATCAGTCAGCAACCATCAGCATCAGGACAAAACCCTCCACCAGGAAAAAGATTATGACTCAATGAAGGCTCAGATAATGGTTAGAATTTTTTAGCAATAAAATATTTAAAAAATCAAAGTATGTCCATTTTAAAAGACATAATGCTGTTACACACTTAATAGACTATAGTAGAGTGTAAACATGAAATTTATATGCATTGGGAAACAAAAAACAATTGTGTGACTCACGTTATTGTGTCACTTTATTTAGGTGCTCTGGTAAACTATTCCAACCATTTTGGAGAGCACCTGGAATTATGCCCAAAGAGTTACAAAAGGATGTATATATCTTTGACTCAGAAATGCCACTACTAGGTCTATTCCCCAAGGTAATCAGGGAAAAAGCAGAAAAAAAGCAAAAACCCTATCTGTTCTAAAATATTTATAGCAACACTTTTTGTGGTGGCAAGGAACTGGAAATTGCAGGGATACCCATCAACTGGGGAATGGTTGAATAAGTTGTGGCATGTGATTGTGATGGAATGCTACTATGCAGTAAGAAATGATGAGCAGGTTGATTTTATGAAAACATGAAAAGACTTGCATAAAATAATGAAGAGTGAAATGAGTAGAACCAAGAGAATATTATGTATGGTAACAGTTATATTGTTTAAAAAGTAAATGTGAATGGTCAAGCTATTCTGATACAAAGTATTCTTGAAGGAAGATGCTATCTACCTCCAGAGAAAGACCTGATGTATGGAACTATGTATTATATAGTTTCACATATATATTTGTGTCAAATATTGGCCTTCTCTTGTCAGGGGTTGAGAGGTAGGGAAACAGCTTGGAACTCAAATGTAACAAAAATAAAATTAAAAACAAAGCCCACCAAAGAATTTGGTATTTGGTCTTAGAGGTAATGGGAAACCATGGGAGTTTTTTGTTTGGATAGGGGTGGGGCAGGAATGGAAAATCACTTTGGCAGCTTAATGTAGGATGACCTAGAGTGGGGGAAAAACTGAGAAGGGAGACTAATCAGAAGGCTATTGCAATAAACCAGGCATAAGGCCTGCCTTCAGAGTGACAGCTATGTGTTTGGGGAGAAAGGGGTATATATGAAAGATGTTCTGAAGGTAAAAATTTTAAGACAGATGTACGTAAGTGAAGAGTTGAGATTTCAAATTTGGGAGGCTAGGAAGATGATGCCTTTGTTAGTATCTGGGAAGTTAGGTAGAATGGAGTGTTTTTGGGGGAAAGATAAATTCTGTTTTGGATATGTTGAGTTTGAGATGTCAATGGGACTTCAAGTTAGAGATGTCTAAGAGGCTATTGGTCATGTGAGATTATAGCTCAGAAGAGCTATTAAGGCTAGATATATAGAATTGGGAATTATATCTGTAGAGAAGATAAGTCAATCCAAGGAAGCTGATGAGATACCAAGTAAGATAATAGAGAATGAGAAAAGAGAAAAGAACGAGAAAAAAAAACAGGACACCTAGAAAGAGAAAAGCATAGAGACAATGGAGCTGGGGGGGGGGGGGGAAGCAGGGGGGGGGGGGGAAGGAATAGATTTAGAAAAGATGTCATAAATAAGAAGGGAATGGTGCCTTTAAGCACAGTAAGTAGACCAGTATGTTTAGTGGATTTGTTTTGGTACATAATAGAAGATTACATTGTTCTGGTTGGAGTTCTCCTCTTTCAGACTTATCTCTAACTGTGTACCCTTAGGGGTAACCAACGACCTTATCAAATGAGATGATTTGCATTTCCTTGAATGTATCCAATATTTTCCTCATTTTCCAGTTTTTGCTCATAGAATATCCTTCTCTGGGAGAACTTTAATGACCCAAAACAAGAACCATATTTTATCACAATACCCTCGGAGGTAATGATGTTTCTCTTTTCTAAGTTTCTATGATATATCTCATTCAACTTTGTACAATAGGTATTTTTGTACTACTCTATCTTCCCCATGGTAATACAAATTTCTTACCCACCGGGATTATGCTACTTATCTTTTCAGACTCCACCCCTCTCTTCCCAGCTTCCACAAAGTAAGGGTCTGAGAAGCAGGAGGCTCTAGAAAGAACTTTGATGCTGGAGTCAGAAAACCTGGGGTCACATCTCCTTTCTAATGTATACTATCTTTGTGGCTTTGGGCAAATCACTTTGCTGTTCTAGGCCTCTGTTTCCTCACCTACAATTCAATTTTGTGATTGTGATTATGAAAGACTGGACGTACCCTGCTCTGTACCTGAAAAAAATCTTTTTTTCTTTGCCTGTCCTTCATTCCAGTTCCCTAGGAAGAAATGACCCTTCTCCTTATGAAACTCAACCCAGGTACTTTTTCTTGTATTTGGTCCCTGAACCTCCCATTTCCTCCAGGAATTTGTCCCATCTCTTTCTTCATCTTTGCTTCTTCCCTTTCCACTGGCTACTTTCCTTCCTTCAAACATATGCAGACTTCCCTCAGTCTTTGAAGAGTCCTCTCACTTGACTCTTCCATCATATACATCATGCTATCAACCCATACTTTCTTTTTTTTTTAATTTTTTTTAATTTTTAATTTTTTGCTCCTTTTTTTTTTTTTTGGAAGCTTAATGTAGGATGACCTAGAGTGGGGGAAAAACTGAGAAGGGAGACTAATCAGAAGGCTATTGCAATAAACCAGGCATAAGGCCTGCCTTCAGAGTGACAGCTATGTGTTTGGGGAGAAAGGGGTATATATGAAAGATGTTCTGAAGGTAAAAATTGGGCAATTGGGATTAAGTGACTTCCCCACACAGCTAGTAAGTGTGTTAAGTGTCTGAGGCTGGATTTGAACTCAGGTCCTCCTGACTCCAGGGCCAGTGCTCTATTCACTGCACCACCTCACTGCCCCTCAACCCATACTTTCTATCTTTCACTTTCTTAGAATCATTGACTTTTATCTGCTTCTACTTTCTCACTATATTCTTTTCTCACCCTCATGATCCTACCATTATAATGAAGCTTTTCTTTCCAAAGGTATTGACAAGATATGATTAGATTAGATTGTGTTACAATACATTTTATTATATTACATCACTTTACATATATCATTTATTAATCTTTTTCTGCACCAGGTATCTGCTAAATAAATACTGGGCATACAAATACAAGGAAAAGGCAGTCCCTGCTCTCATTGCACTTATATTGCCATGGAGGGGAAATAGCTCATTAAAGGGAGATAGGAAGCAGAGCAGAGAATTAAGGTGGAAAAAACCTCCATGGCTCTTTTTTGAGTAGTGAGCATGGATAATTGGCTACTTTTTCAAATGGAGGTGCTAGAAGAGAAACCCACCAATAGGAGCAAGAGGGTACAGGAACGGAGGCATTGCCAGTATAAGAGGGCCAGCGTCATTGGGACAGAGGTGAGAAAGTAGTCTTGGGATTCAGGGGCTGGATAGGATCATAATCTCCCTGTTGTTAAACTTTATATCCTTTTCTCCGTCCTTATCCTTCTTGACCTCTTTGAAGGTTTTTGACATGACTGATCACTCTTTTTCCTCTTGGCTTCTATGTCTCCTGGGTCTTCTACCTGTCTGATTGTTCCTTTTCAGGATCCTTTTCTGGTTCCTCATTCATCTTCTGTCTCTAACCATTGATGTCTCTCAAGATTTGATCCTCTTTTTGGTCTCTATGCTCTCCTCATTGGCTGGCCTCATTGGCTAACCTCATTGCCTCCTGTGAGTTCATTTGTTATCTCCATGGAAATTCATTTCAATTCAGCAAGCATTTCTTAAGTGCTTATGAATGAGGCTCTTCTCAATCTAGGTTTTCATCTCTAATATATAATATGTTATATATAATATAATATTTTAATTTAATTATTTGGACTATCAAAGTCACTTCCTCATTGGTCTGTCTGCTTGTAGTTACTTTCCTCTCTAATTCTTAAATCCCCTAACACTGACTGCTCCCTATAGTCCCCAAAATATATCCCAAATACATAAGGCACAAGGTCTGATCATGACATTCCCCTCTCCCAAAACCTTTAGCGGCCCCTTATTTTCTCTGGGATAAAATGAAAATTTGCCAGCCTGGCACTTAAGGTCTTTCATAGTTTGGATCCCATTTGATTTTTCAGACTTATTTCATGTAAGTATACTGCAGGCATCATTTGTTCCAGTCAAACTTGGCTTTGACAAACTCTGTCAACAAAACAAGTCAAATCCCTCTTCCATATGACAAAAAACCAGGACATTGTCCTTCGGTGTTTTCTTCCTCAGGGTTAATATTCCTATTTTCTCCAGCAGTTTGTTATATGGCATTCTCTTAAGGGCTTTCATGATTCTTATTGCCTTCCTCTGGACATTCCTCAGCTTCTCAGTATCTTTCCTCAAATGTGAAACCCAGAACTCAGTGTAATTCTTCTATGTAGTCTGACCATGGCAGAATAAATGGCCATCTATCCCTTCAGGCTTGGATAATATCTCTTTCTTAATTCAACTTAAATTCATATTAATTTTCTTGCTTCCAAAACCCACTATTGACTCTTACTGTGTTTGAAATATTAAGTACTTATGCTCTGCAAGGACAGTACTATGTTAGGCACTAAGGATAAAAGATAAAGCATAAAAATGATACATTTTGTGACCTGAAGCTAACATCCTATGAACAGTAAAAACACATTCAAAGATCACTATAATACAGCCTAGTGATTGATTAAGGTATGGGAAAGATCCAGATAAAGTACCTTAGGAAAATTTGTGGAGATAGATGGAACAATCTGAGGAATTTATTTACAGAGATAAGAACAAAGAATATGGTCTTTAAATTAACATAATACTTACTTTAAAGATAAAGCTATCTACCCAGAAAAGATGCTCAATCAGGGAAATGTTAAGCAGGCTTATTTTCTTAGTAAATGTGACATCATTCAGACAATTAATTAGAAATTGGTCATAAATAGTGCATTTTTCCCCAATGAGATTGGAAATTATGACTCACAAGTTATATCTCCAGTTACACAAAAGATTTGATAATAATCTCTTTATATGCTATTTTGGTTGTGATTATTTTATTTTTAAAGGAGGCAATGAGAAGTAAGAAAATAGAATTTTTCAATATGCTCCATAATCTTCAAATGTATTGACACATGTATATGCCTACTTTTTTTTTTTTTACTCTGTGGTATCTTTTATCCAGGATCTCAGAACCCTTCATGAAAAATGTAACCATACCAAGTAGGTGATGAAAATTGTCATATTGATGCCCTATTTAGAAAGTTCCAGCACAGCAAGGTATAAGGTTACATGCCTATAAACCCTAAAGGGAGGTTAAGCATGGAGATTGCTTGTGTTCAAGAATTCTGAACTATACCATGTTTAGCACCAATAGAACTAGCTCCTACATAGGGGACCAGGCTGCCTATGGAGAAGTGAACTAACCCTAGCCAGAAATGGAGCAAATCAAAGCTGCCATGCTTTGCCTTTGGGTTTGGGTCTGTGAATACCAACTGTGCTTCCAGCCTTGGTAAAACAGAGAATCCCAGGCTAAAAAACAAACAAAAAAACCTTTCAGCTTTTTTCTAAGGAAATGTATTTTCTAAGATTATAAAATCTGAAGACATAAAAATTGTTATTTTTGACAAAAAAATACAAAATTGTAGCCTCTGTGATTTTTGTTGTCGTTGAGGGTGGTTGTTTTACTTGTTTGTTTATTTTTTGGTTTGACTGGCTAGGTCAAACTTGTTATTTTAAACTGCAGCCAGTTAGTGCCACTGAATCAGTACCATCCATTGGCAAAACTCAAGGAAACTAATAGACCAGGAAAATATTCATAAGTTATTATTTAAAAAACAAAATGTCAAGAAAACTTTGGGATTTTAGGGAGGGAGAGGGAAAGGAAAGGGAAGAGGAAAGAATGAAAGATAATCCTAAAGTATGGAGCATGATTGGGTGAAAGGTGTGGCTACTGAGAATTACAGAAGTCAGAAGCAGTTGCATATTTGGGGTTGATAGCCAATTTTGTACATTCAATATCTTTCTGGCAACCACCACCACCATCACCTAGACTGGTCATATATCATTAATTGGACCTAATGTTAAAGTGAGAACATTGCTAGAATGTTCTACCACTACCAGATCTAATGAGTGCATCATCTTGTTGATTTCATCTCCATTATATCACTTGCAACCACAGAACTTGCTTTCATAATATATGCCTCCTTTACTACAGCCTCCCAGGACTGACAGAGAGATGTTATCATTTTCTTTAAGACGGCACATCAGTAAAAAAGCATGGAGAGCCAGTTTTCTCCAGATTTCTGTTCAGATTTAGTAATGTCTCCCATTTCTAGCAAAGACAGAAAGACAGGGAAGAGCAATGATACAAGGGGAAAAATCCCTCTAATACTATTTCTTGGTTTTATTACAATTAGCAGAACTTCCCCAAACTTTGTCAAATAAAAATGGTGAATATGGGTATATTCGGTTCATTCTTTTTTTAGGAGACTGTTTCTAAGGTTTCTACATTGCATATTATATGGTTATTGTTATAAGGTAGATAGATTCACTATTTTGAGAAAAACAGTTTCTTTTAAAAGTTTGTTAAAATTATGTGGAGAAGGGAAGAACTGATTCTGCAACTGTTGCCCCCAAATATTCTGTACCTTCACTGCTGTCTGGTACCCCAGGTTACCTGATCTAAACAATTATGCAGAAGAATTATTTCAAACTTCCCAATAACAAACAATCCCTTTGTCAAAGAGATTATTTACAAATATACTGAAATGTGGGATATTATCTAGTATCTTTTATGAAGCAATATGACATTGATTTTTAGACCAAGTAGTAGTTTTTAGTTTTAGTAGCTTAAAACTGTACTAAGATGTTTTGGGATACCATATATAACATCAGATAAAGGGAAAAGAAAATTTCTGATTTCATTAATGGATGCAAAAGTAATGAATAAAATATTAGCCTAGAGAACATAACAATACAACAAGAAAATTATTTATCACGTCCTAGTAGAATTTGTGCCAGGCATGCAAGATTGATTCAGCATCAGAAAGGCTATAAATATAAGAGAACATAAAAAAAAAATCAAATTGCAAAACAAAAACAAAACATTACTTCAGCAGACACAGAAAATAGTCTTCAGTAAGATTTAAAATGTTTTTTATAATAAAAATGCTAAAAAAAAAAGAGTAGGGAAAGAGGGATTTTCCTTAACATAATAAAAAGTATCTATCTCAAACAAAGAAGCACATAATATGTAATATTAAAATATTGGAAACCTTCCCAATAAAAAAAAAATCATGAACCAAGGATACTCACATATACCATTTTCAATTGAAAAATTTTGGAAATTCTATCAATTATACTAAGACCACAAAAATAGTATTAAGATGATTAAAAAAGGACAAGAAGAATCCCAGCACTGTTATTTGCTATCTGAGTAATCTTAGTCCAGTTACTTAACATTGATTTATAAATATGCTCTAAATGGATATTAGTGATACAAGATACAAATGGATACACAGTTATCCCTGCAACATCTTGGGGGTTAGAGGCTGCTCTGATCTGGAAAATCCACATAAAATTTTTTTGGTTCTTCCTTTGAACCAGAGAAAAAATTTGAATTATCATGGCATTAAAAGATAAAATGTTGTTATTATACAATATCATACATACATTTTATGCATTTCTGAGTTTCTAAACTTTTCCTGAAATCTGCTGACTTTTGCATGTTGCCTGCAGCTTCCACAAAACTTCCCCCAATTCCAATTTAATGTCTTTTTTATTATTAAGTTTTATTTTTAATTTATGCCATAAAACAAGAATTTTTATAAAATAGTACAATTTTTAAAAAGATGATTGAATCTGAAACTGCAAATCTACTATATATAACTTGCTATTTCTTTCAAATATAGAACAAAATTATCATGTAAATTTCTTTTTTTCTTTCCTCCCCTCCCCCCCACAGATGGCTACCATTACATACACACACACACACACACACACACACACACACGCACAGACACACAGACACACAGACACACACCATTATTCTATACACGCTTCTATTTATCAGTTCATTTTCTGGATGCAGAGAGCATCTTTCTTCATATCTCCTTTATAGTTAATTTGTGGATTTATAATAGTCAAAATAATTTATTTGGTGAAAGTTGTTCTTAAAACAATATTGTCTGTACTATATAAAATGTTCTCTTGGTTCTGCTCCTTTTGTTCTTCATTATTTCATGCAAGTCTTTCCATGTTTTCTGAAATCATTAAACTCATCATTTGTGTTACAAGACATAGGATCTCTTATGTAAAAAATGAGAGATTTTTTTCATATAGTGGGTAGGAAAAAAAAGATAAGCTAATCTATTAATAATAAAAAATGGGGGGGCACATAAAGTTATTGACTGCCCTCCTTAGCAGAAGTTTCTGAGTTGCTTTTAGAATAACAGTTATGTATTTGTAATGATTCATATATTTATGCCCAATCCTGTTTTGTGATAATTAATGCAGATCTATAAGATGGCTAAAGACCAGTTTTGAGTTACCATGGAGTAGAGTGAAATCAATTGACCCAAATGAAGACTGGGCCATTGACTTTGGCCTTAATAACAGTACTCTAGCCATTCTACTTGAATACTTCTTATGTCTTTTATTTTTAAAAATTTTAGAGGTATTAGAGAAAACAGTATCATTTTTAAAAAAATGCTCTGCTGCTCATTGAAAGAGAAAGTGATATTTGACTTAAAACTTAAAAGACCATAAGAATAACCAATGCTCTTTACTTTAACAGTATAGTTAACTTTCACTTTGTAGAGAGATACAATATATTTCAGTGGAAGGCGAGTGTTCCAAGACAAGAACATATATTTGTCAGGACTTTGAAAAATTGTATAAAAGATTCAGAAGATCATGTCTGAGAAGAGAAGATCAGAAAAGATAGCAGGAGAGCAGAAAGAGATAAAGAATTCCCTCTGGCATGCCCTAAAGCAGCGGTTCTCAACCTGTAGGTTATGTTCAATTTGTAACAATGAAAATACATGCTGCATATCAGATATTTACATTACGATTCATAACGGTAGCAAAATTATAGTTATGAAGTAGCAATGAAAATAATTTTGTGTTTGGGGGTCACCACAACATGAGGAAATGTATTAAAGGGTCGCGGCATTAGGAAGGTTGAGAACCACTGCCCTAAAGCATCATGGAAGCTCTACCATTTTTGCCTACCTTATCTCTTAAACTCCAAAGGAGACAAGTTCAAAAAAAGTGTTATCAGAAATATCTGATTTCCTTTTATTATTTTGACATTTGAGGTAGTGAGAATGACATTTAAGAAAATGGCAATGATATTTCAGGTTGTAAATGATAAATGTGAAAGAAATTTACTCAACATATACAATACCAGGTAAATCATTCTTTTTACTGGGGTTCCACCATCTCTAGAAATTTTTAAGACAAAAAAAGAATCCCTGGGAGAAAATGTGTTGATAGTAATTGCTATTAGTTTAAAGATACCAAACATCCCTCAGGTCATTAGTTAAGCCTAAGATAAAATGATACCCCTTTCCCTTTTAGGTCTGCCTCATTTAGTGAAAAGAGGGGAAAGGTAGAAAGGGAGTTGGAATTTATGTCAAGAGAGACTAAGTTCAGGGTTCAAATTCAGCCTCTGACATTTATTAACTATATGACACTGGATGAGTCATTTAATTTCAATGAGCTTCAGTTTCTTCATATCTAAAATGGGAATGATGAAGCACTTGCCTCTTAGGACTATTGTGAAGATCAAGTGAGATAATGTATACACACTGCTTTGCAAGCCTTGAAATACCATGTAAATGTTAGCTGTCATCATCATTTTCATTATCCTCCTCTGACCCATCCTTATATCCTTCAAAGGAAAGTGAGAGATGAGACAGAAAGGCACACAGAGAAACAGACACTGAAAAGAAAACATAAATCTATAATGTTTAGGAAATGCTGCTAGAAAATCTTTTCACATTTTTAATATTTTAATGCTAAAAATCATGTTTTATGTTTCAAATGCTTTGATGCTTAAAAATCATGTTTTGTGTTTTTAAATGAAAAGGACTTCTTGAAAAGCAGAACAAGCTTGTCAATAAATCAGGTACTGGTTTGATCTCAAAAATCAATTACTTAATTAGCAGCATGTGTGTCAATTATTGTAGTAGGATATAAGCTTCTTGAGGTAAAAAATCATCTCATTTTTCTATTTATATTCCCAGTGCCTAGTAATACCTGGCACATAGTAGGTGCTTAACAATGTTTGATTGACTGATACTTGCTTTGTTTTGATTGTGCTGATCTAGTATTTAAAGTGACACCAACTTCATATGTTTCATGTGACTCTGAGTAATATGGTCTCCTTTTTCCACCATCCACCTGACTCTTAAAGTCCTCTGTCACATACAATGAAAAGATAATTCAAATCTCAGCCACAAGGATACATAAATGAATGGATTTCCTCACATTTTCTTTAGGATATGGCCTACCTATTCTGGTTTCTATTTATAAAACTAGCTCAATTTCTTGATGGAAAGAATGAGTGGTCCCCCTGTAAAATCGTTACCTACAAGATGGATGAAAGTCAATGTTAGATTTCAGAAATTTTCTGCTCTATTAATCCTTTGAGAAATACAACGTTGCTTATTTTTTGATGCATAATTCTGCCACCATCATATTACACATTTTCAGCTCTTGCAAGATATAACAATATGAATCATAAATACTGACATTATTTTATTGACATTTCCTCATAAAATGACATCTGACAAGATACATGGTTAGGTCTAAACAGCCAATGGAATGTAGCAATGTGACAAACTGCACTGTGATGAGATTGCATTATGTGGGGTTAGCAGATTTGTATCACCATATTAATTTATTACTATTGAAGACACCATAAATCCACTGTTAGACTCAAATTATGGGTAATAGTCAAAACTGTGAAATCAGAAGTATCAGTATACAGTATATAGAAAACAAAGAACTTCTTTCAGCCTCCCCTGCTTGTACCTCAGCTCATAGTCATACAGGGATATACAGCACCTGGGCTTGCTCAATCAAATATTCTTTAATTCATTCATTCATCAACTCTTCATCAGATGTCCAATATGTGCAATGCATTGTGACAGGAGCTAGGAAAAATATAAGGATAAATAACTAAGGCATAATCCCTGTCTCTGTGGAGTTTTCCAAAAGGTAAGAGCATTATTAAGATGTGCACTCATTGATTGTTGGCTATTAAAAAAAAAATTCATTAAGCAGAACAAAATGTTACCCAAAAGGCTTGCCGCCAACAAGGTGCCTCCCATATAGCATTCAAAATCATACAAGGTACCGCAAAAAAAGGAAGTCTATCAAAAGTATAACAATGATGTTTGAGGATCTTCTGATGATTAAAATGAAGGGAGGCAAAAAGGGGGATGAATGTTAACAAAACATGTTCTCCATTCTTAAAGAAGAAATCCTGCATAGGCTCCATATGGAAAAAGGCTTCCCTATTAGAACTAGAGCAAGGGCAGGATTATTACAGAAGTTTACCACAGAGCACATAATTCTGAGGCAGATGATAGCACTTGTGCTCCTTCAGCACAAGTGTACAAGTTTACAACTGCCATAGAAACAGCAGTCTGTGGTGATTAATATAATATGATATATTGTATAATATGATATGATATGATTAATATAATATGATACAATAATACAATACAACACAATACTATACATACCATACCATACCGTACCGTACCGTACCATACCGTACCACACCACACCACACCACACCACACCACACCACACCACACCACACCACACCACACCACACAACACAACACAACACAACACAACACAACATAACATAACATAACATAACATAACATAACATAACATAACATAACATAACATAACATAATAAATATGAAGCCACCTCTTCTTTCCCCTGAAGGCCAAACCCTAGGTAAGCTCCTGCCCAGCAGTGTCCATCCCTACTGCATTCCCTGACAGTCTCCTGATATCCTGGGTCTCTCCCATCCACCAGCGATGCCCTGGGGTATGTCTCCCTACAGATCTTTGTGTCCCAAAGTCCTACATCAAGCATTTAACAGAGGCCTGGCACATAGTAGATACTTAATAAATGCTTATTTAGCTTGAGGTTGACTTTTATATTTCTCATCTCAGACACCAGAATTGTTAGTTAAGGCTCTATTCCTGAGATATGAAATCCTCCAGGCATTTCTCTTTGCAGATGACATTGAGTTTATTTCATCTGACTCTAGAACATTATGGAGACTTCCACATTTAGATCCACAATTACTCAGAAGACATCCAGACGTCAACCTGCTCACACAGGAGAAATAAAATGGATAAAGAATCTCTGTTATACAAACTATGATATCCAGTTGAATAATATTTCATGGATACATATGAAGTTATTTAAAACATTTCCATGTTAGCTATCCTGCAAAAAAAAAAAAAGGAAGAAAGAAAAATATATTTCAGTCTACACTTAAAGTTCATCAATTCCTTTTCTCAAGGTGGATAGAATTTTTCATCTAGAATCCTTAAGAATTTTTCTGGATTGTATTGGTAAGAGTAGTTGTCTTTCACAGCTGATTATCATTACAATGTTGCTGTTCATGTTCTCATTTTTCTACTTACTTCTCTTTATATCAGTCCATGCAAATTTCCCCAGATTTTTCTGAAACCATCTCCTTCATTATTTCTTATAGCACAATAGTATACCATCACAATCATATACCACAATTTGTTTAACCATTCCCTAATTGATGGGCAGTTTCCAATTATTTGCCTCTACAAAAAATCTGCTATGAATATTTTTAGTGATATGAACCCTTTTGCTTTTTCTTTGATTACTTTAGGGTATAGACCAAGTAGTGGTATTTCTAGGTCAAAGGATATGCACAGTTTTATAGCCTATAATATTTGTATTATAATTAAAATAATTTCAGAAGCAGAAGGTATCCCAGAGGTCATCTAGTCCAACTTGTGTATGAAAAGATTCTTTATATAATATGTATATATTCTGTATATAATATGCCTATTATATATATATATATACATACACGTATATGTATATATACATATATAACATGTAATGTCTATAATATGTCTAATGAATGTTAACCAGCCATTGAAGACCTATAGTGAGGAGGATCTCATTTCATTTCTGGATAACATCCACTTGTAGCTCTGTCTTCTGGGGTCAAATAGAACATCATAGACCCTATATTCACATATAGAACATCAGACCATATATTGCACATCATAGACCATATATTCAAGAACAATTATCTTTTCTCTCTGAAAAATCTTTTTTTTTTTTTACCAGCTAAATATTCAATCCATCTAACTATCCTCATATGACATAACCTTGAGGCCCTTGACCAACACAATTGCCTTCTAAATATTCTCCAGTTTATCAAAGTCCATCCTAGAGTGGAACCCCAGAACAGAATCCAATATTCAAGATGAAGTCTGGCCAAGGCACAATGCAGAAAGATTATCACCTCCCTAATCCTGCCTGAATAATATACTTTCCAATGCATCCTGCGATTATATTAACCTTTGTTGACTGATGGCATGCTGTTCATTATGCTTGAGGTTCATTAACACTCCCAGATATTCTTACAGATGAACTTCTGTTTAGTCCCATCTTATATTTGTGAAGTTGTTTGAAACCATTTAAAATCTTACATTTATTCCTATAATATTTCATCTTATTTGATATATCCCAGTATCCCAGCTTGTCAAGATCTTTTTAGATCCTGATTCTGCCATATGCCTTCTTCACTATTCCTTCTAATTTGTTTTAGCTGCAAATTCAATGTGGACCATTTAATTTATCTTTTATCTAAGTCCCTGATAAAAATTCCAAACAGTAGTAGATCAAATGCTAGTTCCTGGACTCCTCCTCTAGAGACCTCCTTTCAAGATGATATGTGTTTATTTATTATTTGAAACAGAAAAGTCTGAGGTACAAAGTTTCAGAGTTTAATTATTTATTTGCAAAATGATTTGATTTGCAATCAAATCAGATCTTCTGACTCTATAGTGGTCAGAGACAAATGGTTGATTTACAGAGCTTATTTTTATAGTTAAGAAGAAGAGGAATTAGCAATCTTAGGAAACTTGTTTTGAATATAATTCAATTGCACAAGGCAGGTCATCTGACTAGTTTAGTTCTCTTAGACTTTCCTAATCCAAATTGGAGTTATTGCTAATATGTGGAGTGTTGGCATGTCAGAGGCATACCGGAGCATTTCTAGTGTGTGACAACTGCCAGAGTTGATATTTTATTGGCTTAGAACTCATGTCTATCATTCTGTGAATTTTTTTTGGAAAGGGCCTTGTAGTGGTCTCTCAAGGGGTGTCTGCTATGGGTCTATGTAGCTCACTGAAGAACAGAACTAATTTACTAAAAAGGGGAACTCATACTTAGTAAGATAGAAGTCAACCTAACTACCCTCTAGCTGTCAGAAAGGGGAGCTTAGCCTTTAATAAAGAGTCCTATAATCTATAACTTAATAATATTATTATTATATTGCTACAAGGATATATGTTCTATTCTAACTCATCTGCTATCAAATATTATCAATCTATCTATTCACTAAATCCATAGGTAGTTTAAGTATAAGCAAATATTTATGCTAATTAAGCAATTAGAGTTAGATTTTCTTAAGGAAGGGAAGCATAATCCTATTATAAAGTTATCAATACTACCTGACCTAGAAGTTATTCTTTTCACATGTAATCATTAATAATTAATATTTTTCTAAGAAATCAACCAGCATATATAGTCCAGTCAACTGGTCCACATCTCTCAATTTTCTCGACGTATAGTAGACTAGACTTTCAGGGGTCCCCCAGCCCCATTAAGGAAATGCTCCCCTCTTCTATGAGGTCACTGGGCAGATATGCAGGAGGAGTATAATCCTGTTTGTTGATGCCTCCACTGGTCCTATGAATAACTAAGGAAAATTCAGGGTAGTTAATTAGTAAGTCTTGTTTGTGAGTCTCTGTTTGTTTGTGCCTCTGGACATGGTCCTAGGATGAAGTTTTAATGAATAACTAGCCTTAGGCTGGGGTAGGGAGTGGTCAAGACTAAAGGAGGGTCCTTGCATTCTGGTTACATAAGAATTTCTGCTAAAGGGGATATAAACCTTTTAAGTTCCTTGTATCTTTGGCTCTGTATGAAATGGTTCTGTAATAAACAGGCTATCAAATACATCCCTTTTTCTCTCTCTTTAATCAGCTGGTTGCTAGGCCATGCAACTGTGCTGGTCACAGTATCGACAAGAATAGCATGAAAGACTTTGTCATACATTTTCCCCCATCCGAAGTAACTATGTTTCTATGAAATCCCTCTAATCTGCCTGTCTAATAACCGTGTCCAGATGTACAAAAGAAATTATGTTAATATGACCTGAACTATTCTTAATGAAACTCTAGCCACCTTTAGTAAACATTGCATCATTTTCTAGTTACTAATTAATCATCAGAATAATAGGAAGCATAGAAGAGTAGAATACCTGAGTTTGGGCTAGGAAGACCAGGGTTCAAATCCAGCCTTTGATACATGCTGACTATGTGACTTGGGCAAGACCCTTAGCCTATCAGTGCCTACACAACTCTCTAAGACTATAAACTTGCAATACAGTTAATGGTCTGCATTTTTTAAAAATCCTAATAAATTTTTTTCAGAAATTTAAGTCAAGTTCTCTGACCTAGAGTTTGTAGACTCCATTTTTCTTCCCTCTTTGAAAAACAAAACATCTGCCCTTCTCCTTGACCTTTCCCTTGTCCTTTATAATCTTCAAGATTATTGACAGCATGTTATGGGAATCTAAAGATCTTCCCTGCCCCTAGGCCCTTTGCTAATGTGGCTA
>CM053588.1:259790593-259808665 GCA_028646515.1 Pseudochirops corinnae | reverse complement strand
TCATTGAATTTGGCTTATGGAAGGAATGACATAAACTCTAAACTGGGTATCTTGCCACATAGGAGATTGGGGGGCGGTAGGGGATGAGAGGTGGGATGATGGAGGGGAAGGCTAGGTTGGGGGGAGGGTTGCTGGAAGCACATACTTCTGTAAAGGGACAGGGACAGGGTAGAGAATAGAACAAGGGGGGGTGGGATAGGAAGGAGGGACATATAATCAGTCTCTCACAATATGTCCACTGTGGAGATGTTCTGCGTAATTACACATGTACAGCCTGTATTGAATTGCTTGTCCTTCCAGTGGGAGTCAGTGATGAGGGAGGAGGGGAAAGAATATAGAATTTAAAGTTCTATAATCAAATGTTAAAAATATGTGTACATATTAGATATATATATATGTATATAATAATATTATTATTAACTACATGCTACTGGGAATTTAGATATACAGGCACTGGGGTTGGGAGATCCATCCTGCCTTACTAGAAAGTCAGAGGGGTGATGGGGGAGGACATAGGAGAGAGCAGATTTGAGGAGGGCTTATACAGTGGGATGGCTGTTTTGAGGTGGTGGATAGGGGAAAGATGGGGAGAAAATTTGTAACTCAAAATCTCGTGGAAATGAATGTTGTAAACAAGAAAATAAATAAATATATAAATTTAAAACAAAACAAAACAAAAAAAAAGAAGTTCATCATGTACAACAGGGAACCAGGAAGGAAAGTGTTTAAGGGAAAAGGGAGAATAAGAATGAAGGTAGATTAAGGGAGGCAGTTGTCAGAAGGAAAACAGATTCTTAAAGAGGGGACAGGGGAAAAAAAAGAAGAAAATGTACAGATAATAGGATGGACACAAATACATGGTTAATAGTTATAAATACAAATGTGAATGAGATGAAATCACCCACAAAATGGAAGAAAATAGCAGACTGGATTGGAAACCAGAACCTATAATATGTTTTAAATAAAGCACACTTGAAACATTAAGATACATATAGAGTTAAAATACAGGGTTGGAGAAGGCTCTATTATTCTTCAATTGAAGCAAAAAAGGCAAGGGTAGCAATCTTTTTTTTCATTTGTATTTACATAATTATAGAAAAAGCATGTTCACTAGGCTTTCCTCATTCTCCCACTTTAGAAAGTCTAGAGTAAATGTTCAGAGCACTTATTGTAAGAAAATAAGATTTGGATTTTATTGTTCTTCTTTAACACAGTGGGAAAGAGATTAGGGCTTGAACTTTAAATTTCATTTCAAAGGCTAAGGTATATGCATGGACAGGGGAATCAGTTCCATGGTTCTTCTTTTTTTGGTGTCTGTCAAGCTTGCTCACTGTGACCTTTTAGATACCTGGGAAGGGAGCCTGGTTTCATTATAAATTTGCAAAGCTGCCAGTGACTTCAACATAAGCTGGCTGTGAAGCTGCAAATCATGACATTTCTTAATGTCTAAATCATGGACATTTCTTAGAAGTTAGAATATTTGTGGTTCTTATGGCAGTAAGTAACAGTCCATACTAGAGATTGTGTCATAAGTAAACATAGCTTTATTATTCCCCAAATGTAGTGATTTTTTTGCAGTAGATTTTTCACAAATGTTCTTGTGTTTAATCCTAAATTTTCTGCTGTTAAAATGATGTAATAGAGAAGCTTTTAAAAGCTATTTTACTAACCAGTCAACATATGTTTGCTAGATGTCTGCTACATGTTAGGTAGCCTGTTAGGTACAGAGTGCATATATGTGTACGTATGTATACATATATGCATTTATGTTTGCATGTATGCATATATATATATACATATATATATGAAAAAAGAAAATGGCCTCTGTCCCCAAACACTAAAATTGATTATGTAAATTTATCTAAAACCTGCAAGAATGGCAATGGGGAAACTCCCTCCCTAGATTTACAAGTGACAGAGTATACATTATAGTCTTAGATAGTTATCTAAGGTAGAGAGAGCTATGACTGGCCTATAGTCACACGTCTAAAAAGTGTCAGAGGTATTATTTGAACCCAGACCTTCCTGACTTCAAGACTAGCATCTTATCCATACTACCATAATATCTTGATTATACCTGTTAAGTAAAAGACAAAATCTTTGGCTATAATAAAATGCACTGAATCTAGATACTTAAAACCATTTCTATTTTTTTTAATGAAAAGAAACAAGTCTTTCCATTTCTATAATGCTAGTTCTTATGATCATACATTTTACAATTTTCTAAGAAATTTTTTTTTCTTTTAAAACATATTTAGTCAATAAAAATGTCTTGTGGAGGCACAGTGGGCTCTGCAGAAGCTCCTTGTCTATGGAATTTTGTTTGTTGCTAATAGCAGGAACCTAAATTATTTGCCACCTTTAAAACCAGATAAATTAGATACAATTCTATTTATAAAAAATATAACCGCTCAGAAACTGAACAAATGATTTTTAAGTATATTTAGAGTCCAAGTGTATAGTGTCATTAATTTTCAATATGCTGTTTTATTTTGGAACAGCTACAAGACATTGACTGCAGAGTGGCAGATTTTTTAATAGAAGATTTTGTTTTCTTTAAAATGAAGTAATTTTTGACCTCTTTATGGGTCAAATGTGGAGGAAGCTAAGATAAACAGTGTTAATTCTCCATTCCTCCTCTCTCAATCCTCACCCATGACACAAAATGAAATTCTTTGGCCTTCAGCAGTAATATAGTAGAAGGAAGTTGTTTTCATCTTCAACTATGTGAAAGATTACTTCATAAGTAGAAAATTGATCAACTGTCTTAAAGAGGGAAACCACCATCTTAAAAAGGGCCTTAAACTGAAAGATATTAGCAATTTAAAAAGAACTTCCTAAAATGAATGTAGAATTCACAGTCTGCATATTTTTAAGAGCAATAGGAGGGTCTATATGTTTAGAGTGATTAAAATGAAGCCTGCTCTGAAGTGGGGAAATGACATACTGGAAATCTAGTTCAGATCTCTGTTTTGATAGCTTTTCTTTCTTAACCACTATTTTGAGGGCACCACTTCCTCAAAATTCTTTACTGATCAGTCTTTGGTTAAAGCCTGACTAAATTCTCTTCTTTAAATTTTTTCTGTTTCGTAATTTTCAACTTTATTTACATTTGCTTTAATTTTTTTTGGATGACATGTTTTTACATCATAGCCAGACCCTCCTACATACATTGATTTCTCCCTTATAACAAAGAAAAACAAAAACAGTTAAGCCAAACCAACTTCATAGCAACCAAATCTAACAGCATATTCAACTTACCACAGCCATAGTCTCTTCCCTTCTCAACAGAGAGAAATGAACAGGAGTTCTTTATCTGATCTCCCATCTGCCTTCTTATTTAAGCCTAGCAAACTGACTCTGTCTGGATAAACATGATAGAATCAGAGTGAAAAATAAAGTCAGTTAGTCTGATTCATTCAATATCTCATCTTAGACCATGTGGAGCAAGAATTAGTGCACAATGTGACATTTGTTTAAGCTGTGAATAGCTGACTGCTACCAAGCAACAGAAAATTCAGCATACACGAGCCGAGTATAGTGTTGTAATCAAATAAAACCTTCCCACTCAAACGGCCATTAATTCAATGAACAATTACTATTGTATATATGATAGTTAGCGACAAATAGGAAGACTCCTTCTTAGACAACTATAGTTAGCATTATTCTCATATGACCAAGAATAAAGGGATTTTTTTCTTCCATTAGTTCTTTACTTCTCATAAACATATACTTATTGCAAGTTTTTACCGCATTAAATGCAACCCTCAACACACACACACACACACACACACACACACACGAAACTATAGATGACCTAGTTTTTATTTCTCAACAACCAGGGTTCCTTGTGTAACTGGGCTTTCAGAATATCCAGATCACCTAAGATGGAGGTCCCCAGGGAAATGACAGGGACCTGCTCCTGGGAAAAGATATTTCATATCCCTCTACCACATGAGTAAAAGCAGTCTCTTTCCATTGACTGTGTAGCTGGAATGGTCTTTGTCTTTTAAACTACCAAACTGGGCTAGTCTAGTTTTCTTGTTTTCTGGTAGCATCAGGAGATGTAGGCCTAGTTCACATACAGCATGAGCACCATGCACTAAGGAATCTAGGAGGAAGGACTACCTATCTTTTTCCCTTCATTTCCAAGAAATGGGCTTAGGGTTTTTTGCTCTGTTTAGGACAGCATTTTCAGTTCTAGATGAAGGTAGTAGAGTACCTAGACCCAGGTGCTTAAGCCATGGCGACTTTGATCTGGGATTCCAGGCCAGATATTGCTGCCAATCCAGCAAGGAAGCTCTAAGAAGCCAAGACTCAAGTCAGGGGGGAATTTTGAACTTGGATTTTGGAGGGATTAATCCTATATAAAAATTAACCTAAGTTCTGAATCCAATCCTCCTATCTTTATTAGACACTGAGAGGAGTGTGTGTGTGTGTGTGTGTGTGTGTGTGTGTGTGTGTGTGTGTGTGTATGGGGGGAGGGGGGAATTGTGCCTGCCCCTCCCTATGTTTTGAAGGGGAGATGTTTATTTGTTCTTGCTATCCTTCTGAAGTAAATATTACTTTGTAAATTCAAATTTGACTATTAAATAGTTCTGGGTTTCTGGGACCCCCCCCCCCCCAAACAAGGGCTTGAGCCAATGATAGAGATTAGACACTCCCCCCCCCAAACCCTTAAGGGTACCAGAGAACCCTGGGTTAGGGGACACATGTAACATCCCTGGCCTATAAGCAATGATGGCCAGGGAATCACTCTTACACTTTACTTCCCACTTCCTTTTTTTCCTTCCTTACAATCCAGATTCTGAGGTTGAACCTCCCAATGGACCCTTTCACTCCTTTGAGATTGTTAAATAGACTAAATCCTTGCTCTTTGTTCTCAGCACCATTGTGACCTTTGTGGCAAAGGACTTGATTAAATAAAAATTATGGGCCACAATGGTATGGATAGCTGTTTTAGCATTGACATCCCACTTTGAGGGAAAATGTAAGAAGAGGAAAGTTAAATAAATATCAGCCCAATGGGAGAATCCTATAGTTGGGATAGGACATACTGAGAAGCAAGTCTAGATTTGAAGAAGAGAAAAGGGGACGGGAAAGAAGTAATCAGACAAGCAAGAAGAACTGAATTCAGGAATGTTAGACACAAAGGTCTAGTCTGTGACTAGTAAGGGTATGCAAAATAGGGAGCTACTTAAGTGTACTATGCAGTGGTTCAAGTAAAGCTACTTTGAAAAATTTATTTTGTATAAATACTTTTATTTTTAATGACAGAGAATTCTAATCTGTCATATATTTATTTACATTCAGGTTTATTGACATTATAAGTTAAGTTATATGCAGTAGAGAGACAAAGTTGAAAGAGCACTGACTCAGAAGCCCTGAGCTTAAACCCTACCTCTAATATTCAACCCCACTGTACATTTTTTGAGAGCAGAAGGGGACTTTGTATTTGCTAGTGTTTAAATTTTTAACTATTAGCACAGTGCTTAGAATGTTACAATAAGCACTAAATAAATGATTGCTGACTTACCTTGACTTAGTAGCTCTGTACAATCCTCAGTAACTTTCTGAGCTTCAGTATCCTGATTTTTAAAATGGGGAGAATAACTTTTAACATTGGTCTTATGGCATTGTGAAGAAAGCGGTTCTTCCCCTTTGAAGTGTTATATAAGCTATTGCTGTTGTTGTTACAACAAAGTTTCAAAGCTTCCAGGGAGTGCATGGAATGTAATTTTCAGAAATAAAGAAGCATCATTTTCCACCATTGCCTAAACTGTAAGGCGTATAGTCAGATTATCACCTTTTTAGAGCAAAAGTCAAAACTAATAGCAAATGAGAAGAAATAACAAATGAGACTTCATAGTATATATTTAGAACAGTTTCAGCCTGACCTATTTCAACAAACTATTGACCCTAAAATTGGAAATGAATAAAAGAAAAAAAAATTCCACAAATTGTCACCATTCCTAAGGAAACCTAATCAATATAAAGCTATTCCCAAATTGAAAGAAAAAAAAAACACAACCAAACTATGTAACTACTTTGTAAATATTTGAACTCTCTACCTAATGGAAAAACACAATAATCAAAAAAATAGGTACTGATTTGTAAAGTCTTAGAGAGGAGTATGTTGCTCTCCAAAGTGCTGAATAAGGAAATAGAACTGGAACCAAAGAAAGCAAAGGTGGGGAGAGTGGTTGAACTAGACAAAAAAAAGATCATACAGAGAAGGTCCATGGTAGAGGAGACACAATTTTGGGGATGTTAAGGAAATTATTCTCAAGATACCTAGGCTTAAAGAGAGAAAGATAGCAAAGCTTGGGAAAAAGAAATCATAGGAGTAGTTATTAGAAGTAGCTAGGTGTGACAGCAACAGAATGAATACTGAACTTGGAATCAGAAAGAGCTGAGTTAAAATCTAGCACCAGACACTTACTGACTGTGTAGCCCTTGCAAAGTTATGTAACTTCTGTATGATTCCATTTCCTCACCTGTAAAATGAGCATAATAATAGCATCAAATGAGGTAATATTTATAAAGTACTTTGCAAACCTTAAAGCACTATGTAAATACTAGCTATTACTGTTGCCAAAAAAAGGTAATCAAGAAAATATCAATAACTATCCCTCCATACCTACTTTCTCATTTCTACAAAATCTTTAAGAGAATAACATACATACATATCAAGGGCATCCTTTATGGAGGTATGAAAAAGGCAGAGCTAAGACCATAAAACAATACATTGAACTCTTCTCTACAAAGTTCTCCTAAAGGATATAAAATAATGCACCAGACAAAATCTTGGTGGGGAAACTCAGAAAAAGTCATAATAAGCCCTTTGTCCTGCCAAACGGTAATGGGAATGGGAATTTGAAAATCTCAGCTTATGGGAAACAGACATTGAGGTCTATAAACACTGAGTGGGGCTATGTGTTGCAGAGAGCATTCAAGGTAAGAGGAGGTCTCGGATCAATATCAAGTCACCTCCATACTCATGCCAAAGCACTGAGATGGGGACAGGTGTCAAATGGTAGATTTGTCCCTTGCTATCCAGTCTTGTGTTGCTGATCCAGGGTATAGTGAGAAGGGAACTTGCACATGCATAGTAGTGGCATTCATGATCAGGGAGGCCCTGGGTAGTGTAAGGAGAAGAGAAGAAAAGTTTAGAAGCCAGTAATAGTAGCAACATTGGTGTGGCTCAGACCTTAGGCAGAAAGTCAGTTCTTTTAACTTCTAGCCTAGTCTACAAAGGAATAACCATCGTAGAGATCTCAGATCAAAGGGTAGCAATACTCTGAGCCAGCAACTTTCCAGGTGGCCAATGGAAGTGAAGTCCAGCAGCAATCTCTTCTTGCTCTGAACCAAACTCAAGTCAGCAAATGTAGAGTTCAGATCAGGGAGACAGCAGTGAGACTTTGTCCTGATCAGACCACTTTGGGAACACTGAAAGCTTGCAGGCTCCTAGTCTATTGCTAAGAGTCTGAAACAACAACTCTCAATACCTTAAGAAAGCAACAATAGGAGCAGCCTAGGCTTTCCTTTTGGAATTGCTGTTAACATCAAGTCTAAAGTCAGAAAGTAGGCTAGAAAGACAATTTTTTAAAAACCCACCATAATGATCTTTGATGGTGGTAGGGACACTCAAGACACAAACACAGATGATAATGACTCCAAAATATCTATAAGCATTGCCTCAGAGAAAAACACAGCTTGAGCACAAACTCAACTAGATTTTCTGGAAGAGATGATATGAGTTAAAATATTTTTATAAATAGAATAAGATTGCTTGAGGGAAAAATGGAAAAGAAATGTGAGTTATGGAAGAAAAAACTGGAAACGGAATTAACAGTTTGGCACAAAAGGCACAAAACCTTGTTCAAGCAACAAGCTTTTTGAAAATGGAAATGGAACAAATAAAAGCCAATGATTCCCTGAGGTGACAAAAAATATTATAAGGTAACTCATAGCAAAAACAACTGACCTGGAGGACATATCAAGGGGAGATAATTTATGAGTTATTGGGGTATTTGAATACTATAACCAAATAAAAAAGTCTAGACATTTCAAGAAATCTTAAAACTGCCTAGATCTTAGAACAAGATTGCGAAGTAGAAATAGCAAGATATATAGATACATATATATGCAACATATGTATATATAATACATATATACATACACACGAATATTCATATATAGAGTATAAAAAGGAAAGAAATGGACTTTTACAAATAATATACCACATCAGATCATATATTTATCATCATGAAATTAACTGAAAGGTACAGAATTGCATGAGGTATTGTTTACTAGAAAAAAAAACCACTTGCTTTGGCAGAACAAAATGTTCATTTAAAGTAGCAGTTCTCAATCTGTGGGTTATGTTCAATTTGTAACAATGAAAATACATCCTGCATATCAGATATTTACATTAAAATTCATAACAGTAGCAAAATTACAATTATAAAGTAGCAACAAAAATAATTTTATGGTTGGGGGTCACTACAACATGAGGAACTGTATTAAAGGGTCATGGCATTAGGAAGGTTGAGAACCACTGATTTAAAGGCTCACTTCTAACAATGCTTATTCCATGCACATGTAGAAATCAAACCAGATTCCTAGTAAGCTGTAATGACATCAATAACTATCCAATGATCCTCTGGTTATTAATATTATGTTAGACATAAAACTGGGGATATATGCTCACCATATTTTCCACCATCATGGAATATCACCAATGCAGAGTCCAAGTTGAAGTAGGATGATATCCTCTGGCTGCTCCTATTTATGGATAATGTTATGGATTACATCAAGCCCTGGAACATTTCTAAGCCTTCTAAAGAGATCCAAAATCACTCCATAGAGTTTAGCCTAAATATATATTCACAGGAAAAAAATAAGTGAAAAATGCTTGATGTCTAGAATATGATATTGGATGTATAGCCCACAGAACTGGTACATCAGGCCACATATCCTGGACAATCCTTAAAGATGAGTAATTGAGTAGGTCTAGTTTTTTTTTTTTTTTTTTTTTTTTTTGCTTTTTTTCAAGGGAGGAGGGCCGGGAAATTGTGGTTAAGTGACTTACCCAAGGTCAGATGGCTAGTGTTAAGTATTGGAAACCAGATTTGAACTCAGGTCCTCTTGTCTCCAGGGCCAGTGCTCTATTCATTGCACCACCTAGCTACCCTGACTAGGTCTAGTATTGAATAGGAAGAAGAGAGTGTCTTAATTTGCAATTGGGAAATTAGTCTGTGCTTTTAATGATTCCAAGCTTCTCTTTGATGTGAAGGTATATATTTTTTTTAATACCAATATTTTTCTATCTGGCTGTAAGTCATGGCATACAACAGTCTCAGAAGAATTAAAGTTGATGTCAAAGTGCAATAGAGAGAGATGCATGTTGGGTGTGATTAGGCTGGAACATATTACTAATCAATACCTGTATCCTAGAAGCTATGTAAAAATTATTATTCAAGATATCTATAAACAGAAATGACACTATTAGTCATGTAGCTCAAGAGAGAGATAATGGATGGACAGTCTATTTGCTCTGCTTATATCTACAAAATGTCAAAAGATCTATAGGAAGGCCTCAAAAAATTGTGTGAAGACTCTTTGGAAGAGACATGGTACTACAGGGAGGAAACTATAGAGCAGGATGAGAAGATATGGATAAGCAAGTTCCCCGTATCAATGAAAACATCAGTAATGCTCAGAATGTTAGTACTACAAGGGTCCTTCAAGAATATCTAGTCCGATGCTTTCATAGTATGGATGAGGAAACTGAAGCTTAGATAAAGTAAAGAACTTGCTCAAGATAATCAGGTTCTAGATTTTGTGGGTTAGGATATAAAATCAAAAGGAAAAAACTCAGGAGCTGAATGTATGTAGATTTTTTTTTTTCCTATCAGTACAAAACCTTTTATCTAAAGAGCTCTGAGTGTCTTAAAATTTTTGCAGGATTAAAGGGTGACAGCTTTGCATATAATATCAGAAGTTAAGCAGCTGAACTTGTATCTGATTAGGAAACATCTCCCTGAGGTGTGGCCAGCCAGTTTCTACTCAAAGGCTTCCCATTACTGGAGATTCACTACCTCCCAAGGGGAAGTATTTTGGGGGGAGGAGGTATATTTAAATTTTAATAAATATTAGGAGATTTTTCCTTACTTTAAGCCAAAATATGTCTTGCTGCAAGCTTCTCCTGACTCTAAAACTCATATGTTCACATAGCTAAGGGAAATGCAGAGTATACACAAGGCTTATTTTATAAATAGAAAACTGAGACAAAGAAAGGAAAAATGCTTTGTGGAAATTCATGGTGGATTTGGCAACTGACCTTAGGAAGCAAATTCTTGGAGTATGTAGTTAGAGTAGATTAGTTAGTTTTAGTTAATGTTGGTTTTATGTTGAGGGAATATTAGTATATGAACATGACAGCTGTGCATGGGTTTTGGATAATATAGAGTCTTGAGCGGAAGAGAGGGTGAGGTTTAAAATCATTGATTGTCAGAGCAAAAGGGACCTTAGAGATCTTCTTGTCTAACCCTCATAAATCCATTAAAATGTAGAATAATAAATAGGCGAGTCTATTAAAAAACAAACAAACCTTTCAATAAATTGAGAATATATACACTGATACTAAACCTTACATGACCATTCTTGCCTGCTTAAACAAGGAGAATGAACTTTGACTAATGGTCTCTCCTTGTTTTAGGTCTAAATTGACTAAAATCATCTGACATCTTAGAGTCATAATGAGGCAAGTTAAAAGATGGAGAAAGAAACAAAAATGTAGATAAAAAATCATCACAATCATTCGATCAATAAGCACTTATTAAACTTTTACTATGTGTCACAAAACTGCAATAAGCACGGGAGATAGAAAAAAGGGCAAAAGATAGTTCCTGCCTTGAAGTAGCTTACAGTCTAATGGGGGAGACAACCTGGAAACAGATATATACAAAGTGAGCTATGTGCAAGATAAATAGGAAATAACTAAAAGAGGGAAGGTACTGGAATGAAGAGGGATTGGAAAAGGCTTCTTGTAGAAGGTGGAATTTTAGTCGGGATTAAAAGGAAACCAGAATGTTCAAGACAGAGTTTAGAAGAGAGAGTGTTCCAGGCCTGGAGGGCAGTCGGAGATGACCTTGAGAATGAATTGAGAGATGTAGTGTCTCTTTTGTGGAACAGCCAGAAGGACAATGTCACTGAATTATAGAAAATTTGTTGGGGAATAAGGTGTAAGAAGACTGTATGAATGGCTTTGAATATTGAAGGGATCATTTTGTGTTTGCTTCTAGAGGCAACAGGAAGCCACTGAAGTCTATTGAGTAGGGGAATGACATGATCAGACCTGATTTTTAGGAAAATCATTTTAGTAGCTACATGCTGGATGAATTGGAGATATACTTGTGTCAGGCAGACCCACCAGCAGTCTATTGCAATAATAAAGGTGTGAGGTGACAAAGGCCTGCATTAGAGTGGGGGATATTGCAAAGGCAGAATCAGTAAGTCTTTGGAACAGCTTGGGTATGGGGGAGTAAGAGGTAGTGAAGAATCCAGGATGATTCCCAGTTTGTGAGCTTTGGGGACTGGGAGGATGTTGTTGCCCTCTATAGTAAACAAGGAAAGTAGGATAGGAGAGAGAGTTTATGGGGAAAGATAGAGTTCTGTTTTGGACATGTTGAGTTTAAGATGTCTACTAACAATGAACTAGAATAATTAATCTCATTGAATAGAGGGGAAACAAAAGTGAGGGGAAAGATGATTGTGAAAAAGAAAGAGTCAGAGGACCAGATGTCTGACCTTCACCTGGAGAAAAAAGAATCACAAACCAAAAGGAAAAGAAAAAACCCTAAATGAATAGAATATAGCATTGACCAGTGTAGATAGAGAGGATAACCCAAGATCCAAAATTCTTTTTATTTTACACATTTTATTTAATTAGATTTTCCCCAAGTACATATAAATTTTAACATCCATTTTTTAAAATATTGAGTTCCAAATTCTCTCTCTCCCTTCTACCCTTAGAGAAAGCAATATGGTATCGGTCATATGTGTGAAGTTATGCAAAACATTGCTAAATTAGCCATGCTGAAAAAGAAAACATACACAAAAACCCTCAAGAAAAATGCTCAAGGTTAAAAAAAATGTTTCAATCTGTACTCCTGAGTTCATCAGTTCTCTCTCTGGAAGTAGACAGTATTTTTCATCATGGAGTCCTTTGAAATTATCTTGAGTCATTGTCTTGATCAGAGTAGCTAAGACTTTCACAGTTGAACATTGTTACAATATTGCTGTGACTCTGTACAATGTTCTCCCTTCTAAATTAATGCCTAGTTTAAGACTACTACTTTCCTCTTAGAAAAGAAACCCAGTGGGTGGGATTTGGTCTTTGGAAAGGAGAGTAGACCCACCAGTTTACACTATTGCCAATATTTCTGGTTCCTGGTTGAAGGTCCTCCAAAAGAAAGGAAAAGAAACAAAAAACAAAAACAAAAAATGGACAATGTAGAAAGACACATTATTCAGTGTTGTTGCCAAAAATAAGCACCTGCACATGTTTTCCCTCTATTATTCTCCTAGTTTTTAGCCTAGCTAGGTTATGTGTAAGAAAGTCTAACAGATGTGCAATCTCTCATGACTCCCAAGTTTTCCTAAAATTGTTAATATTGCATTCCTCCATGGCACTGGAGAATATAATCTATATCTTCTGTATTCTGGACTCAGTCAGAAAACTAGGTTATTTGGTGGCAAGCTGCCCCTTTGACAGAAGATGGGCAATCAGTCAAAATAGTCCTAGCATATTGTCAACAGCAAGTCATCTTTTGATCCAGTCAAAGATCCCAAAGCTTGCCTCTCTCTGTGAACTCTCATTTTATCAATTTATAGATGTCTGAGATTTTTACATCACCTACATTTCCCTTGTATGTGAATAAGCCTGGCCACACTAAGATTTAAATAGATACCAGAATTACCGAGTATTATCTAGGTGGGGAGGGAAAGTAACTGAAAGTTTTTATACCCTTTTCATCTCTAGAAGGCAAAAGCACCTACCAAGAGAAGGCACAAAAGAAGACAAAAAGACATCTAAGGAAACCAAACTTCATTTCTGGACACAATTTGCTAAAAATGACCTTTTTTACCTTCACTTGTTGGTGCTTACATGAAATCTGTGCACAAAAGTTTACACTGCGTTTTCTGCAGGTATACAACTTATTGGTCATGTGCCATTGAGATAGACGCCAGAGCTATGAATCTGGTAATACTTTGAATATTAACATTAGTAGCATTAGTAATAGTTAACATTCATAAAGTATTTTAAGCTTGTGAAATGCTTTACATGTTGTTCCTCACAACTCAGAAGTACAAGCTATTATCTTGAAATTATAAATAAGTAAACCAAGGCTGAGAGTTAAGTAATTTCCCACATTCACCTAAATAAGTGTGGGAGGCAAGATTTGAAATCAAGTCTGACTCCAACTCCATCACTCTATCCACCAGACCACCTAGCTGCTCAATCCTTGGGTCTGAAGGTTGGGCTAGATGACATCTGAGGTCCTTTCCAAGTCTGAAAATCTATGATTTTCCCTTTTAATAAACTTGCCTTAAGAAATTTCTGCTACTGAGGCTCACATTCTTGAAACAGAGCTTTCAAACAGATATGTTGGCATAATATTGACTGACCAACGGTGAACATAAACAATAATGAGCATAAAGCACACTAAATATTCTCTAATAAGAAATAACATTGTAACTAATGCCAAGGCCTTGAATTAGTAAGACATATGCTTTATATTTGCTCTTCAAGGAGAGGAGTAGAGAAGGAAATTTTGAAAAATCCCTTTGGCAATTCTCACTGTTATTTCTTTTTTCTGTCAACACCCACATGCATTCCCTTTCACTTGAGGTCTTTGCACATGTGTGCTCAAAAAGAGACCTCCATTGCAAGGGAGCAGATGGAAAAGAATTATTTCACCAGCCAGCAAGAGGAGCAGAATAAAATGAAAAGAAATATAGACTAGGTATTCTGAAAAAGTCACTTTTAGAAAATCACTAATAGACTCTGTAATTCCTACTGAGTAAAGATTGTAGGACAAAATTATTAAGAGCCTTAGGGAACATGTAGTCCTAATCTCTTATTTTTCAGATAAGGAAAAAGAAGGAAAGGAGCCTAATAACAAATGATAATGATGGTTACAGCCAACATTTATATAGAACTAACTTACTAGGCTAAGTGCTTTATAATTATTATCTCATTCGATCCTCACAACAATCCTGGGAAGTAGGTGTGATTATTATCCTCATTAATAGATTGAGGAAACTGAGGCAAACAGAGGTTAAGTGACTTGCCATGGGTCACACAGCTAATAAGTCCTGAGGGCAAATTTGAATTCAGGTCTTTTATATTCCGGGTCTGGTGCTCTATCCATTGAATCAACCAGCTGCCCTTGTAACTAGCATTGAATGAACAAGACTTTGCTAACATGGTACAGGGAGGAGGAAGATATTGTTGGGTTGCTTCTCAACCATAGTGACCATTGTTCATATACTTTACCTCATGATCTTCTAATAACTTGCACCACAATGTACATGCAGCTTTGCCAACCTTAAGGTCTTGACATGGTTGCTTCCCCTCATCTAAGACTGCTTTTGCCAAAACCTCAAGGTGGAAAGATCCCCAATATCCCCTTGAAAAGTATTATTGAACCTCTGTTTGCATTATCTCTGCAACATCAGAACTGCCCACCCACATTTAATTAAATTTGCCACAGGTTAAAATAATTTCTGACTATGGCTCTATTCACACTTTTGTTGGGAAAAAACGAAAACAAAAACAAAACTTTGTCTTTTTCCATGATTACATTGATGTGCTCTCTTTCTTTACATCACTGTTATATTATTTCTTTAAATCTAATACAAAGAGTAGTATATCCTAGAGAAGATGTCTTTATCCTTTGTTTGGCTTTGGAATCCTTTGTCAGTCTGGTGAAGCTATAACCAGCTACTTTTCAGAATGTTTTGAAACGCATAAAAGAAATACAAAGAAATAAATTATGTTGAAATAACATCATATATGTATGTGTATATATAGATAAATAAGAAATTCATATAGACATATACATAGTCAGAGAAGCATGTGTCTGTATGTGTGTGTGAGTGTATTATATGTATGCATTCATGTAGGTAGAACAAGTTCACAGACTATATCTTAAGAACCATTGTCCTAGAGATATAAGGGCTACCAAAGCCCCAATACCTCCCTGCTGCTGGCTAAGAGAAACTGGTTTTAGTCTATTAAACATAAGTTGAGACTATTTTGTTGTATTCAACTTTATAGAAGTGATCTTTAGCTGATCATAAAATCACTGTCTTGATATTTTCAAGAGATGAATATATTCCTATCTCTTTGAAAGAGTTTTTATTTTATAACTTCTGTAAGTTTGGTGATTTTATTATTATTTTGATTTTTGGAGGGGGGAGTGTAGGGCAATTGGGGTTGCCCAATGTCACACAGCTAGTAAGTGTGTCAAGTGTCTGAGACTGGGTTTGAACTCAGGTCCTCCTGACTTCAGGGCCGGTGCTCTAAAGTTTGGTGATTTTAACATATAAACTTGTTTAGCCCCTTATTGGTAGGTAGACTGATGGGATATGTGGATTTTCCAAAATTGAAGGAGATGCTGTAGGGTTAGGGAAAATGGAAGAACCAGCAGGTTATTAGAAAACCAGGAGATGTAAAAAATGTATAGATTTCTCTCTATATCTCTCATTCTCCCATTTAGCACTTCCTACTAGCTGAGAAAACAAAACCAAAACTATACTTCCCGTAGGCCCCTCCTTACTGATATCTGTCTCTAGGTTATAAGATCAATACTTTTTCAGTCTGGGATTTGGGGATTATAAGCACACAAAGTTATAAGCTGCATTTGGCTCCACTGAGTCAAAACCTTTTTGTTGGAGGGGGGGGAGGATGTAAATTGGATAAATAATAAATAAAATGGGCCCTAAATATAGTAAAAAAAGCTAAATAGATGAAAAATATCTGTTTTCTAGACTTCAGAATAAAGTTGGATGACCCATTCATTGAGACAGTATAAGAGTGTATATAACAATTTATGTAGATACACACTGAGTTGAATTCAAAACTGAAAAGGCAGAAAAGAGCAGAGTTGATTGCATTGGGGAGTAATATAGTACTTTTAAGGATCCCAACTGTTACCTATTCAAAGGATCATATTTTCAATATAAATGTTCTCCCAGCAATGTTTTATAGTTGGGAATCTTAGAACACTAAAATCCTCAAGAAACAAAAGCTGAAAATGACCCAAAGAGCAATAGAGAGATACATGGGTTCACACACATAAGCAGCAATATATTCTTGATGATGCCCTACCCTCACAAAACAACATAATGGATGTCACTAAGAAAAGCAGGACCAGAACGTTAAATGGGACAGTCATATGCCATGAGGGAGACAAAACTAATGGACAGCATATATATATATATATGGGTCAGTCCCTGGTAGTTTAGATTCAATAGTGGAATAAAATGAACTACTTGCAAGTCATTCAACAGTTTAAGAAAAAAAAAAGATTTACTTAGGATTGGCATAGAGGACACTTCAAGTTAATTCAGTTAAGTAAAGGTCTTGCTCTACCCATTGGGATCCATTAGCCAACCTTCCCCAGGTCTTCTTGGCTACTTTGTGCTTAGGTGAAGAGGAAATGAAATCAAGGTCTGAGCCCTTAGTGCTGAACCAACTAAGTCTTTAGAAATATAACTCAAAACTTTTAAAGGAAAAAATAGCTTAAGCTGCATGGGGGAGTGATTAAGATATTGCTCCTGCCACACTCGACTCCTTGGTGCTAAGATTACTAAAATCTGGAGGATCTTCTATCACTTAAATGACTTTAGGTCTGTTAATGGCTTACCCTGACATCTGGTTTTCTTAGAGGCCTGATATAGGCAGCACTAAAGGAGGAAGAGAAAATTAAAATAGAAACATTTAAAAAAAATGCAAAATAAACTATATAACAGTTGTTCTCTCAAGGGTTACTGAATCTGGAAGAGTCCTAGAAAGGACTGAGTCCTGCATCTAAATGATCAGGTCCACATAGTGGTTGATGCCTAATCTTCAGTTCATAGTGGAGCCTACAATGTGAAAAGGTAACCATAACAAGCATCTGCAGCAGTAGGAACATAAGGTTGCAGAAAAGATGATGACACTTCCAGTATAGTCGCAGATCCTCATCCCAGATAGGGGATAATTGCCCAGTGCTGTCCTCTACTTGTATTCCCTGGCCCATCTTCTGTGAATCCCCCTGGAGGGATGGGAGGAATCAGCAGGGATATAAAAATCATCACCTTATGGAGGTCTCTGAAGGACTGTCTCCCTTTTTCTGTAATGATCTTCTGAGGGGGTTAAATACTTTTGCTTCCCCTTTGTGCTATAATATAAGTTTCCTCCCTGGCCACTCCCTGGTCCTCACAGATCTCCCTGGAAAGGAGTTGTGCAATGATCACCGTCTGGCTGTTGTATGGCAGCAGTGTGGATGGACCAATCAATTTTATGTCACAGTAATCAATGGTTTAAATGGGCTTGTTTTTTGTCACATCAGTGCCCGCTCTTCTGTCACTGAGCTTCTACTACTTTGAAGAGCTGATCCACTGTCCACTGCCCACTGCCCCTAGAGCTTATCTCTGTCCCTGCTACCCTCTCTCTATAGCTCCCTTGGGGCCTGTATCTCTGCTTACAGACTTCTCTGTCAGGGTAATCTGCTATCACCTGTGCCAGAGCAAGATAATTACCACTAAGACCTGAGGTCTCTGCCCTATGCTGGGATAGTTAGTGTTGCTGTCAGCCTGAGAACTATTGCCCTGCCACTTCTGGGTTCTGACTTTGCCCCTGAGCTGTTTGACTATGGAAGGGTGTAACAGTAAGCACCCTAGCATACCTAGGGCAGCTACTAGCACAGGTTCTTAGATCTGCTTTTCTAAAGGAAAGCAACTCAAAATGGGTTAACAATCTCACTTTAATCAAACATATCATTTACCTAGTTCAGG
>CM053588.1:259774882-259790093 GCA_028646515.1 Pseudochirops corinnae | reverse complement strand
TCCCCTGGACTCATTAAGGTTTGAGGATGGTTTGTTTACCTTTTAGAGAAACCTACTCTAGTCTGCATTAGCAAAGCCCTTCAAATATAGATGGTGTTTCTACCATGACCTTTGCTTTAAATATTGGAAAGCTGAGATGTAGAGAGGTTAAGAGCTTTAACCAAAGTCACCCGGATAGTAAATGGTAGAGCCAAGTAGACCAAGTCAGCAGTAGAGGTCAAAATAGGACCCTAATACATTATAGACAAAGAGTTGCTAGAATTATAGATTATTCACATAGCTGCTCTAGTTTAATTGGAACTGTCATAGGACTCCATTTCAAAGGAACCAAACTGATACAGTTGAGCAATATTGAGCAAAAGAATCATTTTTACAAATCATTGTACTAAGTGTGTGAAACCCTGAAATTAGAAAACTTACACCTTAAGATTCCTCGTGAGTCTATCTTAAGCACTTTTGTTATCAATAAGGGACTGGAGGATGGAGACCTGGATTTATTGTTCATTCATCCATTCAAAAAGCATTTCATATTTGCCACTGTAAAATGCTGGAATCTTTAAAGTTGCCCAACTGCATTCCTTTGAACTTCATTATGACCCCTCACCAGGTATTCTTCTCTCAGCTTCTTTTGGGGTTCTCTCCCCCCATTAGATTATGAGCTACTGTCTTTTGCCTTTCTTTGTATCCCTAGTGCCTAGCAATGTGTTTGGCACATAGTAGGCATTTAATACATATTTCTTGACTAACTAAGGTTAATGATTTTTTAGGTCCCTTCAGGAGCTAAATCTTGTAAATCTCTGGCAAATCATGACAAACAAGGTCACACCTTCTATATTGCTATGATGCTGACAATAATGAGACTAAGCACGTTCATTATTATATGAGCTGATAACAAAAGAGTAGAGTCATTTATACTTATTCTGGAGCTACTGTATAGAACAAGACCAGTGCATACAACCTCCAACCAACCAAATGTGGGATCTCTCTCTCTCTGTCTCTGTCTCTCTGTCTCTCTCTCTGTCTTTCTGTCTCTGTTTCTCTGTCTCTCTCTCTCTGTGTCTCTCTCTCTGCTTCTCTCTCTCTCTGTCTTTCTCTCTCTCTCTTTCTCTCTGTCTCTCTCTCTCTTCTTCCTTCCCTCTCTCCCTCCTCTCCCCTTTCTCCCTGTTTCTCTGTCTCTTCTGTCTTTGTTTCCTTGTAATGTGTATGATGTAGAGTATACAAAATAAATAATGCAAAGAATCATCAAAGGATGATCTATTGTACTTGAACTCTGGCTAGACTTTGGGACTCCATTTCAAGGACAATTTGTGAAACATCAATTTCCATATCTATTAAATGTTTCTATGGCACCAATTGGTGCACCTTGGCCAAGAGTTAAGCCATAAATTAAACACACAAGCTGTCTGTGTCTTATCTCAACCCTATAAGGACATGTTTGCTACATTTCTAAAGAAACCTAATAAACATTTGCTTTATGGTCATTTTAACCCTTCTAGATTCATAGCTACTCTTGTAACAAGCATGAAGGTACGTCTCAAAATCTAACCTTTCTAAAGACCCAAATTGCCTCTTCTTAAAAATGACTATGATTAACTTTCCAATAAAAATCAGTTAAGATCCTTTTGAATAAGACTTTTTATCTTAATAACCAGAAACCAGTTTTTCTGACTTTATTTCATTAATACTTTTTATTTTTAAATCAATTTAAATCAATTTCTAAATAGACCGTTCCCCCTCCACTACCTGAGCTATCCCTTTTAACAAGATTTTTTAAGAGAAAAAAAAGCATTTCAGCAAAATCAACTAACACATTAACCATGTCTGATAGAATATGCACACAAGTATTCCCTATATATGACCTCTTGATTCTGCAATGAGAGAAGGTAGGTATATTTTCTCAGTTCTTCTCTGGGCCCAAATTAAAACATTAAAATCACACAATATTGAATTTTGTTTTATTTTTCTTTCTATTTACATGATTTTAATCAATGTGTATATTGTTTTCTTGGTTCTACTTCATTCTTTAGGTCATTTGCCTTCTCAATTTCTCTGAATCTTCAATTATTTGTTGTCTCTTATAGCACAATTATGAAATCAATTATTTTCAACTATGCGTATTTTCAACTGCTATGTGAAATAGCAGTGGTTGAAAGCATAGTAAGGAGTTATGATTATAATCAAATAATGTAACAAATGTAAAATACTTTGAAAACCTTTAAGAACTAAGTAAATGTGTTGTTTGTATGTATATTATATATATTATTATTAAACAATGATTTTTGGTTGTTTGTTGAGGTTGTTTTTTTTTTAAATATGCCAAAATGAATAATATCCCTCAAAGTAGTCACCCTGGGAAAATGCATTTAGTCTATCAACTCTATTATTGCTCAAAATATTTTTAGATCACTTATTTTAGAATTGCCTTCAAAACCAGCTTATGAATGATACGAGAAAATCAGAAGCAATCTCATACAATAGAATCACATTATTTTTTTCTTACAAGAAGTATATCCCACTTGATTACTCACTTTATCACCAGAATTGACTCTAAATGACTTTCAATTGTTTCTAAAAATCAAATGTATTTACAAAAGTGAGAGATTTTTCACCACTAAGAAAATTTAAAAGACTGTCACATGTTCTTAAGGCAATTCCAAGAAAGTTATGAAACTGCTCTGAGCAATGGTATGATCATTGTTATAGTTATGGAGGAGAATAACACCTTACATTGAGAAAAATAGCAACCTTTATATGCATAAATTGTGATAAATTTAATTAATTGGAAGAATGGTATGATTGATTTACAAAATTCTACCCCACTTAAGGGGCCACTAGGTGGTTCAGAGGATGGAATACTGGCCCTAGCATCAGAAGGACCTGAGTTCAAAATCAACTTTAAACACTTAGTAACTGTGTGACCCTGAGCAAGTCACTTACTCCTGTTTGCCTCAGTTTTCTCATTTGTAAAATGAGATGTAGAAGGAGGTGATAGCCCTCTCTAGTATCTTTGCCAAGAAAACCCAAATTGAAGTCATAGTCTGACACCACCAATCAACAGAAAAAAAAAAAAACACTCAAAGTAAGTGATACTGTGTCCAATCAATTCTAAAGCCATTTTGGAGCAGAAGGCACAGACTGAGAGAATGCCTTTTTCTTTAACTTAAGAAAGAATCTACTATTTTGTTATGTAAAGGTTTCCAGCAAACTGAAATTGTTTTAGTCACAAAGAGGTCAGGGGGTTAACTAGGGATAGAAACGAATGCAAAGTTAGTCAGAAATTTAACTTCTGTTTAAAGATTTGTAATGGTAATGGGATTTGAAGATCTTCCATGCCCCTTGAACTTGCTGGTGTAGTAGAAAGGGGTAGAGCAAGAGAAAGCCGGAGCCAAGCTAGAGTCCATTCAGTGGTGACTGGAAGCAGCAGCAGTTGCTGGGGTTACTGTGTGAACTCCTTTTTTTTTTTTTTTGAGCCAGCCAGAATCTCTGCTAAGGACTCCTGCTGAGGACTGCCAGGGATGGGAACTGTGGGGGGCCGGAACTGCTGGGAGTAAGCTGCCTGGACACTGAGTAGTTGCCATGAATGAGGAGGGGAGGATCTTTGCCTGAGGTAGCCTGTCCTGTTTTGAAGGCTTGAGAATGTGGGTATTTACTGCATTAACTACATGTGTCAACTTCATAACTACTGTGATGGCTTTGACTTTCTGGTTTGGGGACTCAGTTTTCTGGTATTTAAATGAATGCTCTAGCTATATTTCTTATGTAGAAAGCCTGTTCCATTTTGTGATTAATAACCATATCAGCATAATTATAGTTACTGTAGGCATTGTGAATACTGCATTGTTGATACAAGAATAGAAAATTTCCTAATTGGAAACTTGGTCATTTTGTGAGTAAGCTCAAAACTTCTCAGCTAAAATAAACTTCCTAAAGTTTAAGAGGAAAGGATAACCTAGTGACCCTTATTGGTCATTATATTGCATCCTTGCCTTTAAAGGAGTTAATTTAACAGGTTGTTATATTAAAAAAAAATCAGTCACATTACTTTGTAACCACATATTACATATGAATTAAGAACACAGTTATTTTTCTTATAGCTATAATAATAATAAAAAATGTAAAGAAGTTATTTCCAAATACTATAAGATTGGCATCTTCAGGTTCCATCTGTTCCCAAGCACTTGCTATCCATCCCTCTCACATTTCATCCCAGTATCCCGATTCCTCATATCACCTTTCATAACAACAACAATAAGTATTTATTAAACACTTGCAATGTACCAGGCACTGTGCTAGGCATTGGACTTTCTCACTCCTTCTTAACCCTGGCTATCCCTATGACTTAGAAAAAACAATGAATCTACCAACCTTCTAAAACATATTAAAATCAGAGATTCCTTTCATTTCAATCCTCCTAGCTTGACTTGTTGACAGTGTTTCAGTCTCTGTATTATCTCCCTATTTTCTGCACCTTGTCTTAATTCACATACACATTACATGCTGGTGATGTCATTGTTTCAGGACCATAGCTTGGTGGTTTTATGTTTATTTGGTGTCTGATGGCACTGATTGTTGCCATTAGGTAGTTTTGAGGTTAATAGTGAGATAGTTGGAAAAATTAGACTCAGACTTTCATAGGGGTTCTGATTTAGGAATCAGTAAGTAAGTAAGACACTCAAAGATCATTTAACGAAAGGAAATTTACTTAACAATAGCATAAAAACTGTATTCACCCAATGACAGAATTAGTTTAGTTGGGCACAGTTTTACTTCTATTGGAGATGAGGGTTGGGATTCCAGTTTTTAAATGATTAGTTACTTGATTTTGTCCCTGAAAACTGGAAGCTCAACTTGGACTTCCTTATAGGTTAGATAGACTTTGGGAAGGACAAAGGTATCTTGATATGAAAGGATGTTTGTAGATTGAAAGTGCTCACAGCTTGGCTAATAAAACAAGCTGTGGTATATAAATGTAATGAGCCCTAAGACATGATAAAATGGACAGTTTCAGAGGAATCTGGGAAGGTTTCTATGAAGTGATGCATACTGAATTGAGCTGAATTAGAAGAGCAATTTATACAATGACAACAATTTTATGAAAAGGAACAACTTTGAAAGACTTTTGAACCCTGAACAATAGAAAGAAACAATGATTCCAGAGAGTGTCAACAAGGGGTCATCCAATATCTTCTATTTAAAAGTCTCCGATGGAAAAAAAAAAAAAAAACAACTCCTTATGGTCCTAAGCAGACCACTTCACATTAGTTTAGCACAGATCATTAGGGTGAATAAAAAAAATTTCCTCATCAAGTCGAATTTTTCTATGAGCACCTTCTACTTGTCTTGGTTGGGCCTTCTATGTGGGGACAACCAAAACAAATCGGATCCATCTTTCACATGAAAACCCTTCAGATACTTAAAGTCTTCTGTAATCACCATTCACTAGCCACTCCCAACTCTTCTGTTCGGGTTCAAATTACTAAATTCCTTTAATATATCATTTGTAGAGTGATTTCCAGTCACTGCATCATCCTGGTTGCTCCCCACCCCCAACTATGCTTCACCTTTTCAAAGACTTACTAAAACAATAAGAAGTGAATCAATCTTCCAGTTGTTCTTTGACCAAGGACTACTATATTGAAAGCAACATCTTTCTCTTTCTGGTGTCTATGCTTCTCAATGCTGCCTGAGACAATCGCTAACTTCTTAATTTCTGTGTTATGCTAGTGACTCATTTTAAACTTGTAGCTCACTAAAACTCCAAAATCTTTTTTTTATATGACTTTTCTAGCCAAACATCCCATACCTTGTATTCATGGAGGAGACTTTTTAAGAAATCAACTGCAGAACTTTCAATTTATTCCTATCAATTTTTACCTTATTAAATCAATTCATCAACAGGCATTTATTAAGAACCTACTTAAAGTGCCAAAAAAAAAAGCATTTATTATGTGCCAAGTACTGGGACTCAAAGGGGATATAAAAGGAAATAATAATCATTTTTTTGTCTTTTCTCTATCCCTGTCTTCTCAATAACAATCCAAATTCTAGAGAAGCTTATATTCTAAGAGGCACCCTTTTCGATCAATATCCTTTTGAAGCTAATTCCCTTTGAAGGTTTTTTATCAGACAGGAGTAGCCCTGCTAAGCATATGGATGATGTCATTGACTGAAGGTAAAGTTATCTTGAATTTTATTTTGCAAAATGTTAGAAAAGAAAAAAAAAAACAAGGGGAAAAGTCAGAAGAGAAATCTGCGTTAGTACCAAGTATAGAAATTGACTCAATGAAACAAAACCCAATTGGTTTGAGAAGTTTAGAAATTAACTGTCCCCAGGTAACATATAAAGAGGGTTTGGTTTAAGAAAGCATAAAATAGAAAATAAAATAAATTCAATATAGAATTGGAAATTTAAAATCCTAAATCATACAGGTTATTCCTCAAACTTTAGTACAACTTTAAGCTTCTTGTTGTGTCTCACTATTCATGACCCTACTTGGGGTATTCCTGGCAAAGATACTGGATATCTACTGTGCCACTTAGCTGCCTCTTTCAGCTATTAAAACTAAAAACTGCACTAAGATTTTAAGGATACTCTCTATATTTTGATTTTGCCTCAAACTCCCAGTGTGGCTATAAAAGGACCACTTAACTCCACCATATATTTCTGATTTTTTTTTTTATTTCAAAAGTACTTTGATCTTGACAAGTGAAAACTGGTATTGAATAAAATATCAGTATTTTGCTAATCAACCTGACAGTACTGTAGGATTTTAAAACATCAAACTCACTAATGCATGCTCTTATCTCTGGCAAAAAATAGAAGCCATTCACTTTGTTTTCTCACTTGAATTTCCCAATCAAGAAGAGCATTCCAAATGGTCTTGGAATGGGGAAGGGAACATAGGGCATTAGATGAGGTAGCATAGGATCTAATTGCTCAATGGAAGATTTCAAAGGACTAGTGATAGAGCTAAAGATATAAACAAAGTAGGCACAAAAAGAGAAGTGATCTATAATTCACCTAAATCCTATTAAATCTTACAAGAGAGAATTCTGGGGAAAGTTTTGAGAGGTAACCTAGGGTGCAACTCTTCTATTACTATTCCAAAACAAACAAACAAACAAAATCCCCAAATACAGCAAAAGGAGGAATGACAGAAAGTGGAAAATTGAAAGAATCTGTCACGTAGATAATCATTAGAGGGAAAAAAAATACCTGAAGACCATTTTACTAGACCATGACTTCTTGTGCTCATGTGCACCAATGATGGCCTTCATATCTCAAAGTAGCTACAGTTTTGTACACCAGCTATTGGCACTAATCTCCTTTCAATGTTCCCAGTTAGACCTATTCCTAAAGTTAATTGAAGTCTCCTTTCCCTCCCCCTCTCTCACCATCCTCTCCTCTTCCTCTTCTCTCTCTGTCCAAATGGGAATCATATCCTTACAGGAGGGTGCTCTATCCAAAGAAATATAAATTTTGATCACTTGTACTTCACAATGTGTTTTGGGTTTGAGGTCTAGATTTTTTTATTCTTTCCTACTTATTTATTCTATCATTGTTTTTTCAGAAAACTACAACAATTAGCTCTTTTGTCTCATGTAGTTTTCATTTATGATTTCTTGAAATACAGCTCTGTAAAATCAGGTTTTGATAAAACCCCTTGGGATTCAACTGGAGCTACTTTAAATTTAAATCCAAATCATTCTGGCTCTCACTGATTGTTCAATGATAGATTCCTGCACAAGCTTCACTTGCTCATTGTTTGGGTTTTGATGGTTTCTAGTTGAATATAAATAGCAATTTTCTCTGTTCCAGCCAGAAACTCTGAGGTCTTCCCCTTCCAGATTGATTGTTTTGTGAAGGCAAACTACACTATCTTTTGCCTCAATTCTTACCTAGCTCTTAACTACTGAATGGGTGTTGCCTCAGACAAACTGGGACCTGGGAAAGACATTAGCTTGAAGAGACCAAGGTCTCCCATTGCACTGGGGCCATCACAGGTTGTTCTAACCTATGTCTTGGGATTTTGATGACTCTAGAAGAGAGAGTAAGGCTGATGACTTTGTACAACTCTGACTCCCTTAAATCCAATTCACTTACAAATCAATATATCACCCTCCTGATATCATTAGTCCTCTTCAGAGGATGAACAACATGTATGTGTGTATGCACATGCATATTTTCATATGTAGACATATATACATATATGCCATATAAGTCATAAGTTGACTAAATTAATACATTCAACCTTGAGATTCTGAAGCATTGCTAGCTTAGGACCTGGGGGTTGGGGGATGGCACAGGGTTAAAGGTAGGTCCTAGCAATGCCTTGAGGCTGCACACTCTTTTCTCCAGGCTCCTTGAAAAGCACTAAACTAATAAAAGCACTAATAATTAGCATTTATATAGTACTTACTCTGAGCCAGACACAGTACTAAATGCTTTATAATTGTTTTCTCATTTAATCCTTATTTTACAGATGAAGAAACTGAGGCAAAGTTTAAGTGACTTACACAATGTCCCACAGTCATTGTCTGCGGCCAAATTGGACTCAGGTCTTCCTGACTCTACCTCCTGAACTCTTGTGTCTATCTACCCCCAAATTGCTAGTTTAGAGGCACAATTTGGAGAGATTTAAAACACAGACATTTAAGGGGAAGAGCAGCCCCGGACTTACATGACCAACTTAGCCCCTTCCCTACAAATAAATCTTGGTTGCTCAGAAGACCATCACAAATGGCAAATAGTGAATAAAGCCATTGAATAAAGCAAAAAAACAAATGGGAATCTAATCTACAGAATAGAATATAGTTTTCAAAAAAAAATGCACAGGAATGAATGAACTCTTTTCTGAAAATGAGATTATATCTCAGTTCAAACTGAGAAAGAGGACCCAATCTGACCCAAGGGGAAATTGCTCAAGGTGTCAAGAGAGGCAAGCTGGAAACATGTTGAAATAAAAAGCCAACGATGGTACCAAAGAATAATGAAACATACTTCTTTTCTCACAACACAGAGGAAAGCCCTAGTAGGTCCAATATGCATTGAGAGATCTCTCAATCAGCCAATAAATATTTATTAAGTGTATAAGTATGTGCTGAGCACAAAGGATGATAAAAGACAGTCCCTGCCCTTGAGAAGATCACAGTCTAAAATGGAGACAACATGTAAACAATTATGTTCACACAACCTGTATGCTGGATAAATTGGAAATAATAAATGGAGGGAAGGCACTAGAATTTAGAGGGAACAGGAAAGCCTTCTTGTAGAAGAAGGGAAATTTCAGATGAAGCTTGAAGGAAATCAGGGAAGCCAGAATATGAAGTAGGATAGCATTCCAGGCTTGAGGCAGTGAAAATGTCCAGAGATGAGAGATGGATTGTCTTGTTGAGAAATGTCAAAGAGGTCAGTGTCTCTGGTTCACAGAGTTCAAGGGTGGTCTAAGATGTAAGAAGACTTTAAAGGTGGAAAGGACAGATTATGGAACACTTTGAACACCAAACATTGTTTTTGATTCCTCAGCTGATATGAAACCACTGGAGTTTATTGAATGGGGGGAGGCAGGGTGTGCTATGCTCAGATCTGTGCATTAAGAAGAGCCCTTGAACATCTGAGTAGAAGATGGACTAGAGTGGGGGAGAGACTTGTGTCAGGAAGAACAACCAGCAGTGTATTGTAATAGTCCAGGACTGAAGTGATGAGACTACACTAGGGTAGTGGAAGTGTCAGAGGAGAAAAATGTGTGTATTCAAGAGATCTTTTAAAGGTAAAATTGACAAACTTCAGTAACAGATTGGAAATGGAGAGTGAGAGAGACTGAACAATTGAGGACAACTCTTAAATTGTAAGCCTGGATGTCTGAGAGAATACTGATACCCCTTGATAACAGTATAAAGTTTAAAAGTGGGGAGGGGATTGGGGGAAAAATAATAGGTTCAGTTTGGGATATATTGAGTTTAAGATGTCCATACATTCTGATATGTCTAATGGCAGTTGTAGAGATGAGAATCATCAGCATAGAGATTATGACTGAATCCATGGGAGTTAATGAGATCACCAAATGAAACATATAGTATGAGAAGAGAAGAGGAACCAAAGTTACTGTACTTTATCACATAAGGTCATTTTAAATGTTTTTCCTTTTAAAAAGAGAAGGCTCAAGAAGGAGAGTAGTGTTTCTTTTGTTTTTCTTTCCAGAAATAACTATGAGGTTGAAAGACACTAATAAACTATATTTAAAGAGAAAAAAATAGACTCAAAACAGCATGTGCTTTTGAAATTCAAAAGAACTTTGAGAAGTTCTGGGATGTACTGAGAAACTAAAAAAGCCAACAGTGGTACCAAAGATTAATGAAACATATTTCTCTTCTCATAATGCAGACACAAGGACCTGCTAGGATATGACGGCTTATACATCATCAGATCAATCAATCAATTATACAGTCTTCAGATCATCATCAATAAGCAATCTGTTACTGAAGTTTGTCAATTTTACCTTTAAAAGATCTCTTGAATACACACATTTTTCTCCTCTGACACTTCCACTACCCTAGTGTAGTCTCATCACTTCAGTCCTGGACTATTACAATACTTATTTATTTATTACAATAAATAAATATTTATTTAGTGCTTACTGTATGCCAGGCCCTTGTTATGAGAATGGGAATCTGAAGATCTCCCCTGCCCCTTGGCCCCTTGATAGGCTTAAGTGACTCTGAGGACCTTCCCTGATTTGAAAATATACTCTGCCCCCAAAAGGCTGAATGTGATCACATGGAGTCTGTGGCAGGAGGCTTGTTCTTCAGGAATGCCCACACCTTGTTACTTTGTGATTGGGCAGTGGGTGAATAGGGCTGTGACATTCTCTGAGCCAGGAGAAGTCTATCAATTGATCAAACAATTAATTCATTAATTAAATACCCTGATGTGAGTTTTTGCTTTGGGGCTCACTTTGGGAAGAGTTGTGTGATTTGGCCAGAGGAGACTCTGGGCGGCCATTGAGCCCCCTAGCTTTGAAAACCCAGATGTTGATGCTTCCTCTCTGGTAACTAATTGGTATGGATGTAACGGTCAGACAGCTGGAAGCCCTGTCTGCCGATATGTTTCTCTGTCTGCTTGTAACTTCTGCTTGTATTCCATTTGTATTCTCTGAAGTTTGGGGTGTTGACTTTTTCCCCTGAACTAGGTAAATGATATATGTTTGATTAAAGTAAGATTGTTAACCCATTTTGAGTTGCTTTCCTTTAGAAAAGCAAATTTAAGAACTTTAGTGCTAGCAGCCATCCTGGTCATGCTAGGGTGCTTGCTGCTGCAGCACTGTGTTAAGCACTGAGGATACGAAGAATGGAAGTAAGAAAAAAATACAGAGAATAAATGCAAATCTCTCTGAAGCAGGTGGTATAGGTAGCCAGTTCCTTTGTCATTTAATGGTGTGCTTTACTAGCTGTGGGAGGCAATATTTTGGTGGTTTGGAAATGCAAACTGCAAGGGCTCTTGTTGTTTCACTGTTAAACTCTTCTCAGAATAGCCCTGACCTCCTGTTGCTTCTGCTGTATGTAATAGAGCAGCTTATTGCTTTAATGGCTTCAAATGGATTTCTTCATACCTCTGAGCTACCAGTTTTACTTGTCTGAATAGGGATTTAAAAGTTATGGATTGATTATTTGCTTCTGAATTTAAGATCATAGCCCCACTGCTGCTATTGTTAAAACCCACAGATTACCCCTCAGAGGCTGCTGACAGATTGTACTACTTCTTTCTGAAAGTGTTTCAAAAATCACTCCAAAAAGGTGAATTTTGCAGAAATATACTCTTGGGGGATTCCAGGAAGGAATTGTGGTCACTAGCATTGCATCAGGAAACAAAGAAGAACATCTCTGAGGCCCACAGAGAACAAAAAAAAAAGATTTTTCGTAAGTGCAATGACAAGAGTATAGAAGGATTGTTCCATTCTACAAAATATGAAAATGGATCGTCAATGTTCTCTAAGTTAAGAAAGTCCTGAGAATTTCAAGCCATCAGGAAGATTTTAAGTTGAGGGCTATTGGTATTTATTTTGGTTTTCAACCATCATCTCTGTCTTACCCAACAGTCTAAGGTAGAAATTTTGCTTTCAGACATCTAGTCCATGTAGTGCTGTGAAACCAGGAAAACTCGAGTTTAAATCCAACCTCACATATTATCAATTCCACCTGGACAAGTCATTTAGCCCCTCTCAAACTTAGTTTCCCTACTTGAAAAATGGGGATAATAACAGCATTTTCTGTGAAAGTTTCCCAGCCAGGATTTAAGTGCTCTGAGAAAACCTCACCCACCGTCAGATCTATAGAACTGGGAATCAAAGTGAGTAGCTAGATTAAAAGGGAAATAAACCCATTAGTGCACTAAAGAAAACTGCTCAGACTGGTAGAAGCTTCAGTACTTAGCGTGCAAATTGGGATTTTATAGATTTTTAGACTCACTCAGAGTATACAGCCCACAATATCATTCCTCAACAGAAAAGAAATGAAGACATGGGAATATATATATGGGCCTTGGAGTCACAGAAGTTGCCACAGGTCAAGTTTTCTCCTTTGGAAAATATTTTTCTCTGATGTTAGTCTAATGAGAATTATTAGTGCTGTCAGGAAAGACGGTGGAGTCATTCTGAAAATAAAGCATAAAATATAAAAAGTCTGGAGTATAAAACCCATACCTACATTTCCCTGGCCTCAGGGATTACTTTATTGGCTGAGATATTTCTCCCAATCTAACAGAACTCAGGTCCATGCACTTCCTCCATGCACCAGTCTCAAGAATGTTGTGAAAATCAAATGAGATAATATATGCAAAGACCTTTGTAAACTCTAAAGACTTATGCAATGTTAGCTATTTTTATTACCTTAGCCAGGAAGTTAGCAGTCCTAAAGCTGGAATCGGACCAAAAAAAGATTCCTAAAAGTTATCAGGCTGCTTATAATATTATGCTTCAGCACATCAATGATTCATGATCCCATCAATGGGGGTACTCTGTCTCCACTGATCAAAACTATAAGTCATCCATGCGCTTCTCATTATGTGAAATTCTTATTCATATCTTTCCATAGTCTCCATACAGGATATGGCTTTTTTCTTTACACTTTGAGCATCAAGAGAGTGCTCAGGCTATGTAGTAAAAGAAATATATTTATCTTCCCCCCTCTGTTTTCCCCCCCACCAACCCATGAAAGTTAGATTAGTGTTTTAGTTCCTCCAGCTTTACTGATCTTTCAAATCTCTCCAATGTCTACCAGAGGATCTCTTTAAGCCTCAGTTTACCTTCAAAGCATCTAGAGCAGTGGTTCCCAATCTTCCTAATGCCATGACCCTTTAAAACTTGTATATGGGCATATCTGCATGTGAGCGGACCTGCCTGGAGACAGATAGAGGAGCAGTGTCTCGGTTCCTAAGACCATCGGAAATATGTGTTTTCCAATGGTCTTAGGGGACCACTGTGACCCCTGTGAAAGGATCATTTGACCCCCAAAGGGGTCACAACCCACAGATTGAGAACTGCTGATCTAGAGGAACTTGATATTTTTGGATAGAGAAAGAAAATTACCTTTAGTTAGAAAATGACAAATTCAGTTATATCTACTGTATGTGGATATTGTCAGCCATTGAGAAGTGGCGTGAGGGACCTCAAAAATGAGAGAATGAAAACCAAGGTAGACTCTTGGAGTTTGAGGACTAACAACTGTGATGAAGACACTATTTGACTTTTGCTTGTGTGTGTGTTACATTTGGAATTTAAAAGACCAGTCATAATTTTATTTGCTACAAAGATTTTGTTGTGATTCCTTGGTGCAAACCTTTGGGAGAGGAACTTAAAAGCACAATGCTAAGTTCTCCCCAGGATCCCAGAAACATTTCTGGAATTAAGACTATGTTTAGATGTGTTGATTACACTCTATTTGCTTAGCTAAGGACAGAATGGGACACTGTACCAGGTTCAAAAGCTTCTACTTATCCCTGAACTATGAACTGTTGAGGAGATTTCAATGAGGAGTCCCCAAAGGGGCATCTCCCCAATCCCTGCAGAAATGGTTCCTGACTACACATGAGAAATTGAGAACAGGAGTTATGTTAGTAGTTATATTAGCCTATTGGAGTTTGTGATTCTATTGCTTTTTTACACTGCTTTGTGCCTTCTCCCAGCATGCCATGTCAGGCCCCAGCAGTAGCAGCCCCCACAGTGCTCCTATCCCATATGGTAGGATAGTAGAAATGCAGGCCAGCAGCATCCTTCTATGTGTAATGTTAATGGGATTTAAGATCTTCCCAGCTCATTAATATGCCTCAAGTAGATCCCAGTAAGGGAAGCTTGTTTTGTAGGAAGGCTTTCATACCTTTCTCTAATTTCTAATTAGGCACTGAGTCAAGAGTGTTGTGATGTCTTCTGACTCTGAGAAGTGTATATATACTCTGAGTTGGTATTTTACTTTGGGGGCTCACTTATGAAAAGGTTCTTGTGATTCCCTGGTCAAAATTCTGAGTGGCCTATGTTCAGAGCTCCCCACCTGCTCAGCCATAAAGGCTCTAGATCCAGGGATGTAAAGTGTACAGTTGATTCAGGCAGTCAGAGCCCTATCTGTTGGTCTTTATTTCTCTGCTTGTATTTTCTCTGTATATTCTCTTTATATTTTCTCTGAAGTTCAGGGTGTTGATTTTTTCCCCTGAACTAGTGAATGTAATTTTAAAAAAAGATTGTTGACCCCTTAAACAGCTCTCTTTCCTAGTAAAGCAGATCTAAGAACTTATGCTAGCAGTCATCCTGGGTATGTCAGTGTGGTTGCTGCTACACTATACTGGGAACAGATTTGGCCCTTTGTTATGGGAAATCTGAAGATCTTCCCTGCCCCTAGGCCCTTTGCTAAAGTGGCTACGTGACTCTGAGGATCCTTGGATATTTGAAAGTATACTCTGTTCCCTAATAGGCTGAATGTGGTCACGTGGTGCCTGTGGCGCCAGGCTTGTTTTCCAGGAATGCCCGTGCCTTGTAGCTTTGTGATTGGGCAGTGGGTTTAGAGGGCTGTGACATTCTCTAAGCCAGGAGAAGGCTATATATATGCCCTGATGTGAGGTTTTGGTTTGGGGCTCACTTTGAGGAGAGTTGTGTGATTTGGCCAGAAGAGACTCTGGGCAGCCATTGAGCCCCCCGGCTTTGAAAAACCCAGATGTTGGTGCTTC
>CM053588.1:259745170-259774382 GCA_028646515.1 Pseudochirops corinnae | reverse complement strand
GCTGACTTTTCCTCCTGAACTAGGTAAATGATATGTTTGATTAAAGTAAGATTGTTAACCCATTCTGAGTTGCTTTCCTTTAGAAAAGCAGATCTAAGAACCCGTGCTAGTAGCCGCCTTAGGTATGCTAGGGTGCTTGCTGGTACAATAATAATAACTCCCAATTTCCTGTAAGGTAAAATACAAACTTTTTAGTCATTTAAGGTCCTTAACAATCTGGAATCAATTTTTCCTGACATTTTTCATACTAATCCACCTCTCTCCTAGGTGTAAGGGGATAATTTCAGAGGCCAGAGAGACAATCAATCTCTCCTGCTTTTCCCTCAACACTAAAGAGCAAATTTCTCTAAATTGAGGATTATATGGTAAGCATTACCACTATTCCATTGAACAAGGGAAAATAAGGGGAGAATATATAATTCTCAGATTTGAGTAGGGTATGTTTAAAGGATATAGCATAGCTAGCTCTGTGTCTCTAGATGCTGGAAAAGTTTGCTGGAATGTAGCCGCTTTGTCCTTCCCAGGTCAGTAATGAGTCTCCATGCTTTGTATGCTTCCAAATCTGTGAAAGGTAAGCAGCATGAATAGTAGACCACAGTGATCTCTGGCAGAGTTGTCCATCCACTAAAGGGAAGTTCAGGCATTAAGTACAGGCATTGTATCGACATGTTGAAAAATGTTAAGGGTGATTCTTTTGCTGTCTCTACAAAATAAGTTTCTATGAATTGTCAAGTAAATTTGATGCTAAAAAGAAGAGTAAATAAAACTTTTCTTTCACAGCCATTTTGATATATCAAGTATCTCATTGATATTTATGAAAATTTGTTCCTGGAAAGATCATTCTACAGTTAAGGGAAATCGTGGAATAAGGAAAATATAGTATTTGTTGAAAACCGCATAAATGAGTTCACTTTAACTTTTTATTTCAGTCTAAAAAATATAAATTAAATATCTATTATGTGCAGAACTGGGGAAGACACAAATATAGATAAGATAGAATGCCTAAATGCATGGAATTTACAGTTTATTAGGGGATTCTGCCATATACACAAACTATAACATCAAATAATTCACAAAAAGCACATAACAGTGACAAATCAAGTGCTAATGAAGTCCAAGAACAGAACGATAATTACTGATTATAGTATAATGATATTTGACTTGGGTTTAAAAGATTGGTAGGATTTCAAAAGACAAAGAGGGAAAGAGAACATTCTGTGCATAAGAATAGTGAAAACAAAGGCATGGATGTATAAATATACAAATTTCACATGACAAGTAGTCCTGTTTATATGTAGTATACAGAGGGAGAGTAGTTAAAAAAGAACAACAAAACTTGGAAATCAGGTGGCATCAGATTGTGGTAGGCCTTAAATTCCAGAAAAGAAGTATGAATTTCATTAATATATGTTTTGAGAAGAGGAATAATGTGATGAGAAATATACATAAGGAAGATTATTAACCCTATTAATCCTAACCCTAACCCAAAATGCACAACTAAACCCTAAATCTAATGCTAACTCTAACCCCTAAAAGTCTACCAATTCTAACCCTAATCCTAACTCTCCCTCCTCCTGACTAACTCCCTCCAGACTCTAACCCTAACCATAACCTAACCCTAAACCAATTCTAACCCTAATGCCAACCCTAAACCTAAACCTAATCCTAACTAAGTCTAACACTAGTCCTAAACTTCCTATCTCCCGACTCCCTCCCTCCTTATTATAACCATAAACCTAACCCTAACCCTAACCCTAACACTAGCCCTAAACTTCCTATCTCCCCACTCCTTCCCTCCTTACTATAACCATAAACTTAATCCTAACCCTAACCATAGTCCTAACCCAAACACTGACCCTAACCCTAACCCTGACTCTAACTCTAACTCTAACCTTAACATGAACCCTGACCCTGACCCTAACCCTAAATATTATTAACTCTAAAGCTAACCCAACCTTAACCCTAATTCTAACCCTAACCCTAATTGCCCACTGATTCTAACCCTAATTCTATACCTTCCAATCTCCCAACTCCCTCCCTCGGTTCCTTAACCATAACTTTAACCTTAACTCTAACCTGAAATGCCCCTGAACTCTAACCTTAACCCTAAATGCACTCTAACCCAAACTCTAACCACAAATCCTGACTCTAATCCAAATCCTAACCCTAACCCTAAATGTGTTTCTGACTCTAACCCTAAATTTATCTCCTGACTCCCTAAACCTAAAGATTATTAACCCTAACCTTAACCATAACCCTAACTGTAAAGTATGCTCTAACCCAAACCCTAAACTCTACCCTAACCCTAACCCTAATCCTAAAGGCACTCCCAACTCTCTTTGTTTCTAACACTAATCCCAAATCTAACTCTAACTCTAACCCTACCCCTAAACATGACCCTAACTCTCCCGAATCCCTCCCTCCCAACTCTAACCCCAACACTAACCCTAGTCCAAACCCTAACTCTACCCCTAACGCTAATAATAACCCTAACCCTAATCCTAATCCTAACCCTCACCTTAATTCCTATGCCACCCATCTTCCAACACTAACTCTAACCCTAACCTTCACTCTAACCCTTCTAACCCTAACCCCTAACCCTAAATTCGTGTGTTAACATGAACCATAAAATCTAGCCCTAACCCTAACCCTAAACTCATATGCCAATTCCTACAGAATTCTTTCTTGGGCCCACAAATGGTTACTGATTCCTTCCTCCTCAAATTACTTTGCTTTAACTTATCTCTGAATATGTTATATCCCCAAGTAAAATGTAAACATCTTGAAGACAGGTGCTTTTTCTTTTTCACTTAATTTTTATCCTCAGCACCTAGCATAATGCCTTTTGAATAGAAAAATGTTTACGTACTCTTGATGAGTTGAAGTGACCATCTCCACAGAGACTTTTCAAAAGTCATACACAGACATTAAGTCAAAGGGAAATTCATCTCATTATAATATACACCATCGTTTTGGAGTAGACTTCTTAGAAAACCAAACTCAAATCTTTTCATGTCATCTTCCGTGTAATATCTACCTCTTCTGTGTAATTTGGAAGACTTTGCATCTGTGCCACTTGTTTCAAAGTTATTACTTTGGCAAAAGATGGGAGCTTCAGACTGTCCACTCTGTAATACATTTTTTTGGAAATATAATTGGCATTCCTAATACCTTTACCCTTAATCACACAAGAAACAGAATATTTCATAAACCAATATTTTAAGAAAAGTGAAATAGTAAATTGGATAAAGGGTTTTCTAATATGAAGGAAAAGATTGTGCTTTGGTTAGGTATATATTTCAGTCCATTCTTGTAGCCGTCATCTTGTAGTTGTCTTAGTAATGGTACTAAGGAACATAATTTAGTTACGAAAAAATAAGATCCTTGTCTTTTCACCCTTTAACACTCATTTTTTGTTTGGATAATTAGTTATTATTCTGTTGAGGAATTATTTCTACCAAAGATAATAAGTAATAGAACTGCAAAGATTACAGAGAGAAATTGTTGTATTTTTAACCTATGACATTCCTAAGAGTGCTTTTGTAATATTGCTTACTATTTTAGTAAAAGAGCCACAGAAAGTTGGATAGAGCTAGGTTAATTGTCAGTATTCTAAATCAGTGGTTCTCAACCTTCCTGATGCTGCAACTCTTTGATACTCGTATGTAGGTGTATCTGCATGTGGGCGGACCCACCTGGAGACAGATAGAGGAGCTATGTCTAAGTTATGTCTAAGTTCCTAAGACCATCGGAAATATGTGTTTTCTGATGGTCTTGGGCGACCCCTGTGAAAGGGTTGTTCGACCCCCAAAGGGGTCGCAACCCACAGGTTGAGGACCACTGTCTAAATAGTCTAAATTAGATTTTCTTATGCTTTTTCTGTGTCATAAGAGGGCCATTAGCACCACAATTGGGAATGAAATGACACTTTTTTGAAAAACAGGACAAGAAAAATTTTATGTTGAGGGTACAGATCTGCCTTTGCAAACTGGAGAGAGTCTGGGTTACTATATTATGTGTGGGCTGGGGTAAAGACTGGATGAGAATGATAGAATGTTAGGATTGAAATAGGCACTAGGGACCATAGAGACTAGTTTCCTTATTTTACAGATAAGGCACCAGAGGCCCAAGGAAACAAAGTGATTTCCCTAAGATCATCTAAATGGTAAAATGACAGAGCAAGGATTTAAACCTAGGACTTCAGATAATTTTTAAAATAAATTTTTGTCCATATATTTTCTTTTGATGTACCCTACATTTCCTAATATCCCTTCTCTTCCTCTCCCAGAAACCTATCCCTTAATATGAACAATTTTAAAAGAATAAAAAATTCAACAAAATGAACCCAAACTTATTTTAAAAGTCTTATATTATATATTGTTTTGAATCTATCTATAACCCCCATTTCTGCAAAAAAAAGGGGGTGAGATACCCACACATGTCTCTTCTTTGGAGCAAAACCTGGTCATTATAACTGCCCAACATTCAGTTTTGGTAGTTTTGTTCTTACCCTTTCCATCATAGAGTAGACCCTGTATATTGCTTTCCCCATCCCCCTAATTCTGCTTACATCATCTTGCATATAAAATATAATGAGACGTAGCATATTGTAGTCATGGATATGTCACTGGACTTGGTGGTAAAGGAAGCTGGGTTCCAATGCTGCCACAGATACTCCTGGGGAAGTCACTGACCTCCCTGAGCTTTGGTTTCTTCATATTTAGATGCAGATTATAATAGTACCTACCTCACAGGGTTGTCTAAGGACCAAATGAGATGACATATATAAATTGCTTTACAAACCTTAAAGGGCTATGTGAATGCCAGCTATTATTATTATTATTATTAGACTTATCTGTGTCTCAGTCTCTTCTTCTGTAAAATGGGAGTTGGACTCAATGATCCTCTCAGTTCCTTCTCAGCTTTAAGTCCATGATTTTTATGATAAACCACTTAACCTCTTGAGCTTCAGGTCACGCTCTAAGATTACAAATTAGACAATGCAATTGTGATCTTAATTTGTAGGAAAATTTCCCACACTGATGAAAGCTTGGGGCTTTGAAGTAAGATTATGTGCTCACTTTGGGAAGAGCCTGAAGAGGACTTTTGATCTGAGTATCTTAGACTTGGATATGAATAACAAAGAGATAGCATTTATGCTGGAAAAAGTAAAACATAGTCCTCAGAGAATAATCACATTAAATCAGATCATAATTTATTGGGGGTGGGCATCTTTTGAAGAAGGCCAGAAATAAAAATTAATGTTGCCATATTTATTCAATTATGTAAAGATTCTTTTTATTATATTTTAAAACCATTAAATAAATGAACTGAAGCCTTTCTTTCATTAAATTCTTCAGTTCAATTCCTCAAGCACTGGTTAAGCATACCCCTCCTCAATGTGCTAGGCACTGTGCTGAGCTTGTAGAGACAAGAGGGCCCACTCTCATGGATCTTGAATTCTATTGGAGGAAATGCCATCTATACATCCATGTAAACATGAACTATATATACAATTAAAACACTGTGATTTCAAAGGATGGGTGGTGGTGGTGGAAATACCAGCAACTGAGAAAATCTAGAAGACCTCTCGCAAAGAGTTTGAAGCCCTGGGTTAACTTGAGTGGAACCTTGAAGGGAACCCTTGAGGTTTCAGGAGACAGAACTGAGGAGGTTTTAAAAGCATTCCCAGAATGGGGGACAGCCTGTATTCATCGATGGTTTGTAAATTATAACATTGACCAGGCTATTGCCCTGCAGTTTCATTTTGAAGTATTTGAAAATAATAATTCCTTACTTCTAGGCCATGTGGGCATTTCCTTTACTGAGATTATCAGTTAACATGTATTTCTTAAATGTTTGCCATATACTGGGCACTGTGCTGAGTGCTGGGAATACAAATGCAAACAAATAAAGATAGTTTCTGACCTCAAGGAGCTTACATTCTGAATTGGGAAAACAACACATAAAAGGGAGCTAACAAGGGGAGAAGGGGAAGAAGGTCCCTGGCATAGGGAATGGTAGAGAAAGTCGTGTGGGAATGAATCAACAATGCCACCTGGGGAGGATTGAAGGCATCCATGACCTGACACTCCTCCTTAAATTGGAGATGCTGGGAAGAACCAGACCATTAGAAGGTGAGGCCTCAGGGCAAGAGAGTCCTTCCAGAGTTAGAAGTGTAGCCACCCTTGTATGTCTGTGAACTGGCAAAGTTAGAAAATTCATTGCCTCTTCCAATTTAGTGAGGTCAACTCCTGTGAGCCAGTTGTTAAATCTCCCTCCCTCAAAAGAGAAAATTATAAATCAAGGCTTGATTAATTGTTTTGTTAATTGTCTAGACAAGAACATGAAGTAGAAAATGTTAATAATTCAAATTAAACTTAAAACTGTGTTGTGGTTACTTTTTTTTTTTCTTCTCAGAAAGTTGGTTGTTAAACGGCCACTCAGTTAAGCACAATTACTTGCCTAGTATATACTTGAAACCCTTTCAACTTGGTAGGGTCTGGTGGTGGTCCAGGGGTGGGGAAACCTGTGCCCTTCAGGCTACATGTAGCCTTCTGGGTCCTTGGGTGCAGCCTTTTGACTGAGTTCAAGTTATATAAATAAATCCTTTTTTTAAAGGGATTTTTTTCTGTGAAGTTTGGATTCAGTCAAAAGGTTGTACTTGAGGACTTAGGGACACATGTAGCCTTGAGGTCACAGGTTCCCCATCCCCGACCTAGACAAGATGTATAGTCTGTTCTGGTAAAATTTTCAGAACCCCAAGGTCACCTTCATACATTGATAAGGCATCACAGCGATTCACATTTTTATCAATTCAATGCATTTCAACTTTTTTATGTAAAAAAAAACAACCTATGTAAAAAAGAAAATATTACAGGAAAAATTCTTTAGGGGATTTTTTTTTAATTGTTAAGAATTGTTGCAACAGCTAACAAGCTACTCACAAATTCATTCTCTGGAGATCACTCTTATTTTACAAAATCTCATATTCAACACTTGCTCTCATTTTATACATGCCTCGAGTACATATTCTTTTAGACTGCTAATTAGGCCTTGCTTGAGGCCAAAGGAGGCATCCTTTTCTTTGCAATGAAATCAATAGTCTATAGGTGGTTAGAAAGGCTGTGTGGTATAATGAAAAGAACCCTGAACTACAGGCAAGCAGACTTGGTCTGAGTCCTGTTGCTTACATTAGAGATCTTTGTGAACTTCAATCTTTGGGCCTCAGTTTCTTCATCTGGAAAAAAAATGAACTAGATGATTTCAGGGGATAGGGCACTAGGCCTCTGAAGTCAGGAAGACTTGAGTTCAAATCCATCCTCATGCATGTAATAGAGTCATGAACATGGGCAAGTCACTAAACCTCTGTTTTGTGACAGTTTTCTCATCTGTAAAATGAAGACAGTCATAGAATCCACCTTCCAGGATTGTTGTGAGAATCAAATGAGGTAATTAGAAACTATCCGATATGACAAAAGCAAAGGTAAAAAGCGAGCTGCGTCTTTCCCAGAGAAGCTTTCCCTCACTTATGTTCTCCTCTAGGTAGAAGGTAGAAGCTTGTGATAAGGTCAGTATCTACCAGAGTTCCACATGCTTTCCTCTCATGGATTAGGTTAGCTCTTTCCCTAAAAACCAAGTAAGTTATCCCCAAGATTTGATTGGCCCAGAGGACCAAGGTTCAAACCAAATGATAGTTGAAGCACTGTCCTCATGACCTCAGGCCATTTCTACGTGGTTTCTTGATCATCTGAAGACATTAAAAGGCCCATCTTAGGGAGGCATCCCCCTTCAAATAAGGCCAGTGTTTTAAGATTCTAAGAATCAACACATCCTACCCTAATGTTCAGACAGTTTCTGTATAGTGGGAGGGACATTATAGCTATAGAGCTGAGTGCTGTATCCTTAAGTAAGTTTTCTATGCTATGGCTAAGTAAATTTATTTTTGTTAAATCTTGAAAGATTAGTATGTTATTTCATACCCATATCAGACCTAGACTACCAAAGGGAAGAGTCTGAGACAGGATTGGCCCAGGACAGGGATAAAGTGTTGCATATATCTCCAGAAGTGGTCACTGTAAACATTGATTTTTTGCTTATTTTGTTATCATTATTGTTAAAAAGGAGGGTTAAATTGAGAAAGAGAAGTTTCTATCCAGACCTGACAGTAATATTAAAAAAAACAACGAAAAAGTAACCAGAAGACTTATTTTTAAAAGTCTTTCCTAAATTTTTTGCAGTTTTTTCAAGTAATAACTGCAGAATTTATTTGATTTTCAGCCTGCTCTTTGCAAATATAAGCTTCCCCTCCCCAACCCCCCTTCCCTCCCACCTTAATTAGTTTGTTTGAGGTCTGCTAGAGACTTCGGTAATGTGCTTTATTAAACTTACATTTAATTATTATGGCAGGAAAATTTAGTTGTGGTTTTGAGTAAATTTGTTAGTAATGAAAAGTAATGAAAATGTAGGTTTATGCAGTGCTGAAAGAAAAACACCAGAACTTTCCATGTCTATCTAAGCTTTGCAAATGTCCTGATTGAAAATTATTCTATGAATACAGCACTGGCCCTGGAATCAGGAAGACCTGAGTTCAAAATACAGCCTCAGACACTTAACACTTACTAGCCATGTGACCTTGGGCAAGTCACTTAATCCCAATTGCCCAGCCTTTCCCCCTCCAAAAAGAAAAAAAAAAAAAAGAAAGAAAATTATTCTAGTATCCTGAAATAGTGCCTTAGACAAGAGAAATCAAAGTTCTGAATCAGAGCTAGAAGGGATGGCTAGTATAGGTAATAGAGTAAAGATCCAAAAATCTTGAAATGCCAGAATGTTGGGCAAATCTAGAGATGAAATTTACTTAGCAAATATTCCTATTGTGACATTCATTCCATCCATCTATGTTACGTGGTCTAGATCCTTGTTGCAGTCATCTATCAGACTCTAAATTATTCTTTCCACTTTCTCAAGAAGCTCAGGATCTGCCTCAGTCTTCTTCTCTACCCTAATCCTTGCTCTCATATTCAGTGACTTCATTATCCTAGTCAATGTCACCTTGATCTCTTGATTTCTTCCATTTCCTCAGTTCCCCATGACTTATATCTTCATTTGGTCTGAATCACTCCCTTCAGAATAGTCATGCCCTTTATCTTTCCATCCTCCCAAACTGTTCAACCTCCATAATCCAGGACTCTGAAACTTCTCTTTTCCATCATTGCATCTAATCTAACCATTTCTCTCACTTCCCTATTCCTCCTAAACCTGCTCTTTATTCTCAATACAGCCTCCATCACTTTTATCATCACTCCCTTTTCTCCCAGTCCATTACCCTGGTCTAGCTTCATTTTTCCTCCTGTCACAGTTTTGACTCTATGCTTGACCATATCAATTATATGTTATCTTCTACCATTGACATCTTTTAATTCTACTAGCATGCCACTAAACACTGCTGGAAAAAAGTCATGCAACCATTTCAACCATATCTCTATAATACCTAGTCTATTAAGTTTCTCTACACTCTAATCCACCCATCACACAGCTACCAAAGTGAAGCGCAGGTCTAGCTATATTACTCCCAACTCAATCAACTATAGTGGCTCCCTATTTCCTCCAATATTATAGAATTTGAGTAAGAACAGACCTAATTGGTCATCTAGTCTAATCTGTATGTAAAAAGAATTCCCATTGTAACCTATCAAACAAGCCTCTATTTGGAGACCTCTAAGGAAGGAGAAGCTACAATCTCTCAATGCAACATATTCAACTTTTGGACAACTCTAATTGTTGAGACTTTTCTTCCTGACATTTATTGAAATTTACCTTTTTGCCACGTCCACTCATTGCTTTTGGTGATACCTTCTTAAGTCAAAGAGAACACTTCTAAGCCCTTCTTTGAATGACAAATCTTCAAATACTTGAAGATGACTCTCATGACCCCCTCTTCCAAGTCTTCTCTTTTCCAGGTTAAACAAGTCTAAATCTTTCAACCAGTGCTCACATGCAATGGACTTAAAACCCTCCCCATTCTAGTGGAGCTTTTGAAGATACTTTTTACCTCATCAATATCCTCAAAAGGTGCCTGAAACAAAGTAGGTGCTTAATAAATGTTTGTTGACCTCACTGCGGTGTGTAGAACTGAACAAAATATTTCAGATGAAGTCTGATATGGATAGATTATATTCATGCTATTATCCCTAGCCCTGGAAGCTAGATCTCTCAATGCAGCTGGAGAGCATTTTGGGTTTCCTCAGCACACCAATAATTCATACTGATCTTACACTCTCCCTCCCACCTCCATCTGTATCTGGACAACTGCTATCTTGCCGTAACTTGTATTTTAGAGGCTGACTTTCCCCCTAAACTGCAAGATTATATATTTCTCTCTATTGAATTTTATCTAAATCAATTCAACCCAATGCTCTAGCCTATTGAGGACTTTTTGTATCCTGACTCTTTCATCCTGTGTATTAGCTATCCATCCCAGCTTTTGTCATCTTTAAATTTGATGAGCATGTAATTTATGGCTTTATCCAAATCATTGATAAAAATGTTAAACAGCCTAGGGTCAAGTACAAGATCCTTGGGAAATTCCACATTAATACTGAACTATTAATTTTTGGCTTTCCCAGGAGTTCTTAATCCAATAAATATATTATTATCTATTCTGCATCTCTCTGTATGCTCAATAAAAATAGTATGTAGTGCTTAATCAAAACCTTGATTAAAATCTTATTACATTGTATCTACAGCATTTCCGTCACTAGAATTTTTTACTATTTAGTTTAGTAACATAAACTTAAAAAAGACATGAGAAGATGAGTGGCTTGAAGTCAGAGATAAGTTTTGCCTTAATTTGTATCCACAGCACTTACTATGGTGCTTGGCATATAATAAGAGCTTAATAAATGCTTGTTGAATGACTTAAAAATGAGATTATTCTAGTATAACTAGTGCTTGATAAAACCCAGGCTAGTTCCTTTAAATCATCACTCCCCTTTCTAGGTGTCTTCCACTTTTAATAATCTATTATTATATTTGATAATCTTTCATAATCTATTAAAGGATTTCCTCAGGAACAGATATCAAAGTCACATGAGTCTGTAAATCTTAGGATCATAGGTTTATAGCTAGAAGAGACCTTAAATGTCATTGAGTCCTCCCCACCCCTCACTCCCATCATTTTACAGATTAGACAATGGAGGCCTAGGGAGGTTAGGTGATTTGCTGTAAAGTCCAAAATTCACCTTCCTAGGGAATCCTGCATCTCTCTCCCAAACTGTGGGACAAGTTTGATAACAAAGGAAGAGGCCAAGGAGATTCAGAATGATTATAGGTAGTTGTTTAATTACTTATACTGGAGGCCAGTATGATGGATCCTGCCAAGAATTTTCAGTCCAGACCAATTGGAAAAGTACTGCAAAAATCCCCATGGTAATTATAGAAAACATATAAAGGAAGGAGGAGCCAGAGATTGCATCGCTACTGATTTTTTTGGATATTTTTGCTTTTTTACTTTATAATAAGCTTTAGCATTAAACCAATATTATACCCAAACATAAGTTTATGTATCAGTTATGTGCCAGTCTTATATGGGTCACAATATTCTTGTTATGGCTTTTATAGGTCATAGTATCTGTTCTGACTGAGTGTGTACATTAATATTCAGTATCTAAGTTATGATTTTTTAATAGGTCACCATCTTCAGGCTTTCACCTTTCACAGAGTTTAAGTTTTTATGACTTTGCACTTATTACCATATTTTATGGCTTTTCCCCAATTGGTACCTCACACTTGCCTGGTTTTCAAACTTAGGTCTTCCTGACTTTAAGCTCTACTAAACCAAGCTGCCTCTGTCATCTTCTCACTATCTGACTCTTCTTTAGTCTTGAGACACCTCTCCTCTTTTCCATGTTCTTTCAAATTTCATTGATGGTGGTCATTTTATATCTTATCAAATATAAATTTCTCTCTATAACTTTTAAAGCCCTTTGCAACCTGATTCCTTTCCAAACTTTGTACACATTTCTTCTCTTCCCATGTTCTCTAGTCTAGCCAAACTGTCCTTTTAGCTCCTTCTCATCCTGGTACTTTACCTCCTGTTTCTTGTGCTTTTATGCTAGCTGCCCCCATGTCTGGGATGCAGACATGACTTACTTTCACCTTTTAAAAATCATTTGTTTCTTTCAAAACTCTGCTCCAGAGTGTTATGGGAATCTGAAGATCTTCCCTGCCCCTAGGCCCTTTGCTTAAGTGGCTTAAATGACTCTGAGAACTTTCCCTGATTTGAAAATATGCTATACCCCCTAATAGGCTGAATATGGTCACATGGAGCCTGTGGTGGGAGGCTTGTTCTTCAGGAATGCCCACGCCTTATTACTTTGTGATTGGGCAGTGGGTCAAGAGGGCTGTGACATTCTCTGATCCAGGCGAAGGCTACATATACCCTGATGTGAGTTTTTGCTTTGTGGCTCACTTTGGAAAAAGTTGTGTGATTTGGCCAGATGAGACTTTGGAAAGCCATTGAACCCCCCTGGCTTTGAAAAACCCAGATGTTGGTGCTTCCCTCTCTGGTAACTGACTAGGTATGCATGTAATGGTCAGACAGTTGGAAGCCCTGTCTGCTGATCTGTTTCTTTGTCTGCTTGTAACTTCTGCTTGTAACTTCTGTTTGTATTCTGTTTGTATTCTGTGAAGTTCAGGGTGCCAACTTCTTCCCCTGGACTAGGTAAATGATATATGTTTGATTGATTAAAGTAAGATTGTTAACTCATTTTTAGTTGCTTTCCTTTAGAAAAGCAGATCTAAGAAACTGTGCTAGCATCCATCCTGGGTTTGCTAGGGTGCTTGCTGATGCACAAAGCCATCCTCTCCATGAGGTCTTTCCTCATTCTCCTACCTGTGATTGCTCCTACCCTATCAATTTACCTAATAGTATATATTTTGTATACATATGTTGCTATATGTGTTGTCACCACTGACAGAACATAAATTCCTTGAGGGTGGGTTCTGTTTCATGTTCATCTTTGCATCCTTAGCATCTAGCACAGTGCTCCATGTGCATAGCAGTTACTTAATAAAGGCTTGTTGTTTAATTGACAGATGAGGGGGGCACATGATAATTGTCTTCAAGATCTAAATAAAGGATTGTCATCTGGAAGATGGACTATTTTTCTGCTTGTCCTCAGGGGGGAAAAATAGGAAGAATGAATGGATATTATAGAGTAGTTTATATTATAATTCACCAACATTATCTCATTTGATTTTTATAATAGTCCTTTGAAGTGGGTACTAAAGGTATTGCTACTCCCATTCTACAGTTGGGAAAACGGAAAAAGGGAGTATGTTTTGCCCTCAGGTAGCATGTGAACCCACCCCTTTTAATTATAAATCTAGTGCTCTTAGCACTGCATTGCACCATACCAATACTTCCTCCTATTGTTACAGGCTAATGGGAGGCCTTGGTTGCTAATGAAATAATTTTTTTTGTCTTTGGTAGGTATCCAGGAGCTGTAAAAAATTTTAGATTAGTAGAATAACATCTTGAAAATGCTACCCTATGAATATTAATATGGGGGTATAGGAGGGTTAGAAGAAGGAGAACTGCAGAACCCTCCTAACCCATTAGAAGAATATTGCAAAAATCCAGAATATTCACTGTGTTAAGAATATTCACTGTGATCATAAGTCAGAATAATAATGACTTTGGGAAGAAAAGAAAATTTAAGTATAATAAAGGAAAATTGGCCGGCCTATATAAAGAAAGGTTCCTCCATGTTCTTTTCTTACCTGACTGATCACTCTTGGTTCCTTTGACAGATCATGCTCTACCTCCCATTCCATAAGTGCAGGTGTACACAAGGCTCTGCCCTTCTCTCTCTATAAACCTTCTCTTGGTGATCTAATGAGGGATCGTTGGTTTAATCATCACTCCCTGCAGATTTCCAAATCTATGGATCTAGCCCTAATTTCTCTCTTCAATTCCGGTTCCATACCCTTGGCTGACTTTTGGACATCCTTACCTAGAGATCCTACAAGTACCTCAAACTCATTATGTCCAAACTTTTACTTCTCTGCCCCTGCATCTGTCCTGTATCCAAAGTTCCTTATTTCTATTTAGGGCACAACCAACTTCGCAGTCACTCAGGTTTTCAACCTCAGAGCCATTCTTATGCTCTTCATACTTCCTACATACTCTTCACTCTTTCTACATGCTAAATCAAACTAGTTGTCAAATATTGTCCAATTCTATGTCTACCACATCTTTCACAGAACTCTCCTCTTTCTCCTATGACCACCATCCTATTTTAGGTTCTCATCACCTCTTGCCTAGACTATTACAATAACATGCTATTTGGTCTCCATTTTTTCCAGTTTCTCTTATCTCTAATCTGCACAGATCACAAAATAATCTTTCTGAAGGACATATAAAGCTGAAAAGGACTTTGTCACTCCACTTACTAGAAAGTAGCTCCCTGCTGCCTCTAGGATAAAAGGTAGATTTGTTAGCCTGGCATTTATAGCCCTTTGCAATCTATCTTTGGTCCGCTTTTCCCAATTTATTTCCCATTATTACCTCCTCAAGAATGCTCTTTGGCTGTTTAGCTCACCTATTTGCTGTTCCTCATGCATGGCTTTCATTCTCCCTCCTTCATGCCTTTGAATATGTTTGACTTTATTCCTGAAATACTCTTTCCTCTCACCTCTGCTTCCTGGACCTCTCAACTTCCTACAAAGCACACTTCCTAAAACAGACTTTTCCCAACTTAGCCTGTGGTTAGTGCTCCCATTCCACCCTTATCCCAAATTACATTTTAATTATTTATTTTGTATCTATCTGAAGGTAGGGGGAATTTACCCACCATAGCTGTGTATCCACAGAAAAAAAGGAGGTAATAAGGCATCAATACATTATCAAGGTGTTATCACCTGGAGATCCCAGTATGAAGTATTAACACTTTCTCTGAGTGAATGGCCTGGGCTAAAAATGGGTCAAGACACTTGAGGTTTTAAATAAGTTCTACAGGGGCAGTTATGTGACTCAGTGGATAAAGAACTGGCCTTGGAGTCAGGAGGACCTGAATTCAAATCAGTCTCAGACACTTATTAGCTGTGTAACCCCGGGCAAGTCACTTAACCTCAATTGTCTCCCATAGATAAATAAATATGTCCTGGAGAAAGTCTAGGAGTTCCAGTAAACTCCAAATGGGAGTCTGAATTAGAGAAAGAATATTACTACTCCTTTTTTGAAGTTATTTTTAGTTTTCAACATTCACTTCCATAAGTTTTAAATTTTCTCCCTGTCCCCAAGAGAGCATGCAATTTGATATAAGCTCTCTATATATGCATTCCTATTAAACATATTTTCACACTGGTCATGTTTTATAGAAGAATTAGAACAAATGAGAGAAATTATGAGAAAGGAAAAAAAAAAGAAAACAAAACAAAAAAAGAAAATAGTCTGTTTCACTCTGCATTCAGACTCCATAGTTTTTTCTCTGCATGTGAATGGCATTTTCCATCATGAGTCCTTTGGAACTGTTTTAGAAGCTTCCATTTCTGAGAAGGGCTAAGTCTATCAAAGTCAGTCATTGAACACTGTGGCTTTTCCTGGAACTCTATCACTCTTGACGTGGAGACTTCTTTTTCCCCTTCATTGGCTATGTCTCTTTGAAGGGGAAGTATTCTTAACAGTAGATACTATAGGGAGCAGAGATGTGGGATCTAGATCCCTGATGTCAAAATCAAATAGAATAAGAGCCACCAAACTTTACCTAAGGTTCCTTTAGGAAACGTTGACTTAGAAAGCAATACATTAACATTAACTATGTTCTGGACTATTTTTCTTTATTTTGTTAAATGTTTCCCTGATATTAATCTCATTCAGCCCCATGAAAGTTTTGCAGGCCATGATGTAGTCAGCTAGCTGTTGTTTGACAAGTTTGTTCTAGACTAACAGTTCTCAACCTGTGGGTCATGACTCCTTTGGGGGTCAAACAACACTTTCACAGGAGTCGCCTAAGACCATCGGAAAACAAATATTTCTGATGGTCTTAGGAACCGCGACAACACTCCTCTATCCATCTCCAGGTGGGTCCGCCCACATGCAGATACGCACACATATGAGTATTAAAGGGTCGCAGCATTAGGAAGGTTGAGAATCACTGCTCTAGACAGACATGGATAGAAAAATACAGTCATTCAAGACAAGAAGTAGTTTCAAGAAACACCTCTAGCAGAAAAAAAAAGAGTAAAAACAAACAAATAACCCCCATTCACCCCCAGCTATGAGCTTGAAAAAGAGTTTTCCCTAGCAATTGAGAGTTGAATGACAGTTAATACTATACTAAGAGAGAAAGGAGGAACAGCTAAGTGGTACAGTAAATAGAGCACCCAGCCTGGAATCAGAAAGATCTGAGTTCAAATGCAGCCTCAAACACATGCTAGCTGTGTGACCCTGGGCAACTCACTGAAGCCCTGTTTGCATCGGTTTTGCATCTGTAAAATGGGGACACATTGGAGAAGGAAATGGCAAACCACTTCAGTATCATTGCCAAGAAAACCTCATGGACAAAAGTCCATGGATTCACATAGAGTAGGACATGACTAAACAGCGAGAACAACAAAGACAAAAAGGACTTAGATGTCTGGTAGCACCAGAGGAATAAGTAGTCTTAGTCACACATGTTTGTTGAGTTGTTTTTCAGTTGTGTACAACTTTTTGTGACCCCCATTTGGGATTTTTTTTGGCAAAGATACTGGAGTAGTTGGCCATTTCTTTCTCCAACTCATTTTACAGATAAGGAAACTGAGGCAAACAAAGTTAAGTGACTTGCCTAGGGTCACATAGCTAGTTAGTGTTCAAGGCTGGAGTTGAACTTGTAAAGATGAGTCTTCCTGATTCCAGGTCAGGTTCTCTGCCGGACTAACGTAACTGCCCCCACATATATTTGTACTTTAATTTGAAATCCAACTTCCCCATGCATGTTATGTGTATTAGTGGGAGAGTGTGCCCAAGGTTTATGGGGGTGGTGGTGGTGAGTGTTTTGTAGCTACTATTCTTATTTTGGTATATTTTTAAAAAATAATTCAAATTTATTTCATTTTCATTTCCAGTTCTCTCCCTCTAATTTCTTTCCTCCCACCCATTTAGAAAGTAAGAAAAATGAGACCATTACCAATGTATACAGTCAAGGAAAGCAATTTTCTACATTAGCTGTGTTCACAGTGTGCACTCTGACTCTATCACCTCTTTTCCTGAAGGTGAATGGCATATTTTATTATGAGTCTTCTGGAGTTGTGGTGGTCACTATGTTGATCAGAATTCCCAAGCCTTTCAAAATTGTTGGCTTTATAAAGTTACTATTATGTAAATTATTCTTCTGGTTCTGCTAACTTCACTTTGCATAAGTTCATATAATTCTTCTCAGATTTCTCTGAAACCATCCCTTTCATCATTTTTTTTTTTTATAGCACAGTGCTATACTATCACATTCATATACCTTTAACTTACTCATCCATATTCCAATGGATGGGCATCTCTTCAGTTTTCAATTTTTTTCCACTATGAAAAGAGCTGCTATAAATTTTTTTTGTACATATGAGTCCCTTTCTTCATTCTGTGATCTCTTTGGGGGTCTAGCTCTAATAGCAGTATCACTGGGTCAAAGAGTATACACAGTTTAATAGCTTTTTGGACTTAGTTCCATACTGTTTTCCTGAATAGCTGAACCAGCTCACAGTTCCATCAACATGGTTGCATTAATGTACCTGTTTTCCCATAGCTCTTTCAGAATTTTTCATTTTCCTTTTTTTTGTCATCTTAGTCAATCTGATGGGTGTGAGGTGGTACCTCAGAGTTGTTTTTAATTTTTATCAATGTTATTATCTCAGTAAATGTTTTTCCATACTGTGTCTACTAACTGAACGTTAAAGGAAAACACAATTGCTCATGAGTTATTGAATCAGGAATATAGACCTAGAGTTGCCCCTAGGACCCATAGAAGTAATTATTATTCAGATACTCTCTCCTAAAGTGTGAATGAACATTAGGGTTGCACCTCAGAGTGGGAGGTGCTATAGAGGACATGCTGTTTGGCTCCAAGTAGAATGCAAACTTCCTGGGGGTATGGGCTGCTTCATTTTTTTCCTAATTATTTCCAGTACTTAACATAGTGCCTGGCACAAAGAATTGTTTGATAAATGCGCATTGTTATTTTCTATCCATATAACATCAACATGAGTTGAGCAGGGTAGAGGGCCCGAGTTCAAATATTGTCTCTGATGCTACTTTGGCCAAGTCACTTAACCTCCCTGTGCCTCATTAGTCTTATTGGTAAAATTATGGGGTTGGACAAAATGGCCTCGAGAACTTTTCCTGTTCTGTATCTATTATCCTCTGATCTTATGTCTCATTTCCATTTCACAAATAAGGAAAATTAAAACATAATAAGGGACCATTCATTTATCTAATTATTGACAGAGTGAAGGCAAGAACTCAGGTTTCCTGACCCACTCAATCTTTTCATCCACCTATTAATGTATTAAACAAGCATTTGTTAAATGCCTATTATGAGAAAGGCATTGACATATGTTCTAGGATGAAAGAAAGAAAGAGAAAATACAGTTCTTATCCTCAGTGATGTTCAAATCTATAGGAATAGCAAGAAAAGAAGAAAAATTTGGTTTTTTTAAGGACATTTTCAAAAGAACTTGTAAAAGAAGAATTGACAAGAACATTTAAGAATGGGAGTAAGGGAGAGTGAAAAGATGAAATTTTGATAACTGGCATCTATGTAAGTTAAGAGACCCCAAAACTCCATTAGCAAGATTAGTTTTATATTTCAAACTCAAAAATTATTTCCAGGGAGAAGTTAGATAAGAACCCTTATTATATGAATGTTAAGTTTAAAGCAGTGTATCTTACAGGGGGAAAAAGCAGCTAAAAAGATCAGCTAATTAGAATCCTAACTTGAAAAGGAAAAAATATATCTGTTCAGTGTGTTTATATGCACCTCCCTTTTGGGGTTATACTTCACACACTAAGTGAAAATATGAATAGACATGTTAAAATAAAGTCTTTGATATAATGAGTGTTTAATAAAAATGATACTAAATTTTTAAAAATAATCTTTTATTCTGAAAAGAAATGTATGTAGTCTTGAATGTTGTCATGTTCTCAATATAATTAACTTGTTTGTAAATTGCACAAATTAGAATTTTTATAAGGACATCTTTTGTCTTTCATTAGTGGTCAATCTCCATCTGAGCAATGTAAGATTTGTACTATATAGGGTAAGCTGAAAGAAGAGTAATTTTCAGCTTTGATGGCTGGCACTAAGTCAGTTGCCATTGCATTAAAGATAGTATAATAGTTGCTGTATCAGCAAATTGCATTGTAATGTTTTGCATTCTGAGACAGATGTTTATGAAACATTCTCAATATCTTCACATTTGATAGTGTTTCTTGTTCAACAAATAAGTTACACATCTACTTCACACCCAGAAATTTGTAATGCAGCTGTTGAACATTTTCAAGGCAACAAATGCTATGATTACATTTTAATTTCTGAGTCATTTACCGTATAGCTAGTATTTGTTTTGATCATTTTTTGAATGTAGTATTCTTAATGTAGGCTAAAAAAGGCTCTACTCAATAAATATTTTGCATATCTTTATCATGTTCTTAGAGGAAGAGTTTCTTTGAACTCTTGTGTCATGGCTGCACAACAAAGCCGGTGTAGTACAACCCAGCAGCTATTTTAGGATACACCAGCTGTTGGGAACACTTAAAAAAAAAAAAAGCACAGCTGTTGAAAAGCTTAGGTTGAAAAGCTATTATCTCTCCTATGTGTCAGCCATGTTCCAGATAAAGAAAAGTAAAACCAAATCAATGACTAGACAGTTACAATCAAGGCCATCCAACAGGTCTCCATTTTGTCAACTCAGTGCTTTGGAGGCAAAAATGGAAGGTTAGTGGAGAGGGTAGAGAGAAGACATCCACTCCATTTTCAAGATATAAAGATTGAGTTTTGTAGAGGTGACTCAGTCAGCATCACTGGAGAGTAGCAGGGAATTTGGAAATGGATACCAAAACCTTAGCCTTCTAGGTTATACACAAAATTCACTTACCTGTATTCTTATGTTTATATGTGTGTGTGTTTATATCTGTCTGTCTATCTATCTATCTATCTATCTATCTATCTATCTATCTATCTATACATACATATACATATATTTTGCAGCAAGAGAAGGCAAGGCAATTGAGGTTAAGTGACTTGCCCAAGGTCACACAGCTAACTAAGTATCAAGTATCTGAAGCCAACATTTCAACTCAAGTCCTCCTGACTGCAGGGTCAGTGCTCTGTTCACTGTGCCGCCTAGCTGCCTCTCTTACCTGCATTCTTTATTCCAGATAGGAAGGCCCAAGTTTCCTTGTATTGAAACATTTCAGTAATCTGAGCCTGTGCTTTCCTCAAAAAAAAAGGCATAATAATGACTATGCAATAAATTCTGTTTCTCTGTCTGTTACAGCAGGGCCCTCCTGTTTTCCTACTGAGTATCTCTGTGGTTTGGGTTCAGTCATGGTGGCAGTTGCCTCTTTTTTCTATCTGAACTGGAAATCAAGGAGAATCAGAAGGGGATTCAATTATTGCATAGTTGTTTTAACTGCTTTTTTTTTTTTTGCTTGACTATGTCTTTTACCCAGGTAAATCAATGACTGATATTTGTCACATGATGACAAAAGAAAAGAGTCAGTCACTTAATCTCTTTAGGCCTCAGTTTCCTCATCTGTAAAATAGGAAGGCTAGAATAGATGACCACTAAAATTTCATCTGGTGATAATTCTCTGATCATATGAATCAGGTGATCCTAGGAGTAAATAAACATGCTATGTGAATATTATTTTTCTGGGTATAAAAAAGTTATTTCTGACAGAAAAGAAAGCTCCAGAAAGCCAGTTTAGTGTAAAAGTAATTACATTCAAACGAATAATTTATACTTACTGATTTCTAGTTGTTATTGCCATTAACTAACTGTATGACCATGAGAGTTCTTTTACCACTCCAGTGTTAACATCCTTACTGTAATATCCTTATCATAACCTCTCAGTACACCAGGAAACTCTCTAAAGATATAAATTGCAGAGTAGAAAATGTTCTTATTGGTATCAATCAATAAGCCTTAAGCTTTTTTTAAAATTGAGAACATTCCAAAAAGTTCAGAAAGTGACACAAAAGAGAATGCAGGGTTTTTTTTTCTGCCTTGCTACTTTGTATACATACATTTCATTGTTGAATTATTTCAGTGGTGTCTGACTCTTCATAACCCCATTTTGGGGTTTTCTTGGCAAGGATACTGTAATGGTTTGCCATTTACCTTCTCAAAATCATTTTAGAGATGAGGAATCGAGTTAAATAGGGTTAAGTGACTCGCCCAGGGTCACACATCTAATGCATGTTTGAGTCCAGATTTGAACTTATGGAGATAAGTCCTGATACCAAGCCCAGTGCTCTATCCTCTGTGACACCTCGCTGCCCTATATACGTATATATCTTCAAAATATGTGAAACAAAATGAAAAGATAATTTTCAACTCCATTCAGGCTGTAATAGCCTGTATAAAGAAAGGAAGTCTAAATTAATGGAATCCATTTAAAAGATTACTTTGGAGATGAAAAACAGTGTAACATTTCCAAGTGTAGAGATTCATAATCTAAAAAAAAAAATTAGATGATGAATGAATTTGTTGACCTGAGAACTTCCTTCAGTAGTACAGATTGTAACCTGTATACATTTTATACTATTTAGTTCCTTCTGAAAATCTTCCATACAAGGTCTGCCTAATGTACTCTCCTCATACACCTCTTTAATAAAATGTTTTAAGCCACTTGAAAATTAAATTTTTTTTTAATCATCAGAAATCTATTTCTCTCCCTCCTCACAGGGTACTAAGAAAATCTGGTTTCTGTTTTTCAAAAAGTGGAAGTTGAACATAGATCTAATATCAGATACCAATTCTTTACCCACCATCCCACACTGCTTCACCACTTGAAGAATACTTGCATTAAAATGATGATTTGGAGGAAGGAAGGAGGGTTATTATTGTGTAGAGAAAGTAATGGTAACATGATGGTTCAGCAAAATTCCTTAAGAGAATTGTTTTAATGAAAATCATTTGATGGATCCATGATCTCACCAGTATAGATACTCTTTGTATAAGTCTAATGGTAATTCATCTATACCCTTTAATCTTGTCTAATACTTGTCCATTTCTTCCCTAAATCTCCCAAAGCTATTCCTCCCTATATGCTATAGCCTTTCCTTTCGTCCTTTAAACATCGTGTGGATATCTTCTTTTGGAAATCAGACTGGCTATGGATTGTTGTTTTTTAATTCCTTATTCTTATTATATAACTTGCCCACTTATTTTTCTGATCATATAAGGTCTTTACAATCCTTTTTTAAATGCAAATTATTGGCAATAGGCTACAGCTTCCTTATAGCTACCACACATCTTTCCATTTCCCTTTGGGTCAACTCAATTTTGATTCTTCTGAGACTGTGGTGTTGCATGATTTACAGTCATAAGCATCATCACATGCCAAATTGTGAGGCAGCTCTAGGCTCACTTCCTTTTCAATTGTAAGTCAGTCCATTTGCAATCTATCCAGCAATTTGTACCGACAGATGAATTCATTGTCTTATCCTAGAATCTGGACAACACATGCATTTCATCTACTTTGTTTTTCATGTCTTTATTGTTAAATTTATATCTTTTGAGTCACCATGGATCTCACTGAAGAAATCTAGTTATATTCTGGGCCTTAACACAAATGGCACAATGATCACAATCAAGAGTATCTTGAAGATACTCATTCTCTTTGAGAAATCCTTCAGCATATTAAGATCTAAATATGCCCTAATTAAAAATCAAATAATGACCAAGGCAGTTTGTTTTCTTCTAAGCAATTTTAGTCACTTTTCTGATGGGTATTTAGTGATTTATAATTCAGTATAAGGATTTATTTTAAATCAGGCTTGTTATTTCATTGGAATAGACATGTCATTTCATCATTCATGATGAAGAAATGTCCCACTTAAATGGCCCCCAACTTATTTCAGATCTTTATCAACTATGAAATTATTGCAATAGCTTTTAAAAATATTTTATTTTTATCTTTTGTTTTTAATATCATCTAAATTTCTCACTCCAAGGAAACTATCCATTTCATTTTTATTCTGTATTTGTCTTTGCTGTTATATGCGTTTCAGATAACTAGCAGATTCTGGGGTTTTGTTTTCTAATTCAATCTCTCACTCTGTTATTTCATTATTTTCTTTAATGCATTTAAATTTTGAGAGTTTGACTTATATTTTCCTCCTTTTGTGTCTGTGGTATTGTCTTATTTTCTTCATTAGGAATTTTTTTCTTCCTCTTTCAAGATTGTTCTTTGTCTGTATGATTAGCTTTGCTTGATCTATTTTAAGCCAATCCCATTCCACCAGACTCTTCTCTTCACTCTCCATTGCCCAAACTGATCTCAATGATCAAGTGTTTTGCTTCTTCTGGGGTTGTTCTCAACACTGCTTTCTCTTTCTTTCTTCCTCCTATTTAATTATCTAATCCTTGCCCTCTGTTTTTCCTTTCTTCTCCCCTCTCTCAGGTAAGTGGTATTCTTACACATTATCCTTGCATGTACTTTACAATCTAATCATAGGACTCTACTTGCTGTTTCTCAGATAATGATACTCAGTCTCACCTCTCTATTCCTTTGTATTGCTTATGCCTCATGCCTAGAATGCTCTCCCTCTGCATCTTTGTTTCTTATGACCCCTTTATTCTTCAAAGACTCAGATCAAATGTACACTTCTAGAAGATGCTTTTCCTTTTCTATCTAGCTGCTCGTGCCTTCCCCTTGGAGGTTGCCTTATATCTGCTTGGAATATATTTTGGATACACCAACTTTTGGTGTGTGTGTATATTTATTTATATATATATATAATATATATAATTATATATATAAATATATATATAATAACAGTCGCTGCCCACAAATACTTTACATTCTAATGGAGGTGATTTATATATATATAATATATAATATAAATATATTTAATAAATATATAATTTATTTAATAATTTAATAATTTAAATTTAATAAATATATAAATAAATATATATATAAATCACCTCCATTAGAATGCAAAGTATTTGTGGGCAGCGACTGTTATTACATTTTCCTGTATCTCTAGTGTCTAGAATAATGTCCGGCACATATTAAGTGCCTAATTAATGTTATTGATTGATTGATCCAGTGAGAGGATCCTCTACCCTATAACTTACACTCTTTTTTTAAATTCTTTTTTTTTTAATTTGCTTTTTGGAGGGGGGAAGGCTGGGTAATTGGGGTTAAGTGACTTGCCCAAGGTCACATGGCTGGTTTTGTGTTAAGTATCTGAGGCTGAATTTGGACTCAGGCCCTCCTGACTCCAGGGCCGGTGCTCTATTCACTGCATCACCTAGCAGCTCCTACAATTTATACTCTTAAAGAGTTATCTGGGCTACTGAGAAGTTCAGTGATTTGCTCAGGGTAACAAAGACCTTATGATTCAGCAATAAGAGTTGAACTTTGGTCTTCTTTTCTTCAAGGCTCTCTATTTAATCGATCACTCGACAAACATTTATCAAGTATCTGCATTATACTAGGCGAGGTGCTGGACATATAAATGAAGCAATTCCTACTTTAGTGGAAAAAATTTCTGTACTCCAAATTGTAGATATAAGCATGCCAGAAATAATTTTTGTTAATGTGTCATAATTAAAAATCTAAGTTTTTTTTTTTCAACCGTAGAGAAAGAAATGTTCGACTCACACTCTCATGCTCTCAGACATGTCTTTAAGACAAGTCACGCGAAGTTTTCCTTTGATTCTAGAACATGGAATATTTCACAGTCAAGACTGAGCAATTATCCTTAGTTCAAACAACATTTAGCAACTTCCTTCATCAACTAGAAAAAAATAATAACTTAAATTATAGCACACCTTTAGAAAATGGTTTCTCTAAAATGATTCGATCTCTCTTTGTTCCATTCAAGGATTCTCTTCTCTAGTTAGTCAAAGGTGAAACCAGAGATAGTTTCCATTAACTGAAGTAATCTTCCATCTTTTAGGTAGGTGGTTACTCTAATTGCTTGAGAGTATGAGGTAAAGAGGCTACTAAGCTTGCCCTAGTCTAATCACTACCCTAATTACTTTAGGGCAGAGGGCTTTCTGGGCTGCTTAGAGGGGAAATGTACATGATTATCTCCACCCCTGTTACCTCACCCCCCCTACTCAACATATTTTATTTTTTTTTTACTAGTTAGAGATAATTTCTTAGGCCTAAACAATTTGATAAATATGCCAGGTAAAAGGGTCCTCTTTGTTAGAACACAAGGTGAATATTAACATTTTCAGAAGACATTAAATGTGCCTAATATTTAAATTTGGGAACTTAGTCATCATAAGAAGTTCTAAATCACATCTTATTAAAGAGCAAAAATTGTAAATGTGTTTAATAAAACTCCCCACAAATTTTGATGTAATTTACCTTTAATGAGAGAATTTGATACATAAATATTAACAAATTAAAACCTAATAATGCAAATTATTTCATTGCACTATTTTATTTTTTCTGCAGCACATAAATGTAAACATATTTTGACCTATAAACAATATTAAAGTAATAACATTGATTAATTGGAATGTAATTAATTACTAATGTTTAATTCTTCTAGGTAAAAACCTTTCAAAAATGTAGTAGTTCATTTTTTTGGTCTTAATTTTATTGCCTTTACTAAGCTAACCACAACCTGATGGCTAAGAATCTTCCTGAAGGACCTGGTTTCAGAATGGATAAGGAAAGACTGATAAAGTTTCTCTCATAGATTAGTTCAAAGATTAGGAAAATTTTAAACAGCTTTATTAATATTAAGAAAGGGAAGGGAATTTGCTTCCTTAAGAACTTACATTCTACACTGCACAAAGGATATTTATACAGTATTCTAATGTGCTTAAGCATCCTTGAAATGAGCTCCTTCTTTTTAAATGATTTAAAAATACTCCCCACAATTTCATGTATATTATTAATGTGCCTTGCTTTGTCTGCTAACATCTCCCTCAGCATTTCTGATAGCACCTTTTCTTGATTCTTTCTTATTTGTGTGTATGTCTGATTGTCTCTATGAATGAAGGAACATGCATTTAATAAGTGTTCAATACATGACAAGCATACTGCTAAATACTGAGGACATGGGTAGAGAAAGAAGGCATCCCCTAATCTCAAGGAGCTCTCTCACTGGGGGAGAAAATACACAGAGAAGAGTTTAGCTGCAGGGTGAATGAAAAGATCTGTAAGGTCAAAGGGTTTAGGAGCTGCACCAAAGGCAAGGACCATAATTTGTCCCAATGTATGAGTCATGTGACCTGGAAGTTAGGGACCCTGGAGAGGAGTGGTCACTGGAATAGGAGAATAAATCTAAGCGATGGAATGCAGAGAGGGATAGGGGGATTTGGGGAAATGGCAGCAATCAGTGTCTAGTCCTGGATAGATAAGGGAAAGAGGGAACCAGTAGGAATGTTAGAGGCTAGTCTTTCTTGGCTCTTACTCTGGCTGAAGCCCTCTAGGTCTATGTGATGGCAGAGGTCTTATTAGAGTACAACATTCTTGAAGACAGGACATGGCATTTTCTCTTTTTGTATCTCTGGCACCTAATACAAACGCTCTACACAGTTCGATATAAATGGATGTTGGATTGAATCAGTACTTAGCACAGATAGGACAAAGATAAATGTCAGTCTGGCTCCCGTTCAATATCTTGAAAAGTTGTGTTGCTTGTCACATGGCTTTTTTTTCTTTGTACTTTGTTTCAGCAATATATTCTTCCTGTATTTCTTGTAGCACTGCGGGCACTTCGGTGTTAGAATAGATAAGGCACTAGGAAAAACAAATTGGAAAGAAGAGCTGGATTGTAATAATTAATAGCATTTACAGGTACATGCACAAAGCACTTTGTTTATGTTACTTCATTTCATTCTCAAAACAGCCCTGTGAGAAAGGTGCTATTATTAACATCCTCATTTTTTTGGATGAGAAAACTGAGGGTATGAGATATTAAGTAACATGCCCATGGTCACGTAGCTAGTAAGAGTCTGAGATGTAATTTATACTCAAATCTTTCTGAATCCAAGTCGGGGGATCCATATAGTGAGCTACTTAGCTCCCTTAATTAGACCAAGTAAATCTAGAGGAGGCATATTCCAGAAGCTACACAATTGTGGGCAATCAATTCTCAAGGCATTTGGAAGTGGGAAGGATGCCAAATGTTTTGAAAAAAATCATGGACCTCATTATTACAAAAAAGGGAGGGGAGCAACAAGTCATAATCAATAGTAACTGACCTTTCTGCTTACTTCTCTCTGCTGAAAAATCATTCACAAAATAAGCTACATATACCTCAAGGGTATCTTTGGTGAAGGTTTGAGGAAAAAATAGGGAGACTTTTGTAAATCATATTCTATAGCAAACCACATACAATTGTCTGAAATGTACACAGTATACAAAATTCCACTGCACTTTTTGGTTGACTACAAAGAAAGTATTTAATTCAGGAGAGAAAAATGCTACCTTTCTTAAAGATTCTCCTCCCACACTGTGCCCTCATGCATGTCGGAAGCTTACAAGGTGGCTTAAAAGATATAATAACAAAATTAACTTTAGTTACTCTGATAATTAATGTTTAAGCAAAGCATAAAAGAGGGAGATATATATTGGACAGAAGTCCCCCATTAATTGCAAACAGAACAGAGAATTCTCTAGAGATCCTTAACTCCTCCTAAGTTCCTTTTCCCAACCTTTCTTTGACTTCCCCGCTCACCATCTACACACACACACACACACACACACACACACACACACACACACACAGAGTATAAGTTCAAAACTGGCATGAAGTCACTTGACAAATCAGGATTTTTGCCATGCAAATTGTACTTTATTCCCTGTATCGTTTCACTGGCTTTAGCCAGAAGTTAAGTCTGCTATTTCATTCCTTCCAAGAAATTAATGTAGCTAAATGTCCCTAGCAAAATTCTATTTCATTTTTTCTATTCATCCAGGGCAGAGCAACTAAATACCTTTAATATACCTTTAATTAAAAAATAACTAAATACTTGTCTCAAACTCTATGCTGAATTTTCTAGGTGGCCAAGAATAGAAATGGTTGCTTGGATTCCAAGGCTGGAGTGTCCCTGCACTAATCTGCCTTCTCAGCCAAATACAGTGAAGAAGGAATGGGGACAAATCATTGAGAATTGTGGCAGTTGCCCAGGGGCCTAGAACAGATTGAAGCAACTTGGAAGTTGCTATGACTCCAGCCCTTGTATCAGCTTTGGTAACACTGAAGAGAGGGTTCTAAAAACTCACATTTTCCTCCTGTTTTTCTCCCTCAAATAATGACTGTACATAACCTATGGAGTTCTCTCTACTTTATGCCCACAAAATAAAAGCATAACCATTTCCCTTATTCTCCTCTCCCTCATCTGTCAAATGGAAAGAGCTTCTGAGAAGGAGATTCCTTTCGGCAAAGCTAAATAGCAGAGCAACTTGCTCTTTTAAAACTTTTAAATTACATTCTTCAGCAATGCTATGGTTTTATTGCTAAGTGTATTATGTATCAAAAAATTACGTGGTCATTAAAAAGGAAATTGTCTGAGTTCTATGAATAAAGTCCTTCAGTCTTGAATCAGGAGATGCTCTCAAAAGGAGACGGAGACTGGAGAGTGGAGATGAGAGGTTTTCCTATTGCTAGTTTTAGTGGTTTTGGAACATCTTCCAGATAGGGTCTATCAAATCTATTCAGAACCATATGCCAGTGGTACTTAGCTGAGAGAAAGCTTTGGCCAACGGGGGAGGAAATGAAGTAACTTTATTGTGTGTAGTTAGAGCACCCTCTGGTGGCTCATACATACATGCATATTATTTATCTAGATAAATCTACATCTACCTATCACCTATCTATCTATCTATCTATCTATCTATCTATCTATCTATCATATCTATCTATCTATCTATCTATCTATCTATCTATCTATCTATCATCTATCTATCATCTATCATCTATCTATCATCTATCTATCTCTATCTATCATCTATCTATCATCTGTCTATCTGTCATCT
>CM053588.1:259707990-259744670 GCA_028646515.1 Pseudochirops corinnae | reverse complement strand
TACCTAATATCTCCTTGCTGGTTAATTATTAATTTACCAAATTAATGTTTCTCAATAAGTTCAGAAAACCAAAGGAAGGTATGGATAAAAACAGGTCTAAACAGCATCCTGAAGTGTACACTTAATTCATACTACCTGTCAGATTAAAATAAGATCGGTTCAGAATTTTTTTCTCTTCTCTCTTTCACAGGTGCTTAAGATGGCACTCACAGATTCCAAGAAGTTCATGGATAGATTTCAGAGAGTCTATAAACTTGGATGGGGCAAAACAAACAAACAAACAAATAAGCCTTGCATCTTTATTTTCACTAATTTTCAAATAAAATTTATCATTTTATTTATTTATTTGTTCATTCATTCATTCATTCATTCATTCGTTCATTTATTTATTTATTTATCAGGGTTCTGTAGGCTTTACCAGACTGCCAAAAAGATCCATGACACAAAAATGTTGAGAACCCTTGCTCTATGTATTCTCTCCTTTTTTACTCCACTGGCTCTGAGAATTGCCTTTATATATGAAGCCAAATACATACCCATAATCCTGACCTCTCATCTGTTATCTCAGGCATATCTGTGCTGGTTACCATCTTTATTTGAATGTACCACAGGCACTTGCAACCCAAAATGTCCCAAGTTAAACTCATCCTTTTGTTTTGTTTCACTTTAAACCTCTCACTCCTTCTGACTTCATCATTTTTGTGAAATCAGCTTGTACCTACTTTCTCATTTTTATAGCTTGTTGTTATCTTTGACTCTTCTTCCTCATTTGTATCCAATCAGTTACATCTTGTCAAATTTGTCTTTGCAACATCTGTCTTTTGTTGATGCCCACTCCTACAGCTACTTTCTCATTTTAGATCTTTATTGCCATTTTCCCACACTGCAGCAATAGCCCCCCCACTGTTCTCCCTGCTTCAGCTCACTTGGGTCTCTAACTCATTTTTGTACTGCTGCCAGAACAATTTTTCTTAGGCTTAGATCTGGTCATGTCATTCCTCTGCTCAATTAAAAAAAATTCAATAAGAAAGAGAAAAATCAATAAAGATTTTGTTAAGTGCCTATTATAGGTAAGTCATGGTGCTGAAAGCTAGAGATACAAAGACAAAAACAAAAAACATCCTTGCCCTTCAGATCCTTACATTTTCTTAAAGAATGCAATATGTAAGCAGATAAATATATGCAAGAAAATTTGAGGAGAGAGAGAAGGCTCTAACAGCCGGGGAGGAGGTGGTGGTCAGGAAAGGATCTGTTTAGGAGATAGCACTTGAGAAAAGCCTTGAAGGAAGCTCAGTATGCTAATAGTTGGCAGTGAAGCCAGAGGGCATTATGGGTATGGAGGGCAACCTATGCAAAGGCACTCAGAGCTGGAATATCAAGTTGGAGACTAGCAGGCAGTCCAGTTACTCTTAAAAGGAATAATTTGAAATAAAATGGGAAGTGAATGCAGGGATCAAATTTTAAGGAATTTTAAATGACAGGCTGTGCAATTTTAGTATTATCCTAAAATGAAAAAAAAAAAAGCATTCATTAAGAGCTTCCTACATACAACATAGACTAAAAATTGGAGAGGCAAATAGAAAAGCAAAATGGTTCTTGTTCTCAAGGAACTTGCGGCTTCATGAATTTCACAAGCAAGTCACAAATAAATATTCTGTGGTCCTTACAGTGTTGGAGGGAAACAAATGACAATGTATTTTCTTGAATGTTATTTCCGCTTATAAATCCACATCCATTTCCTATGTTAAACCATTTTCGAGTACCAAGGATTTTGATGGGGAGTATGAACATTTTGTGTCTTTGGTAGCTCTGACTGCTGAGGAAACAAGGGATACAGCACCTGCAGAAGAGATAGAAGTTCACTTGCTATTCTCACTGTTGTTGTTGTTTTTAATGACAACGACAATTAGCATTTATATTGTGCTTTAAGATTTGAAAAGGCTTAACATGTTATCTGATTTTATCCTCACAACAACCCTGTAATGTAGATGACATTATTATCACGATTTTGTCCATGAGGAATCTGAGGTTAAGAGTGTTTAAGAGTCAGGGTCATGTAACTATTGTGTTTAATGAAGGATTTGAACTCAGGTCTTTCTGATTACATGCCCAATACTCTACCCACTGTACCTTGTAGTGGCAACTAAAATTGATTACCTGGGTGACAGTTGTAGGAGTTGGACTAAAAGCAGGGCTAGTGGTCAAGGGGTGGTAAGTGTTGATATTCCTGCGCCTCTTCGTTCCTGGAATGTGTAATTTGGGGTCTGAGGGGAGGTAATGATTAAGGTAGTGATCTATGTGTCCTTTATTTAGCATACTTCTTAGTCAAATCTTTAAAAAATACTTATTTTTAACATGCTTTCATTTTTAAATTTTGAGTTCCAAATTATCTCTCTCCTTCCCATCCCCTCTCCCACCTACTGAGAAGGTTAGCCGTATGATATCAATTACACACTTGAAATAATGTAAAACATTTTTGTATTAACCATATTTTTAAAAAAGCAATGAAATAAAGAGAAAAAAATATTTCAATTTGCACTCAAAGTTCTTCAGTTCTCTCTCTGGAGGTGGATAGTATTTTTTCATGAGTCCTCTGAAATTGACTTGGGTCACTATATTGATCAGAGTAGCCAAGTCTTTCACAGTTATTCATCATTACAATATTGCTGCTACTGTGCTCAATGATTTCCCACTTCTCACTTTATTTGAATGAGTTCATATGGACCTTGCCATGTTTTTCTGAAACCATCACCAATCATCATTTCTTACAGGACAGTGGTACTCCATCACAATCGTATGCCACAACTTGTTCAGCCATTCTCCAACTGATGAGCATACCCTTGATTTCTAATTCTTTGCCACCACAAAAAAGAGCTGCTATAAATATTTTTGTGCATATAGGTCCTTTTCCTTTGACCTTTTTGGGATATAGACCTAGTAGTGATATTGCTGAGTCAAAGGGTATATGCAGTTTTATAGCTCTTTGGGTATAATTCAAAAATATTTCCAGAATAGTTGAACCAATTCACAAATCCACCAACAGTTAGTGTACCTATTTTTCTTTCATTCCCTTCAGCATTTCTCATTTTTGATAGGTATGAGGCAGTACCTCAAAGTTGTTTTAATTTGTACTTCTCTAAATAATTGTGATTTAAAACATTTTTTTTTCTTATGACCATAGATGACTTTGATTTCTTCATCTGAAAACTGCCTGTTCATATCTTTTAACCATTTATCAATTGGGAAATGGCTATTTTTTAAAAAATAAATTTGATACCGTTCTATACTCAGCATATATCTGAGAAATGAGTCCTTTATCAGAGAAACTTGCTGTAATTTTTTTATATTACTTCACTGTCTATGGTACCTTTTAGGAAGATGTATTTTTCCTGATTATTTAAACCCCTGCCTCTTTAAATCAGTTGAAGCATATTGGATTCTATTCCAGACTTTTATTTTAACTTCATATGTGTCTGTTTCAAGTGTGTCTCTTAGAAACAATGTATTGTTAGAGTCTGGTTTCTAACCCATTTTTTTCTCTGCTTCCATTTCATGAGTGAGTTCATCCTATTCACAGTCACCATTATGATGACTGTATATTTCCCTCCATTCCATCATCTTCTGTTTCTTCCCCCACCCCCTACCTTTTATCCTGCCTCTCCTCCAAAGTCTATTTTGTTTCTAACCATTGCCTCCCTTTAACTGCTTCCTTCTTTATCATCCCCACCCCCTTTCAGTTATCCTCTTCCTCTCCTATTTCCTTATTAGCTAAGTTACATGTCTATACACAACTTAGTGTGTCTGTGTGTATATATATATATTCCTTCTTTTTAACCAATTCTGATGAGAATGACGTTTAAGCATGGCCTGTTACGCCCACTCCCCACCATTTCCCTCTCCTTTGCAAAAGCTCTTCCTTGTGTGTCTTTTTTTACATGAGAAAATTTTCCTCATTCTAGCTTTCCCTTTCCCCTTCTTCTAGTGTATCCCTCTTTCTTCTTCTATTATCATCATCATCATTATTACTATTATTTGAAAATCATTCCAACATAATTGACTCACACCCATGACCTCTGTCTATGTAAACTCCTTTTAACTGGTCTAAGAATGAAAAAAAAAATTCTTAGGAGCTACATATATCAGTTTCCCATGTAGGAGTATAAACAAATTAACCTTATTGAGTCCCTTATAATTACTCTTTCATGTTTATCTTTTTTGTGCTTCTCTTAAGTCTTTTATCTGCATGTCAAATTTTCTATTCAGCTTTTTTTTTCCTGATCTAAGACATCAGGGCAGTTTTCCCTAACAACCACTGTTTTCTTAGCATACTATTGTTACTTGTAGCCTATATTATGCATATTCAAACTATAAGGGATGAGAAAAAGAGCACTGAACAGGGAAACAAAAACCTTTGGCTCTGCCACTAAATTTCTGCATGACCTGATCTGATCCTCAGTTTCTCATGTTGTAATATTAGATGGTTTTAAAGACCTCTTCATGTTCTACATTCCATTATTCTATAAGTTACTGAGGAGCAAGAATCCCTAGGGAAGAAGCATCCAGGTGAAGGATAAGAACTTGAACTAGATTGGTGACATTGGGAATGGTAGGAAAAGAATAGATCATACAATCACTGATTTCTGGAACTGATTGAGTGCTTAGAGATGTTTTCCCGCTCTCTCATTTTATAGATGATAAAGCTATGGCACACAGGTCACATACCCCATCTCACCAAGCAAGTCACCTGGAAGAATTGATATGAGAAAAGGAAATTATTGGCCCTTGATGTTTTTCACTGCATTTTTATTTGTGAAGGCAGAATAGCATTATTTAGTAATCTCTAGGGTGGGCAGGAAAGAATTAAGGTTGAAATCATATTTCAAGTTGTGTGCAGGAAATAATGATGCTGAGATGAACAGAAACAGAGAGATCATGAGAAAAAGTTGGTCATGGTAAAGAACAATCATGAGTCTGAATAATGACATGTTGAGTTTCTTGTCTCATTTTATTTCAAAGCAATGGAAAATATTTTCTTCTATTATAAGAGCAGAAAGCAAGAAAATTTTGTTGTTTCGTATGTCATAACTTTAGAAAGATTATGAGAAACTGAATATAATACCACTTTGAAAAAAACTTTATATTGGAATTTCTAACTTTTTAAAAGATTATTTATATTTAGCTCCAAGCTGTGAGATGAAACATTTGCACACTGGAATTTAAGATACAACATCTAATTTGCAAGTGTTTATACAGCACTTTTGGAAGATGTGTGGTGCGGACTTTACAAATGTAAGTGGTCACCTGCTTTGCAACTCATATTCTCATGGAGTTGCCTGGGGAAGGACAAGGGGAGACTTTAGTGTTATTATAGGGTTTAAGATTTTAAGGTTATATTTTTCATACATTATCTCATTTGATCCTAACAATAGCACTTTGAAGTAGGTGCTAGGGGTATTATTTTACCCACTTTTTAGAAGTGGAAACTGAACCTTAGAGAGAGTAAGTCAGTCAGTCAATGAACATTTATTAAGTGCTTGTATGTGCCAGATCCTGAGCTAAGGTCTGGAGATACAAAGAAAGGGAAAAAGGAGTCTCTGTTCTCAAGGAGTCCAGAATTTAACAGGCAAACAACTATGTGCAAATAATGATAAATTGGAGATAGTAAGAGAAGGAAGGCACCAAAATTAAGGGGGACAAGTCAGAGCTTCCTCCCTAAGGTGAGGTTTTAGTTGGGACTTGAAGGTGCTCTTACTATCTCCATTTTGCTTCTGAGGAATCTGACTTAGGTGAAGGTTAACTGACTTGCTTAGGGTCATATAGTTTGTTAAGTGTGTGAGGTTGGATTTGAGCTGGAATCTCCAAACTCCAGCTCCAGTGCTCTTAGTTGGGAGTTACCAGGAATCTGCTTCTGAGATAAGATATTCTGCATTCCCTTACCACCTGGGTGGGAGTAACCTTTTTTTGTTGATTGCATAGCTGGAACAATCATGGTCTTTAAAATTACCTGACTGGGACAAGCCCTCTTTCTTTCTCCCTGAGTCTAGTGGGGTAAAGGCCAAGTTTACACATAACATGGGTGCCATGAAAGGAGTTAGGTTGGGGAAGGGCTAATACTCTCCTATCCCTTTAGTTCCTCTGATCCCAAGAATTAGGCTCAGAGTTTTCATCTGTTTTTGTTTATTCTTTCATTTCTAGGTATGGATAGTAGAGTCCCTGGGTCCTGGAGCTCCAACTATACTGACCTTGTTGAACAAAGATTCCAGATCAATGTTGCTGCCAACTCCCTAGGGAAATCCATTGTGTTGGAATGTAAGCCAAAGTGATCTTTGAATTTAGAACTTGATAGGACTATGATGTTTAGGAACTGAGTTAAACTGTGGACCTAATTCCTTTCCTCTTTCCCTTCTGCAGAGACTGAGGGGATGTAGGGATGATTATGTGTTTTTGGTGCTGAGTGGAGAACGTTCATATGTTTGTTCTAGGTATACTTTTGAAATAAGCATTTCTTTGTAAAAGCTAATCTGATTGTTAAGTAGTTAAATGGAAATACAGTTCAGGGGACCTTGAAACTTGGGAGAATACCATTGGTGGAGCCAGTGGCAGAGAGACTGGACATCCACAATCCCTTTTAAGGGTACCAAAGAACCCTATGGGAAGGTTAACATACTTGTCTTCAGACAGTGGGCAGCAGACTAATCTCTGTTTTACTAAGAAGGGCACAATTAGTAACTCTGACATTAACAAGTTTATTGATAATTCCATTTAGTGACTGTGGCATATTTCAGGACTTTGCTTCATGTCCTCAGTTAAGAGTTTATGTCTAAAGAAGTCCCACTCAGATTCTACCTTTATCCCACCTATTCCTGTAGGCTCTCAAGAGCTGAATAAAAATCTGTCTGATCTATATGATGCATGATGCCTATGGAGGGGAGGATCACGTACATCCTAAATCAGTCTTTTAAATAAGCAGCTTTAGAATATTCTGTTTGCCTACACTACATAAACTTAAAAAAAGAGGGCCATTCTTACCACAAAATTATAATATGTTTTAGTGGTTTGTGTATGAATGACTCAGAAAAAGAAGGAAAAGTAAATATTCTATTAATGAAATTCTATGAGATGAAGATTTAGCTTTTTATAGGCAGGAATTTTGAATAAATCACACAAACTACAGTATAGGATCTTATGAAGCAATGTAAAGGTGGTGTTGTTTTCAGGAGATATTTCTTTTAGTAGTAAAAAGTGCTAAAACAACATGTTAAATGTGTCTAAGAAATAATGGTACTCTGTAACAAGGAGATACAAATTCTCTCTCTCTCTCTCTCTCTTTCTCTCTCTCTCTCTCTCTCTTTCTCTTTCCTAAAAAATAAAACAGTTGTCAGAGTAATCTAGGAATTCTGTAGATTTGGGTTATGTCTTGTCCATTACATATATTTGAATTGTTCTTACTTAGATATATGATTATTCCCATCATAAACTGTGATACATGGTGCCTTCAGTGCAAAGACAGGAAAAAATGAAAATGGATGGAAATATATTGGAAAATATGGTTTAGGAAAAAGAAATGAAAGGTCAAAGAATTGCTGATTATACAAAAACCTCATGCTGCTAGGTCATGAAAATTTTCTTTAAAAAATTAGAAAGCATTGGTCATTGAACTTGGTGACTAACAAGTTATACCACAAAGAAAGATATTTACTACATTTTAACAGACAGGAAAAGAATGAATGTCTGTGTACAGACAACTAGATTAAAAATTTATAAGACCCTCCCCCAAACACCCAAGAATAAAAATAATTATAAAAACACATGATTTAAAATTAAAATGCCTTAGAAGTGGGAGGAACACCCATATGTACGAAAATATTTATTGCAGCTCTCTTTTGTGGTGGCAAAAAACTGGAAATTAAGAGGATGCCCATCAATTGGGGAATGACTAAACAAGTTGTGGTATATGAATGTAATGGAATACTATTGTGTTATAAGAAATGAGGAGCGGATGGACTTCATATTTACCTGGAGAGGCTTATACAGACTGATGCTAAGTGAGAAGAGCAGAACCAAGAGAAATTTGGACACAATGACAGATGCAACGTATGTGTGACAACCAACTTTGATAAACTGAACTCTTCTCAGCAACACAAGGTTATAAGACAACTCTAAAAGTCTCAGGATGGAAGGAGATATCTACATTCAGAGAAAGATCTAGAAAGAACAGAGTTTAAATGGAGACTGAAGTAAACTACATGCTCTCTTTGTTTTCCATTTTTGGTTTTGTTTCCTTTCTCATTGTTCATTCCATTGCTTACAACCCTTCTATACAACCAGATTAATGTCCAATGTGAAAGTACTTTTAGATCCTATACTTGATTGCAAGCCGCCATGGGAGGGAGGGTGGATGGAGGGAGGGGAGAAAATTTGAAACTCAAAGGATTGTGGAACTGAATCTTGTAAACTAAAAGTAAATAAACAAATCAATTTAAAAAAATTTAAAATGCTTAACCCTGAAGTGTTTAAACAAATTATTGAAAATTTTAAAAAATGAGAAATGGACACTTCAGATTGAAGAAATGGCATCAACACCAACTATAATAATTTCATGCAGAAGTTTAAACAGTCAAAATTATTTGCCACAACATTTGGACCAAAAAGAGACCAACAATACCTTAATCAACAAGCATTTTAATTACTTGCCCAATAGAAGAGATGACTGCTGAAGTCAACTCTAGATTAGATTATAAACTTATCTGCAAAATCTTTTGAAGAAGGATGATGGACAGTTATAAGCACTATCATTTTATAAAACTGAGAGAAACAGTGGAGGGCAAAATAAATTTAAAGAAAGTGTGGCAAGGTTTCTGACTTAGCAAAGTCATCTGAAGAGTATTCAATGATGAGGCTGGAAAGAGGACTATAAAAAGAAGAAATGGAAAACTTTTGTAAAAAAAAAGTTTGAAAAATTTTCTCCACCAAGGATAGCATAAGTCTTCAACTTGGGCCCTAAAATAATAATCCCTGGAGTGCTTCTGAAGGAGGGAGGAATGGCTGTGAAGAGAGTAATTATGTGAAAAGCAACCAGATTGAACCAAGTAAATATAGGGGGAATCTATACCGGAAGTTATGTAATTGTGAAAGCATAAGATACAAGGTATCTTGGTGTGGGAATTCTCTCCATCAATAAAGATCAAAACCCATCTATGACTTAGTTAGATCTAAGGAAGTTTCTTGAGATACATAGGATTTAGTGACTTGTTTAGGGTTTCAAACAGCTAATGTTTCAAAGGTGGGATTTGAACTTAATCCTACTGAGTCAGGGTAGGTGGAGATTGGTAGCTGTCAGCCTGCAGAGGAAGAGGAGCTCAGCAAAGGCTGAGGAAGAGCCTCCAGAGACAAGTTGCTACTGATCACACCACCAGCTGAGCATGGAGCTGGAGTCAACTCACACAGAATACATCATTTTTATGCAAAGAGGAATTTCCATAACAGATAGCAGATTGTGAGAAGATAAATGACTTTTACTTTCTCAACAGCAGTTTGTAGATTCCAGGTCTAAGTCTACCTCTTTCTTCTCAAAAATTGTTTGACAATATGGATCATGAGTTCATAACAGAAAAAACCTCAGAATATCTCAATGTCAGCAGCACAAAATATATATTGTCTAATTGTGAACTGGTTAAGAAATCCTGCAAATTATACTGAAATTGCAGCAGATTTCAGTGTACTTTCAATGGGAACCAAAGTGGACAGTGATGGGAATGAAGGGAAGATAGAGGTTTGAAGATACAGTAGAGTTACTTCTTAATGATGTCTACCATTACTAAGTTCATTCTTAGAAAGACAGACAAAATTAGGCTGCAGGTGAGTGTTTATTTCTCTTAAACCTTGCAGAACATGCATGGAAATTCATTGTAGACAACGAACTCAAGGACAGACAGACAAAAGAGACCTTATATCTTTAGAGCAATTTCCTCTCACCTCTCCCTCCCTTCCTAGCTCAGGATGTCCATGTCAGCTAAAATTATAGTCTTCATATGTGTTAACCATAATATGAAAAAGGAATTTTCTTAATTGGATAGGCTGAAAAATAAAGTAAGAGAGTAGAAGTTATAAAGTGTCAATTGAAATCATAGCTCTAGGATATCTGTGTTTCTTCTATCATTAACACGACATGATATAACATAACATAGCCTATGTCTGTAAAATACCAAGATACGAACAGTCCCATTATTCAAGATAGTTCAAGGTGCCTTGTACTTGGTAGACATAAAAAATAGAAGAATGCTCCTGGTCAGCTTCATCTGGTCTTACAGTTGCTGACACAGGAAGGGGCATTTTGGGTTCACACAGAGAGCAAAGCATGTCTGTTATACCAGAGCACACAAAGCCTTATGGTAGGTTAAGCTCAGAGTGCACCAAAATGTCTCTCCTAATTGACCAACCTACGTTTTAGGCTTTCCTCAGGTCTTGGGGGTTCAAATTATTTTGGGAAGGAGTCTACAATGAAGAAACCATGAAGAAAATCAGTTTGGAGTAAGCTAGTCTGATCTTGTTCCTAACAAGTACCTGTCTGATAAGCATTTTCAACGGATAATTGAATGCCTTCTTTCTTGTTTTCACCCTTATACCCTTACACCCAGTCAACTTTTCCAGAGCCAGCGAATGCTTCATTTTGGTCATTAGGATGTTCAATGAATGACTCTGGGCAAATCACTTAATGCTGTTTGCCATAGTTATGTCATCTGTAAAATGAGCTGGGGAACCACTCCAGGATCTTTGCCAAGAAAACCTGAATTGTATCATGAACAGTCAGACACAACTGTAAAATGACTAAGACTATTAAAAGAAAAAAAAACACTAAAAAGACCTCATCTACAAGGCAAAACCAAAAGACCCCTTCCATTCCTGAAGAAATATTGCAATCCTAAGAAGATCGAGGGTCTTGAACTCCAGCAAATAAAAAAACATGTGAATGACAAATATTAGTCATTAAAGTTTCTCCGTGAAAAGGAGTTTCCATAAAGACATCTTCATTCTTCCAGTGTGATGCTGGAGTGCCTGTCAGTTGCTGGATATCGAGAATTTCTTGTTGGGACTCCTTCCCTTCCATAGATCCTATTTTGCACAATTTAGGAAAATTAATATATTAGAAAGTGTGACTGCCCATTGCTTCAGACACTTACTCAATGAAATGACTTACAATTGGCACCCTGACTCAGTATCAGTGCACGGGTTTGCTCCAGCACCCTCCGAAGCTCTGGTGGAATGGTTAAAATCCTTGTTGTCTCAGTCAGCCTGTAAGAACGGTATGATTACAGTCTCTCACCTCTTATAGATGCCCCTATTCAGTGATGTTTTATTAACAAATTTGGAGAAGCCGCAGTTTAAGATCCTCACAAAGTTGAAAGAGGCATTGAAAATCTCCAAAGAATGCAGAGAGAAAAAGCCACCTGAAGAGCAGAAACTGATTCACTAATATTAGAGATTGACAAGGGCTATTACACTATGGCTCCAGGGAAAAGAAGAGAAAAAGAAAGGTTTTAGCTCTCAAGAAATCAAAATACTCTGCATTTGAAAGAGCAGCAAATTAGTTCAACAGGATCTAGCACAAATTCCCTTCTGCCAACCCCATCATCTCCAACTCTATTCCCTGCAGCAGGCATGTACATGTGCTGCCGCTCCCCTCCCCCCCCCTCCCCCCGCTCCCTCCTTCCCCCCCTCCATACTCCCCCTTCAACCAAGGTGTCCTATTAACTCCCTTACCAACCCCATATCCCACAAACCCTCAGGAGCTCATGGATGCACCAGTATCTTTGCTCTTTCCACCTACCAGTACAGGCGGCTTAATTAGCTCTGTTCAAAATTTTCTAAAAGGTACTTTGAAGAAAGTGGAAACCTGTGATTACAGTGCCCCAGAATCTGATGAAGTTGCCATATTTCATGTTTTTTTCCCCTTTTGACACACCCCTTCTCACTCCCACACTTTCACGTTGAATGACTAAATCAAGAGGGTGGTATTGGGTACATGCCCACTGGAGAGAGTCTTTTCAAGAGGGAAAAGATGCAGCAAGGAGTCTGAGGGTGAATGGCAACTTGGCTTGGCCCCCTCCACCCTCCCGATCTTTAAGAGTTGTCAATAGTTCTACCAACTGAATCAGGAAGCAGACCGATGGTGACAATACTCAGATCATGACAGCAAATGCACTTTGTGTTGAGATGCCTCCTTCCCCTGTAAAGAGAGTAACAGGGAAACAAATGAGCAGTGAATATTTTGCCTCTCCCAAAGTACTTTCCAGTTTCTTAGACATACCTTCCATTTTCGTTGACCCCAAAGCATAGCCCATGGTTGAGATTAGAAGACAACTTCAGCTTTCGATTGACACTTAAAAATGATGGATATCTTATGTGAATTTTTACAGGGACACTTCCTAGAATTTGGGATTGTTTAGTTTAAACAGCCCCCTAGGCTCAAAATTGCCACTTTCTAATTAGAATCTTTTGGAAAAGGGACAAGAGAATATTAATAGGATCCTTTAGACAGAGAACACTTCTAACATTTTACATTTAATAACTTGAAGATTGAGAATCACCTTCCTGATCTTCATAAAGCAGGAGGCAAGCTCATTACTCAGTAAGTTTTACCAGTGCAAAGTGTGATCTGAATTCCATGGGCAGGAATCATCGAGCTGAAAGGTAAAGTGCTATGCTATGTAGTGGAGAGATCCCTGACCTCAAATTGTCACATAGTGGAACAAATGCTGGATTGGTAGACAGAAAGCTGTGTGGGTTCACATGACAACTCTGTCATTTATTACCTATAGTGACAGCGATCAAATCACATCATGTTTCTGTCCCTTAGTTTCTTCAAGTATAAAATTAAAGTCTTGAATTATCAGAAGTGTAAAACTACCAGATTAAAATGTAACTGGGAAATGTATAATTAAATGAATAAACCATAATATAAACAGATCATGTTAATTTGTGGTTTTCTAAGTCAATATGCAGCCAAGAGGGATTTCTTTCTATTTGAGTTTGATGCCACTGGAGCCGATAACCTCCAAGACACATTTTTTCTCTCTCTAAGATACTGTCTGTGATTTAAGGACTAGTAATCATACCTAGTCAATCAATCAACCACTAAACACTGATTAGGTGCCTACTATAGGTCAGGCATTGGGCTAGACACTGGGGATACAAAAAGAGACAAAATACTGTCACTGTCCTCAAGGAGTTTACAATCTAACAGGGTAGACGACATTTAAACAAATACATACAAAGAAAAGTATATAAAGGATAAGTATGACATATATAGCAGATGGAAGCACTAGAATTACAAGGAGTTGGAGGATGCTTCTTGTAGAAGGGGGAATTTTAGTTGGAACTTAAAGAGAGCTAAGGAGTCTAGAAGTCAAAGGAGAAGAAGAGGGTTTCACTCATGAGAGGAATGCCTGGAGAAAATGCCAGGAGCTGAGAGATGGAGTGTCCTCTTCCTGAAATAGCCAGGAGTCCAGTGACATTAGATTAAAGAGTATCTGTCAGGGAATAAAGAAGATTGTAAGAAGATTGTAAAGGTTGGAAGGGAGTGGGTGGTGGAGGGGTAGAAAGACTTTGACTATGAAACAGAACATTTTGTATTAGATCCTGGAGGCAATAGTAAGTCAGTGGTGTTTATTGGGTAGGGTAGAAGTGACATGATCTGACTTGTGCTCTAAAAATTAAGTTAGTGGAGGGTGGAGTGGAATGGGGAAAGACATAAGGCAGGCAGACCTAGCAGCTGGCTATTGCAATAATCCAAGCATGAAATGATAAGAGCCTGCCATTGTGTGGAGGCAGTGTCTGTTACATAGGTGAAACTAGCCTTTGGCAACAGACTGGAGATAGAGGATGAGAGAAATTAAGATATCCAGAATGACTTCTAGTTTACAAGTCTGAGGGACAGGAGGATGGTGTTATACTCTAGAGTAATAAGAAAATGGGGGTGGGTGGATAAGCGGGAGAGATAATGAGTTCCATTTTAGATATACTGAGTTTAAGATGTCTACTAGTCATCCAGTTTGCAATGTCTGAAAGGCAGTTGGAGATGCAAGTTTGGAGACCAGCAGAGAGTTTGAGGAAGGAAAGGTATGTTCTAGAAGCATCAGCCCAGTGATGATAACTAAATCCATCTCTGAGAGACAGCTGTGGTTAGAGTAGATAATCTGGAAGAGGATCCAGTAAAGGACACAGGGAAGGAACAGCAGGTAGGTGAGAAGAGAACCAGAAGAAAGTCATGTCCTAAAAGCCTAGAGAGAAGAGAGTTTCAAGGAGAAGAGAGTAATTAGTGGTGTCAAAGGCTGCAGAGAGGTCAAAGAGAATGAGGTTCAAGAAAAGACCATTGGATTTAATACCTATGCTGATTGGTAAAAAAAGAGAACAGTTTGGATGCAATAATAAGATTGGAGGCTAAATTGTAAGGAGTTAAGAAGAGAGAGGAGAGGAGAGCAAATGGAAGCACTTGTTGTAGACAGCCTTTTGGAGGAGTTTATCTACAAAGAGCAGAAGAGATATAGGATGATAGTAGGGATAGAAGGATTAAATGAAAGTTTTTTCAGAATGACTAGGATGAGGCAATGTTTTTAGCCAGTAAGAAATAAGACAGTAGGGGTGGCCAGGTGGTTCAGTGAATATAGCACCAGCCCTGGAGTCAGGAGGACCTGAGTTCAAATTCAGCCTCAGACATTTAACACAAAAAACTAGCTATATGACCTTGGGTAAGTCACTTCACCCCAATTGTCCTACCTTCCCCCTCCAAAAAGCAAAAAAAAAAAAAAAGACAGTAGACAGGGAGAGATTGAAAGTAAATGATAGAGTGGGAATGATAGAGGGGATAATCTATGGGAGGAGACAAGATGGAATAAGATCACTTGAACAATTAGAAGGGTCACCCTTCACAAGGATTAAGGTAACTTCATCATGTGAGGAAGGGATGAAGGAGGGGGAAGTGGCAGAAAGCATCTGAGTGATGGGAGATGAGAAAGAAGGGAGAAGAGGAAGTTGACAGAATGGCCTCAATCTTTTTTTTTTTGGTAGAATATGAGGCAAAGTTCTCAGCTGAGAGAGTGGGGGAAGAGGGAGCCATGGGACAGCTGAGGAATGATGAAAAGATTTGGAAAAGCCATTGTGAAGATAGTGAGTTTATAAGGGAGATATAATAGAATTACCTAGCAGCAGTGAAGGCCCAGTTGAAGTTATGTAACATAACTTTTTAGTGGATCCATTTTGAACAGCTGAATGATTTTCTCCACTTTCATTCAGCAGCACATATGTAGGAGCAAAGGCAGTGAATGGTGGGAGTGATCCAAGGTTGAGCACTGGCTGGGTGTAATCAATTATATGATAAAGGAGGTAGGAATTCAAGAGAGGGGGACCATGTAAGGTTAAATTGGTTCACCAAGGAGCCAAGACAGATAGAAAAAGAAAGTAGAAAGTTCAGGGGAAATGGCCTGGGAGAGAATAGAGGAGTCAATGGATTGGAAGTCACAATATAGATGAAAATATATAAGGGAAGGCAGAAGGAGAGGTGAAAAGCCAATAGATTATTTATGGGAGGATAAGAGGATTTCATAATTCTTGTACATAGAGGTATATTTGTGAGTGGTGGCAATATTAAGGACGTGACCATCTTTCTGTGAGACTGAGGTTAGATAAAGGAATAGCTCATGGTAAGTGAGTAGGTTGAAGAACTGAGTGGTTAGGCTATCTGAGGGGGAGTCAATATATATGCTAAAACTTCCTACTATGATGAGTGGAATTGAAGAGGAGAGGAAAATTGTGAGATTGTAATGGTAATGGAATTTAAAGATCTGCCTGTATTGGCTCGGTTTTTGGGTTGAATGTTAAAACCCCGAGCCTGTGAATTCCACTTGTGGGATGGACTTGTTGATGTGAAGAGAAAGGGCTGAACTGGGAGGAGCTGGTGCTAGGGATTTAGAGACAGGCCCAAGCAGAGAGGCCAGAAGAACTTTTGGGGAGCAGTATTGTGGAGGCAGAGAGAGAAGACAATTGCTGGGGGCCAGAATTTCTGAGAGACTGCTGAGGGCCAGTTAGAGTTGCCCAGAACTTTTGAGAACTGCCACTCAGAGCTGTTGAGGACTGAGGAGGCATGGCTGTGATGCTGGTATTTTGTCTGTCTGTTTTGATGTTGTTTTGCCAGATTCATCTACTAGTGAAGGACAGTGCTGTTGTTGCAGAGGTCCTGGAACCTTACTGTTGGTTAGAAGCCCTAAAGAAGGATTTTCTTGTATGTGTACAGAAATCCTGGAAGAGAGTCTTGCTGATGCTTTCAGGGGTTCTGAAACTGTTCTGCAGGCAGAGAGTGAATTAATGAGCACACTGGCAATGTATATTGTGGCTTTGTTAAGCTTTGTCTCCCCAGGAACAGAGATTGCTGAGGACTTGCCTTGCATCAAGATGAAGAAAAGACCTCTCCTTGGGTAGTAAATGCTGTGATGATATCTTAACCTTGTTGTTGCTTAAGGGTAGATGGCCTTTTGTGCTCTCCCTGCCCCTTTTGAGAAAGTACTTGGTATTAATGGATGGTATTGTAATTCAGTTGTGATCCAAGGGTGGGAAACTTTTGACTTTTTTGGTGCTCTGTGACTGACCAAATGAATGTACTTTGCTTATGGTTGGAAACTAATCTCCATTTGAGAAGAGAGACTTTGTGACTGATTAAATGAATGTACTGTCCAGGGGAGGAGCAGTACTTGGATTGAATTGAGAACTTACTACTAAATGAATGAGTTACACTGTATCTCTGTTTTGTGAATATTTTTGCCTTAATTTGTCACTGAATAAAATAGAGAGTTACTATGCTGGTATTCCAAACCTTGGAAGTTGCCTTTGCTTGGTATTACAGAGACAAGTATCAAACTCATTAAAGGAATGAATGTAGATTATTAAATGACACTTTTATAGTGATTTTGCTTTAAAGTTTACAAAGTTCTTTAATATACAAACTTAAATCTCACATCAAAGCTATGAGGTAGATACTATAAACATTGTCCTTTGAAATTTACAGATACTTTCTCTCTTTCCCTCCCTCTCTTTTTTTCTCCCTCCTTTCCTTCCTTCCCTCTTTCCTATTTTGTTTTGAGAATTGGCTGTGTGGGCCAATCCTGGTACAGGGGAAAATAGTCTTTAGGAAGACAGGAGATATTTTCAGCATATTCCCCAAATACTGTCTTTTTGCCTCCCTAAATACATTTTTGGATTAGCATAAACTCAATTTTATAGGAACAATAATTCTCAAAACAAAAGTTCTTGCAATGTGAAAATGGTACTGTACAGGGGATAACAAAAACTCCCTGCTGAGCAGCATAATGCCATTAGTTCCAGATATTCTATGCTTTTTTTCATCCTCTAAGTGTCAGGCTTGTCATTTTAGAATACATACAACAGTTTGGGAAATGTTTTAACCAAGATCATGTATTAGTCCTTTTCATTTGTTGAAAAACAATACAGATTTAAGTTCTTAGATGAATAATACTCTGGTTTTTAAAGTTTCCTTTGAAGGAATAACTACTTCAATTTGTATTCTGTCCCCTTCATTCTAAGAAAACTGTTCTTTCAAAGGTCAAGAATTACCTCAATATCTAAATCCATAGTCTTTCTTTTCAGTCCTCATTCTTCTTGATTTCTCTGGAGCATCTGACAGTTACTCACCTCCTACTTATTGATATCCTCTAATTCCTTGGTTCCCATGACACCTTGTTTTCATAGCTACCTTCACTTTCTAACTAAGCCTTTTCTAGCCCCTTTACTGACTCCTATTTCTCCTGAAACTCCCTTAAAATAAGAATCCTCCATTATTCTTTTATTAGTTCTTGTCTCATTTGTATAGCTAATTTCCCTCAAGTTTGGCATAAGGGATGAGGAGGAAGAGGTATATAAACTACCTTTAAATATTTGAATGACTGTCAGGTAGACAAGACATGAATAGATTTAGCTTATTTTGCTTGGCCCCAGAGATCAAAATGAGGAGCGAAGGGTAGAATAGAAGGTAAAGAATGACTGACTTGAATTTGATGAGAACGGAAAAAATCCAAACTTCCTCACAATTGGAGCCAACCAAATTTAGAATGGATTTGCCTCAGTAGATGGTAGATTACCTGTCACAAGTAGTCTTCAAAAATCAGTACATTATTGGTGGTGTTATAGGGAGTGAATCTTGTTTGTGAATAACCCTGGAGATGCCTTTCAACTATGAAATTCTGGTACTCTATGATCTGATCCTCTCCTTCAGTATCAATTGTCACCTTTTTGAGGAACATCCACAAATCTAAATGTTCAGCACTGAATTCTCCCCTCAAATCCAAAAGATCATTTCCAAAGATTACCATATAGCTCCACCTTTGTGTCTCAGTGGCATCTCAAGTTCAATATGGTGAAAACCCAACCCATCATCTCTTTCCCAAATTCTGCTCTTTTTCCTATTTTTACCCATGGTACTACCTACCAGTGACTACCAGTCATCTATCCTTCAGTATTGTTCTTTGTTCTTTCAATCCACAACTCTAATTAGTTTTTGAGTTGCAAGAATTTTACCTTCCTCCTGGAAATCCTTCTGGGATGGTCAGGTGGTGGGAAAATCTACCTACCATTTAGGGCACACTCTTCCCCTGCTTTCTTCTGTTGCCCAGGATGCTTGAACACTCATAGGGCTTGGATAGACTGGGAGTTAACAACTCTAATCCTTTTAGTGACATAGAGGAACCCAAGACTTTACTATCTACTCTCTTAAGGCTCTTTCTGCTTTACCTTCTGCTTTTCCTCTTTTCCTTGTAGTCACTTGGCAATGTCATCCAATCTACTTCCCTAATCTAAGGCACTCTGGGCCTTGACATTTAGTTGGTACTTGACACTTTAGTACTTACAGGTCCTTCCAATTGCTCTGTAGCTGAATTTTCTTTTATGATCTGTCTCCCTCAATTACAGTCTGAGCTCCTTGAGAGAAAGTACTCTCTTGGTTTTTCTATTTGTGGCCCTAGTGCTTAGCACAGAACTTGGCACATAGTTAAAACTTAACAAATATCTTTTCATCGATTCATTCATTCATTCATTTAGTTCTCTACCTTACCATTTTTATAGTTACAAAGTTATTTTATGTCTTCATTATTTCCTACCTGGACTATTTAGATTTGTGTTAGGTCCATATGCCTGCAGGTTTTCCCCTTCCAAGTTTTCCTATTCTCAATGGTCAGATGGGTCTTCCAGATGTACTGGGTCAGTCATATCATGGTACTACTCAAAAATCTTCAATGATTTTCTATTGTCTGTAGAATAAAGACCAAATTCTTTAACACTCTTTACAATATGAATATAGTCAACTACCTGCAGCCTGATCATTTCATATAAATACTCTGACCTTCAGTTAAACTTGATTACTTGCAATGCTTTCAAAGGCTCATGGTCCTCCCCATTCAGGAAGTTCACTAAGTCTTCATTGCATCATCTCTTCTAGTTCAAATATTACCTTCTCCACCAAATCAATAAACATTTATTAAGTGTCTAGCATGTGCCAGGGGGTATGCTAAGTGCTGCTCATAAAAATATGAAAAAGAAACAATGTCTACCCTCAAGGAATTTGCAGTCTAATAGGGTAAGAAAATACACAAAAGGAAGCTGAAAAGTAGGAGGGGAGAAAGTAGGAAAGATAAGAAGAAAATAACGAAGACAAAAGGACAAGATGGAGAAATCTGAAGAAGCGGGGCTACATGAGAAATGAAGAGATGGCTGACTTGGGTGTCTTCTTTGAAAGGAAGTTCTGAGAGGAGCTTTTTATTCCTCCATCAGAGGAGTGTGAGAGCAGAGTTGATGAGATGTGAATTCCTGGGCTGGTGATCTTGTAAGATAAAGAGGTTATTGGGGTACATTTTAGAAGTCTAAAGGAATTGCAGTGGGGTGGGAAATGAAGAGCTTCCCTGGTTTCCAAAGCTGGATGTCATTTCTCACTTTCCCACCATGTGAAGCAGTAGATTACAGTGGAAATGGCACTGGCTCTGCAGTTTGAGGGACTGGATTCATGTCTTACCTCTGATTTTCACTAGTTATGTCACCATGGGTATATTCTCTGTATTTATTCATCTGTAAAATATATTTTAAAAATTGAATAAATTAAGATTTATTTATCTGTAAAATGAAAGTATTGAGCAAAATGCTCCCTGTTGTATCTTCTGGTTCTAGAAGTAATCCTATGATCTTATTCAATCAAACAATCTTTAATTAAGTGCCTGCTGGGTGCTATGCTAGATTTTAAGGATACAAAGATGAAAATTCAACATATTCTTAATGGGCTTATAGTCTACTATGGGGGAGGGCAGAAGGGAAATACATGTACACAAGAAAATACAAAGTAATTTCATGGGGTAAGAGGGTTCTAAAAACTAGAGGAATCAGTAAAGATTGAATATAGGAGTTGACCTGAGAGATACTTTGAAGGGAGTTAGATATTCTAAATGGTCCAAATGAGGGGTAATTCCAGGAATGGAGATGACCTACATAAATTTACTGAAACAGAAGCAGCAAATAGGTCACATTAGTTGAAAAGTGCATAAGATAGGAAAATGTGACTTATTTGGAAAGACAGTTTAGAGCAATGTTGGGAAGTACTTTAAGTGTCAGAGGAGCTACATTTTTTGCATTTTATTTATCTTTGTTTTTTGTCTAGAGGTAATAGTGAATCATTGTCATGGGGGCAATAATACAATCCTTCTCCTGCTTTAGCAATATTAGTTTTTCAAAGTATGTATTATGGTGATGATAATAATAACTACTAGCATTAAAAAAGAGATTTACGGTTTGAAAATCTCTTAACAGATACATCATTTTAGCTTTATAACAACCCTGAGGGATAGACTGGATTACAAAGGGGAGACAGTGGAAGCAGCAAGATCAATAGTCCAGATGAGAGGGATATTGGCATGGATTAGAGTGATAGAGAGTTGTTACGGAGATAGAATTGGCAATATTGGCAATTCTGCTGTAACCTGACATATGTTTTCCCCCAAAGCACCATCCAAACTGAGCAATAAAAAGTTCAGAAAGCATACAGATTTTGGGGGAAATAGAATTATAGGGGCACAACACTCAAAAATTTCTTCAAATGATACATTAAAAACAAACTGAGGATCCAATAAAAAGTGGCACAGTTTTATATATGTTAAATAGTTAAGAAATACACAAATACTACAATAAATTGTGGCCAGTTCAATAGCCCTACTTGACCTGCAACCTGGATACATAAGTAAATTGGGGAGATTGCAGCTGACAGTCTAGGGTTGTGGGAGTGGCTAGAGGCCATGACAGAAGGAGGCAGGGGTAGTAGTGGTGTGGAGTAGCCCTTTACTGTACCAACAGCTCCTACTACACCAGAAGATATACAATGAATTTAGAACTTTACCTTTAAAAAGTCTGTGCCTGGAAATGGGCATTGTAAGGGTTGCAATTTGTAAGTTATTGTGAAATGATGCAGTTTTCTGAGTTTTCTCAATGTTTTTTTGGGAAGAAATTGGCAGAAGCAAACTTGAAATTTGAGATATGCTCAAAATGTTCCCTAATAGATGAATCAAGTTGGATTAAATTTAGGTTTTTGAAACACGCTTTATATCGGAACTGACTGTATATCTGGGGGTATTGTAAGGTTCACATGAGATAATATGTGTAAATTGCAAACCTTGACATGCTATGTACATGCTGGTGTTTCTTATAATCGTTATTATTATCCAGTAGTGACCAGGCCAGGCCTACAGTCTGGAAATCAGGGATGATTTCACTCCCTGAGTCTTCTACTACACACCTGCTAAGCTCAAGTAATGTTTATAGAGCAATAGAGGGGTGTCCTGGTAAATATATGACAACCAGATTCTCTGGGGGAAAATATGTACATTTTTAAGTTTAATCTGCATTATTAATATTTTTAAAAGTCTAGACAATGAACAAATCAATAAATTAAGTCCTGATTTATGGCAATTTCTGGTTTTGGATTGGGGATCTAGGAGAATGAGAAAATGGTCGCACCCTTGGCAGAAAAAAGAGAAATTAGGAAAAGGGTTGGTCTAGGAGAAAATACAATGAGTTCTATTTGGGATATGTTGAGTTTGAAAAATCTATGGAACACCCAGGTGGAGATATATAGCAGGAAGTTGATGATACAGGATTAGAGTTTAGGAGAAAGAAGAGAGGGGAAGATGGACATTTTGAGGTTGTCTATGTAGAGATGATAATTGAATACCTAGAGTCTAATGATATCAATAATAAAGACTGTATACTGTATGGAAGAAGGTGGGAGGGGGAGGATGTTATATGTTATACTCTTATTTTGAGCTCACAGATTTTATTTTGTATTAAATTCATACTCACAAATATATATATATATATACATACATACACATATGTGTGTATATATCAATATCTATATCTATATATTCATACAAGTTCTTTATGGACAGGAACTCTGTGTGTGTGTGTGTGTGTGTGTGTCTTTGTGTCCTTGGAGCCTAGCAAAATGACTTGTAGAATTAATGCTTAATACATGTTTTTAGAATGAAACATAACAAATACACATCCCATACTAGATTGTAAACTCCTACAAGACTATAAGCTCATTGAAGGCCAAATTTCACCTTAGCATCTAATATAGTGCATTGAAAATAGTGGTTCTTAAATATTTGTTGAATTGAGTTAAAATGAGTAGGATTTGTAATCTTAAGATCAGTAATAATTACTGAGCTTCTTGTATCAAAAAATCCCATGAAATTATTCACTTGCCATTTCAACTGTTCTTTATGTTGACATCATACCTTTTTACAAATATTTGGTTTGAAATCAAGGATTATAAATAGGCATGAAAAAGTTGCATAAAGGCTTTGTCTCATTGTGAATTTTACATACTCAATGAACTATACTGTGCGAACATCTGGGATGGGGCTCCATTGTACTGAGAAATACATCTATGTGTGAAATAGTATTTCTGGTTATAACTTCCTGAGAGAAGATACTTTGAATGTGTGAAAAAGCCTCTCTTAATCACACATTACACACAGGTTGTCCTCATTTTTCTCGCTTATAAAATGCCGTTGAATCCTGTAAAGCAACATTACTCTGCTGTTCTTCACTCATATCCTCTGCTGAAGATGAGATTTTTTTTTGTCACGTTGACATTAAGGAAGCAGGGCATGTCAAATAAAAATAGTTGGCTTTTCAGAGGGATGTAATTTATTATCTGCATTGCAGAGAATGGAAGAGAGGAAAGAAGGAAGGTGGGGCAGTAGAACAGGGGGAAAAATAAAGGGAAAAATGCAATGCCAAGGACTTGTATTGCTAACCAGGATAAAATGAGGATACTTATTCTTCTCAGGTCTGTCAAATCTTATTGATTTTAAATCTGTAAAATCTGTAAAATCTTATTGACAAATAGCTGGATTTTCTACTTGTGCTATAGAAAGATTTTGTCTGATTCTTGTTTCTGATACCTGTTTCCATGTTCTGTAGACTTCCTAACTCCCCTTGCCCAGGACATTAGTGGGAGGATATATATAGAGATTTTTTTTTCATTTAAAGAGAGTTTTTTTTAAACTATACTTTGTAGTCTATATTAGTTCAAAAGTGGCCATAAGTGAATGATGTGCATTGATATTTTAAAAATAATTTCATTTAGACAAAAATAGAAACAGCATGGATTTTAAATTTATTCTTGCTTAAGTTAAAGAAAGAATTACTCACTTGGTATTTTGAGTCAGGACTGTCACAGGCCAGTCGAATGGTTGCTGCTTGAAAATGAAATAAGATATTCTTAGACCACTTGACATTTAATAAAAAGATTTGACTTAACAATAACTTGGAAAGGAAATTCATCAAGGGCACATTTGTTCATGTAGATGAAGCTCCCTTCATCTCCAAAAGGAGAGCAATGCAATGAGTCAGGATGGTTGTGTTGACTTTCTCATCAGGTAAGTTCTTTACTCTTGACTCTCTATGGATTCTCATGGTCTGGGCTTTAGGTGATAGTTTGAAACTACTTAGTTTCCTACATTGATTAGGTCTTGACAACAGTTTCCTTCAGGGAAAAACTAGCCTAGTGTATGTGAAATAGATATTGTTCCTCCTACACCTAGAAACACAATACACATGAAATAAAAGTTTCTTGAAGACAGGATCCTCTTTTTCTGCTAATGTATTGTTCATGTTAATGAAATGGTCAATCTCATCAGCAAAATTATGTGAGATTGTCTTCCCAAAAGTTGACTGATACCTTTCTGAATAATCTCCACATTCACTGTTAAAATAAGGCATGAGAAAAAAAAATAATGTAAAAAAATCATATAAATAATATATTCAGGTTGGAACGATTTAGCTTCATAAAATTCAAATTTTTTTCTGATTTTAAGATGTTAAGTCGAAATTTTCGAGGCATTTTAAAATAAAGAATATTCACCAAAGGGCTATAAAAATGTGCATATCCTTTGATCCAGCAATACCACTTTTAGGGTTGTATCCCAAAGAGGTCATACAAGTGGGAAAAGGACCAGTATGTACAAAAATATTTATAGCAGCTCTTTTTGTGGTGGCAAAAAATTGGAAATCAAGAGAATGCCCATCAATTGGGGAATAGCTAAACAAGTTGTGGTGTATGAATGTGATGGAATACTATTGTGCTATAACAAACGCGGAGCAGACGAACTTCATATTAACCTAGAGAGACTTATATAAACTGATGCTGAGCGAGGGGAGCAGAACCAGGAGAACATTGTACACAGTTATGGACACGTTGTGTCTGTGATGACTGACTTTGATAGACTGGGCTCATCTCAGCAATGCAAGGTTATAAGATAACTCCAAAGGATTCGTGATGGAAAAGGCTATCCACATCCAGAGAAAGAATTATGGAGTCTGAATGCAGATTGAAGCTAACTATTTGCTCTCTTTTTTTTTTCTCTTTTCTTCTTCCTTCTTATTCATTCCATTGGTTATAATTCTTCTCTGCAACTTGACTAATGTTTAATGTGAAGGTATATACAGAACCTATATCGGATTGCATGTCACCATGGGGGGGAGGGGAGGGAGAAAATTTGAAACTCAAAATCTTGTGGAACTGAATGTTTTAAACTAATGGTGAATAAATGAACAAAAAAGAATATTCAGAGATGATTTGAAGAAATATATATACTAAAAATAATAAATTGTAATATTTACTTTTAGTAAATAACAGTAGTTTAAGTATTCTTGAATTTCAGGTTTCTAGTTGTCTTCTATATTTATAAAAATTGGTACCATGAAAACAAAATATTAATTTTCCCATGTTTTTTTTTTACTAGATTCACAAATTTTCATTTTGTAATTCTGTATTACTTAAATCTAACACTCAAGCTGGCTGTTATTTTATGTCCACATAATCACAAATATATATCATATATTTGATTCTAAGTATATCACAAATATATATGAGTGAAGTACGATAACACTTTATAATTAAGCACATGCAATTATGATACACTAATGCTAAACTTAGTAACTATCAAATAAAACATTCAAAAGTACAAAAATAAAAATTGATCACAAACAAACCTATAAACTACAAAATATTTGTATTCTTCAGAAATATATACATTGATTTTAAGCATAGAAAATTTCAATTTTCCCTATTTCCTCTTCTGATCTAGTTTTTTAGTTTTAAAAGAATTTGCTACTACAATTGGTGTCATCATTATTATGATTATCAATTATTGTTCTGTGACTTCATTGATGGAGGGAAACGATCTCTAGCCAGGCAGACCTATACTTAATCTGTAATTGAAAATCTTAGAGAACTGCCAGGTAAAGGGGAGAGTTTTAGTGATTTGCCCATTAGCTAAGCATCTCATGTATATCAGAAACAGAACATGAACCTAGGTCTTCCTATCTCCAAGCCTTTATCCACTATGCAAAAAAAAAAATTTTTTTTGAAATTATTTTTTCTTGTTATTTTCATAGGTACAATGTATATCGTTCTGCCTATTCTTAATCATTTAATATCTTTTACTTTTTTTCTTTCTTTGTATATATTTGACAGGAGTGGCTAGGTAGATAGAGCATTGAGTCAGGAAGACCTGAGCTCAAATCCAACCTCAGATACTTACTGTGTGACCATGGGCAAGTCACTTATTTCTGTTTGCCTCAGTTTCTTTATCTGTAAAATGAGCTAGAAAAGGAAATGGCAAACCTCTCCAGTATCTTTGCCAAGAAAACCCCAAATAGAGTCATGAAATGTTGGACATGACTGAAACAACTGAATAACAAATTTCTATTTGACAGTCCTTCAATAAGATAAAATTTACTAGTGTTGGTATACAATTATTTGATGAGCCACTGTAGAGTCATTAGATATATGAGTTATTTCCAGAATCTTGTCATTTATGGAAATGCCAATTGTGAATATTTCATATAAATATTTCTCTTCTCTTAATAACAGTAATCAGTCAATAAACATTTATTAACTACCAGACATCATGCTGGGCACTGTAGATTCAAGACAAATGAAATAACCTTTGTCTTCAAGGTTTAGTGGAGACAGCACGTAATTATAACAGGTATAAATATATAGAAAACATGTAGAAAACAAATAAAAAATTTTTTGGGGGTGGTGGTAGTGGAGTTTTTAGTAATCACCAGAAGCTGAGGGATCAGTACAAGCTTCATGAAGAAGGTTGTTCATGATCTCTGCTTTGAAGGACTTCTAAAAGGCAGACATGAGAGGATTCCAGGCATAATGGACAGATGTTTGTGCAAAGGTGTCATGAATGATAAACCACCATAAGAAAGATTTGGTTGCATAGTAGAATTTATGAAGAAGACTAATGCACAGTTATCCCTTCCACATTACAGGGGTTAGGGGCATGGTGCCCCCACAATCTGGAAAACCTGTGTAAAATTTTTTTCACTCTCCCTTCCTACCAGAGAAGAAGTCTGAATTTTTTCTATTTATTTTGTGGAGTATTTACAATACTTTATTGTAAAATTTGGGCTGGTATTGTACGATATTATACATATGTTTTATGCATTTCTGAATTTCTAGACTTTTTCTGTGTTGTCTGCTGGCCTTCACATGCAATCTGTAGCTTCCACAAAACTCCCCCAAAATTCCCATTCAATTTCTTACGCTGATCCACAACATATCAAAACTGATGGGAAAGTTGTGATGTGAAAGGGATAACAATGTAATAAGCTTGGATAGGCAGATTGTAACCAGGTGATGAAAGGCATCAGATGTCACATAGAATAGTATGCATTTGGCCCTAGAGATAGTAATAAGTCACTTGTATTTATTGAACAATAGAGTAATATGGTTAGGCCTGTGCTTAACATATTTAGAATGTAATTTATATAATAGGTCCCAAGATTTAACAATCTGATTGCTCCTATTACATACTGTCAAATGGCTTTTCAAAAAGATTTCACCTGTTTTTAGGCCCAGCAATAGTGTAATCTTATGACAACTTCTCTATAGCCACAGAGGCATTTGGATATTTATCATTGTTAGCTATGGTGTAAAGTGATATCCTAAGGTTGTATTAAATTGCATTTATCTGCTCATTATAGAGAAATAACAATTTTAAGGGAGGTTTATATAATTTGCTTTTATTCCTTAGGAAAAGAAACATAAATCTCCTTTGATAGCTTTTTTTTTTTCAGGAATGGGTGCTAATTCTAATAAATATGTACCAAACCCTTGCAGATTTTGAATATCCAATGCTTATCAGCTGTATTTGCACAAAAATCTTTTACCCATCTGTTACTTTCTTTTTGAAAATTTGATGAATTTTTTATGAAAAATTCTTTTGAATAGAAAATCTATTCATACTCTCTTTTTACCATGTCTTTTGTTTATTTAATAGATGAAAATTTTCCTCCTTGTTACAATTGCTGTTCCTTTTTGTTCTAATTTTCTCTATATTGGAAAAAACATCAGTGTGGTAGCAGAAAGCACTATGAATTTTTGGTCAGAGGACCTGGATGTAGATTCTAGCTTTCTCACTTCCTACCTGCATGACCTTGGAGAAATCACTTAAGCTTCTGAGTTTTCTCATGTATAAAACTACAGAGCATCATTCCAATTGGAATTCATTACAGTATATGGTATAAAATGTGACTAGTTCCATTGTCCCCTTTTTGCCCATTTTTCTTAACAACTTTTCTTTGAATATTTACTGCCTCAATATTGTATGATCTTAGATTTTAAAATAACAATCCTGTTATATTCTTTAGTTCTATGTCTAGATTATCTATGAACTATTCTGTCCCTTTGATTTATTTTTAACCAATATTTTATAATTTTAATGCTTTATAGTTTAACTCAAGTTTCAGCAATATCTATCCACATTAAAATAAAATTCTTCTTTAAATTCGTATCCACATATTCTTCCATGTAACTTTTGTTACTAATATAAAAACCAACTGAAATTTAGTAGGATATTTCATTAAGTTAAGATTTAAGATATTTATTAAAATATTTCTTACTTTCAGAAATTATGGCAAGTATGGAAAAGTTTTCAATTACCTGCATTAAAGTCAGAATAATTATATTTTTAAACATAGATAAATAATTGGTTTCTATGCTCAAAGTGCAAACTAGTTTCTTTTCTTTTTCTTTTGCTTTTTTGGAGGGCAGTTGGGGTTAAGTGACTTGCCCAAAGTCACATGACTAGTAAGTGTGTCAAGTGTCTGAGGCTAGATTTGAACTCAGGTCCTCCTAACTCCAGGGCCGGTGCTCTATTCACTGTGCCACCTAGCCACTCCAATTCTTTTTTCTTTTTTCTTTTTCTTTTTTTGCTTTTTTGGTGGGGAAAGGCAGGGCAGCTGGGGTTAAGTGACTTGCCCAAGGTCACGCAGCTAGTAAGTGTTAAGTGTATAAAGTTGGATTTGAACTCAGGTCCTCCTGACTCCAGGGCCAGTGCTCTATTCACTGTGACACCTAGCCACCCCTAGTTTCTTTGCTAACAGGGAAAATAAAGGGATTCAAAACAGACCTCTTCACAGTCTAGGTCAACAGGAAAAATGGAGCATTTCTTTAAAACAAACAAAAACAGGATAACATCTTCAACCTATAATGAAGAAGAGAAAGGATCTAAAGAGGCAGACCTATCAAAGGTGAGAAAGGAGTACTTGGAGGAGAAATTCAAGAAAAAGGCCACTAAAGAAAAGGCCGGAGCTAAGAATAAATATGAGACTTTACCTGGAAAAGAGGACTGGATCAGCAGAAGGAAAAAAAGCAGCTTTTTTCATAGTAAGAATAATGTCAAAGATCATGGATGACATCAAGTTAAAGATCAAACAATGAGAGACTAGAAGAAGAAGTGAATGTTGGTGGTTGATGATTTCCTGTTGAAGGATAATAAGGAAGTTCTTGAGGAGATTGGATAAGCATGAATCAGACATGACACAATACAATGGCCCAGAGTCTGCTAAATCCAGAAATAAAAATTACCAGGCAAAGGACTCCTTCTATGGCAAGAATTATAGTGAAAACTGATAAGTAGTTTTGGGGAAAAACAGATTTAAATGAGATGTTACGTGACATATTATATTACAAATGGATCCTTGAGTCAAATATAAGATATAAGTTACATCATATACCTATTAGATAAGAATTAATAGGAGTATGTTTCTCATTTACAGCTAAGGTGAAAATTTTTAACTAAACAAAGAGTAGAGAAGATCACAAGAGATTAAAAGGACCAAAGGATTGAAATTTAGAGTCACAAGAGACCTTAGAGCAATCTAGTCCAACACCTTGTTATTCAGAAGAAGAACTGAGGCCCAGAAATAAGATGACTCATCCAAGGTCAAAGTAAGTAGTAGCAGAGATGGAATTTGAGCCCTAGCTCCCTGTTTCAAAATCCAGCACTCTTTTTATTATACAGCACTGGCTCCTAAAACAGACAAAATAAGTCATATTGATTATATATACAATATTATTTTTTAAGTGCATGAATAAAGTCAGATTAGGTAAGAATGGAAATTGTCAAATTGGAGGAAAAATTTTGTGGAAAGAACCTGATATATAAAGGATTAATGCAAATAGATAAGACAAAGAGGTTTTGTTTTTAAGCATTTATACAACTTTGCCAGCACCATGCAACTATTTATTAAATCAATTTGGTATAATAATAAAAATAACCAACATTTAGATATTCCTTTGAGGTTTTCAAAATGCTTTACATATATGATCTCATTTGGTTCTAACAGCAACCTGTAATTATTATCCCCATTTTATAGATGAGGAAACTGAAGTTGAGAATTTAAAGTGATTTGACCAGGGTCATATAGCCAGTAAACGATTGAAGCAAAATTTGAGTTCAGGTTTTCCTTGCTTCAAGTCTAAGGAAGTCTATTCACTTTGCCACATAGCTGCCATAACACATGTTAAGAATTAAAGCCCCTAGAAATGAACCCACATTCTAAAAATTATTCTTATATTTAGTTTTCCTTCTGTATTTGAAGTTTGGTCTTCAAACTGGGTTCTTTGATATAACTCATTGAAAAATAGTGCCATCTATTAGAATAATAGAATCCTGGAGTTGTAAGGGTTTTTGGAACTGTATTAGTCTAATCCAAAGGTATAAACCACATAGCCTGTGGAATCTCTCATCTGGGCTTTTCCAAGCACAGGTAGACCATTTTAAAATGTAACTGGAAATTCTTTTTAAAAAAATAAGTAAAATACAGTAAGGCACAGATAATGTTAATATGTGGTTTTCTAAGTCAACATGAAGGCTGTAGGAATCCTTAATATGGTTTGGTGACCTTCTTTTCTATTTGAGTTGACACCACTGGATGCTTGAGCAAGAATCCCCTTCACAAAAACTTAAACACATGGTCCTTCAGCCTGTACTTAACAACCTATAGTTACTGTGAATCCATTACTTCTGAGGCAGCACATTCCACTTTTCCACAGCTCTAATTGTTATGAAATTTTTCCTTACACTGAGCAAAATCTTCCTGCCTAAAACTTTCTTATATTGCATGAATTAATGTTTCCAGAAGTGGTTATCAGTCTTATCAATTGTCATGATATCTTGTATGACATCATAAAAGGAACCTAAGAGATCATCTAATTCAAGGACCTCATTTTACAGAGGAGGAAACTGAGGCCTACAGAAGGGAAGATACTTTCCTAGGTTATAAAGGTAAATGAATCTTCTGATAATATCCCTGACTAGAGGCTATTTCATTTATTAAGATGATCTCAAGCAAAAGTAGGTGGAAAAGCTGTGTTTTCCTAGGTGATTAGCCTTTTTTTTTTTTAACAGGTAAAATAATAAATATCTCTACAGTTTAAAAGATATTTATAACTTGTTAGAAGTGGAAACAATCTTAGAATATAAACCATGGAATGTTAGAGCTCCTAGAGACCTTAGAATATTGAATGTAGGCTGTCCAAACATGTATTTGAAATTCTAAGGAACCTGGAATTAAGAACATTGAATTTCAGGCCTGGAAGAAATTTTAGACTATAGATCTTTGTACTTTCAGCCTTTATCTGATGCAGAAATTCCTTCTACAGCTTCCCTGATAAGCAGTGCATCCCATGTCTACTAACCACTTTCCAATGATGGTGAATTCATTCCATCTCAAGTGTCTTTTCCACGGGAGTAGAATAATGCTTATTATTATTAATAAAAATAATAGGCCCTACTTTTATAGCATTTTGTTGCTGACCAAATACTCTCTGCATAACAATCCTGAGAGGAAATTAAGGCAGATATCACTGTCCCCATTTTATAGATGTGTTAACAGATCCAAAGAAGTCAGAAGATTTGCTTATGGTTACCCAGATAAGAAGTAAGAGTTAGGATTCAAACTCATTCTCCTTTCATTAAGCCATACTGCCCTATAAGGTCCTTTGTTTCTTTGAGCTAAAATATACTTCTCTATCACTGTCACTTTCTTTAGGAATAAATTTTTCTGACAAAACACATTTCTGATCAATAATCTTCTAAATTTCTAAGTCTTTTGTTGTCATTTGCTTCCTTAAACCCATAGCACTATCCTTCAGGCTTCCTAGTTCTCTAAGAAGAGGTCTTTGTAAGCTGTAACCTTGAGATTCCTTTAGCTAACTGCATCAGATTCATCATTTTTCTTCCTCTTTCTGTGACTGGCTCAATTTAGCTCTGCTTTCTCCTTTCTTAATCTGCCTCTTAAGACAAAAGCCTAGCAGGGGTAAAGCTGAGCAAGATCTAGGAATCCTGGAGAGGACCTAACTGTTGTACATGTATGGGTTTTTAGGGATACTCCAAAGCTGACAGCCTTGGGAAACTGTAGACTCAATGAAACGTGTGTATGTGTGTGTGTGTGTGTGCATGCACTATTGACCTACAGTCTGTGCTCTAAATTCCCAGCATGAATTTAATTAGCTATGCTTCCCATCATGATGGACTCACCTTAAGTGTTCTGTAAACAGCATCCAAATATTTGCCAAGATCTTGTATGCCTTAGACAGAATGGAAACTTGTACCTGGAACCTGAAGTTATGTGATTCTTATTTAAACATAAAGTCCATTTTATCCTTTAAAAGCATAGAGAAGCAGATGGATAAAAGATCTTTCAATGACATATGCTCTGATGAAGCACAAGTAAAAGTGATGAGCAGTTAGAAGCTATTACCCTAGCTTAGGCTCTCAATCATAGCTTAACTATTCTCTTAAGAATTGAAGCTCAGGCTCAATCCATTACCTGATTATGAAATGTACCACTGGGTAGGAGGCAAATTTGATTACAGGTGCCCCTAACCACACTACTTCAGGTTACTGGAACATATACTTGTTTTATTAGTTCAGCTTATAAACTCAGTAAGAAAAACTACAATTTATCTGCACCTTTCAGAAGCAGGCAAAACATAGTGTCAGTTCCATTCTGTGTTATGAACAAAGTCTAAGAACATCTATGTAGTCACCAAATTTCCCCAAAACTTACTGATTTTTAAAAACTGCCTCTTGTGGCATTAAAGCAGTTAGGAAATGGATTAGATTACAACAGTATGTAAGCTTGTTAAGGGTGTATTTTTGTTTTGTCTTTTTATTCCCAGTGCCTAGCACAGTACCTTGTATATAGTAGGGGCTTAATACACTTATTGAATATTAAAGAAATGAATAAATACGTTACTGAATCCAGTTTCTAACTGGTTTTTGTATTCATCTTGGTGATGAAGGAACTCAGTTATTTAGAAGGTTAGTTAAGGTTTCTATGATCAGTTATTAAGTGTGCCATGTAAAATAAATAGAAATGTTACAGGAGAAGGAAGAGTGGTGTGGCTTGAAGGAAAAAAGCAATGTCCAAGTTAGCAGAAAGAAATTGCCATCCAAGTAGCATCTATAGCCACAGGAGCATCTTTGTTTTCACTTCTCCTTAATCGTAGACTAGTTGTTTTCAGTAAGATACCTTGTTTGCACATACTTGGTACATTTAAAGAAATATAATAAGTCCCTAGATTCTGGGAATTTATTATTTTTAAAAAAGGCAACATCATGATGGCCATTAATCGGGGAAGACTATAATAATACTACGTGGTTAATACCAAGTTTCTGACTTGTGCATCAATTAATTAGTTTGCCTTTCACTTTCCCACTTGTTTCAAGGGGAAGGAAAAACATTACAAAGCTAATATTAAAATTTATCAAGTTCCCCAAAAGGCAAGCAGATTGTGGTATTAAAAGCACAGTATTTTGACATCAAATTTCTCCTTTCAATTTGTTTCCAGATATTTAGGATTTAATGGGAAAATACTTTGATCTACGGGATATTGCTTGTATAAAAAAAGTATATTGAGAATTTATGCCACATAATTAACAATATTTGGATTGTACAACTTGGGATGCAGGCCTAAACCTTTGAAAATAATTTAAATGGTATTTAATTAGAAGCATCTGACCTTAAACAGATACACTTAGATGCAGTTTAAAAGAAGAATGAAATAAGCAAATGTTGCTTTGTGTTAAGAAACTATATATCAAGCAAAATATGGAAGCTGCCCCTCTTTTTTTTGCTATTTTAAATATGAATCTATCTATTTAAATTATCTTAAGTAGGTAAAAGTGAAATTGCGACAATTCAAGTAATTAAAGTTAAACAACAACAAAAATTTTAGCTTGTGACATAAAGATAGATGAGTGAGACTCAGTCAGATAATTGTCTTAACTCCCAAATTCAGGGACTTGGAGTTAGAGGACCTCTAAGTGCACAACCTGTCCAATCTGTATCTGAAGAAAAATCCTCTTATTACACAGCCTCCACTGGGCCTTTGGATGAATAGCTCCAGCAAAGGGAATCCACCATTTCTTGAGGTAGCCAATTTTACTTTGAACGAGCTGTAATGATTTGGAAGTTTTTCCTTTATGTTGCGCCTAAATCTGCATTTTAGCAAATCCACTTATTATTTTTGTTTCGGAGATCTGGGGCCAAGCAACAAAGAAAGTAATCTCAAGGAACTCACAGTCTAATAGGGGAAATGACATACAAACAACTATGTACGAATAAGCTATGTACTGGATAAGTTGGAGAGAAGCAGCAGAAGGGAGTTACTGGCATTAAGAGGGAATCAGAAGAGGTCTCTTGAAGAAGGTGGGATGTTAGCTGGTACTTGAAGGAAGGGTAGGAATCCAAGAGGCAACAATCAAGAGGGAAAGAGTTCTAGGAATGGGCGACAATCCATGAAAATGCTTGGAATTGGAGGAAAGAGTTTATTTCAGGAAACAATTTATGCCATTCTTGATAAATTTACCTTCTGAATTATTTCTGAATTAGAGTAATGCTAAAATTATATCCTCAGGATGCATTGACTGATATTAGATATATCCCCAAAATGCATAAGGAAATGGAAAGACATCCATCTTAAAGGTATTCTTTTTTTTTTTCCTACAGGATAATCCCCAATCTAGCCATCTTCCAGAAAAAGCAAGGAGATCAGTGTTCCTGTATTACATTTCCTCAGTGGGGGTGGGGGGGGATTGAAAGTGTAGAATTGTAAATTTAAGAGGGAGTCAAGGTATAAAAGGTTTTGAATACTAAATAGAGGACTTTATATTTGATACTAGAGGTTGTAGGAAGCTAGTGGAGTTTATTGAATAGGAGGTTGACATGATCAGATCTGTGCCTTAGGAAGATGAGTTTTATAGCTAAATGGAGCATAGTTTGTAGAGGGAGGAGAGAGATGAAGTAGGGAGATCAACCAAAACACTGTTGTAACAGTATAGATGTAAGGTGATAAAAGCTTGCGTCGAGGTTATGGCAATGTCAAAACAGAGAATGCTTTGAAGGTAGAAACAATAGGACTTGGCAACAAATTGAATATGGGAGGTCAGAGAGGAGTTGAGTGTGACATTTAGGTGGGAATCCTGAGCAACTGAGAGTGTGGTGGGACCCTAGGCAATATTGTAAAAAGTTAGGAAGAGACAAGAGCTTGAGGGGAAAGATGAGTTCACTTTTGGACATGTCTATGTTTATGAGGCATTTAGGTCGAGATTTCCAATAGTTAGAGATGGGAGAATTCTGGTACCATATTTATTTTCAAACACAGTTTAATGTTATTCAATGACAGATTTTCTAGTTCAAATGGGCTAAGATGCAGTTGACTATAATAAAAATCTGTTCCCTTTCCTGGCCATGACTTTACTTCTTAAATAAATAAAACAGTTTCTATGGGGTAAAGAGTCTAAAGGTTTTTAATTTTCCCTACCTATATCCATATATTGCCAGTTTCATTAATAAGCAACTCTTCTTGGAAATGGACAGATAAAAAGTTAAGAACAATGCATGAGGGGGCGGAGCCAAGATGGTGGTATGGCAGCAGCAACATATCGCAGCTCTCACATAGGACCCCAAAATACCCATAAAATAGGACTCTAAACCAATCCTAGAACTCCAAAACGCACACAAAGATACTTCCCACTAAAGTCAGCTCAGCTATGAGGAACCATATCAGCACTGCGAACCGAAACCAGCCTGGCCTGAAGCCTTGGCTGTGCCCCGGGGGAGGCTGGACTGGAGCAGCGGAGGAGCCTCTCAGATGAGCAGATTAGCACCAGCTGCAAGTGGGGATTGCGAAAAGGGGAGATAAGCAGTCCAGCCAAAAGGCCTCCAGAGCGGAAAAGTGAAAGGCAGAGGTTTTGCACCTGCCTCCGCATTGTAGCTTCCCGCCCGTGGCCTGCAGATGGCAGGGGGACTGAGCGATTGTTCTCAGGCCAAGAGCTCTCGTGTTGAGCAGCCTGGATCTGGATCGCGGTCTTGGGCCTTGGTTCTGGAGTCTTCACTATCCAGTCAGCCGGCAGTAAATAGGAAGAATTCCCAGCCTCTTCCTGAGAGCTATGGCAGCTGGGAGGACCCCAGCGATTTGGGACAGAGCTTTTCCTTCTGGAAGCAGAGCCCTACAGAGATTTTTTAAAAAATCACGGTCTGAAGAACCATGAGTAAGAATAAGCATAAGGAGCAAAGTAAGAACAGCTCCCAAACCCTAGATTCCTTCTTTGGGGAAAAGAAAGATCATGGGAGAGAGAGGGAGGAGGAGAGCACAGCCAGAGCGCCCCCACCAGGGGCTTCCAATAAACATGAAGAATGCCTTAAAGCTAGAGATGAGCTGAAGAAGGATTTTCAAAACCAAATAAAGGAAGTGGAAGAAA
>CM053588.1:259667214-259707490 GCA_028646515.1 Pseudochirops corinnae | reverse complement strand
ACACTGGGATGGCTGTTTTGGGGTGGTGGGTGGGGGAAAGAGGGGGAGAAAATATGTAACTCAAAATCTTGTGGAAATGAATGATGCAAACTATAATAAAATTAAAAAAAAAAGAACAATGCATGACATTAATTTTTTAAAATCTAGATAGGGATTGACATGTATGGGGAGTGTGATGGCCAAAAGCCATCCTACATATATGGTTTACAGAAATCAATCTGGTCTCATAGACAAGTCTTGTGTGACATACATTTGTGGGAGATGACAGCTTAGTGTTCCTTGACTGGGGCCAAATGTTCACAATATCAGTGCCTTTCAGGACAGTCATTACAGCTATATACTTGCAGCAGAATTATAGGATGGAATTTATTCTTCCTGTTTATGTCTCCACAGCAGACCCATGAGATTGGTAGCAGATGGACCAGTGCAGAAGAACTGAGTATTATATTATTTGGTAAAAGCAAAGATACTGCACAGTTAACTCTGAGTGGAATGAGTGCAACAGCTATGCTCTGGGAATTTTCACTTTGGTTGTAATCCTTATCTGAATTTTTTTAAATGGAAATTGGCCAGACTGGGGATTATTCTGCAAGGAAAAAAAAAATACACTTAAGATGGATGTCTTTCTATTTCCTAATGCATTTGGGGATATATCTAATATCAGCCAACGCATCCTGAGGATATCATTTTAGCATTACCATAATTCAGAAATAATTCAGAAGGGAAATTTGCAAAGAATGGCATAAATTGTATGATGCATGCTAAAATTAAATATAAATGACTTTTAAATTACTCAATGATTTGGGATAATACGTCATAGTTCCTTTTTATTGGTTTGTATAACTCAGAATTAGAGGAAGGGAGAAACAAACCTAGATCTAGTAGGGATTTCAGAGACTGTCTGGTAGAAACCCCTGATTGCCTGGGTGAAGAACTAAGGCCCAAACATGTTAAATGGTTTTCCTTGGCTATGGGAGTTTTGAGGAATGAAAAAGAAAAGTTTATTATTATTATTTTATTTAGAAAAGTTGTTGTGATTGTGATAGTTAGTCAATTATGGAGATAAAAAAAGTTTGCCTTGTTGCAGACATTTCATTCTCCAATGTAATCACATAGCATATTTCTTTTTGAGTGGTGTGACTCATTCAATACATTTCATACTTTTCTTCAGCTTCATTCAGTAATACTGGAGTTTAAGTAAAAGTATAGTGTGGTATGCAGTAATCCGGAGACTTAAGAGAAGATAATGTGGAGTTCACTGATTCACCAAGGGCCCACAGTGATTATGGAAGCTGAACGTAGCCAATGCAAGAGTGATAGCCTGAGGAAGAACTATGAGAATGAAGGAAAGGAGGCAATATTAGGGGTGAATGAGAGAGAGAGACAGAGAGATACAGAGACAGAGACACAGAAAGAAAGAGACAGAGAAACAGAAATAGACAGAGAGAGGGTGTGAGGTAGAATGAATGACAACAAACTGATCAGATAGGGAAATTTCAGACTTTATGAATATGGAATTGGTGCTTTTAGGGGTGATAGCAAGATCAAGGCTTTGACCATCTCTTGTGTAGCTCAGGTGGGATGGGAAGGGTAGTTCATAGGAAATAGGAAGTTGAAGACATGAGAGGTAAGAATGTTTTAGGAAGTTTTAAGAAATATGTATATTGAAGTCCTCTAGTTTGAGGACAGAAGTTAAAGAGGAGAGAAATACTTTGAGCCAGGTACTAAGTTTATTGAGAAAAGAAGGGCAGTGTCTTGAAGGTTGGTAGACGATAGCTAGAATTTTGATTGGGTGATAGGTATGAATTGGTGAAACTTAAAGAAGGAGAAATTACTAAGTGATGGTGGTAGAACATCATCTTAGAATTGATAATGAGGAGTAAGAAGTATTATAATTTCCCCAGCTGACCAGTGAACTGAAGAAAATAGGTGAAATAGAAGCCAGTGTTGGAAAGGGTGGTCAGGTAGGCTGTGCCATCAGGTGGGAGCCAGGTTTCAGTGGAAGCCAGAAAATAAAAGAAATGGGAAAGGAAAAGATTTAAGATGAAAGCAAGTTTGTTACCCATTTTAGGCATTCTAGAGAGTGCAATGGAAGGTGTGGGTGACTTTAAAATGGGACACTGGTAGATATGGGTCAAGAGGCAGGGGAATAAAGGAGTAGGTAGTGGGCTATGGAGAACAGAGTTTGAGTAATGACAGCTGGGGATTCAGAATCACTGGAATAAGAAGGATGTGACAGAGAGGGAGTTTGTTAATCATATCCAAAAGAGTTCAGGTGGATTATTAACTCAGCCTTGGATATATTCAACACCTTCCCAGCTCCTTCCACCTCCTCTACCCTCTTATTAGAGGGCTGAAGGGTAGACCACTAAACTTCCTCCAGGGCAGAAGAGAACAGATCTCTGCCTTTGCAACTCACTCCACTTCCCACCTGCATCCATGCTTGGTCTGAACTCCATGGAACAAGGCCCCTGCCCTCTCATGCCAGGTACCCTTGAGATCCTCAACTCCGTTTCCAGCTTCCTTTTGTATATTATCTTCCCCCATTAGATTGTAAGCTTCTTGAGGGAAGGTACTGTTTTCTTTTTCTTATTCGTATTGCCAGCACTTAGTAAAATGCCTGGCACATTGTAGGTGCTTGATAAAGATGTGTTGAGTTGCATTGAATTGAATTCCCCTCAGGTTATAGGCATCTCAGGAAAAGGGACTGGGGGAGGGGGTGGTCACCTGATGCAATGATTTTTCCTCTGTCCCCACAGGAAAGCCTGGCTAGATCAGGGGAGAAGCGGAAGGAGTAGGAAAGAAGGTTACCTCTCCCTGACTGGCCTTAGAGCCAAGGAGGCATGGCTTTAAATTCTGGTACATTTGTATATTACTTCATCCTCTTATGAAAATTAGGATCACATTTGTCTGTTTCCTTTCTGGTGTCTGTTCTTCCATTCTCCAAAATTCCTCAAAAATACTGACCTTGGCTTAGCGATCAAACCTCCATATTCTCTCAGTATTCTGCAGTGTTATTCTTGAGGTCTGGTGATTTGAACTCCCTGAGGGTTGCTAAGTTTTCTTTTACCATCTTCATAGATAATCTTTAGTTTCTAGTCTTTGTCAACTATTTTCACTTTAAACTTTCCAAATCAAGCATCACATTTATCAGTTGTGAAAACAGAGACAAAATAAGAACATAGTTGTTACACCTTTATCATATTTATTATACAGATTGATCATCATCCATTATTATTGTACCAAATTTCTCAATCAATGAATCCATCTGTTCAAGTTTTCTTTATTCTCTAGCACAATTGATTTTTTTTTTTTTTTTAGCAAAGAGAGGCCTTCAGAACCTGTCTAAATAGTTGACGTTCCTCATTGCTGCTATACCCTGCCTCTGCCCTCTTGGTGATGTGCTTTTACAACTCACTATGTCCAAAGAAAAATTTATTACCTTATTCCCCTAAATTGCCCTTGTAAACTTCCCTATTTCTTTCAAAGATATTGACATCCTTCTAGTCACCCAGATTCCTAACCTTAGAGTCATCCTCAAAATCTTTACTCTCGCTTGCCCCATCCAATCACCAAGTCTTATCTATTCTATTCTGTATCTTTTATCTATTCTTCTTTCTCTACTTACATATCTACCACCTTAAAAAGACTATCACCTCTGACAAATAAGTTTCTAATTCATCTCTGAAGTCCTCAATTCATCCTCCACACAGCTGCCAGAGTTATTTTCCTAAAGTATATGTCTGAATAGGTTATGCCTCTACTCAATAAACTCCCCATTTCCTCTAGATTCAAATACAAATTTAAACCCATTCACAACATGGCTCTAATCTAAATTTTTAAGTCTTATTATTGCATTATTAATCTTTATGTACTGTATAGACCAGTCAAACTAGATTTCTTACTGTTCTTTACATATGATGCTCTATTCTTCTCTTTGTGCCTTTTTATGGTTTGTTTACCATGACTAGAATGCATTCTCTCCTCATCTCTACTTCTTAAAATCACTAGCTTCCTTCAAAGGCCAACTTCAAAGCTGTCTTCTATGAGAGTCCATTCCCTATAGTCCCACATGCTAATCCTCTCACCCCTCCCAACCTTCTCCCAGGTATCTTGTATTGTTTTGTACATATCCCATACTTACTCATGTCACGTTACCATTCCATGAAAGAACATGGGCTCCTTCAAGGAAGGAACTCTTTAATTATATGTAATAATATGATTCTAATTAGATATATAATTAATTATAATTAATGGAATTATTATATTTTATACAAATATAATATATACTATATTAACATATAATGTTATATTGCACTTTACATCATATTCTATATAATTTAAAATAATTATAATAAATATAATTAAGCATTTAATTATATACAATCTGTGTTTATTACAATAAGCAGCACTGAACTGGTACTTAAATGTCTATAGATTGATTAACTGCTAGAACTCATCTAATTCTTCTTGCTAGACAGTTTATAATACACACTTACCACAAAGTCTTCTGGCTTTAAAAGATATTTGGGGGTGGGGCTAGAGGCAGCTACATGGTGCAATGGACAGAGAACTGGGCCTGGAATTAGGAATACCTGAGCTCAAATGTGGTCTCAGACCCTGGGCAGTTCATAACTTTTGTTTAGTTTCCTCATCTTTAAAAAAGGGCTAATAATAGCTCCTCTCTCCAAGGGCTGCTGGGAAGATCACTTAAAATAGTAATTGTAAAGTACTTAGCCCAAGTGCCTGGCAAAAAGAAGCAAGATATTAATTATTGACTCAACTTATCCTGGGCCTCAGTCTTCCTGACACTATTCTTACACGACTGTGCTAGTATTATATATCCATCCTCAACTACCTACCTTTATTTTCATTTCCCATGCATATATTTTGAAAATCTAGATTGGTTGATGAATTCCTGTGCATTCATATTATTCTCTTCAGATATTCTTTTTTATTCTGCTTTGGAATTATTTGTGTTTGCAGCATTAGAATTTTATTCTTTAGAGTGTCTTATTCCTCTTGATCCAACTTCTCTGGCTTTAGACAAGAATTTAGGCCATGAAATTCCCATCTGTCTTTTGTCTAAACTCTTAGAAATCTATTCTTCTAAAATTTAGGGTAATGTGCCATATCACACACAACATTCTCCTCCTTATCTTATCACAAATTCTAAAACGTCATGATCAGTTCTTCCCTCCAGTAACTGTTACTTTCGAAAACAAGTCTTTGTTGATTAGAGTCTAGTTTACAAGGGTTGTTGCTTTTTCCACTTCCTAAAAGATGAAATTATCAGTAAAGCAAATCATGAATTCCTCTGATGTCAGCAATGATAGCTTTTCAGCAGATGTCTAGGTAGTTAAATTCCACCATCACTATTGTACCCTGTCTTCCTGTCAGCTTTGCATTTTGTTTTAGAATTCATTCAATTTCTTCTGCTGCTAGGGCAGCTTTAATATGCTCCCATGATAACCTCCTCCATTTCTCCATCCATTGAGTCCATTTTCACCTCACAATTTCTACATAGAGGCATGTCATTTTGATAAATAATGGTGCTCCATAGTCCATTTTATTTTATCTGTTCATTTTAAATAAAATAAGACCTTTCTTTGCCATTTTCCAGTCATGATTCATATTTCTTTAAGTATCAGTTATACATACGAGATTTTATTTATCTCCATGCATTAAGATCTTTACTTTAATTTATTTGTAATATGCCTATATTTATAATGTGCATTTGTTTAGACATCCAAGACCATTAGCATATTAAGCTTCATAAAACATATCTCTTATAAATAACTAAACATCCTCACTGCTGTTCTGTTTATTATGTCATGTCTGTATTTTATCTGACTTCAGTAATATAATTTTCTCCATCTTCCCTTCCCCCCATTTTCAGTTTAAAATTTTCATTCAAAAATTTGCAATTTTCCAAGTGTTTTAGAACATGCCTAGTTCAGACCAATCTAGCGATTCAAATTCAGAATTAGAAAGCAATAAGATACCCATGTACCATACAATTCAATAAAAAAATTTGCATTAAGATTGAAACAATACGATTGACTAAAAATGAACACTAGTCACCTCTGCTTCTGCATTGTCAGGGTAGCAATACTGTGTCAGAAAGATGTCCCATAGGGCAGTGGTCAAGCCTCAGGAAAATCAAAGTCTTATAGGCTGGGCTCTTTAAGACTCAGGTGACAAGGACATCATTCCAATAGAACAAGCTTTAATCCCTGGGACCAGCTGAAACTCAAGGATGCCCTTTCTCTTTTAAAGAGAAACCAATGTAAAACAGATCTTGCTCTCATGGTGTAGTGGAAAGGGCACTAGACTTGCCTTAATCATTTATTAGCTTCGTGGCCCCTGGCATTATAGTTAACCTTTCTTATATGTGAGTTTCCTCATCTATAAAATGAGGGGACTAGACTCAAAGGCCTCTAGCTTCCAGTTCTAATGTATAATCATATGATCCCTGTTGCACTCCTTATCTTTCTTGTTTCTTAAGTCTGATCCAGAAATCCCCAAACCTGTTCTTTTATGCTAGAGTTTTTCTAATTAATTTTTTCAAATGAAAATTCATTTTCTCTCCTTTTCTTCTCTCCTATTGAAAAAGCAAGAGAGCAAAATTCCCCTTACAAATGCATCTAGTGGTGTTAAACTCAAATAGAAAGAGGTCCCTGTGGGCTGCATCTATTAACTCAGAAAACCAAAAGTTAATATTTCTATATCTTATGATATTTTTATGTATTTGTTAAGCATTTTCCAATTACATTTTAATCTGGTTTCTGCAGCACTTAGAAGTTTTGTGGGCAGCTTGCTGTCCATCAGCCAAGAGTTTACCACCTCTGGTGGTGAAGCAAAACAAATTCCCACACTGATCATCTTAAAAAATATGCCTCAGTCTGTGCTCTCTCTGAGTCTATCACCTCTCTATCAGGGCCTGGGCAACCTGTTCCATCCTGTGTTCTCTGGAATTCTAATTGGGTACTGTGTTGATCAAAGCTCCTGAGACTTTCAAAGTTGATTATCTTTACAACATTGTTATGATATAAATTATTGTTTTGGTTTTGCCCACTGCACTCTGCCTCAGTTCAAACAAGTCTTATTGTGTTTCTTTTATATCACCCCCTTTTTTCTTTTTTACTATAACATTCCATCATGTTAATATATTATAACTTGTTTAGACATTACCTTATTGATGAAAACCCTTTCAGTTTCTAGTGCTTTGCCACCTCAAAATGAGTTGCTATAAATATTTTCATAGGTCCTTTTCCTCTTTCTTTGAATGCATTAGTGTATAGATCTAGTACTGGTGTCACAAGGTCACAGTTTAATATTTTTTTTGGGTATAGTTCCAAATTACTTTCCAGAATAGCTAGGCCAATTCATAATGCTACCAACATAAACATATTTGTTTTTCATAGCCCTTCCAACATTTTCCTTTGCCAGCTTTGTTAATCTGATGCATGTGAGGTGGAGCCTCAGAGTTGTTTTAATAGACATGTCCCTAATTATTTTTCTTTAGAGAAGTTTTTTTCATCTGGCCATTGAAAGCTGGAATTCTTTCCTCTGATATTTCAGTTTTAAACAGCTTCTAACTTCCTATAACCTCCATCCTTTGGTAAAATCCCCAGCTTCAATTATCAGCAATAAGAAAAACACTTCTTAAGACCCTGAGGTCTTCATTTTTCTTCCCAGAATATCAGGAACCCTAGAGATTATTCCTAGGTTACATTTGGCAGTATCATTTGTCCTCACATAGATCAGCAGAATTGGTTTTCAGGTCCATCAAATCTCTGGAGACACTTCATCATGTCCCAAATACATGTCTTAGGAAAACAGTATACCTTTTAATTGTTCATAGCAGTTCAACGTTTTGTTGGCTCTTTGACCGTCAGATAGAATATTTATTTATAAGCAAGGCTTATTTATTGCATTTTAAAAACTTTGTTCAAAAAGCTTCAGGGCACAAGTATAGTAATGTACTCTAATGTAGTAGTGGAGAACTCCATATAGTCTTTACTAAACAGATTGGATATATACTATGTTATATCTAACAAAATCATGCCAATACAAAATCTAGCAGTACAGAATACCATTTCACATTGTTTTCCATTTGTAAAAAAGTGTGTTTTGTGCCTGACCTTAAAAATCAGGAAATTGGATTTTTGTAAACAAGGTATTATACATAGATAGGACTTCCATAGAGAGTTTGGGTAGTTTTTTGCTTGGAAGCCTTCTAGGGTTGGATGGGCCCAACTTACATGAACACTTTGTCAATATTTCTGCAGTTTTTTTTATTTCTTTGTTATTCAAGGCAATGCAGGATTTGTTAGTAAGTGAGGATACAGGTAAAAATATTCCTTCTGTGGAATTGATTTTAAAAACAGTATGTTTACATAATAGCTCATTATATTAGTTGATTTCTTTGTCTAATGCTTTTTCTCCCTCTATTTCATATTCTAGAAGAGTTATTTTTATCTTAACGTTCATTATCTCCAGTAAAGAATAGAACTCTAAGAAGTAATTTTCTAGGACTCGTATGATGTGTTTCAGACACAAAAGAAAGAAATTTTTAAAAATTCTGATGCGCATTATGATTGATGTTCAGAAATGTGTGTTCTATAAATAGCAAAATATGGTGCTAGTTTATTGTCAAATAGTAAACTATAATTTTGATTGATAAAATGTATTGTACTTTCTGCAAATTATTAATTTTCTTTATTCAGCAAGCACTTATTAACAATTCACTATATGTAGAACACTGTGCTACGATTAAAAGAAGGAAGATACAGAGTTTCAAAAAATTATAATCCTGCCTTCATAGAGATCAAGTCTTGGTAGGGGAATAAAAACACAGAAGTAGGTAATTATAATACAGAATATTATTTTACTAGAGAGAGGCAAAAATAAAGTGACATGTGAGGTCTGGGGGGAAATACCATTTCCAATCAAGGATATCAAAGAAGTTGTTGTCAACTGTGAATAGAGAGCTATTAAAGATGTGGAGAAGAGTGTGCTATATTAAGAGTCATACTTTAGGAATATCCTTTTGATAGCTATGTAATGGAATAGTCCAAGTAAGCAAAGATTGAAGTGGTCAGTATTGGAGAGGTTGTGTGAAGCCTGGGACAGTGATGCTAACATTATTGGTAGAAATGTAAATTAGTCTCACAATTGTGGGAGAAAAAAATTTGCAATTGTGAAGAAAAGTGACTTGTCTATTCATGTTCTTTTATCTAGTGATCCCAGTGCTGACCCCAAGGCAGTCAAGGATGCTAAGGAAAATTCAATATAATCCAAATATTTAGAGTGCCGATTCTGTAGAAACAAAGAACTGCAATCAGAATCCATCCATTGGAGAATGGCTGAAGAAAGTTTGGCATATGAATATAATTGTCTATTGTGCAGTAGGACATGACAAACATGAGGAATTCTGAAAAAGATCAGATTTTATAAGAACTGCTGCAAATTTTTTTTAAAAGAGCTGAAAGAACAATATGTATGATAATTACATTGATTTAAATGAAACTAAGAGGTAGCTGAAATTTGAATAATTGTAAAATCTAATTTTAGTCCTGAAATAGGGGCAATGGAATGTATTTTACTTCTTTTGGCAGGGGATTATGGGAACAGAACGTATATATTGATAGATACAGTCACTATTGATTGTTTGAATTCAGCTGTTTTTATTTGCTGAAGGGGCAATTTTGAGGGGAAATGATTGCAATATGAAAAAGCATCAATACATTTTTTAATGTTGGTGAAGAAAGGTTGTAAAGATATGAATTATCATAGTAGGTAAGTAAATCAAAAGATAGGATGGAATCAAAGTATTTTGGAGACTAGAACAGCCACACTTGAAAATGAATTGGATTTGGGGTTTGAGGGAAAGAATGGCGTCATGACTGCTTATCACGTTTGTGGATCTGGATGAATATAAGGCTGTTGGAATTACAAACAGAAACAGGAAAGTTTAAAGGAAGAATGTATTTAGTGTAATGTAATATATTCTATTTTGACCATGTTTACCGTGTTTCAGATGTTGATAGTATATTCAAGGATAAATGTACAGGTACTGTGAGACTACAGTATAACAAGTATTAGAATTGGGATTTGAACCCGATGGTGCAGAAATGGTGCTCTTTATACTTTTCCTCACCGTCTTTCTTGATACTACCCCTAAAGACATTCACACAAATGCGTATGCAAGATATTTGTTGTCAATTGATTGTCAATTTATCTTCTCTAGGGCCGGTTGGGCTTCTCATATAGCTGCTGAAGAAGGGGGTAGAGAGAGAAGAGCTGAACTGAGATCAGAATATATATGCTAGCTAATGTTATTTTGCCTCCCAGGAAAGAAACAAAGTATGTTCTTAGGTCCTTCCTATTACTGGCATGAGTCAGGCATAGTTACCTTCCAGTTCATAGAATGTCTATAGTCCAGTACTCATTATTTCTTAAGGGTTAAAGACAAAATAATACCGTCTGCATTTCAAATTCTAGATTCTATGTCAAGGTCTTTGGTAGATAAAGTCTGAGTTTTGAATCATAGCTAACCAATACTCTAGTCAAGAGACCATCTCCTTCCTGATTTTTTTGAAGTCTATTATTCTGATTGAAGCCAATGGATGAAGTGTGAATTATTATGTCCTCATTCTAAAAAGTGAGCTGGCAATTGAAAATGTCATTTTGTCAACTATTGTCAAGTAGGCAGGTGCCTAACAATGATCACTTGCCAAAGAACAAAAAACCCTGTGTGTAGACTTTTATATAACTAATAAATGATCTTTGCTTCAGTTTCCTCTAAACCCTTGGAAACAATTGTAATAATAGATTAAATTATGACTTTGGAGTGAGGAAGTCAAATCCTGTCTCAGACATTTACTGGCCACATGATCTTTGTCAAGTCACTTTATCAAATCAACCTCAGGTGGCATAGTGGATAGAGTACTGGACCAGAAGTTGGAAAGACTCATCTTCCTGAGTTCAAATCTAGCTTCAGATGTTTACTAGCTGTGTGACCCTGGGTCAAAGAACCAGGTCTGCCATAGTTCTCATCTTGTAAAATGAAGGAAATGGCAAACCAATATCTTTACTAAGAAAACCCTAGATAGGTCATGGAGAGTCAGACGTGACTAAAAGAACTGAACAACCACAAAAAAGCAATGGGTTGTAGGCATAGATCTCTAAGGTCCCTCCCAGCTCTAAATCTATAATTATGAGATAGATAAATACTACCCTGTCCACTTAAGACTGGTTTAATATATTTTTATTTATTTTGCTATTTCCCAATTGCATGTAAAATTTTTTAGCTTTTATTTATAAAACGTTTGAGTTTCAAATTCTCATGCTCCCTCCCAACCCTTTGCCACCTTTATGAGAAGGCAAGCAATATGATGTTGAATATTCTAGGGAAGTCATACAAAACATATTTCCATATTAGCAATGTTGAAAAGAAAACAGAAACAGATAAACATTATCAAAGTATGTCAACATATAAACAAAAACAAGGGGAAAAAAGCAAGTAAAAACAAAGTATGTTTCAATCTGCACTCAGAAAGTTCTTCAATTTGCTCTCTGGAGATAGAATTTTCCATGAAAGGTCCTTTGGAATTGTCTTAATCAGAGTAGCTAAGTCTTTCACAATTGGTTATCCTTACAATATTGTTGTTACTGCATATCATATTCTTCTGATTTTGCTAACTTCATTCTGAATCAGTTCATATAAATCTTTCCAAGTTTTTTCTGAAACTATCCACCTTGTTATTTCTTATTTGTTGTTGTTTAATCATTTCAGTCATGTGTGACTCTCCATGACCTTATTTGGGGTTTTCTTGGCAGATATATTGGACTGGTTTGCCATTCCTTCTCAAGCTCATTTACGAATGAGGAACTAAGGCAAACAGGGATAAGAGGCTTGCCCAGAATCATACAGTAAGTATCTAAGGCTAGATTTGAAATGTCTTCCTGACTCTAGGTGCAGTGCACTGTCCACTGTGCAGCCTAGCTGCCCCATCATTTTTTACAACAGTAATATTCCATCACAACAATATATCACAACTTGTTTAGTCATTATCCGATTGATAGGCACCACCTCTATTTCCAATTTTTTGCCATCACAAAAAGAACCACTATAAATAGTTTTATACAAATAGGTCCTTTTCCCTTTTCTTTGATCTTTTTGGGATATAGACCTTTGCTGGAGCAAAAGATATGAAGAGTTTTATAGCCCTTTGGGCGTAGTTCCAAATTGCCCTTCTGAATGGTTGGACTAGTTCACAACTCCATTGGCAGTGCATTATGTCTCAATTTTTTCATACCTCCTCTAGCATATATCACTTTTCTTTTCAGTTACATTAACCAATCTATAGGTTTCAGATGGTATCTTGAAGTTGTTTTAATTTGCATTTTTCTACTCAGTAGTGATTTAGAGTATTTTTTCCTGGGACTATTGATAACTTTTATTTTTTCTTTTGAAAACTGCCTGTTCATAACCTTTGACCATTTATCAATGGAGAATAGCTTGCATTTTTTTTTTTAATATAAATTTGGCTCAGTTCCCTATGAATTTGAGAAATGAGACCTTTATCAGAGAAACTTGCTGTAAATCTCTGTTTCTTGTTTTCCTTCTAATTTTGCCCACATTGTTTTTGTTTGTGCAGAAACATTTTAATTTCATGCAATCAATATGATTCATTATATTTTTTATGATCATTTCTATCTCTTATTTGGTCATCAAGTCTTCCCTTATCCACAGATCTGACAGGTATATTTTTATGCTCCTTTACATAGGTCACCCTTTCTGTCTAAATTATGTAACTATTTTGATCTTATCTTGGTATACAGTGTGAGGTGTCGGTCTATGCCTAGTTTCTCCCAAACTGGTTTCCAATTTTCTCAGTGTTTTTTGTCAAATGGTAAGTTCTTATCCCAAAAGCTTGGATCTTTGGGTTTATCAAACACTAAATTACTGTGGTCATTTACAACTATGTATCATGTGCCTAACATATTACACTGATCCACCACTCTATTTCTTAGCTAGTACCAGATTTTTTTTTTCATGACTAACATTTTGTGATACTGTTTGAAATCTGGTACTGCTAGACTACCATCTTCACATTTTTTTATTCATTTCCTTGATATTTTTGTTCTTCCAGATGAATTTTTAAATTTTTTTTCCTAGTTCTATAAAATAATTCTTTGGTAGTTTATTTACTGAATAATCAACTTACATAGAATTGTCAGGTTTATTATATTGGTTTAGCCTACCTATGAGCAATTAATATTGTTTAGATCTGTTTTTATTTGTATGAAATGTATTTTGTAATTGTGTTTATATAGTTCCTCAGTTTTTCTTGGCAGGTGGACTCCCTAGTATTTCCTATTGCCTGCAGTTAGTTTAAATGAAATTTCTCTTTCTATTTCTTTTTGCTGGGTTTTGTTGGTAGTATATAGAAATGTTAATGCTTTATGTGGGTTTATTTTATATCCTGCAATTTTGCTAAAGTTGTTAATTATTTCAAATATGTGTTTTTGTTGTTGATTCTCTAGGATTCTCTAAGTATGTCATATCATCTGCTGAGTGATAATTTTGTTTCTTCACTATTTTTATTCCTCCAACTTATTTTTCTTATTGCTATAGCTAGCATTTCTAATACACTATTGAATAATAGTGATGATAATGAACATCTTTATTTCACCTCTGATCTTTCTGGGAAGGCTTCAAGTTTATCCCCATTACAGATAATGCTTGTTTTTGGTTTTTGATAGATACCACTTGTGATTTTAAAAGGGCTCAATTTAGAGCCCATACTTTCTAGTGTTTTTAGTAGGAATAGGCATTTGCATTTTGTTTAAAGCTTTTTCTGCTTCTATGAATATAATCATATGATTTTTCTTTTTTTTCTTATTGATATGGTTGGTTATGCTTATAGTTTTCCTGATATTAAATCAATCCTGCATTCTTGGTATAAATCCCACCTGTGCATGGTATATGGTCTTTGTGTTATGTTGCTATAATCTTCTTCTTGGATTGTATTTAAAAATTTTTACGTCAATGTTCAGTAGGTAAACTAGCCTATAGATTTTTCCTCTGTTTTTGTTTGCTCTGATTTAGGTATCAAAACCATATTGCATCAGAAAAGGAATTTGGAAGGAGTTTTTCTTTGCTTATTTAAAAAAATAGTTTCTAGAATATTGGAATTAATTGTTCCTTAAATGTTTGGTTGAATTCCCTTGCAAAACTATCTGGTCCTAGAAATTTCTCCTTGATCTATTTTATAAGTCAGTTGTTTTTTCTGATGAAATATTTCACATATTCTTCTATTTTTCATTCTGTTAACTTTATTGTTATTTAATATTTCATAAACTCATTAGCTTCCATTTCCTTTTTCCAGTTGGCCAATTCTGGTTTTTAACAGTTATTTTTATCAGTAAAGTTTTGTACCTTCTCTTCCATTTGGCCAATTGTTTTTTTTTTAAAGTTGTTTTCTTCAATATTATTTGTTACTCTTTTGCCAAACTGTTGTCTTTTTATACTTTTCTTCCTTTCCTTGCATTTCATTACCCATTTTCCCCTCTACCACCCTTATTTGATTTTCAAAATAATTTGGCTTAATTTCCTTTTTTTTTTCCCTAAGACAGGATTTTTAAGTATTCTATTTACTCTTCTATTAATATGGACAATTTATATTTATGTAAATATTCACCCTTTTGTTCAGATTGTCAATTTTATTGGCTTATAATTGGGCAAAATAATTCCTACTAATTCCTTTAACTTCATTTTCATTGGTATATTCACCCTTCTTATTTTTGATACTGGCAATTTGATTTTTCTCTTTTTAATGAAAATGACTAATGGTTTATCTTTTTTAAAATAAAACTAGCTTTTAGTTTTATTTATTTTTAAATGGTTTTCTTTATTTTCAATTTCACTAATATCTCCTTTTGTTTATAGGATTCCATTTTGTTATTTAATTTGGTATTTTAAATTTGTTCTTTTTCTAGTTTTTTTGGGTTACATTATCAATTCATGGATTGGCTTTTTCTTTCTTTTACTGATGTATTCATTTAGATATATACATTTTCCCCTAAGTACTCTTTTGTCTGTATCCCACAAATTTTGATATACTGTCTCATTTGTTATTATCTTTAATGAAATTATTGATTATTTCTAGGATTTGTTCTTTGACCCATTCATTCTTCAGGAGTAGATTTAGTTTCCAATTAATTTCAATGTATGCTTCCATGGTCTTTTATTGACTGTAATTTTTATTATTGACTGTAATTTTTATTGCATTATGGTCTGAAAAGTTTACTATTTCTGTTTTTCTGCATTTGGTTGTTTGATTTATATGTCATAAAACATGGTCAATTTCTTTTTTTTTGTGAAGGTGCCCTGTACAGGTGAGATAAAGGCATATTCCTTTCAATTCCCTTTCTGTTTTCTCCAAACGTATATCATACCCAACTTTTCTAAGATTCTATTTATTTCTTTAAATTCTTTCTTATTTATTTTATGGATAACTTCATCTAGATCTGTGAGGAGAAATTTGAGGTTCTCAAGTAGCACATTTTGCTTTCTATTTCACCTTGAAATTCATTTAACTTTTAAGAATTTGGATTTTATGCCATTTGGCACATATATGTTTCATACTGATGTTACTTCATCATCTCTGGTGCCTTTTAGCAAGATGTAGTTTCCTTGCTTACCTCTTTTAGTTAGGTCTATTTTTGCTTTTGCTTTGTTTGAAATCATGATTGCCACCCCTGGCTTTTTTACTTCATCTGGAACATAATAGATATGGCTCTAGCTTCTTAATTTAACTCTGTGTGCTCTGAGCATATTTCTTACAAACAATATGCTTTTGGATTTGAGTTTCTAATCCATTTCAATATCTGCTTCAATTTAGTGAATAAGTTCATCTCATTCCTACTTACAGTCATGATTATGAACTGTACATTTCCCTCCATTCCGTTTTCTTCTGTATCTCTGTTTCTCTGTCTCTGTCTCTGTGTCTTTCTTTTTATTCTATTACTCCTCTAAAGTCTATTTTGCTTCTGACCACTGTCTTCTGTTATCCACCTTCCCTCTTAACTTCCCTTTCTCTTGTCCCTTTTCCCTCCTAATTCCTGGTTTCTCTCTCTCTCTCTCTCTCTCTCTTTCTCTCTCTCTCTCTCTGTCTCTCTCTGTCTCTCTCTCGGTGTGTGTGTGTGTGTGTGTGTGTGTGTGTGCACTTCCCTCTTTGAATCAATTTCCCCATTATTCCTCTCTCTTTCTAGGGTATCCTTCTTTCTCAGACATCTATTTTTTTTTACATCCATTCTAATATAATCTACCCACTCCTGTGCCCTCTGTCTATATAAACTCCATCTAACTGCCCTAATATTGATAAATTTCTTAGAAGTTGCATGTCTTCTTCCCATATAGGAAGGCAAATTGTTTAACCTTATTAATTCCCATTTGATTTCTCTTTCATGTTTACCTTTCTTAAAAATGCTTTTATTGAGTCTTGTATTTAAAAGCCAAATTTTCTATTCAACTACAGTCTTTGCACCAAGGAATGATTGAAAGTTCTCTATTTCATTAAATATTCTTTTTTTATCCTTAAAAGGATTATACTCAGTTTTGCTGACAGTAATAATTCTTGGTTATAATCTTAGCAATTTTGTCTTCTGGAATATCATATTCCAAGTTCTATTCTAAAATGGTACTTGTAAGATCTTGTGTTATCCTAACTGTGGTTTCATGATATATTGCTACAGTTTTCCTTTATAATTTCTTAAAATATGATGACCAGACTCTTTCTTTGGTTATGACTTTCAAGTAGTCCAATACTTCTTAAATTATTTCTCCTTGATCTATTTTATGTCAGTTGTTTTTCTGATGAGATGTTTCACATATTCTTCTATTTTTCATTCTGTTAACTTTATTGTTATTTAATATTTCATAAACTCATTAGCTTCCATTTCCTTTTTCCAGTTGGCCAATTCTGGTTTTTAACAGTTATTTTTATCAGTGAAGTTTTGTACCTCCTTTTCCATTTGGCCAATTGTTTTTTTTTTTAAAGTTGTTTTCTTCAATATTATTTGTTCCTCTTTTGCCAAACTGTTAATTGTCTTTTTATAATTTTCTTCCTTTCCTTGCATTTCATTACCCATTTTTCCCTCTACCATCCTTATTTGATTTTCAAAATAATTTGTATCTTTATCTGTCCTGTCTCTCTAGTATCTTTTAATGGCCATGCCCTTTTTTTGTTGTTTGCTCATTTTCCCAGCCCATTTCTTTACTTTGAAGACAAATATTAAATTTGAGTTCTTTTTTTCCTGAGTGGGGATGGAGGAGGATGGGCAATGCCTAAAACTTCATGCTTTTTAGCCCTCTTGTTTTCAAAATTAATTTTTGGGCTTTGGAAGTTCTCACTGCTTCCAAGCTGGTGGGATCTGAAGAGGGGTGTGGTCACTGCTTTCTCAGTCTATGCTCTGGTCCTAACCCAGTAAGACCCCTGATCCTTTGGGATTGCAATCAATACTGCTCCTCAGGGTCCTTTCTTCCTCATGACAGAAAGTGCTCCTTTCTACCCCTGGACCCTGACCCAAAACTGTGTATAGGTTATGAAGCTTCCAAACAGAGTCTAGTCCTGCATCCAATGTTAGCACATGTGTCCCCTGTATCTTTTTCTGACCAGTTTCTAGGTTCTCTTTCCATTTCTCTCTTGAGGGCTCCTGAAGCTACTGCTGTTTCTGTTGCTACCACCTATTCTGACTAATGGTATCATATCCATGTTGCCTCTGGACCAAACATCCACCCTAATGTCACAGATCTCTCCTTCCAACCTTTTAAGTTTTCTTGGGTTAGATGAATGTCTGACCGAGACCTTTTGTTGGCTCTGCTATTTCATAATTCAATTTGAGGTGTTATTTTAAAGTCATTTGTAGGGGAATATTGGAAAAGGTCATCTGAGTGCTTCCTTTACTCTACCACCTTGGCTCCACCTCTGGAAGTAAGAAGTATGTTATTGAAAAATCCTGAAGCCTCATACAGCAAACATTTGTCTACTAATACTTTTGGCATTAGCTGTTTCATAGCAGTTATATGTATGATCCTAAGGGTATGTTAATATCTTCCTATAGCACTTTCCAATTCATTCAGTAGCAACTCTGTTTCAAAGATCAAAAACAAGATTTGAATTACTAATGGGGGCAAATATTTTTTTTCCCCACTAGCTCTGGACATTTGTTCAAACTAAAGATAAATGTTTCATGGAATACTTCTATACATAATCCTTCCTTGTCTCAAAATTATGACTCCTAGGCTGAAGATTTATTGCTAATGTTATTAACACTTTTCCTTCTTGTTAAAATAAACAAAAATAGCTGTATCTTTGGGGGCTTAAATACAAGAAGGAAAAATAAGTACCATAGCCACCTATAAAACTGCTTAATTTGATGAGTATCTTGCTACAGAAAAAAATGACTGCTCTAGGCTCTTAGTAAATGCCTGAAGGACTTCAATTGTGTGCAGCTTCTCAAGATAACCTCCAGTTTTCTTTCCTGTTTGAAGGTGTCCAGGCACTACGGTGGGGAGAAGGTCCAATTTTGGCACATCATCGAGACTTCTCACCTGAATCTGAAGCTAAGAGACAGAGATACAGAAGTTCAATGAACAGGCCATTCTAGAATATTGCAGTCATAAAAGGAATATAGTGGAAGAGAGCCTTCATGTTGTCTGCAAGGCAAAGAGGTTGCAAAAAATATAGAGAATAAGAAGAGTTTTTTTTTTTGTTTTTTTAACAAAGAACAGGGGCTTGGTATGTGACATTCATACATCAAAGAACAACTTTGAAATGAACCAATCTTCATCCTTTTCTGTATCTATAGCAGTTGGGTAAGGACCATCAGTTCATGATTTCTAGAATTTTCTATACTAATTCACGTGGTTTTACTCAGTTGTCATCTTTTGGTATGAGTGAAACAGATATTAGGCATACTACTCAAGCTTAGAAAAACTGTACAAAGGTTGCAAGTGTCTAGTCTACTTTGTGGAAAATCAGATCATAAATAGCTTTAATTATAGAAAACTGCCATTGAAAACATTAAGAAATCTAAAAACCCTAATCCAAATGAATGAATGAACCAATAATCTGACCAAGAAATATTCACAATATTGATTGATACTCACTACCTCAGTTCTATAATGTTTCTCTATTCAGCTGAATCTGGACCTTTTTCTCTACTACTTTCCTTTTCTTATTTTCCTTTATCACCTCTCCCCCAATACACTCAAAGTCATTCTCCTCAATTATATATCCACCCCACTTTAAGTAATTTGAGGGTTATCCATCATATTTTTTGTGGCTAATGCCACACCTCTATGTAGTGACATTAACAGATCACAACATTGGATCATAACAGACATTTTAGTCATCTTAAGAAGTTATTATATGTCCTTTGGATAAAGAGACCAAATCTGACCTAAATCAACCACATCTCCTTCATGTTGTTCTGGTTATTTTGGTCCTGTTGAAACAATCTATATCCACATAAGAGAAAATGGCATCTTTATTTCAGTTCTATGGTTGTTTCTTTCAAATGTAAGATTTAATATGAATTACTTATAAACTTTTTGCCATGACAATGATGTTTTCTGTTGTCTATTATCTGAATAAGGTAGCATTAAGAATTGAAAACTGGTTTTCTCAACAAACAATAGACTTTTGAGCCTCAGGAGAAATCAAGTTTTAAGAGAATTTTTAACCAAATTTGAGGATAGTGACAAATACTATATATACCAAATAGTTCTCTCTCCTATTTCACATTTTGGTCTTTTTGACATAAAATCACACTGTGTCAGCACATAATACAGATCTTAGATTAAAGGGATTAAAATAAATAATTCAAGGGAAAATGACACTTTGGTTCTATGTATTCTTAACCGTTTCCATCTAAAATTGTGTTACATCTAAAGAGTATAGCATCCAGGTTAAAATCCTTACTCCTCTACTAACCTTGGGAAAATTGCAACCTCTCCTGTCCCTGGGTTTGCCCTCCGTGAAATTAAGAAGTTGGATTAGATAACCTTTAAAAACTCTTCCAGCTTTAAATTTACAATCTTGCATCCATGTAACAAAGTATAAGGGATACAGTTCTATTTTGTCTTTAGATATGGACCTTACTTCACTTACTGATTTTTTTTATTACTGCCAACTTTCCTGAATTTAAATTAGAAACATTCATTTTTAACCCCCTTACAAAGATCTTTCTACAGAATTAAAATCAAATCATTTCAATACATAAATATAAAATTCTACATTTATGTCTATACACATAAAGTTACAAATAGGTGTAAGAAATTCAGGCTACTGCCTATGGTATAAAACATAGTAGAAGACAACCAGGGAAACTTTTTAAAAATATTAATCTTTCTAAACATACATATTTTACATAATAGAAAATTATGTTCTTCACAGCAGATAATGCAATTATATTGGCACTAGTCAAACTGAAAGTGTTACAGGTATGGATCACAGCACACAAGTGGATACAGTTTCCAGACCTTGCGTGTAGTAAAAAAAAAAATGCCACATACTGGCTCTATGCTTGAACCAGTGCACTTGCACAATGCATATGCATACACAGAAAAATATTTGTCATAAAATCGGCACACGGCAGCTATGGTATAATGCAAGAAAACAACAGTGATGTTGTAAAATATTGGAGACAGCATGTTGTAGAGGGAAATGTACAGGAGATGGAATAAGAGAACTTTGAACTGCTAGCTCTGCCAAAGTTGTTTAATCATACATACTAGGCTTCTGTTACATTATTTGTAAAATAAGGGGATTGGGCAAGGTGACCTCCAAAGTCCATTTGAAATCTAGATCTATGATACTAATATCCTATGAATACTTAGTAGAGGGGAAAGATAGATAAATCGTCATGAAAATCTTTGATTCCAAACAATTAAATCAATGAAGATTTGCGGTTACTTAAGATCCATCCCAGGAAATAAACAGCTCTTAGAGATAGATTGGAGATTTAAAAAAAAAATTACAACTAATGGAGAAACCACTTATTACAAGTATTTAACTTGCCAAATTGGGTGACAGCAAGACAGTGTTGTTGCAGCTGTGTATGTAATTGAATCTTTTTTCATGAGCCATAATTATAGGATTTGGGAAATGATAGAAAAGTTAGCAGAATGGCATTTGTGTATAGCTGGAAGGATAGCAAAAATTAATATATATGCTACTTGGAAAAATCCCAGGTGTGGTCAGAATGCATTCGAGAATTATGTAGGGAAAGAACCAGAGCAAATGTCAAGCTCTTTTCCTGGTACCTACAAAGCATCTTTAAGGATAGCCATCTGCTAAGATGCTATTGTTTGGTGCAGTGTAAATTATTTGTTTTGATCAAGGTATAAATACATTGTGCAAATGAAATCATCTCTAAAGATCTAATTTTTTTCATATAATGAAAAAAAAAAGGTTTGCAGATCCTTCAATCTGATCTATTTTAAAGGTAGTTTCATTGTGTGTCGAAATATTTGGCCAGAAAACATAGTGTTCTTTAAACTAGGGCATTTTTTTTTGTAGGCTACTTGCAAAAATATTTTTAAGGGTAGTTTTTTAAAACTGTGTTTAGGTACTTTGGGGAGCCAAGATGGTGGGGTAAGTAGTAAATCATAGTAACCCTCCCATATTTACTTCCAAACAACCATAAAATAGTGTTTCAGAACAAATCTTAGAACAGCAAAAAGAAAAAGATGGGGTGAAACAATCTTTGAGCCCAAGAAACTTGGAAGATAGGCAGGAAAGGTCTTTCTCACTCAAGTGGAAGGGGAATGCAGTCCATGACAGGAAACATTCCAGTAAGTCAACAACAAGCCCCACCTCAGCAAACAGGGAGATCCTTGTGCAAGGGAGCAAGCAAATGCCAGGACTACCCCCTCCCCCCCCCCCCCCCCCAGCATAGCTAAGAGAACAGGCACACTCAAGCTATGAGAAATGCCAAGTCCTTCAGCATAGCCCTGGGTAAACAGGCCATCCCCAGTGGCCATGATGGGTTGCTTGGGTGCCTGTGCTTGAGCCACAGTTCGTAAAATCACATTGGTTTGCAAATTCACATTTCTCCCTAGCCTCAAATCTACCCAGCCTCAGAGCATTATCTCTGCTCCTTCCCGCCTGCTAGCACTCTGCCTAGCAACCGTTCATGAACTGTTTATCTCCCTTTAGTATACTAACCAGCTGCCCCTATGAATCCTTCACTGGACTATCTATAAGTAACTCCCTAGTCATTATATACATACTGGATGCCCCCTTAGCTTGGGACATATGTATACTCCCAACATCTATCTTGTCAAACATGACATTGATGGGTAGCAGACTGGGCACTTCTCAGTCAGCCCTGACTGCTAATTGAGTTAGTGATGTTTCAAGCCTAAAACCACACCTCCATGCAGGCCCCCCCCTTTCCCAGTGAATTATGGGCAATATGCCTGCACTGTAGATGTTAAAAGTGCATATTCCTTTTAGCACTGACCATTCCTTAACTCCTCCCCAATCCCAACCTTACTCACCTAGTTAGCATAATTGGCACAGGTTATACTATGGATTATCCTATGAAAACTTTAATTCTACCCCTTTAAGGTTGCAGGTTCCCTAAGAACCTCCTGCTCACTGTAAAGTATAACAATAAACTTTTACCAACTTGACTCAGAATGCTTGAGCCTGTGAATTCATTCCAGACTGCCCACCAAAGGATTCTGGTCATTGGGGTCCCTGAAACACCTAGGATCCCTCATCAGCCAGACTCTATTAGCTTCAGTGTAGCCCCAGACAAACAGGTGGAGGCAAACCCTGTGCCTAAGTAAACAGGCAGCTGCCAGCACAGGGTCCTGCCAAGTGCTTCAGATTAGCCATGAGCAAACAGGCAGCCACCAGTAGCCAGACTACCAAGTGCTTCAGTGTATCCCTGGGTTAAGGCAGAACCCCACCTCCCTCTGCTTCCCTACCTTGGCACATACCAGAAACTAGCATTAGGACTCCAGCTCACCACCACCCAACACACCCCCTCAGCACAGCACCAGACACAGAGGTCCTCTGCGAACCTTAGGACAACATCAGTGCAGCACCAGGTAAAGAGCCAGGGCCTGCAGCCCCTGGCATAAGACAGTTCTCCTTCCACCACGAGAAAAGAGCCCAAATTTAAAAGAAAAGAAAGAGACCAATAAAAGATGAGCAAAAAACAACAAAAGAAGGATCTGACCATAGAAAGTTATTATGGTGACGGGGAAGATCAAGATACAAAGTCAGAAGAGAACAATGATGTCAAAATGTCTATGGGCAAAATACCAAAAAAATACCAAACTTTAAAAAAAAACAAACCACTGGACTGAGAACCTAAGAGTGTCAGGCTGAGTATGAAACAACTTCCTAGTTGTCTGATATAATGGGACCTGAGAGGTCAGGACATCCTCTCAATTTCCAATTCTTTGTCACAACCAAATGAGCTGCTATAAATATTTTTGTACGTGTGGGTCCTTTTCCCATTTTCATGATCGCTTTGTGATACAGACCTAGAAGTGGTATTGCTGTGTCAAAGGCAGTTTTATGCTCTTTTGGGCATAATTCCAAATTGCTCTTCAGAATGATTGGATAAGTTCACAACTCCACCAACAATGCATTAGTGTTCCAAAGTTCCCACATTTTCTCCAGCATTTATTGTTTTCCTTTTTTGTCATGTAAGTCAAACTGATAGGTATGATGCGATACCTCAGAGTTGTTTTGATTTGCATTTCTCTAACCAATAGTGATTTAGAGCATTTTTTTGTATGATTATAGATAGCTTTAATTTTTTCCTCTGAAAACTGCCTTTTGATACCTTTGACAATTTATCAATTGGGGAATGACTTGTATTCTGATAAATTTGGCTCAGTTCTCTATATATTTTAGAAATAAAGCCTTTATCAGAGACACTGGTTATAAAAATTATTTCCAAGTTTTCTGCTTCCCTCCTAATGTTGGTTTCATTGGCTTTGTTTGTACAAAAACTTTTCAATTTAATAAAATCAAAATCATCTATTTTTCATTTCATAATGTTCTATATCTCTTGCTTGGCCATAAATACTTCTGTTCTCTATAAATCTGACAGGTAGGCTATTCTTGGCTCTCCCAGTTTACTTATAATATGAGCCTTTATATCTAAATTATTTACCCATTTGGACTTTATTTTGGTATATGGTGTAAGATGTTGGTCTATGCCTAATACCTACCATACCATCTTCTAGTTTTCCCAGCAGGATAGTGAATTCTTATACCAGAAGATGGAGTCTTGGGGTTTATTAAATAGTAGATGACTATAGTTGTTGACTACAATGTCCTGTGTACCTAGCCTATTCCACTGCTTAGCCTGTACCAAGTAGTTTTGATGATTGCTGCTTTAGAATACAATTTAAGATCTGGTATGGTTAGGCCACCTTCCCTAGCATTTCTTTTCATGAATTCCCTTCATATTTTGGACCTCTTTTTCTTCCAGATGAATTTTGTTATTATTTTTTTCTAACTCAATAAAATAATTTTTTGGCAGTTTGGTACAGCACCAAATAAGTAAATTAATTTAGGTAGAATTGTTGTTTTTTTAATATTAACTCAGCTTACCTATGAGCACCTGATGTTTTTCCAATTATTTAGACCTGATTCTCTATTCATGTGGAAAGTGTTTTGTAGTTGTGTTCATATAGTTCCTAGGTTTGTTTTGGAAGGTAGACTCCCAAATATTTTATAATGTCTACAATAATTTTAAATGGAATTTCTCTTTCTGTCTCTTGCTATTGGACTTTGTTAGTAAGATATAGAAATGCCAATGATTTATGTGGGTTTTATATTCAATATTAAAAAAAAATCATATATACTATCATATGTATATTTTAAGAATATGTGATTTGTTTGGTTTGGAGATCCTCTGCCACAGTGTTGGTCATAGCCCTTTTAAGAGTTTGTGGATTGTCTCTTCTGAGTTGCTGTGCCTTTAAAAAACAAACAAACAAACAAACAAACAAACTTGCGACTTGCCTTCTGTTAATTAGCTTTTCCAACTTTAGCCAGGCTGATCTTTAGAAAGCAGACATACAGTTCACGCCAGACCTTCACTTCAAGGCTCCTTAGCTTAGCAGCACCTTTCAGAAATTACAGTATCCTGACATTGTCTTTGAGAATGCAAGGTTGAGATTCATAACCTTGCTTGATGTAGCCCTGAACGAGTTCTACAATATTTATGTGAGCATTGAAGAATGCTGTCTCAGCTACCTTTATTCCTACTCCCTTGTGATCACACTCTATTTTTTCACCTTACATTTTATTATTTCTGACATTCTTTCCATGGAAGTGGCATAGACTATGGGCATTGTTGGTGAGTATTCCATGTGAAACTTGGAAGTTCTGCAGTCATGGAAGCCACTGGAAATTTTTTGTATTCTACCTTCCCAATGACCATAGTGATCAAAGGTGTAACAACTGAGAAAGGAGAGATTGCACAATGTAGTCTGCCTACCAGATTGTACGATACTCAAGCTGAATAAGGGAAATTCAGAGAGGGAAAGGATAATTTATATGAATTAATATAAAATGAGGTAGACAGAACCAGGAAAATAATTTAGAGAATAAATGCAAACATAAAGAGAAAGACCCACAATGAAATAAATTTAAGGCAGTAGAATTACAATGATCAGCTCTAGCCCCAAAGAAGAGATAAGGAAATGCACCTCTCCTCCATTCTTTGGAAAGAAAGCACAACTTGGCATGAAATACTGACTGTATTCAGCGGGTGTGTTGAATAGTTTTAAGAAGCTGTTTTCCCCCCTCTTTCTCTCTTTTCTTTATTGTTTTCCACCTAGGATCACATGTTGTATATTAGAAGGAATGAATTACAGAAATAAAGGAAATACAAAAATAAAAGCTATTAATAAATGTTATTCTTTCAAAAGAATCTTCAAACTAAAAGTTTTCAAAGGACATCCAGAGAAAATCTCTGTTCTCCTTAGTCACACACATTCTTATATCCCTCTAAGCAAATGTGATTATTTTAGTTATCTATGGCTCTATTTGTGGAACATTGGATTATGGTTTTTTTTAAAGCTTTTAAAACAGAGATGAAGATATTAAAGTATATGGAGACAGGTGAGTGAAAGGTCTAGGTAAGCAATGTGAGCTCTGACCCCTTGATCCATGGACTGTGAATCCCTTGTTTTTTTTTGCCTCTACCACTCAGAACTTTCTGAGAAGTGAACAAGCCTCAGAGTCAAGAGAAGATCAGGGGAATTAACACCCTGAAGGAAGGAGGGTCTTCTGAGTGCCAGGCACTGTATAAGCCCAAGGTAAGGCAGACTGAGAGATTCCTCATACTGAAAGCAGAGCCTAAGTCTGGGAACTGTGAGATTAAAGTAAAGATCCCAGGAGAAACAAAGGAGAACATGGCATCTTGCACAGGGTTGATTCAAGATCTCCAGGAGGGACTCATCTGCCCCATCTGCAGGGAGTACTTCACAAACCTGGTGCCCGTTGAGTGTGGCCACAGTTTTTATCAAAGTTGCCTTCTCAGGAGCTGTCAGGAAGCTTTACCTCTTTTCTATTGTTCAGAGTGTAGGAGTGTCTCCCAGGTGAGGAATTTCCAAGTCAATGTGTGTCTTGGGAAACTGACAACCATTGCCAAAATCCTAAAACCCCACTGCTTGCAGAGCACTGAAGGACATGGCAAATGTGAGGGACATCAGGATGTCCAGAAGCTGTTCTGTAGGGATGACTACAGTCCAATCTGTGTGTCCTGCTCTCAGTCCCAAGATCATGAAGCTCACATACTCTATTGTACTCATGAGGCTGCTGAGGACTTCAGGGGGAAACTCCAAGAAACTGTGAATGATTTGTAGAGGAAAACTAAGAAAGTTGTACAAAAGATGGCTAATGAGAAGGGTTTATTTAAAATATTGAAGGAGGAGATAGAGACTCAAGAGAAAAATATATTGTCTGAATTCCAAAAAGCACAAGAGTTTCTGGATGAAGCAGAAAATGAGTATCTGTCAACTGAGCAAACACTGGGGAGAGCCAATTTGGATGGCCTGAAGAAGAGAATTGGAGGACTGTATTACCATAGTCAAGAATTAAGGAAGAGAATCACAAAGTTAGAGAAGTGCAAGAAACCCAATGTGGATTTGCTCCAGAATGTGATAGGAGTAGTAAGTAATGAATCTGTATTTTATGAGAAAATAGAAAGTTTCTGCATAAAGAGAATTGTTTGTCCCATCCCTGGAATTATAGAAGCAATTTCCAATTTCAAAGTAGACATCACTCTGGATCGTTAACATAGAGGGTCTAGATCTCATCATATCTGAGGATTTGAAGAGTGTGAGCTATGTAGAGGAACAGAAGAGAATTCGTCCAATAACAGGGAGAGATTTGGAGATCTGGCCCTCATTGTTGTTGATGCTTAGTCCTTGATTTCAAAGAGATGCTACTGGGAGGTGAAAGTACCAGGCCATAGTGACTGGTGTCTGTAAAATATCACCCCAACCGGAAGGCTACCTTGTACTTATGGCTCTATCTGAGAACAATTGCTGCTGTCTTTATTCCATAACTGCAACACATTCTTATAAAAAAATCAAAGTGAGATACCTCCGGATCAGCGAGTTAAATTTAAAGCTGGGGATTTTCTTTGACTATGATCGTGGAGAGATATCATTTTATAATGATATACGGCTTCATTCTCAGGACTTCTCCAGCCCTTATTCTCTCTAAGAAAGGATTGATAAATGATTGCCCTCCAACAATATGCCCCTAATTGAGAATTATCAAGCAATAGGTACATACTTATTGATCAAATGGTCTTTAGGAACTGTATTTCACAATCCTTCTATACTTTGCTACATGTACCTACTTACCCAATCAAAGATCATAGTTATTCCTCTATCTCATCTGTAATACTCACTGACTTTGCACCAACCTTGTTGTGAATCTCCCCCATTAATATATAAAAAGAAAAATCATAAAATTTTAATGCTGGAAGTTTCCTGAGAGGATCCATAGTTTGATCCAAATATACAGATAATATAACAACATAACTTTGGAGAGGTAAAAATGACTAGCCTATTCCAATATGTTTCCTAAACCCTTCTCCCCCCTCTAACTAAATTATATTGTATTTACATGTCATAAATTTTGTATTTACTTAATTTTATACATGTTTCCCTTGTACCCCAGTAGAATATAAGCTGTGTAAGGCCAGGGACTTTTTCCTTTTTGTATCTGTATCCCCAGAACCTGACTGGTCCTTAACAAATGTTTGTTGAATTGGAAAAAAAAGAGAAGGCAATGTTACTTTAATAGTAGATAAATTCAAGACTGGTGAATAAATATACAGAAATACAAGTGTTTCCATTTACCTTTATAGTTGCTGATATGTTAGAACATGCAATGGTAAGCAAGGTCTTTTTCTGTCTCTTTTTTTAGGCATTAAATTTTTTTATTTTAGAGTACTGTCACCAAAATAATAATTTCTATCATTATCAGTATTAGATAATAGTCCCATAATTTGAGACATGCTGGCATCTTCTATATTTAATTGAAGTATTTTACTTCTCCTATAAATTGCATGCTGCTTTCATCAGGTTCTTAAAAGCTGTGTAATTGCATTGAACTAAAACCTTTAAGTAGTGTAATGGAGCATGTGCCTTTTAGTTTCAGTAAGCGGATCATGAGGGAGTGATAAAAGTTGGCTTTGTATAAGCCTACATTCTAAGTAATCATAGAAGTTTTGAGTTGGAAGGACTTCAGGTGTAATCTAACACAACCACTTCATTTTACAGAAGAAGAAATTTAGGCTTAGAGAAGACAACCATCTTGCCCAGAGTTTCGTTATAGCTCATGAGGTTACATAATTAGCCTTAGATAGAATTTTGGAAATGTCAATTAAAGAAAAGGCACCAAGTGACAGAGTGCTGGGCCTGGAATCAGGAGAATTCATCTTTTTTAATTGAAATCTGATGTCAGACACTTAATAGCTGTGTGACCCTGGACAAGTCACTTAATCTTGTTTGCCTCTCCTTCCTCATCTGTAAAATGCAAACCACTCCAGTATCTTTGCCAAGAAAACCTCAAATGAGGTCACAAAGAGTCAGACATGACTGAAAATGACTGAACAACAATGAAACTTTGTTTTGGAAGTCAAAATATAAGATTGGGGGAATCAGGCATTTTTAAAGCCAAAGTGAAAGAGAAGTTTATTTTCAGGAATCAAAAGACTGAAAATTAAAGAAGCTAAGTCCAAATCATATTTGCTTGTTGCAAATGTTTTTATGTCACTTCTTGCATATATGTTTTGTACTTTCAACAGAGGTAGAAGAGCTTAGATGAAAAGTAATGTTTCCTGTTATATCTCCTACCATATAAGCTAGTATAGTGTTTTGTGCAATGACATCTGAGTTCAAAAGCTTTTGAGAACTTATTGTAAGGTCTGTATTTAAATGCAGCTTTCCAGCATATAACTGAGGAAGAATAATCTGGGTGAGAAGGTATAACACCAATGCAATATTCACAGTGCCCACGGCAGCTATAAATATGCTAGTGTAGTTCTGAATCACAAATTGTAACAGACTCTCCACATGAAAGACAGAATCAAAATATTTATTCAAACAACAGAAAGCCAAATCCATTATAGCAACCAAGGGGTTGGTATACATAACCACTGACCTCCCCAAGCCTTCCCTCCCCAAGTCTTTCCTCTGTCAGGCCTTCAAAGAAAACAGGATCCCTTAAGTAAAAATGCCCCTCTCTCATTAGCTGCTCTCTCATGAGCTAGCTGCTCAGCTTCCATGATGCTTGTTCCCAACTCTGCTTGTGCTCTCCTGTGCTACCCCCTTTCAGCAAGCTCCTCCCACTGAGGGCTCCATGTGATTACATTTGGCCTATCAAGGGCAGGGAAGGTCTTCAAATTCCCATTGCCATTACAGAAGGAGAGGTCTTGACTTTGGCCTTGACCATATCTCATCATCTTCTATACTCAAATTCCCCACCCCCACCCCTACCCATTCCTTTGGCCAGGGAGGACCTTTCAAAGCTTCAAGAGGCCTGGAAGATTTCAGACTTCCCGTTACTGTCCTAGGAATATCCCCAGATTAGCTATCTGCTGTCTCTACATGAGCAACCAAGGAAGATGAACTCAGATTCATTGAAAAGAACTTTAAGGACTTCTAGTGACAAGGATCCATGAGTCCTTTGTCATATGTACTCTAAGTCTGAGCTTACTTCTCCCTTTATATGCTTGTGGGAGTGTGTCACTTTTAGGGGAGTACTTTTTTTTGAGAGGGGAGCCATAATTGCAGTTAAGTGACTTGCCCAAGGTCACACAGCTAGTAGATGTTAAGTGTCTGAGGTCAGATTTGGACTCAGGTCCTCCTGACTCCAGGGCCAGTGCTCTATTCACTATACCACCCAACTGTCCCCTGGGGGAGTATTTTTTGTATTTGTATAAACGATTCTTGTTGTAACACCTTAATAAATAGATTTTTTTCTAAAAAAGCTTCCTAAGACTGCTTAACTAAAAGATACTCAACTAATAATCTTGGGGGCAAGCTCACTTGTGTAAGTTTAAGCCAGTGGCTCAGAGAATACTGAGAATATCTGAGGCAATGGTACCAGAGAATCCCTGATCCCTCAGGAGTTCTCTCAGAATGCTCAGAGGGAGGAGTAGTCAAGTTCTGGGAACCTGAATTGTTAGTAGGACTGGGAGTTGGAATGAAAAGAGTTGATATGCAGTTTACATGCAGTAGACTTTTCTATTCCTTTTAAATTTGGGGCCCAACATTCCCTATATGTTCATACACACACATCTTGCCCATCAGTGTAGGCATATATGAATGTGTATGTATACTTACACTTATAAAATACATACCACTGTATATATGTATATGTCATATACGTATATGCATGTACAGACAAACGTGTATAGAGACAGAGGCAGATACAGACACAGAGAAAAGCTATGTAGATTATTCACCACCCTTTGGACCGAAATTGGGGGTTGTAATTCAATCTACTCTTCAAGACCTCAAGGAAGTTTCAAGGTTCTTGCAGGGACTCCATGACCCTCCTTAGATGAAAGACTTTAAGGTTTACTTTTGCTCTATCAAATTAAATACTTTAAAAAAACCACCATAATCAATAAGTAATTAACATAGTGGAATCTTGCTTTTTCTGTATCTTTTTGGTCATTTGTGTGATAGCAAAGAAGTGATCTACTACAGAATAAAACATCCTAAACTAAACAATTGGTGATCTTCATCTACATGAATTTTCCTATGGAGATTGTTATGCCAAGTTTCTTTGAGTATCTTCCAGGAGGTTCTGTAAGATTTCAGGGCCTAATGAGGCCAGCGTGATATCATTCACAAATAGGAACATTTTGAAGACCTCTATACTCATAGGTAATCCCTTTCCAATCCCTTTACTGAAGCTTTTCCATGACAGTAGCAATATACTTGTGTTAATTACACACGTCTCTCTGTTTTTTTTTTTTTTTTTGCCTTGCCTGATGTCAGTGTCCAGAGGGTTGTCAAATGATACCATCTAAGCTGTCATATCATATAAGGAATTTTGAATAATTTTTATAGTTAGGGGTTTTGAGAGCTAATTGGAATTCTGGGATTTGTAGTCAAGAGGGGCAACAGCAGTCTATTTCTTCCCTGAGATCAATTTGGACCGCAACAATCTTTTAACTAAAAGGTAGAAATGAGACATGTCTAGGAATTTTGAAAATGATATAAACAATTTGTGAGTGAACAGAATGAATGAAAAGATCTGTGATTGCATGAGTTGAGTAGCAGGGCGTGGTGGGGAAGCTGCCATCCTCGGCCTTGGCCAGAAGTTAATGAGTTGAGCTGGAGAGAAGCTGTGTATGAAGACAATAAATGAAAGGAGAGCCAAGCTGTTATAGAAAAGGGCTATACGTGAGCTATATGATTCCTGCTGGCATTTTGGAAGAAAGAACTTAGAGTGAAACTAGGGGTAATAATTCAATGCCTTCTTTAAGGACTGAAGGAAGTTTTAAGATTTCTGCAGGGACTCCATGGACCACCTTAGAGGCCAGACTTTAAAATGCCATTTTGCTCTGTGGAATCAAATATTTTGAAAATGTAATCAGCTAGCAATTATCACAGTGGATGCATATTTTCCACGTATTTTTAGCCAATTTTGTGATGTAAAGATGTAATCTACTGTAGAATATTGCTTGTGAAAACCTGTCGGTTCCTTACTGTCATCAACAAGGTCTTTGATCTGTGTGCAGATTATTATTATAAAATACTTAATATGTAGGAAAATAATCATAGTTCAGCAATTTTTTATTCCTTTCTTATTTTGGGGGGGGAGAGGGTTATTAAGAAAGTACAGACTTTCCTTCATGCTTTTAGTTGTCTTCCCCTCTTTATAACTTGTGAATTCATCCACAATGCTTTCACACTTGTATTACTTTCATCATGGATATTCTCTATCCTCCATGTTTGTCTACTTCAATCTTTGTCAATCATTCCTATTTTTCTTCTATTTTTTACTCTGATTCCATTTTCTTTTTAAAATAACTTTGGGATGACCACCTTCTTTCCCAGTAAACTTTATTCAAACACATTTTAATCCTCCATTGCTTCTCTCTTTTTCATGAGATTATGTTTTTCATGATTTTCCATGGGCTTCTTTTATCCAATTTTACAGATTAGATTATATTCTAAATTGGTAATAACCTTAGCTGTCATATCTCTCCACTGGACAAATAAATCAACTGTTAACTTTTGGACACTTCGTTGCAGCAACATTTTTTAAACCATCATATGAAATTAGTGAAGTCTCTGTCTATATCCCTCCATCTATGCCTGATTATCATTAATACATGATCTGAATAGGTTAAGGTTGAGTAGTTTTAATATCTTTTTTCCTATTTATTATTTCTTTTACCTTTATACAAATTTAAACTTTTGCTCTAGAAAGTTGGTGGTCAGACAGCAGATTCAGAAATGATTTTCACATCAAAAATGAATTTTTTCCTTGGTATTAAAAATACAAAGCATTTTAATTTTGTGATATCATTTGCTGCTTGCCATTTCTAATACCTTCTTATTCTTTTCTTGTAGAAAGTACTTATGATGTATAAGTACGAGCCTTCCATATAGTCGATTAGTCTTTGTCTTCCCTCATTCTCGCCTTTATTTTCTAATAGAGTTCCCATTATTCTTACCTATTCCCAGCTTTACTCTTTCTACTTAGCTAAGCTCGTTCTAAGAAAGTAGACCTGATGTGTTGCCAGAAAATAGTCAAAGACTTTTCAGTAAGGATCTAGCTAGAGAGCAACCATTCCTGACACAGATTCATCTCCACACCATAATAAAGCATAAGGATAGGAGTTTATTGAATTTTTATTATTATTTTACATGAAAAATATGTTATTCCTTGTGGTACAACTGGTTAGACTGGAGCTGTATTTTAATCATTCAATCATGCGTTGGCACAAAGATGGCTAACAAACAATATGTCAGTTTGGCACACACTGAATTCTGTTAGAACTTGTAGTCCATGGAAATGGTATTTATTTAATTTCCTTTGTGACCTTTTGTTTGTTTTTGGAATTTTTAAGTGTACCTAAATAAGAATTTAAAATATTTTCTCCAACAAATGCTACCCAGTAGAGTCCTATCTGTGTAACTCAAGTGACAGGAATTTTTGTTGAAAATATCTAAATAATTCAGTCATCTCTCTATTCCCACTTTAATAAGAACAAAATTCACTAGAACATCATCTACCAGAGCAATTATATCTTCCAAATCTGAACATTAAATTATGGAATTGGCTTAGAATGTTCCTGTTTATTTCATTATTGCATAGTAAAGGGAAATCAAATGAGACTGCCATATGTAACATAATGATAATGTAAAATTCAATATGGGCTTAGAGGATAAGGTGCATATTTGACTAATTAAAAGAAAAATGATGAATTTATAGCTCAGAATTATTTGTCTTTGATTTGGATTCCAAGTACTTATTTATTAGACCTAAGAAGAATAAGATCCCCCCACATTAAAAAAACCCAACAGCCAACATATCATTACTATAATCCAGCAGAAAGAGCACTGATTAATGACACGTTTGAACTAGGTTGTTGTTCATCCTTGGTTTGTGAAGAGGATCGGTGAAATTATGGGTGATGTCTTGATTTGGGCAAGAATTGGATTTAAGTGAAGTAGTGTTGCACATAGTCATCAGCCTTACTTTTCCAAAGTCATCAAAGCCCAATGGAAAGACAGATGTCAAGACAACTGGAAACAATGGATGACCTTGGTATCTTTGGTGTCTAGTCAATTTGACTAAGTAATATTGACATCATTGGTGGCATTTATGCTAAATGAAAACTGGTTGACTTTCAATGTATAATTTTTGATAAGAACTAAAAATCAATTAAAACTTTGTTTAAAGCACTGACAGACAGTATGGCAAGAGAGATGGTCGGGTATCAGACATAAGTCAAACTAAGAATGTGTTGGTCCATAAGTCCACATCCAAAGAAAGTTGATGCTTTGAGTATTCCTGTATCTCAATGGTTTTTCTTCCCTTTTCCCACCTATTTCTAAAGAAAACTCATCCAACAAGCACTTATTAAGTGATTATTATTTGGTAAGTATTGTGTTAGGCATAAAACAGAAAAAATAAAATAATTTTCTTTATTGAAGAAACTTTCTGTTGGTTATAGAAATGCAATGTAGAAAAGGTAGTAAATTTCTGCAGATTGTAATTAAGAAATATATAAACATATATATTTAATTACATATAATTTAATTCAGGTCTCAGATTTTTCATAGCCAGCTACTAACTAGCAATTAGTTTGGACTATTAAGATCCTCCCAAGGTGGGGAAATCAAGGTCACTGGTAAAGAATTCTCTTTATTTTATACATAGACAATCATCCTAATAAAATCTCTTTATCAGCAGTCACAGTCTAAACATTTTTGGCTTTGGACTACAGCTAGGTCCCAAGTGGTGCAGTCAATGCTATGAAATTATTTGATTTCACCCTGTATATTTCCATCAGACTGCAACCAGTGACCATATTTTACAGAATTGTAACTCTGAAAAGTAAAAATTCAAATGCCTGTGATGACTTCATGGGATTCATTATTAGCATTAATTGGAACCTAGCTATACTCAGAAGGTTATGGTTTAATGATACAACTGTTAATTCTCATTAGCCTTTGAATCTGGTTAAGCGAGCAGATTAATTTGCTTCAAAACTTAAACTCTCTGACTAGTTTTTCTAATTAACAGCTAGCTTTGCTTGTGGAGGCATGATCAGGAGGTGCTGATGCCTAATCGTGTTTTTGCCACAGAAAATACCTGACCTGGAAAATCCTATTATTTCTTAAGCCCATTCATATAGATTATATCTCTAAAAGGCTTGCTCCCCTTCTCCCTTTGGTGAATTCTTCCTGGGACTTCCATTTTTTGGAGGGCCTAGGATGCCTTTCCTTCATTCCCCTAACATCCCTGTTCCTGATTACCTCTGGACTTTCATGCCATCATGCTGGATACTTTCATTCCAGTGGTGTGCTAGAGAAAGCTTGTATTGACTTGAAGCAGCTGATTGTTAAATTTCCAGTGTGAGCATTATGCCTTTGGAATTAGCTAATAGGGCTAAACTTTTCGAGTTGTTCATTGTATAGACTTAAGAAAATGTGACCAATTCAGATTAATCTCCAAAGTATGGAATGCATCCTCTCTTTTTTTAATAGAGGCTGATGTTAAACATTTATCAGCACACCTCTGCTTCCTTCCCCTCCTTCTGCTCTGGTACTTTTCAGCTCCTTGTTATGTATTATCTTCCTCTATTAGAAGGAAAACTCCTTGAGGGCAGAGACCTTATTTCTTTTTACTTTTATCTGTATTCTTAGTGCTTAGCACAATGACTGGCATATAATATTCCTAATAAACACTTTTTCCTTTCCTTCCTTTTACTGAAAGTAATCAGGATTTTATGACAAAGTTCAATGTTTCTTTGTTCATTAATTTGGAAGAAACTTGGCATACAGCATCCTCTCCACTAAGAGTTCTTTACTTTTTTCATTTTAGGTATAATTGCAGTTATGTATACTGCCAGCAGTGTAATAACCAAGTAAAATACATTCTAACTGGCATCTATAATGGCAATCTAATACACTTTTTAGAACTAGCTAAGTAGAATAAATATGGGCCACGGAGCCTTTCCTTTAAAAGGTAAGTAGTGTGTATTTTACATTGTGTGGATAAGGTACTGGAACTGAAAAGTGCCCAAGTAAAAAGTGTAAAAGCATAATGGGGGTGCGGGGAATTAACAATGTCCTTTGAATATGATGAATGTCTCAATTGAGAAATATGTCTTTTAAGAAATGGAATAATACTCAAATTACCATTTTAGTATTTGGACATGAAATTAGGCTTTTATCTTCAATTTTCAACACTTTGTGAATTCACTCTTTGTTCCATACTGACTATTGTACTTCAAAAAATATGTAACTGTGAGAGGTAAGAAGTTTCTGAGAAGGAACATAAGCTCTCAAGGGATCATGAGTCAGGAAGTTGATGTTTCAGGAAGTTGATGATTTTACACGTGGCTTATTTGCCCTATGCTTGCACGGGCACATGACAGCGATTGTTTAGGAGTACAGTTGGATATGTGTCCTGATCAAAATTTCTTCCCTTCTATTTCATCACTGTTGCTGGGCAGATTCACTGAGACTGCATCAAAAGTGGACTTTAGGTGAAGCGAATCAGTAGGTGGTCTGGACTGGGGGTGTGCTGGGGTGAGCAAGGGGGCATCAACCACAGAATATTATGATTAGTGATGTTTACTAATCTTGCCTCCCTAGATTAGATGAAGCTTGCTAAACTGATAGCTTGGTAACCAATCATCCCCAGCCCTAAATGTAGCTGCTCAAACTAGTTGTTGGGTAGGAACTTCTCAGTATATAGTCAGGTCAATCAGTGGTCAAACATGGAGTCACTTTTGTCAGCTAGGACTTAGTAATGCAGAAATCTTCACAATAACAGAGCTAGAAAAGGTCCATGGAAAGGCAAGAAAATGCAGTTTAGTGGGAAAAACAATATTAATCGCCAGAGAATAACCTTTGGAATTAAATACAAATTTCTCTTTGACATTTAAAAAGTGCTTTAACTTTGATAAACTGGGCTCTTCTCAGCAACACACAATTATAAGACATCTCTAAAAGTCTCAGGATGGAAGGAAATATCTGATGAGGTGTAGGCTCTGGGACCCTCCTTGAGCTCTCCTTGAATCTTTGAGGTACAGGCTCTAGGAAACCCCTTGAAGTCTGATTGAATCTTCCCACTTGATGAGGCATTTGCAGAGGCCATGAGTATTTCATTGTGGCTGGTCCCAAACCTCTGTTACTAGCCTGGCCCTCCATTGTCCATCTGCTTCCCACACTTGAGCCTATCAAAATACCAATCCACTCTTGCATTGACCTTGTTAACTCCTCCTGAAGACCCTCCCCAAACTCATTACTAGAGTCTGACCTCATTGACTCCTCCTGAAGATCCTCCCCAAACTCCTCCTCTAGACCACTCCTAGATTCCTCTGTATGTAAGACCCCATCTCCCTTCCATGTGGTGTGAGAGGGCCATAGAATAGCTTAGCACAGACTTGTTCTGTGTCCAGTACAGGTGAACTTTTAATAAACTTTGTTTTTCTTTGGCTGAGAAGACTTGAGTGGAATTCTTTCGGCATTTTGGGGTCTCAGGCACCCCTAACCCTCTTTTTGGGAAACCTCTTCATATCTACATTCAGAGAAAGATCTAGAAAGAACAGTTTAAATAGAGACTGAAGCAAACTATATGCTCTCGTTCTTTTCCATGTTTGGTTTTGTTTCTTCTTTTCCATTGTTCATTCCATTGGTTACAAACCTTCTTTACACCCAGACTAATGTCCAATGTGAAAGTATTTGCAGATCCTATACTTGATTGCAAGCCGCCATGGGGGGAAGGGAGAAAATTTGAAACTCAAGAGATTGTGGAACTGAATAAAAATATTTTATTTAGATCTGAATAAACTAAAAGTAAATAAACAAATCAATTAATTTAAAAAAAAAGAAAGTCTATGATAAAAAAAATCCTTTAAAACTTAGCTCCAACCTATTCTTCCAGACTTATTAAAATTAGAGAGAAAATAATTATTAATAACCAATAATTTGGGAGATCTAGAGTTCTCCCCTTCTTCTAAAGACATCATTTTAAAAAGTAAAAAGTTGAGTCTTGAGTGACAATACTGATAATGAGAGTAAATTAACTTCTCTATTGGACCTTGGGTCTATTGGACCCAAACCAACCCTACAAGGAATCTCTAGCCTCAGGTGAATTCCATTCAATCCAGATCTTTTCCTCTTGACTGCAGGCTGGGGTGGTCTAAGTATAGAGACTGTCTCTCTGTCCAAGTGTCAGGTGATGTTACTCTCTGTGTATCATTTTAGTATAGTTCACCTCTTATTTTTGTTAAGCAATCAGAGTTGATTTCCATTCCTCTTTCAAAAGAACACATAAGAGCCTGTGGTTAATGTGGACTCATATAAGAGTCTCTGTTCAAAATAGATGACCAAAGAACCATCCTTTTATTAATCTACTGGCATTATTATTAAAATGATTAAATTGCCCAGAAACTATGTCTCTCAGAATTATTTTAATCACCACAATTACAGCTAACCACAAAGGGATCAGAGCTTTGCACTACAAATGGTAACAAGGAACCCCTCTCTATTGGCTGAATGTGGAGAATTCTCTGTTAGGACTCTGGCTGTGATATTGATGAGGTACAGGCTCTGAGAACCCCCTTGAACTCTAATTGAATCTTCCCATTTGATGAGGCATTTGCATGAGGCCATAAGCCTTTCATTGTGGCTCTGCCTAAAGCTTTGTTACTAGCTTGGCCCTCCATTGTCCATCTACTTCCCACCCTTGAGCCTATCAAAATATCTATACCCAAATCAACTATTACACCCTTGAACTGGCCTAGCCCACCATTGTCTGTTGTCTCTAGGTAGCCTCTAGCAACTTACTCATTTACTGGAATCTGACCTCATTAATTCCTCCTGAATACCCTCCCCAAACTCCTCCTCTAGACCACCCCTAGATTCTTCCCACAACCTTTCTGTATATAAGACCTCATCTTGCCTCCATGTGTGTGAAAGCACCATAGAATTTTCTAGCACACACTTGCTCTGTTTCTAATACGAGCAAAATTTTAATAAACTTTTCTTTGGCTGAGAGAAGACTTGAGTCAAATTCATTTGGCAGGACCTGGAGTGTTGGTATTTTGGGGTCTTGAGCACCCCTACCCTTACCTCAATATTTTTATGTTAACCTCATTAATATGACTTTCCCTTTGACCAGTAAGTAAATTTTGTCTGGGTAAGTTTATGTGTTCTATATTTATCTATCTGTTTTTAAAGATGCCAATCTATAATTTTCATTCTCACTAGCAGAGGAATCATTAGTAGATGTTTTTATAATGTCTACTGATAAAATCTTATCAAACCAGGCTAAGGGAGGGTAGGGGTTATGTGCAAATTGGTTAGATTGAGGTGTGCACAAATTGCGTAAAGTCTCTGCTGAAAGTCTGACAGGCAAGTGGCTGTTTGGGAAGTGCAGTTTATTTGGGTGGCATGGTCTGGGTACGCCAATCCTATTTTTAAAATACGAATGACCTAGAAGTTTTTTGCAGGTAAAAATTTCATTATGATGAAACAGGCAAGCTGTAAAAATACAAATAATTCTAAAAAAAGTATATCTTAGGGAGCAAATTAAGATGGAGCAAATTAGGTTAAAATTCTGCCCAAAAGGTAGAGGTCCTTTTAGGGTTTTCTGGCAGGCTTAATATAGGATTGGATGGGAAGCTGGGGGGGTATGGGGCGAACTTTGAGCAGAAGCAAGATAGGTAAGTAAAAAAGCAGGGTGCAAAGCTTTCCCAAACAAGTAGTTTTAATCTCAGTCATTAAGGCTCTGTCTGTGTGAGCTAAGATTAGTTTAGGAGGTAGTTTCTCCTAGTTTAGGAGGTAGAATCAGAGAAAGGATTTCTCTTTGGGAAAAAATGCCATTTTATTTTTCCCTTTGGTGGGGCATTAACTGCAGCTCCAAGCTGATAACATCTCAGTCCAAGCAGCCCATAGTTTGGCTATAGTCTATAAGGGCCATTCTTTTTTTTT
>CM053588.1:259639387-259666714 GCA_028646515.1 Pseudochirops corinnae | reverse complement strand
TGGAGGCCCCTGGTGGGGGCGCTCTGGCTGCGCTCTCCTCCTCCCTCTCTCTCCCATGATCTTTCTTTTTCCCAAAGAAGGAATCTAGGGTTTGGGAGCTGTTCTTACTTTGCTTATGCTTATTCTTACTCATGGTTGTTCAGACTGTGATTTTTTTAAAAATCTCTGTGGGGTTCTGCTTCCAGAAGGGAAAGCTCTGTCCCAAATCACTGGGGTCCTTCCGGCTGCTGTAGTTCTCAGGAAGATGCTGGGAACTCTTCCTACTTACTTCTGGCTGACTGGACAATGAAGACTCCAAGACCGAGGCCCAAGACGACAATCCGGATCCAGGCCGCTCAACGTGAGAGCACTGGCCTGAGAACAATCACTCAGTCCCCCTGCTGTCTGCAGACTGTGGGTGGGAAGCTACAACGCTGAGGCGGGTGCAAAACCTCTGCCTTTCGCTTTTCCTCTCTGGAGGCCTTTAGGCCTGACTGCTTATCTCCCCCTTTTGCAATCCCCACTCGCAGCTGCTGCTAATCCGCTCACCACAGAGGCTCCTTTGCTCCTCCCACCCAGCCGCCCCCAGGGCACAGCTGCGGCTTCAGGCCAGGCTGGTTTCAGTTTGCAGTGCTGATATGGTTCCTCCTAGCCGAGCTGACTTTAGTGGGACGTATCGTTGTGTGCGTTTTGAAGTTCTAGGATTGGTTTAGAGTCCTATTTTATGGGTATTTTGGGGTTGCTATGTGAGAGCTGTGATATGTTGTTGCTGCTACGCCACCATCTTGGTTCCGCCCCCTCCCTGATTGTGTTTCCACAGTATTCAAATTGTTTCTTCTTGGCAGCTTGTAATATTTTCTCTGTGATCTGGGAATTCCAGAACCTGGCTATAATAATCCTAGCAGTTTTCTTTTTGGGATCTTTTTAAAGAGGTGATCAGTGAATTCTTTCAATTTCTATTTTGCCCTCTGGTTCTAAAATATCAGGGCAAATTTCCTTGAGAATTTCTTGAAGGATAATTTCTTGGTTCTTTTTTTGATTATGGCTTTCTGGTAGTCGAATAATTTTTAAATTATCTCTCCTGGATCTATTTTCCAGGTCAGTTCTTTTTTCCAATGAGATATTTCACTTTGCCTTCTATTTTTTCATTTGTTTGGATCTGTTTAATAGTATCTTGATTTCTCATAAAGTCATTAGCTTCCATTTGCTCCACTCTAATTCTGAAGGAACTATTCTCTTCAATGAGCTTTTGAGATTCTTTTTCCATCTGGCAAATTTGGCTTTTTAAAGCATTCTTCTCCTCATTGGCTTTTTGGACCTTATTTGCCATTTTAGTTAGTCTATTTTTTATGGTGTTATTTTCTTCAGTCAGATTATTCACTCTCTTTTTTTCATGATTTTCTTGCATTGTTCTCATTTCTCTTCCCAATTTTTCCTCTACTTCTCTTATTTGATTTTCAAAATCCTTTTTGAGTTTCTCCATGGCTTGTAACCAATTCATATTTTTCCTGGAAGCTTTTGGTGCAGGAGTTCCTCCTATGTTGTCTTCCACCTGTTCCATGCTTTGATCCTTTTTGTCCCCAAAAAAAGAAATCTAAAGTTTGATTGCTGTGCTTGCTTAGCTTCCTTTGCTTGCTCATGTTGCTAGTCAATTACTTGACTTTTGAGCTCTTTGCCACAGTAGAATTCTGCTCCCAGAGGGGAGAGTTTTGTCCCAAATTACTGGGGTTTTCACAGCTGCCCGAGCTATTGGGAGGGAGCCATCTCCACAGCCCCCACCAGCTTTGGCTCACTGGTCACACACCTCAGGACTACCACCCAAAACTACTATCCAGATCCACGCAGGTTAAGGCAAGAGTACTTAGCCTCTGAACGATCGCTTGGCCCCCCTATGATCTGCAGGCCGGGAGCTCTGAAGCAGCCACATGGAGGTGCCTGCAGGGCCACTGTTTTCACTACTTCTTACTCCTGGGGCACAGGGCTGGACCCACTCCTCCATGCCCCACAGAACCAGCAGAGGTCCACTGATTTTTCCTTTTCCTTTGGCATTTATGCGTTGATAATTCTGGAAACCACCAGTGCTGCTGGTGATCCACTCTCCACAATGCTCCAGCTGTGGCTATTTGGGGCCTCCCTGGGACTAAAACTGCAGGCTCATGTTCGGCTGGGCTCTACTCCCAGCACACTGCGATGGACCCTTCCTACTGACCTACTGGGCTGCCTTCAGCAGGAGATTTGTTTCTCTCTGTCACTTTGTGGGTTTGGTAGCTCTAAAATTTGTTTAGAGTCATACTTTATAGGTATTTGAGGTGGTTATAGGGAGAGCCCATGGAGTTTTCCTGCTTTTTTGCTGCCATCTTGACTCCCAGTCTTGAGTTTTACGATAGAATTGAGCTTGTTGATTATGTCACGGAACTAAATTTTTTTGGAGGAATTGAAATCATCTTCACTTTTTTGGAAAGTAATGTCTTTATGGGGAAACTAGTTTTGTTTATATTTAGATGTTATTTTTTTCACTTTTAATACCTTTCATACTCAATGAAGTTTTAAAGACCAAGAAAGTTGATTATAAAGACATATTATGCATTGGAGAGAGGTAGAACTGTCTGTGGAGTCAGAAAAAAAACTTTGTTTTAAGTCCCTACCTTTTACACAAACTATGAGTGTGATCCTGGGAAAGTCACTTAACCTTTTAGTTCCTCAAGCAGATCAATAAGACAAGGAGCTAACAATCTGCATTGAATAAGGGAATTCCCACAATGAGAATTCCTTACACTGATGAAATCATGTGTCTGGGTGAAAAGATACAACAGCAAAACCCCAAAACATAAACCATAAACCATCAAAAGCCAAAGGTCAAGGTCATATTTTATTTTTCTTTGCATCTCTAATACCTTGTCACATAATAGAAGGTTATGTAAGTTAAGGCTAATGACACATTGAGTCAAGTTTTCATTTTATGTCAATCCTACTACAGTAGTTTCATTCTGAGTTAGCATAGAATAGTAGAAGGAACACAGTACCGTAAATCCAAAGATTTGAGGTCTACTCCAAATTGTGTCTCAAAATAATAGTATTGGGATCTTAAGAAAGTCACTTCTCTTTTCTGGACCCAGACTTCCTTAGTAGTAAAATAAAGGAGGGAGGTGGATCTTAACTAGATGATTTTCCTTCCAGGTTTCCAATCCCACACTTTTATTTTCTTTCTTCCTTGCCATATTAAAGATAAGGAAAGCAAGGGCAGTAACTACTAATAAAAAAAGTAATAGACCTGATAATGTCTTAGTTGCTTGCCTTGAAGAGATAATTCTAGACATTATTGATTCATTCCTGGTAAAAAAGGAAATATTCATTTCATATCTCACTAAATGGTGGATTTAATACAACCCAGGTTTTTAAGCATTTGGGAGGAATACACTTTTTATAAATTTGTAGTCTAATCTATATTTTTATTTGGGATCTAAGCCTGAGCTTCAATGCTTATGCATTAGAGCAGTGGTTAACAAAGTGTGCTTGTAGGCCAGTTGATTTCAGCCTACGGAATCTATAAAGCATCTTGGTATTATGAATGTTTTGACTATTTTTGGGTTTCAGAAAAATAACAAAATTCAAGTATATTTGATTTTTAAAAGCAGATGCCACTTGTTTGCTATTTTGTTTGTAATGATGCATGTCTTATTTGGTCTAATGGGATGTAAGTAGGAGTGTGCTGGTACATTTAACAACCAGCCCTTCAAAAAGAAACACACATGACATTTTGAAGTTTAATCTGTATTATTAATATTTTTTCATTACTTTCTCAGGACTAGACAAACAACTAAGAAATAAATCAATCCTTGATTTGTAGAGTTTGTTTATTTCTGAGGTGGAAATGCTCACTGAGAAGTAAGAGACAATACCCCTGGTTGTTTGTGTTTGGTGACAGGAAAAACCTAATGGGCTAAATGCTCTTTGGAATTTTTTGCTGCCCTGGTATTACATATAGTCACAAAAAGCTCACAGAAACGGGATCATAGATTTAAAGCAGAAAAGGATTATAGTGATCTACTGGGTCTACCCTTTCCTTTTACAAATGGGGAAACTGAGGGTCAGAAACATGCCATAACTTGGCCCCGATCACAAAGCTCATAAGTTACTGAGCCAGGGTTTGAAACCAGAGAACCCAGGTTAACCTGAAAATGTAAAAAAAAATTGCTAATGATTAGAAAGTAATGAAATAAACAAAAAAATCACTCATGTATTCATTGAGTTTCTACCACCCAGTTCTGCATACCACTAAAAGATAATGTATGTTCTCTGTTTCAAGGATCTTATAGCTTAATAAGGGAGACAAAATAAACATAAGAAATAGAAAATAAAGTGTAAAATTGTATGTTGACTCTAAGTACAAAAATGAATGGAGATAATGAGGAAAATAGGGCTAAAGTCATAAGAAGAGCCTTCATTAATTAGATATTAGAAGATAATGGAAGGGCAGCTAGGTGGTATGGTAGAGTACTGTCCCTAGAATCGGGAGGACCTGAGTTCAAATTTGACTCCAGACACTTAATAACTGCATGACCCCGGGCAAGTCACTTAATTCCAACTGCCCACCCCTCACCCCCCAAAATAAAAGAAAAAAAGAAGATAATGGATAGAAACATATACAATTATGTGTATGGCGTATTTACAAGACAATGAGGATACTGGTATGACTCATTGGACCTTGTGAGAAATAAAGTTGACTAGATAGAGATAAGATTACAGGTAATCTTGACAAGTCAGTAAAGGAGTTTGGTCTAGAAAATACAAAAAAGCAACATTCAGGCTGCAAAGATCTCTAAATATGCCTTACATCCTCCTTCTGATGTAATTTCATAAAATATTTGGCTATGTACTTTTACAATGATTTCATGAATCCAACAAAAAGAAAGAAAAATTCTCCATTCTTACTATTTTAGTGCCCAAGGGCAATTTCACCACAATCAGGGACTGAATAAAAACTCCTTTTCAGTTCATTTATTTTATTCTGTGACAAAGGTCTTAAACCAGTACAGGCCAAGAAGGTACATTCAATATGTGCAGAGATAGTCTTTTTCCATTAAGGGAGAGAAAAATACCATTGATTTCCATGGCAACTCCTTTCCATCTAGTCCAATTAGGAATAGTCAGGTCTCAAGTGAAAACCAGTCCTGTAGATTTACTTTCTACTCTGAATCTATATAGTCTAGATTCCTACATAGACTACAGTTATCTTCTCTCTATCAGGAGGAAAACGTGGCTATGGCTAACATACATATCAATATATAAGATTACTTTGTTTAAGTGTCTCTTTATGGTGCAGTCTGGGTTGGTGCTGATATTTAGGGCTTGGCAAAGCAAATCAATGGTGCCTTGTGAGCATAATAAGCTTTCTTTAAATTGTAGGGCCTGGTTGCCCAAGTTGATCAGAAACATAGTACCTCAGTGAGTTTTGCTTACATACTTAAAAGCTCTTACAAACTTCCTATATCCACCCATGCACAAGTACCTATTATGGCCCAAGATTTGTTCTTGTGTTGATATGGATCCAGCTGTCCTGTTATTGACTTTTGTTGGCCTTAAACTCATTGTTTCTCTGAATAAATCAAGGTACTGTGAAATGCTCAGGTGATAACCCTCTGCCCTCAAGGGAACATGTTCTCAATGTGATTCACTCACTCAGATGAAGTCAAGTGGTCAACAGAGCATGGCAAGGTAGGAATGTAACTATATGACTTGTTCCAAAGTTCCTTATCAAAAAGCAGGCATGCAGCATGCTTCCAAAATCCCACAATCATCCTGGAACTTAACTAAGATGGCCTTCTGTGGTTCACTATGGTCAATCTCTGATCAACATGGTGATTCAGGAAAAGCTTTCCTCATGAAGAGATAAGTCCTCTTAAGTCAATCGTATATCCTGGTCTTCCCTTTCAAGTCCTATGGCCATTTCTCTTGGAAAGAAACTCCATTGTTTCTATTCAAGATGGATTATGACTATACTCTAGATTTTTTTTAAAATGAAATTACAAATATCCAGTGTCATTCCTTTTAACTTTAATATATAGACCCTAGTCATTTAGTCAGTCATTGAGTATTTATTAAACATATATACATATAACACATACACACATATGTGTGTATTTATGTATATGTGTATGTGTATATATGTGCTTAATAAATGCTTAATGAGTGACTAAATGACTAGTGTCTATATGTTATATATTATACACATATATGTGTGTATATATATTTATATATGTGTATATATACATATTTAATAAATGCTTGATATGTGTGTACACACACGTGCCAGGCACTGTGCAAAGTAGTGGGATTACAAAGAAGGGAAAAAAAACCAACCAAACAGTTCTTGCTCTCAAGAAGTTCATAGGCTAAGCAGAGACAACACAAAAACAAGTTATGTAGAAACAATGTTTATGTACAGGATATATTGGGGGTACTAGGAAAGACACTAAGCTTAATGAGGGCAGGGAAAAACTTCCTGCAAAAGCTAGGGTGTTAGCTGGGACTTAGATGAAGTCAGGGAAGCTAGGAAGTAGGAATGAAGATTCCCACTACAACTTAACCTAGCTTGCTCATGTGCTAAATGCCAACAGTGCAGATATAATTATCTTCATCCAAGAAAATGAAAGTACCATGAGATGAGGGGAGAGATTGGTTCCTTTTTGTCTTTGCATCATCAGCACCTAGTACAGTGTGTGGCAGTAAATGGAAGGGAATGAAATAAAAATTGTTGAAATATTGGCAGAAACCATTGACTAAACATGTAAAAGCAGTGAAATGCTTAATAATGTCATCCAAACATTAAAAAAAAAGATTTTATTAAGTAGCAACAAATGGGCAAGAAGGAAAATGTGAAGTAACTCAGGGAGAAGACCACCTATAACCATCTAGAACGTAAGTCAGGTTCTCCAAGTTATTTCCATATTGTTATCCTTAAGGAATGCAAGACTGCATCATTTCATATTGTAATGTTTAAACTAGATGTCCTTCTGTTTTCCTACTTCTTCTATTGGTTTAGGTGGTAGCCAAAGAGATACCTTAAGTGGCCAGGGTTTCTTCAAATGCTTTTGTGGAAAGTCAACTATGTCTCCTTGTTAATAGAGGAATTGTATCTCATTGAATAACAGGGATTTATTCTTCTAGCAAAACTAAACAGATACATGGGAAGTCGTTCCATGCTGTTATTTCTTAACCTTGAACTTCATCAGGATTTGCATTTGGAAATCACTTTCATTTTTTCCACCTGTTTTATATTTGATTCTACTTTACCTTATAGGATTCTTGGGGAGATGTGATATCATACGTAAAAGTATGAAGAATATATAGTGCATTATATTCCCATAGCAACAGGAACAATGATCTGGAAGGCTCTCCAGCGGTCGGTATTTCTGAATAATGCAGTTCAAGACTTCTATATTTCCTTTATGGTGGTATATTATCTGTCATTAAGAAACCAATTAACTGTCCTAGAGGTGTTTTTTATCCATGTTGTGGTCTCTTGTCTTTTTTTTTTTTTTTATAGACAGAAATTCTTTAGGTCTCTCCCTCTCTTGTAATAATAAAGTCACAAGAAAGTTAGCTTGGTAGAAAAGAGAAAAAATGGCAAGTATTACTTTGCCATGATATAGTCATGGTTATAATAGTATCTCATTATGACATGGAGATGGCTCTGGGTACAATTTTTTTTTTTTCCTTTTGGAGGGGGAAGACAGAGCACTTGGGGTTAAATGACTTGCTCAAGGTCACATGGCTAGTAAATATTAAGTGTCTGTGGTCAAATTTGAACTCAGGTCCTCCTGACTCCAGGGCTGATACTCTATTCACTGCACCACCTAGCCACCCCTTTGGGTACAATTTTTAAAGACCCAAATAAGGCAGAAAGCTGGATAGGTTTGTGGTAAGGATTCAGTGATTAATGGTAAGTAGTATATCTGAACAGCAGCCTGGATAAATTTGACTTTAGGTTTTTTTGGGGCCTGCTTCTTCAGGTTTAGAATGTGGTGAGGTACTTGTGAACCATAAAATCAGTAAAATCAACTTCATTAGTGACAACGGATAAAAATAATACAATTCCTAAGGTCCTGGTCTTCCAGATCTGAATCCATTATACTATGATCTACAAAATCACCAATCCATGGAATACTGAATATATGCCAGTAACTAAGTATCCCCATCATTATATTTTAATAAGTAGCATCATTGTTTTGACAGTATAATTTTTAAAGCATTTGTGTTCACGTTTCTATGCAATATTTTGAAGATGTACTAAATTTGCCTTATTTCCCTCAATTATGATAGACGAGCACTAGGCCCTGTACCAAATATAGTAAGTGTAAAACTAGTCCAGGGAAGAGAGAGATAAGTGTTATTTGGAGCAATGTGGAAATTTTTCATAAATCCATAGCACTGGAGCTAAGCCTAGAAGGATGGATGGAATCAGAAAAGCAGTAACTTGTAGTAGACCAGACTTTCAGGGGTCTCCTGACCCCATTAAGGATATGCCCCCCTCTTCTATGAGGCAGATATGCAGAAAGAGTATAATCTTGTTGGGTGGATGCTTTCGCTGTATCTATGAATGACTAAAGGAAGTACAAGGTAGTTAATTTGCATGTCTTGTTTGTGACTTCCTATTTGTTTATGCCTCTGGACATGTCCTGGGATTAAGTCTTAATGTATAAATAGTCTTAGGCTAGGGTAGGGAGTGGTCAGGACTAAAGAAGGGTCCTTGCATTTCAATGACCTCGGAGTCTCTGCTATAAGGTATATAAATCTTGTGATTTTCTTGTACCTTGGCTCTGTATGAAACGGTTCTGTAATAAACAGAGTATCGAATGCATCCCTGTCTCTCTCTCTTTTATTCATCTGGTTGCTGGACCATATTACTGTGCTGGTCACAGCAGTAACTAACAGAGAAAATTACCCAAATGGCGAACAAAAATGAGAATGATATACTGACGGAAGGGTGGGCAAACGGATTTGACTGCTGAGTAGGGGAATGGAGAAATAAGCATTTGTGTGGTATCTTCTACAGGCCAGACACCGTGCTTAACGTGTTTTTTACAAATTTTATCTCATGATATTGGTGGGACCAGATTCTGTAAGAACTTGAATTCTAATATATGGATTTAAAATTTGATCTTCCAAATAATTCTCTGCTTTTAATGATTTTTGAGAGCAGATTTCCCAGGCCAACTTAATATTGACCTAAAATGCTCAACTGCTTCCAGAAGTTCCCACAAACCCTCTGGCATGCTTACTGACAGATGATTGGAGAACGTCTAGTAACAACTATAAACTACAAAATGATTCATAAGTACAAAGCCCGATCAAGAATTATTACAGAGGGATAAAATACACTTGTAAGCATTTCAAACTGCTTCCTTAGGACATTTATATATTTTGTTTCCCCAGGAATTTCTTAATCTAAGAGTGGTGAAGAGTGGGAAATGACCTAGGGAAATGCCAGCCAGTAAAAAGGAAGATTTATTATCTGATCACCAGGCTGAAAAGATGATCAGTCATATCAGTTAGGCACATAAACTGAATTATGGACTGTATTGCCAAAATAAAGTGGTAAACCAAGAGGAACCTGATAGAAATCCGGGGCAAAAGTGAGCCTAAAAGCCTTGATAGTAGAAAGAGAATACTAATCTTCTGGATACAGATGATAGTATGCCATCAGAATAGAAATGTGAAGCAATTGTGTTACTTTATAAGGATATATAGCATACACTAAAAATCGCTCCTCCTGGAATATCATCATTATCTAGGCTTACTCAACTTTTAAAAGCAGCATTCCCACAAGAGAGTTTGACAGATGTTTCATCCCAATGGCAATGTATGCATAGCTATTTTTTCAGCCTAAAACCAGCCATTTGAAAAAGCAAGAATAGCCACAGGACTGATTTCTCATAAAAACAAGTCACAAAATACAATTCATAAAATTCTTGTGTGTGTGTGTGTGTGTGTGTGTGTGTGTGTGTGTCTGGGTGTATACAGTTGTTTCACATGTTTTCATATGGCTTTTCAAGCATTCTTTTTTTTCAGTGAAACAAGCCTAATAGCAACAATAATGTTTGAATATTTTTCATAGCTGACACATTCTGCTTACCTAGTTGCCTTTCAAATTACCCCAGGATGACAGGAGTGGTTTGACTTTTTGCTTTCATTTTTCTCAACTACAGTGCCATGCTGAAGATTCAGACTCCCAAGCAGAATTTAGGCTTAAAATGGATGCTTAAAAAAAGCAAATACTTGTTAACACTATACAAATTACACACGTCAGCTTTTCTTGAAAAAATGACAAGCTATGTCCTACCTATGCACTATATGAGAATGTGTATGTTTAACCCTTGTTGTCTATATGTGTAGTTAGGGAGAATTTCAATCCCATGCCTTTTTTTCATTCATTACTTCAAGTATGATCAACATCTAACGAAAACAAATTATCAATTATAATGACCTACTTTGACTTAAAAGAAGAGATGAGAACAGATGCATCTCCTTCACTTCTCTGTAGAGACAGGACATGGATTTGGAAAACTGCATATTCTATCGGATTCAGTAGATGAATTGTTTAGTTTATTGGACTCCCTTTTTCCTCTTTTAAATCTTCTGTTACAAAAGATAAATTAGTGATTGGGGATAAAGGGCAGACATATTTTAACATGAGATGATACAAAAAGACACTAAAAGATGTCAATAATATGTTTTATTTTAATATTATTATTCATATAAATGTTAACAAAACATTTAATTTTATAAAAATTAACTAAATTTAGCTCTAACTTTGTCTCTGTGTCATGGTGTTTTCAACTACCTAACAGTATTTACAAAGAAAAGATCATCAAGAGAACAATACATTCTGATAGCTACAAGCAGGAACATCAATGATCCAGTATTTATTTAGCATGATTTGCATGTGTAAAAACTAAGTCTAATTCTACATTTTACTCAAATACTATATCCTAATTTGATAAATATTTGATGATCTACTTAGGTAAAAATTTCAGTCAAACAACATAGTTTGGGTGAGTTTGAATTTACTTTAGTTCTAATTGTAGCTAAACTATTGACTCAAACTGGGAAACTAGGAAAAAATAAACATTGACTCCTTGTGTATATTTGAGATGAGAATGAATGAGAAGAAGAGATAAATATTAAATACCATCCTATTCTATTATCTTTTACAATTACCTGTATATTACAGAATCTTAGAGTTGGAAGGGACCTCAGAGCTCATTTGAGTACATCTACATCGTGATATGTCTGCATCATACCCCACAATTATTGCAATTCTTCTGGAAGATCTCAGGAACACTGCCAAGTGTTCTTAAATAAGTGCTACTTCTAAATATAGATTAAGGACAGTTGAGGAAATTACAATAGAATTGCTGGTACCTGAAAAACCTTGAAAGGTCAGCAAGTTTTATGATCCTGAAACTTTAATGAATGGGCTTTGGATGGCAAAAGATTCTGAGGACCACTTACCTCATCCAACTCTAATTTGCAAGAGAAAAACATAATACACCTTGTTATAATAAATGAGGAAAATGTCATTGCTTTAAAATTATATATTCATCATGACAAATTAATAAGTATGTAAAAAGTAAATTTTTAACTCATGTTAGAAAGAAGAGATTGTAATATATAATTCTATAAAAGTATAAACAGAAATCACTCAATATGTTACGCCATAATGGTCAATGGCCTTCTGGGGCATTTAAAGTACCATGAATAATAGCTTTTGTATTTTCCACTACCCCTTAAGGATGATTGACTTAAGGATGCTTACTCCTTAAGGATGATTGGAAGCCGGACTCTATTTAAGGATAAAAGAAGACTTTACTTAGGTACTCAATACTGACTGAGGAGTTTGTGACTTACTGAATGATATGTTTTGTCTAAGACTATGTGGCCACCTTAGTAATAAGTTGTTATGTTATATTGTTGTGAATATTTTGCTTTATTGCTGAATAAGTAGAGAGTTCACTATACTATGGGATCAGAACCTTAAAGTTCTTCACAGCAGCAGTTCTCAGGAGAGCTGCTCATGATTGGCTTTACAATGAGATAATATTTGTAAAGTGCTTAGTACAGCCTAACACATAATAGGTACTTAATAAATGTGTGTGTATGTGTGTGTGTGTGTGTGTGTGTACATACAAGTATAGTCAATTAACACTTATGCCCTCTGTTGATGTATACCCCTTAAAGAAAAACTTCTTAGGAGTGACGAATATCATCTTCCCATGTAGGAATGTAAAAAGTTTAACCTTATTGAACTCCTAATGATTTCTTTTTCCTGTTTACCTTTTTAATACTTTTATTGAATCTTTTGCTTGAATTTTTTCCGGTTTTGGTCTTTTCATCAGGAATGCTTGAAAGTTATCAATATCATTAAATGTCCACATTTTTCCCCTGAAGGAAATAAAGTCAAGTCAAAGATATTTAATATATTTTTGTGTGACAGGCATTGTGTTAAACATGGGTGGGGGGGGAAGCAGAAAGATGGATACTCTTTGCCTTCAAGGAGCTTACATTCTTATCTATTAATTAACAAGCATTTATAAAACACTTACTGTGGGTCAGGTACTATGTGAAGCACTGAAAATTCTAAAGGAGAGAGATAACATACAAAAGAATGATAAAAAGGAAAGGGTCCATTGAGTAGAGTGTGGAGTCCAGGGGGTCAAGAGGGTCACCTAGAGAAGAATGAAGACTTGATTGGCATGAGCATCATTTGTAAAATGAAATAATAATAAGAGCTCACATTTGTGTACTGCTTTAATGTTTGCAAAATACTTTTCATATTCTATCGTATTTCATCCTCAAAATAACCCTGTGAAGTGGGTACTATTATTATCCTCATTTTACAGAAACAAGAAGTTAAAATTCCATACAATGATGCAAAATTTTCTATAGTGTATCTCGAATTCTGCAGGTCATTAACTAAACTGAGACAATTATGGCATGGCCTATTGCAGAGATCATGAATATCTGTTACTTGCATTTTAGTATTTTATGTAGTTATTTATGTAGTCATTATGTATTTATTTATTACATGGAAGGAAATTTTTAGTGATGGCTTTGCTTTGATGAATCTAGACTCAGTGGTCCTGGTATCATGTTAATAATATCCCACAATGAGAGAACAAATCAACCTAGAATATGATCTTGAGGTGTATACCTTCCTGAATTCTAATTATTTTAAAATTACGGTTCATTTCTCTATTTTACTGATACCTTCTTTCTAAGCTATCACTTTTTGAGTCTAGGTGGGATTTGTTTATGTATATACATATTTATATCTGGTTGCCAATATTGTATATGTACTGTATGTAGTGTAGGTGTGTATACATAGATATGTGTGTGCATGTGCACATGTGTATATGTGTGTATGTTTGTGTATATATATATATATATATATATATATATATATATATATATAGAGAGAGAGAGAGAGAGAGAGAGAGAGAGAGAGAGAGAGAGAGAGAAAGAGCACATAGGTAAAAATTTGAGAAAAAACAACAGATGAAATATGTCTACAGATTACTAAAACTCAAGTTAGAACATGATTAAATATAAAATATAAGTGAAACTGAGAGGGCTGAGAGACCCCAGGGGAATCAATTGTTTATAAATGGGGACACTGGGGAACTTGTCAGAGGATGTGGCAAATGATGTGACTTAAACAAGAGAAGGATATCAGTAAGATGAGGGGAGACATAAACAAACATGTATATCACATACATATATACATATGTTTGTATATGTATGTGTATATACATACACACACCATACATATAGATATATTTTGTACCATCACATGTATATTTTCCTGTGAAACAATAAAACACTAATAAATGGAAACTGAAATTTCATTCCACTAATAATCTTTCCCACTCTTAATCCATCCTTTGCACAGCTGCTAAAGTAGGTTTTCTAATACGCAAATTTATTATATCATTCCCCTCCTCAAAGATCTTCCCTGGCTCCCTATTGTCTACTAAATAAAATATAAACTCCTTAGTTTGGCACTCATAACCTTCATAAGCTGGATATGATCTAAGTGACCAGCTTCATTTTACAGTACTCCCCTTTGTTTACTCTTATGTTCCAGGAAATTTGACCACTCATTAGATTAGGCTCTTTTATCTCTATGCATTTGTACACACCAGCTCTTGATTCTGGGTTTGATCTCTCCTCTAATCTTAGCTTCTTGATGTCCTTTTGTTTAACAACCAACATCAGTTGCCTCATCTTCTGATGTATTCTCCATTGCCCCCATCTAGAAATGACTGATTTCCCCAGAGTCTCTCAGGCTACCTAATTCCCTCATATTTTATATTTAATCATGTTCTAACTTGAATTTTTAGTTATTTATAGACATTTATTTGCTTTTTTCAAGCTTTTGCTACCTACATTCTGTTTTGGTGAATTGCCCTAGCTAACATACTAATGCTTTAAGATCTACAAAATGCTTTACATATATTATCTCTTTTGATCCCTGTGACAGCCCCATGACATATTAAAAGCTTTATTATCTCTATTTTAATATATTCAAACTGAATTGTTTACAAAGTGCTTTCATAGTTATTCTTTCATTTAATCTTTATAGTAAGGTTGAGAGGGAAAGTATGATTAGACTCATTTATAAGAGAAGATGACTGAGTTTAGGAGAAGCAAAGGGAGTCATATAGTTAGCAAGTACTAGCATTAGAAAAGGAGCCCAGAGTGAGGCAGTGTGCTCTAGTGGAGAACTGAATTTGGAGGCAAGAAGATCTGAGTTCAAGTTTCCCCTATGATATAAACTAGCTATATTTGCATGAGTAAATCACTTCACCTCTGTAAATCTTCTTTTTTTTTTTTTTTGCTTTTTGCAGGGCAGTTGGGGTTAAGTGACTTGCCCAAGGTCACACGGCTAGTAAGTGTTAAGTGTCTGAGGCTGGATTTGAACTCAGGTCCTCCTGACTCCAGGGCCGGTGCTCTATTCACTGTACCACCTAGCCGCCCCTCACCTCTCTAAATCTTGCTTTCCTTGTCTGTAACATAAACAGGTTGCACTAGATGGTCTCCCAGGTGTGCTCAGCTCTAAATCATTTCTTCCATTCCACCACATTGTCTCTCCAGCTTTTTATTCAGTTGTGAATATCTTTGTACAGCTCAGTCCTGATTGATGCAAACAATGAATTTTGTAAAGTAGTTGCATGTATTCTATTTTGTACTCTTCGAAGTTATAATTATGTAAACTACAGTAATTGTTTACAGATCAATGGAAATATGTAGAGGGAATTCAAATAATGTGAATACTTTATAGGAATTATCATTATTTGCACAAAAGAAGACCTAGCTGTCTAGAACATTCCTAGAAACTAGTACAGTGGAAAGTGCTGAATTTAGACTCAGAGCAACTAAGAATAAGTCTTAGCTAACAGTTTACTACCTGTATGGCTTTGGTCAACTCACTTAATGTCTTTAGGCTTCATTTCCTTATCTATAAAATGAGGGAGTTGCGCTAGTGGCCTCAGAGGCCCTATCTACTTCTGAATCTATATGATTAATTAGACTTGACCACAAAATATTACAACAGCATAGTAGAACATAAAATACTTGTTTGTGTATGTGAGCACATAATGGTAGGACAGAGTGGAAGAAACCAATCTAGCATAACAAAATCACAGTCAGGAAATTTATGGTCAGAGATGTAGTAAAAACCAAATCAATCATGAGATGGAACCAATTATAAAAGAAACAACATATGTGAAAGGAATTTTAAGAGAAACAGCTTCATTTCTTCCAGTTTTCATAACTTGGCCAAAAAAATAATTCTGCTCTTTTATATTTTCCACTTTGTTAAATTGTTAGTGATTTATAATAAAATAGAAATAAATTCCATTCCTTCATGGTGACTAATAGACGAGGGTTAAGTGAGTCTCTCAGCTGCAGTTTTCATTTATACTCTGATGTGTGAATGTGGGTCACAGGACTGTTGCTAAAAAGCACTGTGGGATATTGAATGAGCTTGACAATATAACTAGATCTCATTTTTATAGACTTCTAATGTCATCTTGATTTGCATGCTACTGTGTAATCTACAGGGAAAAGATGAGAAGGTTATGTAAAATATCCTGAGATTGGAAAAAATACAGTTCTGTACATTGATATTTAAGCTAATGCTTAGGCAACTTTACGTTCCGCTCAAGCTATCAAATATTTCTATCCTGTCATTAAGCACAGGCAAATAGGATGGACCCAGTTCTGGGTCAGTTGTAGTGATGTCAAGGTGGATTAATGAGTATGCAGAGGTCACCAGAGGTCCATGGATCTTGGTGTAGACATACTACATTGTCAATGTCATAAATGTCTAGAAATGGAATAGCTAGTATATAGGAATAAGAGACTATAGACCAATAGAGAGCGGTCAGTTGCCAAGAATTATACACCAAGCAGTAATTATTGGTGCATATAAAGAGAAGTGCTAACAATCCATTGATACTGGTGATTATTAGAATACCAGCCCATTGTTCTGAAAAACTAGAGTAATTACAGTTTAAATGGTATGTATTTCTGAAAAATACATACATATCACAGGGCTGGTACCATTATGTGGCTTTCATCTTGTGGGGTCATTGGGCTTCATTACTCCCTTCCTCTTCTGTGCGGCACTCAAATCTCTCTCTCTCTCTCTGGCTTCCCTTTGTGGAAATCAACTGTGTAGAATCACTCCTATCTGTGTCCTGGAAGAGCAGGGTTCTCAAGAAAGCTTCCCACGTGTCTGTGTATTTGTGGGATTGCGTTAAAGATAAATGCTCTGGGTCAGAGACATGACCTGGAATTTGCTTGTGGTAATAATTAAATCAGGTTCTGCTGGCTTGCAGTTACTTGAGGGCTTCTGTTTCCTTTTCTTCAGCTAACTGGAGAAAATCTATAAGGAAGGGTAAGGACTCATATTCTTTCAAAAGAAGAATCAGTGCGTTCCATTACTATGAAATCTAGCTTGTAGATTCCAAGCAAACCAACAAAAGTTATGTCTCAGTTTGGCATTTCTGTTCCTAGTTTGGAGGTGAAATTGACAAGATAAACTCTAAGACTGACTCATTCTCACCATTGTATTCTACACATACACATATTCTTTCCTTGTTGCCTATGAATTCTAAGCAGTTCTTGCACTATGTCCCTCTTACCAGCTGAGTGTACATTCGTTGGGTTGACAAATAACACCTTTAACCACCCCTCCACCCTAAAACAGTCCAAACTTCATTGATGTGTGTGAATCTCCAGAATGGAACAGGAATATTGAAAGCTATTTGCTAAATGATGCCTATTGTCTGCTTTTCCTCATCTGCTTTTCTGCTGAGAAAAAAAAAAAATATTTATAGCTAATTTTTATAGCTGACACCTGCTCTGTGTTGTGGAAGCAACAGAGACAAAAAAGACAACTTGCTAAACTAAAATTAGAATTGCTTAAATTTATATGAACTGTTTTGTATACAATTTCTGAAGAACTTAACCACCTCTAGAGAGCTTATACTAGAGACACTCATATTGGTTAGTCCATATATTCAAGTCTGTTATTTATGTTAATGTATATATGATTACTGAGCACTGCTTGTTATTTCTTTTGTGTATTTAAACACTACTATTTCCTATTGTTTTTCCTCTGTATTCTTAAGTTGCTGAGAGGGCCTCACTCCACCTCCAACAATGTTTTGTTCAGTCATTTAAATTGTGCCCCACTCTGTAAACTCATTTGTTTTGTGGTTGTTATTGTTTTGCAAAGGCACTGGAGTAGTTTTCCATTTCCTTCTCCAGATCATTTTATAGATGAGGAAACTGAAGCAAGCAAGGTTAAATGATTTGCCCAGGGTCACATAGCTAATAAATATCTGAGACTGCATTTGAACTCAGGAAGATGATTCTTCCTGACTTCTGTCCCAGAACTTTATCCACTGCACCACTTAGCTGCCCTTGCTATATAACAGTGTCACGTAATCTTAATTAAGGAATACCTTGGAGATATTGTGGTTGCAATTCCAGACCATTGCTAGAAAGTAAATTTTGCAATAAAGCAAATCACATGAATATTTTGGTTTCCCAGTGAATATAAAAGTTATGTTTACACTATACTGTAGTCTTTGAAGTGTGCAATAATATTATGTCTAAAAACCCAATATATGTGCCTTAAAAATACTTTATTGCTGAAAAATGCTAGCCATTATCCCATCATCTGAGCTATCAGTAAGTCAGAATCTTTTTGCCTTGATGTTAGTGGCTGCTGACTGATCAGGGTGGTGACTGCTGAAGGCTGGGGTGACTGTGGCAATTTCTTAAAATAAGACAACATTGAGGTTTGCCTCATCCATTGACTCTTCCTTTCAGTCAAACACTTAGAGGCCATCATACAGTTACTAATTGGCCTAATTTCAGTATTGCTGGGTCTCAGGGAATAGGAGGTCCAAAGAAAGGGAGATGAGGAACGGCCCATATAGGGAGCAGTCAGAGCAAAACACATTTACCAATTATGTTTTCTGTCTTATGTGAGCATGTTTGTGGTGCCCGCTAATAGTTATAACAGTAACATCAACAATCACTGCTCATAGATCACCATAACAGATATAATAATAATGATAAAGTTTGAAACATTGTAAGAATTACCAAAATGTGAAAGAGACATGATGTGAACACATGCTGTTGGAAAAATTGCACCAATAGATTTGCTTGACAGAAGGTTGCCACAAACCTTCAATTTGTAAAAAAATGCAATATCTACAAAGTACAACAAAATAAGATATGTCTGTCTATAACTGACATCTGGAAGGATGGGAGTCATTTTATGTCTCCTTAATCCTGGGAAAGTATAAATCAAACAATAGCACAGACCTCAAATAAGGGCCTTCACTAAGGATAGTGGTTAAATATACATCCTAGGTCTTGATATTCCTGTCTTTGCCTAAGAAAGGGGGAAACTGATTAGGCTTTCCCGAGACATGTCAAAGATGTGATTTTTTTTCTCCACGTGGAGGGGAGGGTGGAATTGCACCATTTGTGTCAGTGTGATCTTCTGAGCTAGTTTCTGTATGCTGGCATGAGTGTGATTGCCAGTTGTTGCCATCAGTAGACATGAAACTTCATTATTGGTCCGGATAAGAACAAATTCTCTTCTACAAAAATAGCTGGATAGCACCTACATTATAACCTTTCATTTTCTCTTGAAACCTAGTTAGATATATCTATACATATCAGTAAATTTCCCCAAGATATGTAAATTTTGTTTGGTTTTTTCCCCTTTCTCTAGTGTACTGGGACACTTAAATTTTAATCTCAATTTGTAGAATGTTTCCTGCTAAATGGTGAGGAATGGTCAATAAAGTCTGATCACTTCCCTAGTTTCTGAAAAGGAGGTCCCTAGATTCAGAATTGTGAGGTCCTTGGGCTATGAACATTAAATGGGATGTGAGCCCCTGCCCTCCGGAAGTTTACAACCTAGTGATAGTTTGCATGAAAATGACTATGATATGAGGCATAATAAGTGTGAAGGATGGATCTGTAAAAGTTATTATCAGAAACATAGGGTAGAAAGGATAAATGAAAATTTTCACTTTAATCTCCAATCAGAAACTTATGGTTAGTAATTCTTGGTTCCTTCTCTCATATTTCTGATGAGGTTTAGAGTTGGTAGAGCTGGTTCAGGTGTGAAAGAATTCACTCAGACTTTCTCTGTAGCCCATTGGGAGCTTTATTGACACAAAAGCAGTGTGGTTCTCCTAACAAGAAAGCTAAGTGAGACTAATATTTGGGGAATTAAGATTATATAGAGGTTTCAGAATGATGTTGTAGTTTTAGAGGTTTTTATGGGGGTTGAAGATTAGGGACAGGATGAAGAAGATGGATGACAGCATAGGAAACACAAGATAAGAAAGACAGGGGAAATTGTATGATCCAGGATGGGGGGAGATAAGGAATTTTATGGTCCAGGATAAGGGGGAAATTTTATGGTATTTCAAGATAAGAGGAAGAGACTTTAGGGTATTTTCAGGTTAGAGAATGAACTAGGGAAAAGCAACTCTTAACCCTTAGGGCACTGTTTATATCCTGATCATTTCTATTTCTCTCAGCATATAGGAAAGTGGGAAAAGACCTTTAAGGTAGCTCAGAACCAGCAGTATTATTCTGTATTTCTAGACTAGTTGTACTTTCCATAGTGTTTCGCTTTAGAAACTAGATCAAGGAAAATTTTACCTTTCAGATTCCCATCACCAATGCACATGAACCAATTTGTGTGCATATGGAAGTATGGGTTTTTTTGTGTGTTTGTGTATAGGTAGGTTATATCAATAGGTAGAGGTGCTAACAACTCAGCAATGCATTCAAAATTCCCTTTCATTAATAAAAATTTAGACATAATTTTCAGCACAGGCTCTTGCTCTAAGTACATATTCATTATTGTACAAGAATCAGGAATAATTTTATGGGTAAAAACATTTTTCTAGTGGTATTTTCTATAAATAACACCTTCCAATTAAAGATGAAGAACACAATTCCTCCATTAAAATAAATTCAATACATTTCTTCCAGGAGTCAATTTTTATTCTCATGATAAATATCTGTCCACTTGATCACAGTATCAGTTGGTTTTCATTTCAATCATTTTGTTGACTCAATGTCCTTTTCCTACAAAAGTGACTGACAAATTGTCAATGTAGCTAATCATATTATTTCATGGAAATAACCAAAATAAACATTTGTTCATTCAGTAATTTATTAGGCATTTACTATGTACAAATTACTATGCTGTAAGAACTGTATTTAGATTAAAATGGTACATATTAAAATAAAAAAAAACCCATGTAATGTAGTTTGTCTTTAGTGATGCTATAAAAATGTTAATTCTTAGAAATCTGAGGGCTTTCCAGGAGGTAGCATGAAAAATATGACTCCATACCTTGTATGAATGTTGTAGATACCTAAAAGAGCCTTAAGTAAGATTTTTATTGTTGGCGTTTTTGTTTCCTTCTCTATCAAGCCGTTCAAGCAAGGACAAGAAGAATGCAGGGCTTTTCAGTCATCCCTGGGGAATGGAGTTGAAGGTTGTGGACCCGCCAGTTTGGAAGACAGAGACCCCAGGCTAACACAAAGCTTCTGCTGGCAAGTCTCACGATCTCACTCAAGGAATCTGGGATTTGGTTAGCAACCTATTTAAGCTAGGTCAGTTGATGCTTCAGCTTGAAGTCACCCTCTTCCCAGCCCTCTACTCCCCTAATATCTCATTATAAGAGTAGGCCTGATGGTTTTGAGACTGTCATGATAGTCTCTTCTTAAGGGACGATTTAAGCTCATAGAACGTATTCATGGAAGAATATCAACAATGACATTTTTCTAAGGTTAGTACATCTGTGTCCCCCAAATATTTTTTTCTACCACTAGCTTATTTTCTCTTTGATGATGTGTCCCTAAATAATATTTTGTCTACTCTCAGCTTGTTTTTTCTCCCTGATTACAACCCTTCCCCCCTAAATAATGTTTTCCCTTAATCCCTTATATGCAACGTAGCCAGTTCTAGGCAAAAGGAAGTCACCTAGAATCAGAATATAAAAACCTCACCCATGGAAGGGCACTTCAGAGCACCCCTTCCTGCTGAATGGACTCTGTGCTGTCCAATGCAGTGCTGCCCTTACATGACCTGATTCCCATAGTTTTACATGTAATTCTTAGCACCTGAGTTCTTTAAAGTATTGTTTTCCTTAACATCACTGGCTGGCCCACAGTCCTTTCCTTAGATATAAACTGAGTATCTGGACAAGGACTTAAGGGAGTAGGGCATTGTGAGCCTGATAGTAGAAAACAAATATCAAGAGAAACACTACATCCTTCCACGAGGGGTTCCCTTATGCCAGAAGACTGTCATGAAAAATTATCAGCTAGACCATCTTCTTGATTTGACAGAAGAAAAAACTGAGGTCCCAGAGAGGATTTTGACTTGCCTGGGTTCTCTGGGGAAAGACTCATTCAAATCCTTCTAGAACAGAAGGTGAACTAAATTTCAATTCAATTAATTTCATAAACATTTATTAAGTACTTACTATATGCCAAGCACTGTACTAAGCACTGGGGATAAACTTAAGAGAAAGAAAGACCATCTCTTCCCTCAAGGAGTTTACAATCTAAGGGGAGAAAGCACACGAATGGAGCTGAAAGTGGTAGGAGGGAGGAAGAGAGGAGCTGATTGTATACCAATATTATTCAATTGGATTAGAAATCCTAGCAATAGCAATAAGAAAAGAAAAAGAAATAGAATCAGGAAAAGATGAGGTAATAAAACTATTTTGATGATAATTTTAGCAAATGTCCTGAACGGTCCCCGAGAAGAGATAGTAAAAAAAATGCCTCATTTAAAATAACTCTAGACAGTATAAAACACCTGGGAGTACAGCTACTAAAACAAACCCAGGAACTATATAAACAAAATTATAAAAAAACCTTTTCATATAAATAAAATCAGATTTAATAGCTGGAGAAATATTGTTCTTGGGTAGGCAGGGCCAATATGATAAAAATGATAATTTTACCCAAACTCATTTATATATTCAATGCCATCCTAATTAAATTACCAATTAAAAAAAATCTAAATAATTAATAACAATAAAAATAGTAAATAATAATAATAAAATTCATTGGGAAATACAAAAAGTCAAGAATATCAAAGGAATTAGTGGAAAAAAATGTAAAGAAAGGAGGCTTAGCATTACCAGATTTTAAACTATATTATAAAGTATTATAAAGTATAATATATATTATATATTATCAAAATTATCTCATATTGGCTAAAGAACAAAAAGGCAGATCAATGGGAAAGAGCAGACATACAATTTACAGGAACAAATAAATACAATAACCTTATATTTGATGAGTGTAAAGAGAAGATTTGGGGATAACAATTAATTATTTGCTAAAAATTGTTGGGAATACTGGAAAACAGTATGGCAGAAACTGGTCATAGACTAATATCTTACACCATTTACCTAGATAAGGTCAAAATGGGTACATGACCTAGATATAAAGAGAGATTTTACAAGAAAATTAGAAGAACGTGGAACATATTATTTATCAGACTTATGGATAGGTGAATAATTTATGAATAAACAATATAGATCAAAGGTTTGTGTAAAATGGATAATTTCAATTACATTAAATTTAAAAAAAGTTTTGTGCAGGTAAATCAAATATAATCAAGATTGGAAGGAAAGCAGAAAATTGGGGGGAAATTTCATAGACAGCTTATCAGATAACTGTCTTATATCTCAAATATATATATATATACATATGTATACATATATAAATATATATGTATACACACACACACATATATATAAATATATATATATAAACTTCTCTATAAGAATATGAGTCATTCCCCAATTGATAAATGGTCAAAGGTATGAGCAGACAGTTTTCCAATGAAGAAATCAAAACAATTTATAAGCATAAAATGTTTTAAGTCCTTATTGATTAGAGAAAAAGCAAAATATAATGATCTTGAGATATCATTTTATACCTCCCAGATTGGTGAAAATTATAGAAGGGGAAAATAATGAATGTTGGAGGGGATTTGGAAAAATTGGAACACTAATACACTGTTGGTAAAATCGTGAACTGATACAACCATTTTGGAGAGCAATCTGGAATTATGCTCAGCTATTTAACTACAAATACCCCTTTACCCAGCAATACCACTACTTGGTCTATTTCTGAAGATAATTAAGGAAAAATGAAAAAAATCTATATGTTCTAAAATGTATAGCAGCTCTTTTTGTGGTGGAAAACACCTGGAAATTGCAGGGATGCCCATCAATTGGGGAATGGCTGAACAAGATGAGGCATATAATTGTGATAGAATACCACTGTGTTATAAGAAATGATGGGCTCAATGATTTTAGGAAAAAAAATGGAAAGCCTTGCATGAAATAAGGAAGAGAGAAATAGCAGAACCAAGAGAACATTGCACACAGTAACAGTAATATGGTTTTAAGAAAGACTTTGAATGTAATAAGTTATTTTGACTATTCTAAATACCCAAATTAACTATAAAGGACATATGAAGAAAGATGCTATCTGCATCCAGAGAAAGAACTGATAAACAGAAGTATGTATGGAATAACTTTACAGATATGCCCATTTCTGTCTAGTGGTAGCTATCTCTAGGATGGGGGGTGGGGATGGAAGAAAAAAAGAAATTTACATGATAATTTTGTCGTATAAGGAATAGCAAGTTGTACATAATCAATTTGCAGTTCCACGTGCAATCATCTTTTTTATTATACTATGTTATGGAAATGCTTGTTTTATTCTATAAATTAGAAATAAAATTTAATAATGGGAAAAATTGTTATTGAGAAACTTAACAATGTCAAATAATTCACCTTGGTAGTAGCTACTTATATGTAAATTTATTTCAATGTCTAAAAATCTTTATCTGAAGCACTTGGCACATAGCAGGTGGGAAGGAAATAAACATTTATATAATAAATGCTTGTTGCTTGATAATCTTATTTCACTTAATCCCTCTTCATCAGGTTTCTTTATTTGCTCATACATTTCTTTCTTCCATTAGGTACCCATTCATTGCCTGCCCCATGTGAGTATGCTCATGTAGCACTTTCACAAACCCTCAGTCAAGTGAGGCCTATCTCTTCCAATCCCTTGGTCTAAATAATACCCCTTTTCTACCTCTCCTACTCTCTTTTGCCACTTGCCAAAACTACAGTAATCACAATTCATAACTTAGCTATTCAAACATGGACTAAGTGTGTAGGAGATTTTTTTTTTTAACTCTCTCCACTAATTCCCATCTTCCCACTTTTGCAACCTCCCACTTTACAAATCTGTCCCACAAAAGACATTCACCCATAAGGCTGTCAGGATATTCAGTTCGTCATCCTTCAGTTTACTTATACCAACTGTGTTTCTCCTGAGTTTTAAATTATTTGAATCTTTAATTTCTTGGGCCATTTTAAAATCCCTCAATGATCCTTCTTTGTTTTTTATCTAGGATTAAAAAAAATCTTTCCTTTTGTAAACAATATCTCGAAATGAGACAATGCATTTCATTGATTAACCTGTAATAGTGTATTTATTTAATTTTTCTATATTTCTGATGTTTGAAGTATTTGCAAATCTAATATTCTGCTAGTTTCTTTTTTTCCAGAATGTTTCAGATCCCTCTTTTGTTGATTATACAGTTTTTTTCATTGATGTTTAGGCTCATGGTTAACAGCATATCATGATGGATTATAGTTTATGATCCTTTGTCTTGTGGAATATACTGTTCCATATCTTCCATGATTTCCTGTGTCTATGCAATACTTATGTTATTTGAAATTTCTCCACTTCATATTTGAAGGCCTTTCTCTTGGGCACTTGTGAATTTGCTTTTTTTTTTTTTTTTTGGAGGGGGGAAGGCATTTGAGCATTTGGGGTTAAGTGACTTGTCCAAGGTCACACATCTAGTAAGTATTAAGTGTCTGAGGCCAAATTTGAACTCAGGTGTTCCTGAGTCCAGGGCTGGTGCTCTATTTACTGTGCCACCTAGCCACCCTCTACTTGTGAATTTTATAAAATTTAACCACAATATATCTTGGAGTGTGAAGGAATTTTTTTCTGAAAATAATCTGAAAATTCTGTATCTCAATGCTTTTTTGTTCAGGTTCGGTAGTTCTGCACAGTTTTTGTGTATTTGCTCCCCCTCCCCCCATTATAGTATCTAGATTTTTAAGAAATGTGTCATATTCTTCTATCCCTAAACATTCTATATTCAAGTTAAGTGTCTGGTTTATATAGGCTGTATCTGTTCTTTAACATTGTTTCATCTTGCTTCTTTTTTGGCAAGCTTTTTTTCATTTCACTGTTTTTGTTTTCTAAATCTATTAAAGTCTTTTACTTTTTAAAAGATTCTCCCATGGATTCAGGTTTTCTATTATGCTAACTTTAAAAACAATTTTGTGTTATAATTCTAATTTTTGATCAGTGATCTTCTCTATTTTTTTCTTGTATGGTTTTAATTTCTCTTTTCAACAATCAAGGAGCTTTGTTTGTTGTTGTTCCATTCTATCTGGGTTATCTATATAATTCTAACTTTCAGAAATTATTGGTTAATATTCTCTCAAATTATAATATTTGTCAAGAGAATTTTATTCCTTCATTCTGGTTTTAGAATCTTCTCTATTGATTTACCCACTGTTTACTGGATTTTTGTTAAAGCCTCTTTTTGGTATATTTGGGTTTCAATCTTTCTTTATTGCTCATCTCTTAAGAATTCTGGCCCAACGCTCTTTGCTAGCAGGTAGACACTTGAACCTGGACTGCAAGGCTTCCTTACTTCCCTCCATTGGGGGATATAGGATTCTTTCCCAGAATCTTTGTTTTGACATCCTCTGGAGGGTGCAGAATTAACCCCCATTGAGTTTCAGTATCCTTACTTTAGGGCCAGCATTCTCTTCTACACTGGTTTTACACTTGATCTGGTCCTCTGAGTTTCTCCTTTTCTTAATTTGGCTGTGCAGAAACAGCATTTTCCATTTCTTGGGAAGCAGAGGGTACAGGTCTTCATGAAGAGTTACTATAGAGTAATACTTGGCCTAGTTTCTAGTCCTGTGGAAGTCTGTGAATTTGCTTGTGTTTCTGACATTGACACAGTGATAATGGTGAATAACAGGTGCTGAATGAATACTCTAATTGTTATAGTTCTCAAGTGTTAATTCATAAAGGATTTTACCTTGTCAGGGTCAAATACTTTTCTAGTAGATTTAGCTCTGATTATTCTACAATTGTTTCATAATACCTGTGGATGTGGTTGAAGTGCTCTGGAGAAAATAACCAATCCACTATCTTGCTGCTCAGGTGATCTGGAAGTCTATGAGCATTCTCATTCACTTTTTTGCTTATATTGTAACAGTGAGTTCTCCATTATTCTACTTTTTATTTTCTTGCTTTGAATGTTTTCTGAAGATCCCTTCATGTTACTTTATACCCTTCTTACTCTTTTGAAATAGGAATTTCATTATTGCTTTGTAATTATGTCATTTTTTTTAATACTGGTCTTCTGATTTCATTGGTATAGGAAACTTTCAGTCATCTCTACCAAAATTGATTGCTATGGCTTTCATAACTTAAAATCTTACATAAACCTCAACAATTAAATGGACTTCTGGAGAATTAGAATGCACCAGACAGGACCAAATGCTATCTATGAGACAGCAAGAAATATTAGAACAAAATCAAAAGACTGAAAAAAGAAAACAAAAGTAAGGCGTTTTATAAAAAAAAAAA
>CM053588.1:259601116-259638887 GCA_028646515.1 Pseudochirops corinnae | reverse complement strand
AAAGTTGAACTATTTACATGGCCATATGGAAAAATGATAATTATAACTTACAAAACTTTTCTCAGTATGAGGATAGTTGAAGGAAAGCTTACGGATACATATGTGAGTGTGTGTATATATGTGTACACAGAGGGCGCAGGATCAATAGGATGGGATGATATTTTAAAAGGTGAAATTGAGAGGGGGGAAAAGAATAATATGAGAGGAGACAGGGAGAGACAGAACGGGATTAATCTTCTCATACAGAAGAGACAAGGGATAAGTATTACAATGGAGGGGAAGAACAGGAAGGCAAAAGGGAATGGGTCAACCTTACTCTCATTGAAGTTGGTATAGGGAAGGAATGACATATACTCTAAATTGGGTATCTTGGCCTACATGAGAATAGGGGGAAAGGGGATGAGAGGGGGGAGAATGGAGGGGAGGGAAGGTTGTGGGGGAGGGTTGTTAGAAGCACACAATTTTGTAAAGGGACAGGAACAAAGTAGAGAATAGAACAAGTAGGGGGTGGAATAGGAAGGAGGGAAATAAACAGGTACTGGTGTAGGGAGATCCATCTTGCCCTACTGGAAAGTCAGAGGGGTAATGGGGGAGGATATAGGAGAGAGCTGTTTGGGGGAGAGGGTATACAGTGGGATCGCTGTTTTGGGGTGGTAGGTAGGGGAAAGATGGGGAAAAAATTTGTAAATCAGAATCTCATGGAAATGAGTGATGTAAACTAAAATAAACAAAAGTTAAAAAAAAAGGTTACAAGTATCATCTTCCCATGTAGGGAGGTAAAAAGTTCAACCTTATTGAATAACATGTTTTTTTTTTCTTTCCTATATAACTTTTTATGCTTCTTCTGAGTCTTGTATTTAAAAATAAAATTTTCTGTTTAGCTTTGGTTTTTTCAAAGTTTGAAACACTCCTATTTCATTGAATGTACATCTTTTCTCCTAAAAGATTATGCTCATTTTTGCTGAGTAGTTGATTCTTGTTTGTAATCTAAGCTCTTTTGTCCTCCAGAATGTCATATTCTAAACCTTCCAATAAAGTAGAAACTGCTAAATCCTTTGTAATCCTGACCATGACTCCTTGAGACTTGAATTATTTCTTTCTCGCTGCTTTTAGTATTTTCTCTTTGACCTGATAGTTCTGGAATTTGGCTACAGTTTTCCTTGGAGTTTCACTTTTGGATTTTTTTTTTCAGGAGTGATTGTTGAAGTCTTTCAATGACTATTTTACCCTCTGATTTTAGGATATCAAGACAGTTTTCTTTGATAATTTCTTGAAATATGATGTTCAGGTCTTTTTTTTTTTTTATCATGGTTTTCAGGTAGTTCAAAAATTCTTAAGTTATCTCTCCTGGAACTATTTTCCAGGTCAATTGTTTTTCATTCTTTCAATTTTGTTTAAATGATTCTTGATGTCTCATAGAATCATTAGCTTCCACTTGTGCAATTCTAGTTTATAGGGAATTATTTTCTTGGGTTAACTTTTGTACCTCCTTTTCCATTTGTTCTTTTTTTTTTTTTAAGGAGTTGTTCTTTTAAAGGAGTTGTTTTCTTTAGTGGATTTTTTTTTTCCATTTAGCCAATTGTATTTTTTAAGAAATTGTTTTCTTCAGCCAATTTTTGTCCTTCCTTTTACAAGTTATTGACTCTTTTTTCATAATTCTCTTGCATAACACTTGTTTTTTATCCAAATTTTTCTTCTACTTCTTCTGCTTGATTTTTAAAATCCTTTTTGAGCTCTTCCAAGAGGATATTTTGGATGTGAGATCAATTCATATTCCACTTTGAGTCTTAAGGTTATAGGCATTTTGACACTGTTGTTCTCTTCTGGTGTTTTGATCTTCCCTGTTTCCATAGTAGCTTTTCTATTGTCAAAGCTTTTTTTTTTTCGTAGTTTTTACTCATTTTTAAAGGTTGAACTTTGCTCCTGGAGTATGAGGGCTCTGTCCCAACCTTTTTGCCCTGCAGGCCAGGGCTCTGATCACTGGCTTTCTGCTCTGGGGTCTCCGGGGCTTGCAAGTCTACTAGGGTGGTCCAACCTAGATGCATGTGTTATGCCCTGGGTTCCAGGGGCTGGCAATTTGACCTTTGTACTGGGGCTGGAGACCCTACAGCTGGCCAGTGGCCTACTGAGCCAGAGCCACAGAACCTTAATTACTATTCCGTGCTGTGACCAAGAGCCTCTTGTTGGCTTGCCCAGACATTGCCTGCATTCGGCTTTGCCCCACTTTTATCCAGTGAGACAGACCTTTCCTGAAGTCCTTACAAGTTATCTTGGACTAGAAAATTGTATCACTCCATCTTTTTGTTGATTCTGTTGCTCCAGAATTCTTTTAGTGGCTTGATTTAAAGTTGTTTCTAGGGAAGTGGGGAGAACTTGGTCAGCTTTCTGGCTTCTCTCTACCATCTTGGCTATGCTTCCTCCCTATGCCCTTTTAAAGCAGTATATTACATGCAATAGAGATAAACCTACCACTCACAACCTAAATACCAATTAGCTTGGATCTCAATTGTTCAGATCTTTGTATTTGATTTAATACTAGTGCCTTAAATAGCTATAATGACTTTTAAAAAAATTTTCAAATTCCTTTCTTGTATAATGCATTATCTCACTTGATTTTCACAGAACTGTGAGATTGAGAAGCACCAATAGTGTTATTCCCATTTCATAAATTAGGAAGCCAAAACATAAAATGATTTCATGACTAGCCAAAGTTCACTAGTGAGTTGGTGACAGAGTCAGCAATAGAACCCAGTACACTTTATTCTTTTTATTCAAAGTTTTTACTTCAAAGGATAATGCCTTGGCTTTTTAGTGGATTTAGTGCCTCAAATGATTCATTTAATTCATCAGATGAGATCCTAATACTTAGGATCTCATTTTATACGTGAAGTTACATACGTATTTGTGTTTTGTTGTTGTTGCTCATTTATTTAGTTATGTCTGACTCTTCATGACCCCATGGACCATAGTATGCTAGGGCCCTTCTATCCTCCACTATTTCCTGAAATCTGTGTTCAAGCTCATGTTCTTTGCTTCTATTACACTATCTATCGATCTCATCCTCTGCATTTTCTTCCTATTGACCATGTGCAGGCGACTTTATGACTATCATTCAATCCATTTTACCAAAAAGAAAAAACAGCAACAACTGAAACTCAGTGGTTGAGTCACAAAGCTAAAATAGGATAGTTATTAGCTACCTTTATTGACTTATTTTATGGTGAGATTGGAGAGGGCTGTCAGTAAGTAATGGCCTTCTCTCTTTGCCCTCAATCTTTCCCAACATTGGGGTCTTTTCAGATGAGTCTGTCTTCTCATTTTGTGGCCAAAATAGAAATATTTTGGAATTTGAAGCTTAAAAGCTTCAGCTTTAGCGTTTGTCCTTCCAACAAGTAGTCTGAATTAATTTCTTTAAGTTTCTTTTTTGATCTCCTTGCTGTCCAATGAACTTTCAAAGATGTTCTTTAAAACCACAATTTGAAAGTATTGATTCTATTTGCAGTTAGCTTTTTTTACAATTCAATTCTCACAACCATATATTACTGCTGGAAAAAACTTAACTTTTACTCTATGGATATTTTTGAGCAAAGTGATAGCTCTGCTTTTTTGTATGTTGTCCAGATTTGCCATAGTTTTCTTTCCAAGGAGCAAGTATCTTAATTTCATGGCGGCAGTCACTGTCTGCACTGATCTTTGAGCCTAAGAATGTATAATCTGATATTGCCTCAATATTTTCTCCCTCCATTTGCCAAGAAGCAATATGACCAGTTGCCAAGATCTTAGTTTTTTTTTTTTAATGTTAAGCTTCAAATCACCTTTTAGACTCTCCTCTTTCACCCTCACCAAGAGGCTTCTTAATTCTTCACTTTCTGCCATCGTAGCAGGAATATTAATAGTATATCTGAGATCGTTACGATTTCTCCCAGCAACCTTAATTTTGGCTTTTGATTCATCCAGCCTGGAATTTCACATTATATATTCTGCAAATAAATTAAATAAATAAGATGACAATATATATCTTGGTTGCATTCCTTTCACAGTCTTAAACAAAGCAGTTGTTCCATATTTGGTTCTAACTGTTGCTTCTTGATCTGTATATAAGTTTCTCAGGAGACAAGTAAGATGATTTGGTATTCCCATCACTTTGAGGACTTGTTATATACATATAGACATACATACATAAATACATATATACACATGTATATATACATATATGCTTTATATACATGTAGATAGAATAGATACATAAAGATATGTATGTATATGTACATGGACATATATTTTCTCATTTGATTTACTCCTTGAAAGTTAAGAATTTAAATATTACAGCATATATTTTTGAGGCAGGATAAGTATTTGTGATTTGTACAGTGTAGTTCTTAGAGGAAGAAATGTCTTCTACCAGTGCAAATCAACAACTATTCTCAAATATATAGTCTTATGAAACAGCTCATGGTACTTAAAAGGTTAAATGACTTGGTCAGAGACACAGAACTGGATTGAAACTGTTTTTGTTTGTTTTGAAGCTGAGGCCTGCCCTCTCCCCTAGGCCATACTACTTCATTGCAGAACTCATCCTAGTTGTACAAGTGAGAAACCTAAGGAACTGAGACTTGCTTCTGGTAATACAATTGGTAAGTGTCTGAAATAGTATGTGCTGACCAAATCCAACATAATGTTTTTTCATTATCCCAACTAATATGCAAAATGATGATTTCCAAGGAAAGAATGAATTTCCTTTATTATATTATGCCATATTATAACAACTCACATTTGAGTTTCACAGAGCCTATCGACCATGTGCAGGCGGCTTTACGACTATCATTCAATCCATTTTACCAAAAAGAAAAAATAACAACCGAAACTCGGTGGTTGAGTCACAAAGCTAAAATAGGATAGTTATTAGCTACATTTATTGACTTACTTTATCCTGAGACTGGAGGGGGCTGTCAGTAAGTAATGGCCTTCAAAAACAATAGGTTTTTTAAAAATTATTATTAAATCACTTCTAATAGAAGGGGAAATATTCCAAATCAATTGGTTAGTCAATTGGTTCCAAGTTAGTGCTTAGTGATAAGGAGGGATTCATTCCTCATGGCTAACTAAACATTCAATTTCCACGAGGTGAGTCCATGAGAAATACTTTAATAGCATTTGCAATCAGTTTCCTCATCTGCAGGATGAGAGGCTTAGATGAGATGATCTTTGAAGTTCCCTCTTCCTCTAACATTCCATAATTCTGAAACCAAGAAAAGACAGTGCTAGAATTGTTTAGCTATGACAGTCAAGATAAATGAGAATTAAATGGTACTACCATCATGCATCTATCATGCAAATCTAGCTGATCTAATTAGTAGCTATATATAAAGAGCTGATTATGTGCAAGCACATATAACATTTACAATATTCAGAGACATTTTCTTGTGCTAAAATCTGCTTTACTTTGTTCCTAGATAGGGTCTTTAGAATAGGAGAGAAATACATGAGGATCTGAATTCTGTATGGTTTCATGAAGCTACATTTATATAGCCACAAACCCTGGACTATGCATGTTGTTTGATGTTTTCTACCATCTCAGTGGCTTATATGAATGAGCTGGTCAGTTGTAGAAAAATTGTTCATGGATACAGGGATACCCCATGTAAACTTGGGCAAGTCATTTGATGCCAGTTTCCTCAACTGTATAATGAGGGGGTGGAACTAGATGGGCTCTGAGGTCCTTTCCAGTCTTAGGTCAGTAATTTTTTTTTTTATCCCAATCTTGTCCTATTATCTTTTCAACAGGATAATTGATTTATTATCATTAATTTAAGCCTAAAGTCAAAGTTCTCCACCATAATGTCCTTTAACTAGTTCCTAGAGGGCAGCTCAACCTTCAGGCCTCATTTAATTTTTTTGTTCTATACTGGCAGTTTAAGTATTTGTACTGGAGAGAAACTGGCCTTCTGATATTGATGCCTTATCAGAAATAGCCCTATATTCAACAAAGAAGAACTGAATTGATAGTTCCATCTAGCTACTCTTGCACTACCAAGGAAAGAAAAACAGAAACAAATTCAAATCAACTCAATCTAGTTAAAATAATTTTTAGCCCATTTCCTGCAGATTCCATTTCACCATCTTATTTAGTTGCTCCTATTTTGAAAATGGGGTATTAGGGAAATTTGCCCTCCGAAATTCCAAGTTTTAGCTCCAATCAATTATCTTCTTCCTCCCACACATTGCACTAAAGCTTAGAAATGTCTCTTCCTCTAGGTTGATATAATGTACTTTCCCCAGATGTAGACATTCTGTCTCATTCTAAGAAATCATGTCCAGACATTTTAAAATTATAAGAGGATCATAGATTTAGAGCTGGAAGGAACTTTTGAGATTATGGAATCCAATCTCCTTATTTTAAAGATAAAGCAGTTAAGACCCAGAGAGGTTAATTGACTTTAGCAGAATCATACAACTAGTAACAGTCTTGTGTAGGATTTGAACTCTGGTCTTCCTTACTCTAAGCTCTAGGCTCACTCCACTACACCAGAGTTGTCAAAAACAGCCCAATGATCGATTGTTCTCCTATCCTGTGGAACCAGATTAAAAGGTAATTGGAAAATGTTTAATAAAATGAATACAAAATACAACATAGATAATGTCAGTGTATTGTTTTCTGAGTCCATGTGTGACTCACAGGGGTCCATTTCTATTTGAGTTTGACACTCCTGCACTACCTCATTCTACTTCAGCTGGATCTTAAATTAAATGACACTCCTGGTGAGGAGAGTTTCTATTCTGCTTCTCTAATTGCTATTCTCCCTGTCTCCTCCCTCCACCCCCTCCCTGTCTGACATTTTGAAAGTATACTATTCTCCTGGCAACCAGAAAAAACCTGCAGGGCTCTCACTGATGACTTGGCACATCACCTTGGGTTTGTTAGAATACCCAAGACATCTTGCACAGGCTGACTTTATGATACTCTTTCTGTTAAGAACCCAAATTTTGACTGAAGGTATCTTCCATTTGCAGTATCACTCTTATTGAACTAACTTGCCTAATGTAACTTTTGTTTCAAAGTTACATTTTTGTGAAGAAAATTAATAAAATTAGAGTTATACTTTTAATGCTGCAGAAATCACTAGTTAACTATTCAGATCTGGATTAGGATGCACTTTGAAGCCTTTATTATTGTATTGTGTTATATGACAGTTTGGAAAAACACTATACAGTGTAGTGAAAATATGGAAGACTATAGATTGCAGTAGAGTACAATGAAGGCTTTGGATAGGAGGTAGCTAGTTTGCAGAGTGGATGGAGTGCCAGGCCTGAGGTTGGGAAGACTCATCTTCCTGAAGCCAATTATAGTCTCAGATACTTACTAGTTAAATGACCCTGGGCAAGTCACTTATCCTTGTTTGCCTCAGTTTCCTCATTTGCAAAATGAGCTGGAGAAGGAAATGGAAAATCGTGCCAATATCTTTGCCAAACACACACACACACACACAGACACATACACATACACACACACACACACACACATCCCAAAACCCAAATGAGGTCACAAAGAGTCAGACATGACTGAAAACAACTCAACAACAATAAAGAAGGCAGGTAATAAGCTTTCCACAGAAGTCTTACTCGATTTGTCAGTGGGGGATGTTGTTCCAACCATGAATTAATGTCAGTGCTTTCAGAGAGACCCAGGGATACAGGGCTCATTCACATATTTTTGCTTCTCCAACAAGTATGCCAAAGCAATCTGTCCTAGTGCCAGCTTGGTCTTGTCATACAGAAACAACCATGATTTGGAATGGGTAGCATTTCATGACAATAATTTTACTAGCTTGATCCACTAATAATTTCCATTCTACTCGTAATACTAATGTCAGAAATGTAATGCTCTGGGAGGTGTATGGTAGAAGGGCAAAGTAGTGGCAGAATTCCACATATGTCACCATAATCTTTCACTAAGTACATATTTGCTAGAAAAGCTCATACAGGAAGAACTCATGATTGCAAGTGAAGTCTAGCAATAAAGTATCATGTCTAAAAATACTAAGTTTTCAGGGCATGACTGCTTTGATTCCATATCACTACCTCCAGATGTGCTCCTTCTATAACCTCACTCCCCACTGAGCAACCAGCAAAGGCACCAGATGCATAATTGAACTTCATAAAATTTATGATAATATTTCCATGAGTAGGACACCAATCTGCTTTATTAAAAAGCACATGTGTGTATAAAAGACATTTGATAACAATCACTGTTGTGACCTATTTCTTCTCTTTTATCTTTCTTTTTTTTTTCATTAGCCAGACACAATAACATCTGACTTAGGCTAATTGTGGAATTTCTTTCTCCAGAGATCTCAGCAAATAAAAGAGAAATGATCCATCTGGTACTGACCTCCCAGAATATGGTCGTTCATTCACCTTTGGGAAGTCCTTTCAAGATGTTAAATTCTACAAAATAGCCTAGTGTCTTCAGAATTAACATTTCTTTTTTCAGCTATAGTTTGTTTCCCAAACACAATAGTAGAAATTGTTTGGTTCATTAAGGCCCTAACAATCCACCTAACCAGATAAATAGACTGAATCTGAACTTAATCTGAACTCATCTATTCTTCAATCCTTGTTTTTCTGTCCAGAGTCAGTGACATAACTAAAAGACTCCCAAGAGGGATTTGGTTTAATTCTTGAGAAATAAACCCAAAGTAGTTGTAACCTTTTCTGGTAACGTCATGTTATTCTCTGCTCTGCTAAACATGCTAGATTTTACAATCCCTATAATTCACCATAAGCATCTCTCTTCTGCTATTTTGCTAATTTCAATAGTGGTTCAACAACATATTTTAGAGGAGCTTTATTATCTTGATAAGAATTATTAGAATGTAATCTTGAAATTCATGTACCACTTAGTCTAGAGACAGAGCAGCTATATAGGCAGAATGCGTGCCAATGTTCTGTTAATGAAATGTTAAATATGTATATGTATGTATGCATGTGTATATATGTATGCATGTATGCACACAAATATATGTATACATATATAATTTTAATCATAAATCTGATCGTTTGTATAATTGCTTCCAAACAAGGTATTATACAAACAGATTTTATGGACTACAAAATATCTTCCTATAAGTTCCTTTGCATGGGTGATAGATTTGATGTTAATACCTTTGCGGATTTTTGTTGTTACTCTAGGAATATTTTTTTAAGTAAACAATGAGGAGTAGAAAAAGTCCTGCAAATAATAAAATAAGTGAGTGTGATGGTCATACTAGTATCTGTTTCTATAGAGGAAGAAGCTGGTAGATCACTTAAGTTTGGGAGTTCTAAAGTACAGTGGGGCTAAAGTTGATTAGGTGCCTGCAGAAAGTCTAGCTTGAATATGGAGGGTCTCTGGGAAAAGAGGGCCACCAGGTTTCCTAAGCTGGGGCAAACTGGTCCAGGATAGACAAATGGAGCAAGTGAAAGGCCTAAATGGCCATTACACTTCCAACCTGGGAGTGCCAGGGAACCTCAGTCTACAAGAAAAATACACAAATTTTTAACTCAGTTTTGATTAACTGTATATAATTTTCAGCATATGTTGACTCTAACTTTGGGTCTCAAAGTCCTTTCTAAGCAAAGCAACTAACTGGCAAGAAAGGCCTGGTAGGTATTTCAAGGCTCAATTTCTTAACAGAAAAGATTACACATAAAATAACTTGCCTTCAGACAATATCACATATAGTCATGATGCATACGATCTTTCAGTTCTACAACCTAAAAACATGATGCTGCCCCTTATTCTTGTTAGGTTAGGTCTAGACCAGATTGCATTTCTGGGTCCCTGTGGTAATGGCAAAAGGTTCTGGAAGTATTACATTTAATGAAATTCATGACTGGTGGCCCTGATTCTAAGTAATAAGATAAGTAGAGATTGAGGAGTATCTATTACTCTTATGCACCAGAATGACGATACAGCAGAAATTACTCATGGAGTTATCCTCCTGTGTGGCAAGTCAAATGATCATGAATACATGCACATTCTGATTCATTTTTATTCCTGAGGTAGCAGTCCTACAAATGGCTACAGATAAAAGTGTTCTCATTCAGTGGCACCTTTTAAATACTGTTCTTTATTTATAAGAATCAATGAAAAAAGTTTCCCTTTTCTCTCCCCTCCTTCTTCCCTCCCCTAGAGGCCTTCATTAGGAAAGTTTAATGAAGCAGGCAAACAGGTGCTTTTTATGTGCTTTTATAAAGGGTTGCAACAGCATTTTTACCATCCACTTGGCTTCCAACTGGGAGCCCACATCATCAGCTGAGCTAATAGCTCACAGCAGGATCTCTCAGTGTTCTTCACATAAATATTCAGAGGTTCATCTTGCTCTGCCTAGTGATCGATCATAAACACAATAAACAATGAAATATGGAAAAGATAAATACAGAAATGTATGATTTCTGGGTCATGAATTGAAGGAAATTTAGTGTTGCATTGTAAACAATGAGATTAGAGAAATGCACAATGAGTTGTAGGGCCTGCATAGGGACTAACAAAAGTTCTGTCAACTGTCATGATGATTTTGCTAAACATCCAAGTTATATATATGTACATATATATATAATACACACACATATACATATATGCACACATATGTATATGTATATACACATGAACATATATATGTATATACACATACATATACACACTATATATGTATGTATATATATCCATATAGATATATCTTAAAGTTGTCTTTGGATTTCTGATCGTGCTATACATTATAAAGACAAATTGTATATACATGCACACACCCATACATGTGCATATACACACCCACATGTACACACACTTCAGTGGCTCATTACTTCCAGAATCAAATATAAAGTCCTTTGTTGGACATTTAAAATGCTTAACAAACTGGCACCTTCCTACTTTTCCAGTCTTCTTACAATCTGCTCCTTTCTATACATGCTACCATGCAGCTAGACTGGCTTATTTGCAAGAAACTCTGCGCTGTGCCTCTGCACTAGCTGCTGCCTGTGCTTGGTGCTCTCTTTGTACCATCTCTACCTTTTAGTTTCCCTGGCTATCTTGAAGTTCAAATTCAACCTTCTGAAGGACTTTTCTTGGTATATAACCCTAACCCACACCTCAGCCATCCTTTTCATCTCATGCCACCGAAATTACCTTCCATAAATTCTTCATATATCTTATATGTGCATAGATATTTGTGTGTTTTGTCCCTTATTAGAATGTTTGCTCCTTTTGGAATAGGCACTGTTTCTGATTTCCTTTGTGTAGCACTAACTACTCTGGTCCCAATAGCTTGAAGGCCAGGTATGTTACCTTTTACCTTCCCCCATGGTTCTCCAGGTCCTTCAAGAGGTAATGGGGGTGTTTAGGTTCTCAGACAATGGCCTCAGTCCCCTTGGATGGTATTCCTTCAAGTGTAGGGGGTGGGTCCCTTGCAGTTCACTTAATTTGGCCAATCTTTACAAAGAAATATTTATTTCAAAGTTATAAACACACATCACAAATACAAACTAACTCCCAAACATGGTGGACTTAACCTCCCCACTACACTATCTCAGTCTCTGAGCAGGGGAAAAGGGATTAGGTACCAAGCTCATTTTACTTCTTAAAGAACATAGTTCCAAATTCCAAGTTCAAAGCCCCATTTGTACTCAAGTCCCAGGGATTCCCTGCTTGACTGGCTGGCTGTAATATTCTGCCTGTCTGGAGTCCTGGCTCCAAAGTCTACATGGAGCAAAGTCCTGGGTCCAGTAGGGATGATCACCTGCACCTAGAAACTGAGGGCAGAAGAAACAGAAGAGAAACGCACAACTCCAGTTCCATTTCTTGGGGACCTGGGACCTAGAAGGAGAAAGCAATTGTAAGACAAATAAACACAGCACACAGGAGGACTGCTAGCACAGGTTCACTCTTGATCTGGTCAGACAGGAAAGATACCTTCAGAGGGGTTAAGAATCTTCCTTTTTTCTAGTCTAATTTTCTCACAAGGGTTGCTGATAATGGGAGCACAATTTCTACAGTATTTCCTAATCACCCTTCTTGCAGGCAACTACCCCTACATCTTGATGGAGTCAATTGAGGTAGGCACAACTCGTACATCCCCCTAAATTCCCTCAAGGCTTAATGGTGGCCAGTTGAGGAATGTGCAGCCTACCAGCTTGTACATTCAACCTAAAGTTCCCCAACCCTTGACCCACCTGCTTTATAGGGTAACAGACAAAGAAGGCATATTGCCAGCAATTGCCTCACAAGTTTACATCACCCCATCCGTGTATCTCACTGCACAGCCACAGTGGATGTTTATATTATTTATCATTATATAATGGTGTACAAGCACAGTGGAGATGTTTTGAACCATAACCGTAAGAACTCATATATAATACCTGGCAACAAGAGATTGTATGGCCATGAATCCTGGGAAACTGAACTCTAAGAAATAACAAAAATCCACTTTATATACTCTAAAATCCACCTTGCTTATACTAAAATCCACCTTACTTACAAGAATGATGGCATTTCCTCTTCCAATTCAGTTCTTGGTGAGTTCACTGTGAGTAAACTACATGTGATCTTATCCCTACCCCTAGACTTAGCAGCAAAAAACCAACAGGAAAAGAGAGTGAATCTGTTCTATCCTGGCAATTTTAAGGAAATGGCCTGGTCCAATTACAGTCAATTGAAGGAGGCTACTAGGTAGGAAAACACAGGGAAGCAGGGTGCCTACATGATAGTTAATGATCTTAACGATCACATGTATTTTGAGCAAACCCCATCCTATTTGTATCTTCAGCATTTGGCCCAGTACCCTACATGTAGAAAGCATCCATGTGCGCGCCCATGCACACACACACACACACACACACACACACACACACACACAGAGCTTTTGGTTTGTTTGGATTTGCGATTTTATCAGCTTGGGGAACTACCTCCCCTCAATGATGTAGGTAGACAAGTCTTTTATAACTTAAGAGTCACTGAGTTGTTGGGGCCATTGAAAGATGAGCGATTTCCCCAACAAATAATAAAGCAGATTTTCATTATCTCTAGGTTGGCCTCTTGTTTACTATGCTACATTTTGTCTCACACCGATACATATATGTAATGCATTGACTCATCATTTGCATTTACAGACAAGTGCTTTGATGACCTTGATCAGTTCTACATAGCAATTGTGTATTAAGTATATAAATTAAAACACCACAACAACAAACTATGGCCATGGACCATAAGCTAATATTATCTTCACACTGAAGTTGACAGCAAATCTTTTCTAACCTAAGTAAGAGGTATTTACTTTCTGGCAATATATACAAAAAACTCAATTTAATAGAGAGAGAGAGAGAGACAGACAGAGACAGACAGACAGAGAGAGACAGACAGAGAGAGAGAGAGACAGAGAGAGAGAGACAGAGAGAGAGAGACAGACAGAGAGAGAGAGAGAGAGAGAGAGAGAGAGAGAGAGAGAGGCAGGTCTTTGAATAGTAGAAGGTTAGAGGAATTGTTATACAAATTAGTTTAGCTATAGAGGTGTCAAACTCACTGTCTCAATGTCTGCAGAATAACTGAGTGTGGCCCAAAACCAGATTAAAATATAATCAGAAAATACAATACACATAGCTAATGTTAATTTTTGTGTTTTGAAGTCAAAGTGCAGCCCAGATCCATTTCTATTTGTGTTTGACTCCACTGATTTAAACAAGCCAGTTTTCAGGTGAGTGTTATTGCTTAGAATTTTGTTAAATAGCTTTCCAGTCTCATTTCATTGGGATAGAAGTTTCTAATATTCTTTAGCTAAGAATTCAATGCCTTTCCAGATGTTCTGGAGAGTAATGAGGAGACAATGCTATTAAAGTTTGTGAAGGATGCTAAGTAAACGTCAGATGACCATATTTCAGAAGGTAAAAATGGAATGTTTCATGAACTAAATCAAATGACAGAATGGTATGAATGAAATGGAATTAGGTATAGCCTATATATATACATATACATATATGCGATGACATATAATATATTGAAATAGAGTAATATCTAATATTTTCATAGATATTTCATGCATATCTAATATCTAATAATCAAATAATTGAGATATATATCCCTTCAATTGCAAATGGAAAAGTACTGATTTACTAATAGTATATAAGAAAAGATTGGGTTACATATTTAATGTTTTTTTGGGGGGCAAGGTAATCAGTGTTAAATGACATGCTCAGGGTCACACAGCTAGTAAGTATCTGAAGTAGGATTTAAACTTAAGTCTTCCTGACTCCAGGGCCAGTGCTGTAATCACTGTACTGCCTAGCTGCTCTGGGTTATATATATTTTTTTATGCAAACACATGTGTACAGCTAAGTCCCCATTAGTATGAATAATAAATCATATATAGTAGTGTCATTATTAGAATTTGCAGTATGTATTTTTCATTGAGATATAATTACCACATTTTACATTTCTAACTTTGAATAGTGCAAATTTAAATACATATATCAAATTCATAGGGATTCATTATTAACACTAATTAGACCCTAGTTATAGACATATGGCATTAAACCTCAACCTAAGGTAGAGTATATTAAGGGAAAAGAAATCATTCAATAGAATGATAGATTCATGACAGTTGGATTGATTAAATGCCAGGTCAGTTTCTCTAGTGAAATTCTGGAGGGCCCTGATTTCACGGGTGGTTGAGGTTGGTTTGAACAACTAATTGAAATGATTGATTAGATCAATAATTAGTTAAATGTTTAGGAATTTTCATCTCCATTTAAGAGTTAAAATAAAGACACATATTTCCCTTCATCTCAGTGACTACCTATCCATTCCACGTTCATAGCTTTGCATGCATTCTCAGTGTCAGGTACAGGTTTAACTTGGTAGTAACCTTAGATGAAAAATAGACCTGTTAATAAATCAGTACATATCTTGGCTTAATATTCACAGCTTAATTTAGAGCATACATGGGTTGGATTTATTACTCTGTTTTGTCACTTAAACAAAGTATTGTAATGCCTCCATGGTTTCATATGTGGCTTTGAGAAATAGGGCCTCTGCTTTTTCCATCTGCCTGATTCTGAAATTCCCTGGTCCTACACAGGCAAAAAGAAAACTGATGCCCCCAAATATGAGATTGCACAAATCACCAGATTTCCTCATCTTTCCCAAGATATAGACCACCTACTTTAGGTTCTATTTATTCATCTAGCTTGGCATATTGTTTGGTTGCCTAATGGAATAGAGGTAGGTGAATCACAAGTGTTCTCACTATAAAATTATCACCTAGAAGACAAATGGAGTCCAATGTTCAATTTCAGAACATTTCCACACTATTATTGCCTTAAAAAATATATTTGAACTCATTTCTTGATAGATACTTTTGGCCACTGTTATTTTGCACATTTTAGGTTTTTCCAGGCTGTATCAACATGCTAGGCAAAGAATCACTTTGCCATATTTGATGTTTCCTAATAAAACAAGTGCTATGGGCTGAAAGCATGGCCTCTGGAATGGCATTTGGTAACAAATTGCACTGTGATAAGATTGTTTTGTGCAGAGCTATGCTGAATGTATATTGCCATATGACTTCTGTTCTCATTGAAAACATATGCATCAGTGCCATCAAGAGCCTGCTGTTACATGATATGAATCTATAGTTAATGGACAAAACTGTGAAATTGGAAGTAATAGTGCTTAGAGAAAATTATGGGTGCTTTTCATACCCTTTTTCCCACTCTTCTATCCACCCCCTTCCACCTGCAACACACACACATATACAGGTGCATGAAAAGTATATCTAATAAATCTCCTTTTGCATGGATCTCTAATATATTTATTTACATTCAGAAGTAGCAGCATTTTCTATATTTTGTGAGAATGATAGAATTTTTACAAGATCCAAAGATCTAATGACAAAGACATTAATTATCTCTAAAACTCTGTCCTTTTTGATTACTACCTTATTTTTATAAACCTCTTTAGAAAGATTTATTATCACACTGGCCAGCAATAGCAACTTTCGAAGATCACCTCTTAAACCACAGAAGGGTTGCTGTCTGTGGAAGGAGTGTATTTTTTTAATCACACTTTTATTTCTGCAGGTAAATCCAGCATATGGATTCAAAGTCATTTTGCATTAGATTAATTACTTTATTACGTTTGACACTATCATTTTAATAAGCATGAAAGTCTGCAGCAACCTAATGCATAACAAGCTTGGAAAAATGTCAGTTGGGTGCATAAAGGACCTAGTTTTCTATACTGCTTTTGGCACCAACATATACCCTTTTACTATTCTTTTGGCTTAAAGTCCTTAAGAGAACAGACAGATTTGGCAGAAGGTAGCCGGTAGGGTAGGGATGTTTAGTGCAGTGGCAGGGGTGTGGGGATTGGGGGGGATTTAACATCAAATTTCTTTTAAAATAGGAACTCGAGCCAAATTCTCTCTCTCTCTCTCTCTCTCTCTCTCTCTCTCTCTCTCTCTCTCTCTCTCTTTCTCTCTCTTTCTCTCTCTCTCTCTCTCTCTCTCTTTCTCTCTCTTTCTCTCTCTCTCTGTCTGTCTGTCTGTCTGTCTGTCTCTCTCTCCCTCTCTCTCTCTCTCCATGTATGACAATTTTGAGCCATTGAGCCTTGCTAGGAAATTATCCAGCATCAAAGAAACATATCAGACTACCATCTGCCTACAGCTATGACAAAGGATCCACCTTGTAAGCATTATTAATTTTCAAAGTACAGGATCATTTTCTAATGCATTTGGAGAGAAGGCCTTGGATCTTAGCAGATCTAGCTTTTTTGAAAGATCCCATTTAGTCAAAGAACCTGGCCCAAAGTGTTGTTTTGTTTCTAGGTAAGAAGCACCCTCAGCTAGGGTGGCCATCTATAAGAATTCATTTATAGGAGTATAGGAGGTAACTTTTCCCAAATGTTGATTAACTGATTAGCTTAAACTGGAATCAGATTCCAGATGTTTGGGAGCTATGTAGTATTTCTGGCTGTGATCAAGATATCAAGTTCAATATATTCTGATTTTTCAAGATCAGAGAACTGGAGCTGGAAAGGATAATAGTTGCTTACCATGTCATATCCAAACTTCTAAAAAAAAATTATCCACTTGTCTCCCATTTCTTATCTTCTACTCACTTCTCAATCACTACCTTCAGTCCCACCATTCAGTAGAAATGATTCTCTGCTGATCATTAATGATTTTTTTTTCTTTTTGGAGGGCAATTGGGGTTAAGTGACTTGCCCAAGGTCACACGGCCAATTTTTGTGTCAAGTGTCTGAGGCCGGATTTGAACTCAGGTCCTCCTGACTCCAGGAACAGTGCTCTATTTATTGTGCCACCCCCATTAATGATTTCTTAATTGTTAAAGTCAATATCTTTTTTTTTTTTAGCCCTCTTTCCTCTTAATCCCTTTGTAGAATTTCACACTAGTTGAGTTACACTAATTTATAGAAATTCTCTTCTCCCTGGATTTTCATGAGACTGCTCATCATATTTCTTTTCCTACTCATCAAACAAATCATTTTCATTTCTTTTGCAGTTTCACTATCTCTGGTTCAACCCCTTATGAGGCTATACCCCGAGGCTCTATCCTGAGCTCTTTTTGTCTTTTCATGATATTTTGTGTGTGTGTGTGTGTGTGTGTGTATCTCATCAGTTTCTGTGGATTTGATTATCATTACACAGATGATTCCAAAATCTGTATCTCCAGTGCACCTCTCTCTACTTATCTCCAATTCCACGTTACCAACTGCCTGAATGGCCTTTTAATCTGGGTGTCCCACAGACATCTCAAATTCATAATTCTATGTTCAAAACACAATGCATTTTCTTCTTCCCTAAATGAGCCTCTCCTTCTAACTTTCCTTTTTCTGTTAATGGCACCGCCATTCTTCTAATCACATAAATTTAGAACCCAGAAGACATCCTTCACTCTTGAATCACTCACCTCCCATTTCCATTAAGTTGTCAAGTCCTGTCAATTCCACTTCTGCAACATCTCACTCTTTTGTCCCTTTCTCAGTACTTTATCCTAGTCTAGACCCTCATGATATCTAGTCGGATTATTTTTTTTTAGCCTTCTCATTGACCTCTCTACGTCTGGTCTTTCCCCTCTTCAATCCCTTCTCTACTCAGGTTATGGATATTCCTAAAGTGCACATCTGATCATATCACTCTTTTGTTATAGAAGCTTTACTATTGCTCCATATTGCCTTTAGGTTAAAATATAAATTCCCCTTTTTAGCACTTAAATCCCTTTAAAATTCATTTTAGCCTGTCTTTCAAAACTTTATACACATTATTCTCATTCACGCACTTTATTCCCTATATGTGTTTATACAAAATATTCTACTTCCAACTCTGCTCCTGCCAATTCCCAATGCATAGAACAGGGGTGGAGAACCTATGTGGCCTCGAGGCCACATGTGACTTTCTAGTTCCTCAAGTGAGACCCTTTGATGGAATCTTCACAAAGTTTGGGTTCAGTCAAAGGGCCACACTTGAAGACCTAGAAGACCACATGTAACTTCAAGGCTGCAGGTTCCCCACCCCTGGCCTAGAATATTCTTGCTCCTATACTCCACCTTTGGGAGGCCATAGCTTCCTTCAAGTCTTGTACTAAAATGAGAGACATAATATAAACAATTTTACTAGTTAGCGTTCAGACAATGGCAAAAAATGTATGGAATGAAGGATGGGTCTAGAATTGGGGACTAGTGATCAAGTACCTTACCTTACCCATATGGAAATTATTTAAAACCATTTAAATGACTTAATGTTATTATTTCCAGACTTCAGTGTTGGAACAATTCACAGAACTGTTGGTATTATATTCCCCCAAATCCAATTTCCCAAATAGACAACCATCTCTTCCTTCTGTTGTCCATGACCTCTCAGTAGACGATGCTTATTGTGTTACTGTGTAAAAAAATGCCATATTGTATATTCTGGGAAAATACAAAAGAAATAATAATTGTCTCCAGGCCCTTCTGGAACATTAAAATCCAACAGGCAAGAAAGGGCATGAAGACTAAGACACTGTGAGTGCTTGAAAGGAAATAGAGGAAGAGCTGAAAATAAACACATTAGCCTTAGGAATATGTTTTCTTCCTTCAGCCTTGTTATGACCTGAAGGCAAAAGAATCCCTCTTGCATTTTTCTTGGGACTGGAACTTAAAGTCTGGCTCTACTTGTCAAGAGCAAATATCAGTCTACCAGGTAGCACAGAGACAACACATTGAATGTGGTAGATTTTTGCTATAACACTTCAAAGACAGCATATTAAATGCAATCACAGCAGAACAGAACTAGCTATTTCCAAGGTATAATCTAAGATGCTGCTTGTGGTTCTGTCAGGTTTTATCTTTTTAAATGACATAGTTTCTTTAATACGCTGAAGTACACAGAACAAAAAACTGGACTTTCCACTGAGTTGTCCTTCAGCTCAGTAGCAACCTATTATCCCAGCTCTTATCCAGCTCCATCAAAATTCCAACCGGGCTACTTTTAATTATTTAGCTTTTTTTAGCCTTGAACCATGCTAAATTGACACCAATCCTTTGTTACCTAATGTCTCAGATCTGTAATTTTTATTGTACATTATTCTTTGCACTCTTAGACCTAGCATCATATAGACTTTGGTGGCCCATACCTGACCATTCTCACAGCTGACAGTAAAGTCCCACAAGAATTTGATAACTGTTGTGAATCAGATATAATCCAGGCCAGTCTTGTTCTTTGGGTTTGGGATAACAATAAATTGAGCTACTTGTAGAGTACCTAACTGCTAACATAAGAAGATTTACTCATTCATAATGTGGAAGGGACACACGGCAAGAATACATTATTGATTCATTGGAGTACAACTTTTCTGTCTTTGAGACAGTCACACTAGTATGCTGAAGGACGACAGCTTTCGGCCACCTCCAAGCTTTATCAGTGACATAAGCCTAAATCCCCTGAGCTATTTAAGAATTGAAAGTGGTCTATCAACCTTAAAAACCCAAACATACAAACAAACAAAACCTAGCTTAGCCTATATAACAGATACTATTCCTACACAGTAGCCCTTTGCTAATTTTTGCAAGGATTACAGGCTAAGTTAAATATTTCCTTCAGTTCTTTCTTTGATATTTCCTTCAACATTACCAAATGAGTCTCCTTTCACTTTTTAAAAATAAGGTCTTACTGATGTCTTCTTTTTGCGTGACGACAATTCCTCTAGGCTTCCCCCCCCCCTTCAAAAAGAGCTATCTCATGTAACAAATAATATTGTAGAAAGACAAAAACAAAGAAAAAGAAGAGGAAAAATTCATGATAATTGATCAATTACATCAACAAAGTCTGAAAATATGAGCAATGTGCCACACTTGTGGACCTCCCACTTCTGCTAAGGGGTAGAGTGGATGAGATTTTCACAAAGCTCTTCTTTAGAGTGATGCTTGTTCTTTGTACTTCGTACATTCACTTTTTTTGGTGGTGGTTCTTTCCATTTGTATTGTAATTATCATGTGTATTGTTTTCTTGGATCTACTCGCTTCATTCTGCTCCGTTTCATTTAGATCTTTCCATGCTTCTCTGGAGTCATCACATTTGTCACTTCTTCCACAATTTGCCATTCTGCAGTCAGTGAGCATCTACTTTGCTTTTGATTCTTTCCTGTCACAAAAAAAGATTTTGCTACAAATATTTTGGTACAGATATAGACTTTTTTTTTCCTTATCAATGGCCTCCTTGGGCATAAGTCTCCTAATAGAAACATTGGTGAAAGGGCTTATTAGTTTTAGTCACATTATTTGCATAACTCTAAATTGCTTTCCAGAATGGTTGTACTGATCACAGCTCCACTCACAGTATATTCCTGGACTGATCTTTTATGTTGACTATCTTCTTTGCCAATTTGTGTCATGTGAGATTTTTGTTTTGATTGACATTTCTAATTGTTATTGATTTGAAACATTCTTTCGTAAGGTTAACAATAGTTTGCAATTATTTTAAGAGGTGTATGATCATACTTTTTGACTACTTCTCTATAGAGGAATAGCTTTTGGTCATACATAAATATCTCTTAATTGTTCGGATACCCAACCTTTACCAGAGAATACAAGGATTTTCTTTTTTCTCTCATTTGACTGTTTCCTCTCTTATCCAAGGTACATTAATCTTGTGCAGAAGCTTCTCAGTTTCCTGTAATAAAAGTTATTTTTAATAGCTATAATTATCTTTATCTCTTGTTTGGTTAAGCTTCTATTTCCTCCTCAAAGCTATGAAAGTTGTATATAATGGGGGTGGAGCCAACATGGTGGAGTAAAAGTAAAATTATGTATAAGATTCTCTTCAATTTTTTAATAGTATGATCTTTAATATTGAGATCATGTATATATTTAGAATGTGTCATATAGCATACATTGTTAGTCTAAGCCTAATTTCCTAGCAGTTTTTATCAAATAAGGAGTTCTTTTCTAAGTAATTTATGCTTTCCATTTTATCTTATGTTGGATTATTAAGTTCAGTTGTTTCTGATTTTTTTCTTGCCTAGACTGTTCCCTTCATCAGCCTATTTTTAAACCAATACTAGATAGTTCAGATGACTGCTGCTTTATAATATAGTTTGAGATGAGAAAGTACTATTATTCCTTTAACCTTACTTGTTTTCAAAATTTATCTTGCTATTCTAGCTCTTTTATTTTTCTATATGAATTTTATTAAGTTCTACAAAGTTTTGACAATTTGGTATAAGTTTAAAATTTTAAATTAACTTTGGTTATTTGTTGTTTGATGTATTGTCATTTTCATTATATTGGTATGGTTCAGTCATGAGCACTAACTATTCCTCCAAGTATTTAAATTGTTCTTTATTTCTTTTAGAAACATTGTGTAATTGAATCTGGTCAAGAATTTTGCTTACTGATCCTCACATATTTTTTATATTTTGCAGAATTTTGCAGTGAAAATCAGATGCCACTGATTTTTCTTTTATTTTTCAAAACATTTATTTTTATCATTCTTTTAAAAAAATTCCCATTCCAAATTCTTTCACTCTCTCTAGTTCCTCCTCCAGTCATTGAGAAAACAAGCAAGGTGATATCAATAAGATATGTAAAATCATGCAAAACATATTTCCATATTAGTCATGTTGCGAAAAAAGCAAGAAAAATAAAGTGAAAAATTATGCTTCAATCTGCACTTGGAGTTAAACAATTCTATCTGGATACTATTTTTTATTGTGAGTCCTTTGGAATTGTGTTGATCATTATATTGATTAAAGTAGCTCAGTCTTTCATAATTGATCATCATTACAATATTGCTATTACTTCACAATGTTCGAGTTTTGCTCCCTTCACTTTGCATCAGTTTATGTATCTTCCCAGGTTTTTCTGAAACCATCCCATTCATAATTTCTTATACTACAATAGTGTTCCCTCACAGTCACATACCAAAGCTTGTTCGGCCATTCCTCAACTGATAGACATTCCCTCAATTTCCAATTCTTTATCATCACAAAGGCAGTTGCTATAAATATTTTTGTACTTATGTGTCCTTTTTCTTTTTCTTTGATCTTTTTAGGATACAGACCCAGTAGTGGTATTGATGAGTCAAAGAATATGTACATTTTATTAAACACAATCCCAAAGCATTCTCCAGAATGGTTGGATGAATTCACAACTCCACCAATAGTGCATCAGTGTCCCAGTCTTTTAATATCCCCTTTAGCATTTGTCACTTTCCTTTTCTATCATGTTAGCCAATCTGATAGGTATGGATTGGTATCTCAGAGTCATTTTAATTTGCACATCTCTAATGAATATTAGAGAAATGCTATTGATTTTTGAGGGCGAATTTTGTAGCTGACAACATTGTTGAACCTATTAATTGACTTAATTGGTATCTGTTGATTTTCTTCAATAGCTTTGTGTTATTAACATTTACTTTCCTTTATTTTTCAAGGCATTCTCCTGGTCACTTGCATAATTTGCAATTTATTGGAATTGTTAAATATAATGCTATGTATCTCAGAATTTGCAACACAGTGTTTATCTTTTTCTTTTCCTTTTCTGGAGGCGATCTGTGGATTCTTTCATTTGGTGCTTTGTTTTCTGTGTACAGAAATTCTGGACAATTTTCTTATGGTGTTTCTTGCATTATGGTGTTCAGATTATTTAATTTCCACAGGCTTTTGTAAGACCTATAATCCCTAAATGCAACATAAAACAACATATAAATATTTGTTAAGTGCTTATTAAATGGTAAGTATTGTTCCAAGTACTAAGGAAGCAAGTAAAAAAAGCAGTTTTTGCCCTCAAGGTGATAACTATCTAATAGGGGAAGAAAATACACCAGAGAAAGTTGAAATGTGAGGGAAAGAGACAAAGAAGGTTCTTGATGCAGGCATGGTGATAGTACATTTAGACTCAAGGAGTGCAGTTGGTGGGCAATGAAGAGCTGGCTGAGCTTCTGAGATATTTGAAAAGAATTTTTGCCCTGCCTTCCCATGCTCTAATCAGAAGAGCAAAGGCAACTGAGGGTACTTATGAGGTAATACTACAAAACTGATGTAATCTCTGTGATGATGAGATTCCTGATGATGAGGAGTGTTTTTTTTTTCCAGGGGTTGTGGGCAGGGATGATGATAGTAGAGTCAAATCTAAGCACTTGTAGCTAGTGGGAAAGACTGGTTCCTCAAGGAGACAATATATAAAAGGAAGGTGTAAAGCTATGGCAGAAGGGGAATACAGGGAGAGAGAAAGGAAATACCTTCATGGGGGCATGGTGAGAAAGATGGGAAGAGTCAGAAACACAGCAGGGCAGGAAATCAAGCATAGTCAACCTTTTCCCTTCTACAAAATGGAGACCCCTGGAAGGAATTCACCAATGGAAGGGGAAGGGGTGTGGCGTGGTAAGAAGGTAAGGCTCTAGGTTCTAAGGGAACGTCCAGGGTGAGAAAGAAAATAAGTCGTGGTGGCAAAATCCAAGAGAATCAGAAGCCAAGCAGGGTAGAGAATGAAATATGACTGCCTTGGTCTCATCCTCAAAATGGAGGTCATTAGAATGAACTCACCAATGGGAGAAGGAGGCCCTCATGGTGGAAAGATACTCCAGAGAGAGAAAGTGGGTATTATAGTAGTGTAAGAAGAAGAATAATTTGTAATGAGGTTGTAAAAAATAGATTCCTGGGCTCAGGTTGTTGAGTATCTTAAAAGTAAAAAGAAGAGGTTATATTTTTATACTGTATATTATGGAACTGTTAGTGTCTATTGAATACAGAAATGACTTACTCTCTTCAAGAAAATATCTCTTTGGCAACTGTGATAAATTAGAAGAGAAAGACTTGAATTAAGGAGAACAATTAGGGGCTATTCCTATATTTCAGGTGATAAATGATAAGAAAATTAAGTGGGGGTGGTGGCTATGTGGCCAAAGAAAATGATATGAATTTGGAAATTATTGTGGAGGTAGAAGCAATAATATTTATCAATAATTATATGCTGCAGAAAGGAACAAGAACAAAACATATAACTTAGGTACCTGAGTGTATACAACCTTGCCACTTGAGTACATTACAAATTTATGTTATTTGAAGTAAACTAGGTCTTTACTTTCAGCAAGACAATTCTTTTACTTCCTATTAATTGAATCTCTATACCATTCTTCACAAAGTCTCTTATAAAACTTTGTTTTTCCCTTTCCTCCAGCCTCCAACACCATTTCCACACAACTTCTCTCACTTAAGGACCTTTCCTCATACTTTACTGAGGAAATAGGGAGTATTCAGAGTGAAGCATTGTCCTTTCAAGTGCTGCCTTGCACTAAAGAGTTTCAAAAAAGTCCACACAGGACAATTCTTAGTGTCTTAAATGTTGTATAAAGATTCCCAAATAGCCCATTAGCACAGTTCTTAGACAATATTTTCCCCATTTTCTATGTCCCCAAACCCACTGATATCACCACCTGTGCTCTTCTCCTTCACTTCAGGCTCTGATGAATGCAAGGCAAATCCCTTTGCTTTACGGTTGAATTTGCCTTCTCTGGCAGAGCACCTCCACCATTTTCTCTGCTTTTCCTACTCTTCAGTCTCTCCTTACATCTCTCTAGATATCTCTCCACATGTTACCGCCTACAAACACAGCACAGATGTCTCTCTACGTCCTCCTCCTCCCCTCCCCAAAGAAAACTCCTAAGAGTCTTCACCATCCCTCAAGATATCCTCTCTATCTCTCCTCCCCTTCATAGTCAAGGTCCTAGGACAGAGCTGGTTACACTCATTGACTCCACTTTATCCCCTCTCATTTCCTTTGTCACTATTTGTATTCTGCCTTCCTAAATCATCACTCAACTAAAATTACTCTGAAAGTTATCAGTGATGCCTTAACTACCGCATTTGATCAAGTAAACAAGCACGCACCAAGTACTTATTATGGATTAGGCATGTGCTAAGCACTGGAAATAAAAATAGAAGCAAACATAGAGATAGTCCCTACTCTCAAGGAGTTTACATTTTAATGGAAGAAAGTAACTGGAAGAAAAATGAAAAACACTTTGGGAGGAGGCCCTCAAGGGAGCATGGTAGAGAAAGAAGTCAGAAGCCAGAAGCAGTACTGAGGAGTGAAAGGGGTGAATATGGATTGTCTACGCCCTTCAATGAGGCTGATTCAGTGGATAGAGCTCTGGACCTGGAGTCAGGAAGACCTGAGTTCAAAAATGACTTCAGACACTTACTAGCTGTGTGATCTTGGTCAAGTCACCTAATCTCTGTGTGACTTAATCAACTAGAAAAGTAAATGGCAAATCACTATGGTATCTTTGCTAAGAAACCCCCATGGAACACAGATACAAATGAACAACATGCACCTTTCTTAAAATGACCTTTTCTTTTTCTCATATCCTTTTCTCAGGCTAATGCTATTCAGCTGACACCATTGACTGCCTTCTCATATTGGATTTGATCTCCTCTCTTCATTTTCCTTCTACTTGAGTGATCACTCTTCTGTCTCTTTCATTGCTTTATCTTCCATATCATGCCCTGTAACTCAGTCCTTGGATTTCCTCTATTGTTTCTCTGCCATCTCTCACTTTGTGACTTCATCTGCTCCAGTAGATTTAATTATCTTCTTTCTAAAGATAACTTCTAAATCTGTATATCCAGCTTTAATCTTTCTTTTGAGCTCTAGCCACACATCCTCATTGGCTTATTGGATATTTCAAACTAGATGTCTTATAGGTATTTCAAATTCAATATGCCCCAAACTGAATTGATCTTTCTCCTAAAACTCACCTCCTTTCTAAACTTCCTATTTCTGTCATGGCAAAAATCATCCTTCCAGTCATTCAGGTATTAAATCTTGGAATTAGCCTTGACTCTTTACTCACTCTTATTCCACATGGCCAATCAGTTGCCAAAACTTGCTGTTAATTTGCTGAAAATTATAATTCTCAATATTTGTACTATCATGATTACCAATGATCTGCTACAGATTGTTAACTTGACAATTAAACTAAAGGTTTTTACTAGTTTAGACAGTTGAAAAAGGATTGAAAAGTAATGAGATTTTAATTTAACCTTCATTGTCACTGTCAATTTTCAGGCTGCATTGTTTCAGTATGCCAGAAATTGTTTCGTTAGGCAATTGTTTGTGAAGTCTCATTCTCAGAGGGTCTAATTTGGAAAAATTGGAAAGTAATTATGTAATTTCAAGCATCATCATCATCTAAAAAAAGGCGAATAAGGAATGAAAGGTAATAGGAAGGAGTAGAAACTCTTGTGCACAGCTCTTCTTCCTTTCCAGTGTTAAGGTACTGAGGAGTAAATGAATAATCACAACAACTTTGTACAGGTCTCTTAACCCCTAAACAGACAAAAATTGTACTGGTCTTTTTTTTTAACTTCAGAGCAATCACACTCTCTTCAGCATTAAGCAATGGTGTTAGGCCTTGTTTAAAGTAACAATCTGTTAAAACAGGGAGAACTTTACCTTGTTTTTGTGTCTGTTGGATATCCCATGTATCTGGGAAATGATGCATAGAGGGGAATAGACAGACCAGATTCTGATATTCTCAACCGGAAAAGCAGCTGCCAGATAGTCACACTAATATTTCTGCACCACAAAGGACAGGGTATAAAGGAAACTAACTGGGCTTTGTGGCCTCATCCTCTTATTTGAACTTCTGGGGCTAAAAAAGAGGAGTAGTTGGGAGTTAAAAGGCATAGATCAGCAACCCTAACAGCAGGCCCTAGCTGGTGACTGTGACAGGTACAGAAATCCTGGAGCAACTGGGGATGATCCAGTCTTTTTGAAAGGTTATCTCCATACAGGGTCTGCTGAGGGCTTTGAACTACTTTGAAATGTCTTTCTTCACCAATGGCAGGAAGAGAGAGCTCCCCTGACATTCCTTTATCTTAGAGATGGGAGCAAAAACCCCACCCTCCTCCATATTTTCTTAGGAATGTTGGCACTACAGGTTTAGGGAATCACCTTGTCTTCAGAAAAGATCTGGGAAGGCATGAAAGAAGATATATCAAATGACAACTCTATCTGTGCAAGTGGCAGAGACTGTTTATTTTCCTTCATATTTTTCCATATCGTTACAGCTACAGAAAATTTCTATACTGTTTATCTGAATCAATGCAGGTACAAAGGGAAGAAAAGTGAGAAAGAAACTATTCTGGGTAAGGGAAAGCCAAATATAAATAAATTAATTGCTATAGTGTTATATTTAATTTCATTTATTAAATTAGTACTTACAAAGCAAGATATAAAACTCCACTTTGCCAATGCAAAAATGAAGTTACCACTATAGGTGGAAAACCATTCTGGTCAGCTCAGACTGTGAGGTTGGCTCAAATTTGAATGTCCCCAAGTGACCTGATAAATTATTGTATCCTAGCTAGCCCTGAGTGCACATAGAGGACAGTGGGAAACAGTGCTATTAGAATTGTCGTTGTTTGTTTCAGTCTCTTCATGACCCCATTTGGGGTTCTCTTGGCAGAGATACTGGAGTCATTTTCCATTTCCTTTTCCAGTTCATTTTCCAGATGAGGAACTGAGCCAAACAGGGTTAAGGGACTTGCCCAGGGTCACACATCATCTAGTAAGTGTCTGAGACTGGAATAGAGCTCAGGTCTTCTTGACTCTAGGCTTGGCACCCTATTCACTATGCCAGCTATCTGTCCTGCTGCTAGAATTCCTGGTGTCTAACTCATATACTAACTTTGTTAACTCAGCCTCCTTAACTGGATTTTTATCTATGGATCAGTAAATTTGAGCAAAAATCTTTAACCATCAACGTCACATGTCTTTGTATTACCTGTGGGGATCTGACCTTGGCTTTTTTGTTTTTTAATTTCCTGAGTTATGAGTGGAAGGATATTTCTTTCTTAGGTGAACATTTTTTGTTCCACTGAAGCAGTGGAAAGAACTCTCGATCTAGAGGCAGAGGACATGAGATCAAGTCCCAACTCTCTCATTTTGCTTCTCTGTGCATCAGTCTCCTCATCTGTGGAATGAGGTGGGGAGTTTGAACCAGGCAGTCTCTAAGATCTCTTCCAACTCTAAACCTATGATACAATGATTCTGCTAAAAGTGGTTTTCCTTCTAGATTTCGTCTTGAATTTCCCTCCAGATTTTCATTTTGAAACACAAAGCTAATAGTAATCTTGTGAATACTTTCTTCCTTTATTTTTTGATGCTGCAGTTGTGGACCTATATGTCTGAAGAAAGATCAAAGTCTTCTTAAGAGTGTTCATTTTAAAATATAAGTTTAACTTTCATATTAATTCAACTAGACATATCAGCAATGCAGTATTCACAAGACCTATGGTAACTACAAATATGCTGATATGGGTATTAATCACAAAATATAACAGGCTCTCTACATGAGGGACAAAGCTAGAACATTTATTCAAATACCAGAAAACTGAGTCCCCAAACCAGAAAGTCAAAGCCATCATAGTAACTATGGAATTGGCACATGTAGTTAATGCAGTAAACACCCATGTTTTCAAGCCTCAGGCTACCTCAGGCAAAGATCCTCCTCTCCTCACTCACAGCAACTGCTCAGGGTCCACACAGCTTGCTCCTAGCAGCTTTGGCCCCCCACAGTTCCTGTCCCCAGCAGTCCTCAGCAGGAGTCCTCAGCAGAAATTTTGGCTGGCTCAACAAAGAAAGGAGTTCGCACCGCAGCTGCTGCTTCCAGTCACCATGCTGGCTCCAGCTCGGATCTGGCTTCCTCCTGCCCCATCCCTTCCTGCTACATCAGCAAGTTCAAGAGGCATGGAAGATCTTCAAATCCCATAATCATTACACTAGACTCCTGGCTGAATTCAGAATATGTCTGGAACTAAAGATAAATATATAGACTATAGTATCTCTTTTAAAAAAAAATGTATGTCATAATATATCACATTGAATATTGGAAGAAACTCATAAAACGCTAGGTGAGGTGACTTTCAAAAGTGTTAAAATATCTTCTGCCCCTACAGCATTCACAGTTTTATGATATTTGTAAAAGCTCTTTCCTTTGTCAAGAATTGGCTGAATGCTAGCTGCTTCACCATCTAGTGTCTTGCTCATGGTACAAGGACCTGGTTTGAACTTTAGGTTAATTTTAATTTGGCTGGCATATTCTCTGACGACTGTATCAGAAAAATGCCAAGCTAAGTAGGCATAGCCCTGTACTGCAGCAATAACTCTAATTACTTCCCTCAGATTTGGCTTCCCAGTAAGATAAGACTACACAGCCTCTTTCAGAGCTATTTGAGAAGCTGTGCTTAGTCTTGCCTTGGAAAGAGCTATAGTACTAAAAATGGTAACTTTAAAGTTTATTCTATGACCTGATGGTAGATAGTTAATCCATAGCTACATCCCAGGATCGCATTTAGATTCCTATAGGAACTGAAGATAAAGAATGATGTTAAATTAATTAAAGTAATTATATCTAGCATTTGATCACTTATGTCTTTTTCTGACAGTCTACAGACAATAAATAACCAAAATTTCTCATTGCTGGGTGCTACTGAGGCACATACTACTACACTTCCAGATTGACATTAAATAGGGATAGGAAAATGCTGTACCCAAGAGCAGCAGCAGGAGAAATAAATAAAAATAAGGAACAATCTAAGTGTTTAGGAGATGATGACTTTAAGTTGGAAAAGGACACTTTTCTTATCTTGCTTGTATCTTATAGGATTTGGTACCATCTTTGTGTAGAGACATAGACAAAGAGTCATAGATCAAAGCAAGCAATCAGGCTTCTCTTATGTATTCTCTAATTACATTGCTTTGGATGCTTCTCAAGGACTGTATTTTTTAAATTAATAAATGCTTGACCTCTAATATACTAGAATTGTTCCCAATAAGGTTTATAGATTGGCCCAATTAAGTATCTAGATTAGTTTATTACTTATTGATCTCATCTAAAGGATATGAATGACAGGCCTTTTCCTACTAAAATGCCACTTAGATGGTGGTGCTACACAATGCCAAATATGTGGGTGAAAAGTGATTAATTAAACTGATTCTCTAGATTTTTTTAATATGGATGTTTACTGTATTTTAGAGGAAACATTTTCAAGGTATCATAGAGCTCATGTAGGAATAGCATAGAAATATAAAGAGATTAAGGTCAAAGTTAACTACTTCCTCATACAAAAAAAATGGAAACAAAGAATCAAAGAGGTTTACCAATTTGTTTGGGTTCAAAAAATTAGTTAATGGAAGAGGTATGAACAGGACTCAGATTTTCTGACTCCAGTGCTTTTTTTCCTTTCTACTGTACCATTTGCTATCTCCTTATTTATGATGTTGGGGGTACGAGCTAGTAGCTATCTGAGAATTCTCTAAGCATGTTGAAGACACTATGAGCTTGTCTACACTACCATTATCCTCTCTCCCTCCACATTACAGTTTGTTGGTGCTCTTGCTACTACTATATCAGAGACTTCATTGCAACAGCTATACCTTTATCTTCTTCAAGTAATCTCAGAGCTTTGGGAAAATTGAAAGTAATATAACATCTCCAAAAAATATTAAGAATTCCAAATCTACACCAATGGTATTATTTAGCTGAAGAGAAAACTGAGTCCTAGAGAGGTTAGTAATGATGAGAAAAAATGAAGAGTCACATGTGTTCTGGTTCTTTTATCAGTTATAATTACCCTAACAGAAAAGTATGGCAGAACAGATTAGAAACCAGAATCCAACAATATGTTATTTACAAGAGAAACACTTGAAACAGAAAGACACACACAAAATTTAAAATGAAGGGTTGGGGGCAGAATCTAATATACTCCAGCTGAAGTTAAAAAGGCAGGGATGGTAATCATTATGTTAGATAAATAAAAAAAAACAAAAATAGACTTAATTAAAAAAGATAATCAGGGAAACTGCATTATTCTAAGAGGTACCATAGGCAATGGAGTAATATCAAAAAAGATTTAACATTTCTCTAATAAAGGCCTTATTTCACAAATATATACTCAGTATAGTGCTGAGTCAAATTTATAAAAATAAGAGCCATTCCCCAATTGATAAATGGTCAAAGGATATAGACAGGCATTTTTCAGAAGAAGAAATCAAACCTATCTGTAGTCATGCTCTAAATCACTATTGATTAGTAAATGAAAATAACTCTGAGTTACTGCCTCACATTTATCAGGAGTGACAATGAACTGCTGGTAGAGTAGCAAACTTGGGTTTGAAAAACAGTTTGGAACTATGTCCTGTGGGCTATAAAACTATGTATACCCTTGGATTCAGCAATACCACTACTAGGTCTGTATCCCAAAGAAATCAAAGAGAAAGGAAAATGACCTATATATAAAAATATTTATAGTAGTTTTTTTGTAGTGATAAAGAATTAGAAATTTAGGGGATGCTCATCAGTTGGGGAATGGCTGAACAAGCTGTGGCATATGATTGTTATGGATTATTATTTTGCTATCAGAAATGATGAAGGGGGTGGTTTCAGAAAAACATGACAAGATCTGTGTGAACAGATGCAAAGTGAAGTTAAAAGAACCAGGATATCATTGTACAGAATAACAGCAATGCTGTAATAATGATCAACTGTGAAAGACTTGGCTCCTCTGATAAAGACAATAATCTAAAATAATTTCAAAGGACTCATGATGAAAAAATGTTCCATCTCTAGAGAAAGAACTTATAAACTCTTAGTTAAAATTGAAGTCTAATTTCTCATTTATTTTTCTTACTTTATTTTTTGAAATATGACTAAGATGGAAATGTTTTGCATGATTTCAAATATATTATTGATATCATATTACTTCCCTTCTCAGTGAGTATAGGAGGGGGAGAGAGGAAAATACATAATCTAGAACTTAAATTTTTAAAAGAAAAGATTGCTAAAATATAAGTCACATTAAAATTATAATTACTTCATTCATCTTTTATAAGTGGTCACATCTTGCTCTGAAGCTCTAGGTTCTGCTTTCTGATCAGTTTCTATATTAGACTTCCTTGTTAGGCCTAACTTGTCATCTTTATTTATTGCTACACCAGCATACAAACAGAGATGGCTTTGGATACAAATAGCCTCAGATACAGCAATATGAAGTTATTTTCATAAGGTATCTGTTTCCCAGAATATTTTGAGCAAAACACAAAAAATGTGAACTGAGATAGAATTTCTACCTAATCATCTTCAACACATATTTGTGATCTCCCCCTGTGATAATTTGCATCAAATTGTGAATGTTCATGTCTCTATATATGATCCTTAGATCAAAGAATGCTTCATGGCATTAAGGACCTGGGGAATTTCTCAGGGGTTTTCCCTCACTTTTTTGACTCAGAGTAATATCCATTGCCCCCTCCACAAAAGAAAGTGTGCATAGAGCCCTTCATTATACTGGGATTGACAATATTACTGAAGGAAGCTTTATTCAAAGAAGAAAAAAAGTTATCCTTGAATAAACAAATAGCCTTAAAGATGTGTGTAAGTTACTTCCAACAGTTACTCACAGTTTTGAGCATGGGAAGGCCTATGGTAAACAGTTTCCTTTGCTCCACGTCCTATGGTAACCTTTCCCTACCTTTCAGTATATATGGAGAGAGACAGAGACAGGGGCACAGAGAGGGAAGGGAGAGGGAGAAAGGAGAGAGAAAGGACAGAGACACAGAGAGACAGTGAGAGATAGAGTGAAGGAAGGAAGGAGGGGAGAGGAAGATGAGAGGAAGAGAGGAGAGAGAGAGAAAGAGAATGAAAGCAAGGGAATATTTTATGGCATTTCTCATTCTGTAGACTTGCAAGTGGGTCTACCAGCCTCATCTCATTGTGCATCATCCCTATGAAAAATGAGGATATAATCCACCAATGTTCTTTTTTCCCCCTTTTACTTACATTATCTTCCAGTGTCTTTTCTTCCATGACCCACATTTATCAGACCCATCCACCTTTAATGAATCTCATAAAACTCAATTTATTTTTCTCAGATACTCAAATGGAGAGAAAGGGGGAAGGAAATAATGTCCTAGCACTCAATAAAAAAACCATACAAATATTCATCTCCATCTCTCTCTCTCTCTGTCTCTCTCCACACATACATATATGAATCTATGCCACATATATTCATATGTTTATGTGTATATGTGTATATATGTACACGTACACATATGTATGCACACATGCACATACATACACAAAGATCATATATTAAGCATTGCTCTCAAGAAGCTAATTATTTAAATCTCTGATTTGTGTATTTATGAAGGTAATGTAGGGTGCCAGCCCTGGAGTAAGGAGGACCTGAGTTCAAATTTGACCTCAGGTGCTTACTAGCTGTGTGACCCTGGGGAAGTCACTTAACTCTGTTTTGAGTTTCTCATCCATAAAATGATTCGGAGAAAGAAATGGCAAACCACTTTAACATCTTTGCTAAGCAAATCCCAAATGGGGTTAGAAAGAGTCAGACATGGCTGAAACAACACAACAGTAAACACAATGTAATATGAGCTGAAGTTTTTGAAGATTCTATTTTTGAATTATTAGGTAAATCTAAATGGTCTTTATTCTGATTTAAATCAAAAATTCTGTAGAAGGAAGTAACACTACCTTTGTAATAATTCTCTTTGTTTATTGATAAGGTCATTAAACATTTTTCATAATAATGGACCTTGAAGTCAGGGGTTCTACATGTATGACAGTGATGCAGTGAAGAGCCTGAGCTATTGCTGTGGAAATCGGTACACTTCCCATTTATTTCTCAAGAAAGAACAACACTCCAAACTTATTCCAGTGATGAAGACTATCTAAATTTTACATGTAGCTTACAATAAAATTCATGAACTGTGCTATTAGCACATGAGACAGCTGATACATTGGACCTAACAAAAGTTAATACTAACTCAGCACTTTAATACTGTTGGTACCGCAAGATAAGTGATAGAAGCCAAAATATCAAGAGCCTAGGTTCTTGCATCATTTAATGTCACACCTTCCTGGGGAAAATACATGAAGAGAGAATGAGGCATGCAAAGAAAAGTGATTGACAGTGTCCTTGACTAAAATCTGTTGAGTTTGGGGTGATGGTGGGGGGCATAAAAAGCTTAACTTTTGGGACGTGCAAAACTCAATAGCTTTAGATGAATAAAACCTTTACTGAAGAGCAGAGAGAGAATAGCAGATTTTGCAAAAAACAATTGTGATACAATTTCTGTACATGAGAAATGTTTTAGGAAATTGGAGAGGGTAGCATGGAGCCTGAGGGTGTTGACTGACAGTAGTAGGCTTAGTGGCATATGATCTGTCACAGTGATCAGTTGACAATTATACAATTAATCTTCTGGCCAGAAATGATAAGACTGATCAGCTACATAAAACAAATGGAAGTTAGCTCTGGGACTGCTGGAAGTCATCTGTAATTTTCAAAGGAGTTTTCCAGAGAGAAGGAAAAAAGAAGAAAAAGAAAATGAAGGAAGATAGAAGACACAAAGACAATTTTATAATAGAATTATTGGGAGTTAGACAGTTGGGTATCATCCAAGGAGCATGGGCCTCTGAGGATACAGCTAATCATGAACTGGTGTCAATCATTTCCATTAAGTTATGGATTAGCACAGTCATAATCCTGATCTCAAATTTTCTCCAAGATATGCTGCTGTTCCCTACTAGCTCAGGAATGACCTATGGTGGAGGAAGGCAACATGATTTTTCTAAAGAGAAACAATGCCTCGCTTTTAAGGGGGAAGTGCGCAGTTTGTGAAAATGATAAAATAGTGAACATTATTTACTTAGTCTTCTGAAAATGTTTTGAAAAAAAGATAAAATATTATTTTAAAAAGGATCATTAAGGAATTGAATGGAAAAAATGTGGTAAATTTTTTTATGCATCTTATTACTTATGGAATTTGGGGGAAAGTCTCTGGGTCTCAGTTTTCTTGTCTATTAAGTGAAAGGTTGGACTAGATGACCTCAAATGTCCTTCTAGCTCTAAATTTGATTGCGTTTGAATTGGGGGAGGGAAATACACACACAAAAACCAATAACAACCACAAAAGAAAGACTCTTTCATTCATTCTCCCAAAGAATGAGTGAACGTGGAGCCTAAAAGATTAGTTTCTATTTGCTATTTAAAGGTTATGATTCAAATGGGGAAAGGAGGGAGAATTCAGTTCAGGGCAATTAAATTCACTTAATTTAAATTCAGTTTAATCCAATCCAGTTAATTTCATTTCAATTTAACAGGCATTTATTAAGTACCTACTGGGTGCAAGGCACGATGCCAGGCATTGGAGCTATAAGGACAGAAATGATATATTCACAGCATTCTAAGAGTTTACATTATACTGGGAAAATCTAGGACTCTCAGGCATTTTAGAATTACCTGACTTGCTTGGGAAACTTCGGGTTTAGCTATCATGATGGCTCTGAAGCTTCTTAGTTTCAGTTAATAAGAGGATTAAGACAATTGGTGTATTTGGGATAATAACCTTAAGCACACAGTCTCTAAGAAACCAACAGCTAATGAAGAATTAGGCACTCTGTGTGATTGCAATGCTATTCCCATCTGTTATTTATTTTTAGCCTATAAATTCCAATCAGGAGGATGAAGGAGAATCTTAACCTAAATGTACCATGAACCTCTATGAAAAGCAAAACCCTACAAACAGGGGATACTGGATATGATCAGGTGAAAGTATCAGGGTGACAATGCTTTTTTCCATAATAGTTTCTTTTAAGAACTGTTAAGAGGGATGCAGGTAATCTATTAAAGACACAAACTAGTCTACAATTACTACCTAATAGAGTACCTACATATTAACTACAAGGGCAGTTGTTTTTCATTTCCAGGATTTGGGGGATATTCTGGGTCTTGATTTCTTTCTTCCTAAAGTGTTTCCCTGATGGGAGAAAGCAAAGAATGTTTGAGGGGAAAAAAAGCCCAGGGAGACTATTACATCTTTTACTTTAGTGCAGCCACTCACTGAAAATGTAATTTTTTGTTTTTTTCTCCTCCCCCAGAGAACAGAAGTGTCATTTGTAGTCCATAACAAACTGGTTGGGTGGTAAAATGGACTATTTTCTCAGACCCTGATAGCTTTCTACAAGTCAAGTAATCTTTTATACATTTCAGTGTCTTGCAGGTTAATTCATACCATAGCAGGTTATAGAAACACAGGAACAAGTTCAAGAATAACAAAGTTAAGACGTGCCATTCTTACAGCACAGAAATTCAACTAATCCAGGGTCAAGCCACTTGGGGCTTGAGTTCAATGTCTTGCTTGTTCTTTTCCTATATCTTCACATGAGGAGCTAAGATGACCTAAGAGATCATTGGGCAGTTTACCCTTAGGTACCAGGGATTTTATACCTTCCAGAAGGTGCTAATTCCTACTCCCCAAGAAATGGAGTCTGAGAGGGAAAAGTGATAGAAAACTAAGAAAATAGACCTGAGGGGCTTTTTTTTTTTTTTAGAAAAGACTTCTTTTGAATGGAGATTGGAGGGTATTGGGATTTCAAGATGAAAAGAGAAGATACTCTATTTAAGTAGAAAAGTGAATGCCATGGGTAAAGAACACCAGAGAGATACCTCATTAAGGAAATTGAAAGAAAGGCACTTTGAGTACTCTTGACAAAAAAGGAAAAAATTAAGGGCCATGGACATTGAGTCTTAGATCACATGAGGATCATTTAAAGCAGTGGTTCTCAACCTTCCTAATACCTTGACCCTTTAATACTTATATGTGGGCATATCTGCATGTGGGCAGACCTGTCTGGAGACAGATAGAGGAGCAGTGTCTCTGTTCCTAAGACCATCTGAAATATATGTTTTCTGATGGTCTTAGTTGACCCCTGTGACCCCTGTGAAAAGGTCGTTCGACCCCCAAAGGGGTCACGACCCACAGGTTGAGAACCGCTGATAAAGGAAATGTTTAGCATGGAGAAGATTCAGGAAAGACATGATAGCTGCTATGGTACAGATAGATTAGACTTATTACATTTAGACCCAAAAGACGGAACCAAGAATATTGGTTAGAAAAGGGAAAGAGGAAAATTTAGGCTTGTGGTCAGAGAAAATTCCTATGGTATTCAAAAGGAAAACAGGCTAGCTTGAGAAGTGGTAGGTTCCCACTCCTTAGTATTCTTGAAGTGGAGACCGAATGACTATTTGTCAAATGGGGATTCCTTTTCAGGTATGGATTAAACTAGATGGTCACTTAGGTCTTCCAACTCTCAAATTCTCTGATTCATTTGGATTGTTTCTCCAGTTGTGCTTTATAATGGCAGGATAGTAATGAAAAAAAAAA